>JAUMJL010000028.1:1200000-2400000 GCA_033558185.1 Dromococcyx pavoninus
CAGTTCCTGGCTCTTCACAGACTCACTGCTTGACATTGGTCAAGTTCATCAGTCTCTTTGGACATCCCTTCCTAGTATGGACATGTATGACAGTGAATAATTTCTCACTCTTCCATTTTTATCAGTGTCAACTGCATTATTCTCTGTTCTTTCTGCGTGCATCTACAACACACAGTGCACCTGGAATGACTTAGCTGGGACCTCCCCCCCCAGCCTGCTTTAGTGCATATATTTAAAAAAAACCCCACCAAAATGATAAGAAACAAAGGCCAAACCAGGACTCATTACTTCATAAACACTACAGCAGGTATTAGTGTAAGACTTGGTGCATGGCAGGCTGCTCCTACAGTTCCTCTGAAGACTGGTCTCTTCTGCTCTGTATTCAACTCTATTAATACCACGTTTCTCTCTCATCCCTACTGAGCCTACCTATGGACTGACAGCTGTATATCATAGTACTCTTGTCTGTGAAATGGATAATTTTCCACAATGGACAGAGATGAGATCAGAATAAAGGAAACTAATTTAGTTTTTTTTTAAAATCAGTGGTATATTCCTCTCTTTTTAATGAATAATGTATACGTTCATATAGAGTAGCATATTAATTAAGGACTTTTTACTTATTAGAAAATGCTGAAGAATATCTAATGATACTGCTTTTTCTATTCATTTAAAGTTCAAATTTAAATGCAAAGTATCATTAAATATAGCTTCACCTAACTGTATATTTCAAAGTCCAAGAGATGTTTTATTTCTACGCTTTTAATCTTTGAATTCACCTAAGATGTGACTTTAGTAAGTGACTTGATAAATAATTTAAAAAATACACTTTTACTCTATAATCATGCTAGGAGAAATGAAAGAGTAGCTGAAGTGTCAGAGGTTATAAATTGCAGTAAAATTATTAGTATCTTGGTGAAGAATTCTATCACACGGAGAGGTAAGGTCTCCTGGTGACATAGTAACTCCTTTTAATTAGTTGAACGATTTATATGGGCAGTAAAAATGGGCTAGTTTATTGATTTTTGTCACATTCTTGTGCTGCAATGGTTTTGTTAATTTACTGTATGTAAGAATACCTTGTGTGTGCCTGAACCCTCCCCACGGCTGGGACAGGGAAATGTTCTTGTGTTTGGTTGTTCTTGGCCTCACCTTGTGGAATAAAGCAAGCACACATTGTTCATCCCAGTCACCTCTTCAAGTCAAAAGAGGTTTTAAAGGATGATTATGCTCAGAGAAGTGAATAAAATTGCTGTATGACATCAAGTTCGGATTTGCTTTGTTTATAGGTAATGAGACAATGTGTCTAATTGTCAGCTCTTCATATATCTGAAAGCAGAGCTGAGTATTTTCTTGGCTTTGACGTCAAGAATTGCCAAGTTGCTGACACAGATGCACAACTGAGGTGGGCCATGTGTGACGGAGCAGGACCTGCTCTTCTCGGCCCTGGTTTGGGGGAAAGATATACTAACTTCTGTGGTGAGGGTCTCCCACAGAAGATGCTTTCCTGTGACTAGCTGGATGCTGCTTGTGTGTTTAGGTTATAAGCTTCTTGTCTCTGTGGTGTTAAGTGTTTTCAGCCTCGTGGGAGACACATGTGGGAGTGATGATCGCACACTCGGTGACATAGCACAAGTCATTCCCAACAGTGGCACTGTGAAGTCATGTTGCTTACCTGAGTGTGAAGTGCACTTGCAGAAATTTGGCCCATCATTTTTCTGCCTGTATCACAGTTGCAAAACGGTGTCCTATGAATCTGAGCAAAATGCAGAAATTGATTATATTCTGTGTGGAGCTATTCTAAGATATTTAAAAGCGAATAAAAAACAGCACAGGGAAACTAAAAATAACACTGCTGAGCTGTAGAAAGCATGGATGTGCCATGTCAGAAGCAGAAATGCAGCCAGACAGGGCATGAAAAGAGTTACTGAGTTAAGGAAAAGAAAGTTAATCTGGTCTGGTTCAAGGCAGTCTGGTTAAATTGGTGCTAATGAACGTATGAAAATATGCAGTGGGTTTGAAAGTGGCTTCTCCCAGTTCAGTGCAAATGCTGTAACTGCTGGGTGAGCTGCACCTCTCTGCAATGAAGCTGGTGCAGGCAGCAGAGGCCCAAACAGTGAATAAAAAACAGCACAGGGAGTGGGCAAAGGGCACCGGAGCTGGGACTCTGCCTGAGGGGTACTTTCGTGTGCTGCCCTGGTGTGGCAGGCACAGCTGCTGGCACCTCATGGGCTGTTTCATAGAATCATAGACTCACAGACTGGTTTGGGTTAGAAGGGACCTTAAACCCCATCCAGTTCCGATCCCCCTGCCATGGGCAGAAATATTTCACATCAAACCAGGCTCATCAAGCCCCCATCTGACCTGTCTTTGAACACCTCCAGGGATGAGGCATCCACAACTTCCCTGGGCAACCTGTGCCAGTATCTCCCTACCTTTAGCACAAAGAATTTCTTCCTAATGTCAATCTTCCTCCTTCCAATTTAAAGCCATTTCCCCTCATCCTGTCACTACTTGCTCTTGTAAAAAGACCCTCCCCAGCTTTCCTGTAGCCCCTTTCAGGTACTCGGAAAGCTGCTACACGGTCTCCCGGGAAGCCTTTTCTTCTAAGTTCAACAAGCCTAACTCTCTCAGGCTGTCCTCATAGCAGAGGTGCTGCAGCCCTCTGATCATCTTCGTAGAGCCCTCTTCTGGACCCCTTCTAACAGTTTCACATCCTTCTTATGTTGAGAATTCCAGAACTGGACTCAGGGCTCCAGGTGGGGTCTCACGAGAGCGGCGTAGAGGGGGGAGAATCACCTCCCTCTCCCTGCTGGCCGCGCTGGTTTGGATGCATCTCCCCCGTTCTCGGGACGTTTCTCTCCCATTCCTTCCGCTGCCTCCAGGCTGATGTGCGGTCCCACGGCCCCCTGGCCAATGCCGGCAGACGCTTCCCCTGGGCTTTACCGGGCATTACGGCTCCGGCGGCCCCTTCTGCCGCCCCAGGGCCCGGGGGGGGGGGGGGGGGGGCAGGGGCTGGAAACGTGGGGCCGGAGGCAGCGGCGCGCGCGGATCAGGGGAGCGGGGCCGGGGCGCTGCGCGGGCCGCGGCCGCCAGGGGGCGCTGCGGGACTCGCCTCGCGGGGCGGGCGGGCGCGCGCACCTGCCGCGTGCTGAGCCGTCGGCGCGGGGGGCAGAGCCGTCCCGCTCCGTTAGCCGTGGCCGCGGCTGCCCCGCCGCAACTCGAGAGGGCCGGGCAGCGGCTTCTCCTCCGCGGCGGCTGGAGGACTGGCGTCCCGCGCCGCCCCGGCAGCGGCTCCGCAGCCGGGGGCTTGGAGGGGCTGTGCGGGTATGGACACCTAGAGCGGAGCCGCCGGGAGGTGAGGTGCCGCGGGGCTCGTTTTGTGGCGAAGCTCTTTTTATTAAATCTTCGCTGAGAAGAAGAAAAGTTGGGCTGCAAGGAGTTGGGATGCGCGGGACGGGGCGGAGGGACTCCCGCGGGGAGCCGGGACCCTTGGCGCTCCCGGGGGTGCCCGCAGGGACCCCCGCGCTCCATCCCTTCGCCCCGCGGATCCCGAGAGCGGCTGCTCGGGGCAGGCTTCGTTCCCGGGATCCGGCCCCGCGGGGTGCGGGTCGGTACCGGGGCTCTCGCTCCGCGTGGGGCTCCCTGGGAAAAGTGTCTCTGCCGGAGGTTTGAAATAAAAACGCGCGGGGAGTCGCCTTTTGGGGGGCTGTCGCAGGTTGGTGGAGCCTCTTGGAAACGTGCCGGTGCTTTGGAGGCTTGAGTGCTGCGCTGAGGCAGCGGACGGGTTCTGGGCGGCTCGAGGAGCTGAGCCGAGCTGCTTCGCGGAGCTCTGTAGTTCCAGGGCTTCTCCGGGTTCGTTTTGGGGGCTGATGGAAACCTGCGAGCGAGCACAAACCCTCGCTCGAGCGCTTGGTTAAGCGGCTGTTTTTAAAGAGCCTGTCTCTGGACTGCCATCGCTGCTAAGATTCAAAGAATCTGAAGTTTCTGGTGGAAAATGCTGTAAGTTGCAGTTTCTCAAAGTTATGGTAAGGTCTGTGTGCTTTGGGCAACCTCTGCTCCTGTTGGGTTAAAAGCTGAACTTAGGCTTGTACCAGGAGGGAAAAAAACTATCCTAGCAGGAACTGGTACTTTCTTGTGCTCCACTGCAGTGTTTATATTCTCTGTTTTTTTATCCTGATTATTTAAAAAGATTCCTATTTTTAGAGCGTGTGCGGGGTTTGTGGCTGTTACGATATTGCCATCAGGGTGCACATAGTTTTGAGGTTTTTCAGAGAATCGTTAGAGGTTGGTACAAGGGAAGAGGTGAACTGCTGTCTGTCCATGAGTGGGGAAGGGTGGTGGGAAGGGCTGTCATAGGGTGCCAGGGCGTCGTGTGAGTGTGGTGGCATTCACGCCCGAGAGAGGCACTCGCCCCTAGAGCTTGCTGTGGTGCGTAAACAGGGATGTTATTTCTCAGCAGGGATAAGTCTGTGCAGCTGGCTGGCAGTCTCTGATATCTGTCGGATACCTCAGCTGTAAGAGCAGGTGACTGCCTGCTTTGCTTCTGTGTAGTGCATGGGAAGGGCTTCCCTCTGGAGGTAGGATTGAGCCAGCTTTGAAGAGGACATGGTGGCTTGAAAGCTTTGTCAAAGCAGGAGGTAAGTCTGGGGAGGAAGCTGTCTGACCGAGAGTGAGGTTCTTGCTTTGAAATTGACAAGTGGCTGAAGAGGAAATGGAGGGACAGGATGGGATTTAGGGTCAGGCTCCGTAAACCAGTGGAATATAATGCCCACACAGCGAATGTGAGAAGTGAAGACTTCTGCCAGTTCATCAAGGCACAAGCAGTGCTCTTCAGGATTTGGCAAGTCCTTGGTTAAACAGGGATTGTAACTGGTGATGTGCAGGATGGCTTTCCAAGAAATTACTGAAGATCATATCATTCTGAGGGTGTTTCTCTGTGCATAGGAGACCTCTTGTAGTGGGAGGACAGGGGCATGCTCTGACCTCCCTGCAAAGCGCTTGTGTTGCTAGGCAGCAGCTTGCACCTCCAGCATGCTCCAGATCGAGTTTCTGAGTGGAGACCTTCCTCCACCGAACTAAATCTTTCTAGCTGGTGACCAAGGATGTTGGAAAGCACATGTCCTGTGTGTGGGGGCATGTGCATGCACTTCTTACCTGCTTCTGGGCACTGGGGACGGCTGGTCATTTGGGAGTGTGCAGTGATATTGGCTGATAGGAACACTTATACTCACTCCCCTGCTTGGGCTGCAGGTGAGCACAGGAGAGAGAGGTTGTTCCATTTGCATGGCTAAGGAATTCTCTGCAGACTACCCTTTACTTTCACAGTACCTAGAAACTCAAGACAGTTTGTCTCCATATTGTTCGGTGAGTGGTGCTTTAGCAGTAGAATGGGAAGGAGGGAGAAGAGAGTAAGATTTGCTTGCACAAGAAGTAAGAAAAAAGACCAGGTGTGCCATATTAACACACTTTGCCAGCTGTAGTCAATTTCAGTGGATGCCTCATAATTGCTGGAGCTCCTGTGCATACCTGGCCTTGGCCAGCTTTGTCTGAACTGCTTTGATTCTCACAGAGCAGAGCCTTTTCTGACAGATGGAAAGCCTTTTAATCTCCAGGACTGCCAATCTAGTGGCTGCACTTTGAAGCATTGCAGTAGCTGAAGCTGTTGGAAACCAGTGTTGGGGGACTGGCCACTCTCCAAACTGAAGGCAGATAAAAGAAGAGCCTGAGAGGGTCAGGAGGGATTCATAGGCTGGCAGGAAGAAGGTGAGCTCAGCAGAAGGGCTGTTCTTGCGGCACAGAGCACTTCAGATCAGGCAGGGACCGGCAGCGTGGGAGAGGCAGGAGGTTTCCTGGTTTGATGGAGCCTAGAGGCCTGGGCCTCAAGAAGCTGAACTTTACAGCCTTAAACCCACAGGAATGAAAAAGCTGAGGTGGGTAGGAGCACATTTACTGGGCTCAGCATCTCAGGGGTGTTGTGCCTTGCCACTGTATGATAAGCTTGAGCTGTGGAAGGTTTGAGAGAGCGTGTGTGCGTCTCTGGAGATGTAGGGCAGCTGCTGGCTTCCTCATGGAAGTAACCAGCAGCCTTGTGGATGGAGGCACTGTGTATGAAGAGCCCAACAGAGATGTAGAAAGGCTGCTGGAGAGCAAGGGGGAGGCAGTGTGGACAGCATGTGAGACTTGTACGCCTCAAGGTGCTCTGCTTCGAGGTGAAAGGAGCATCCAGATGAGGCTGGGATTGGTCTGTAAATGGATTTGGTTTGTTGTGGAGAGTAAGGTAAACATTACATTTATCCAGTTAAAGCTCCAGAGAACAGTGTCTTCTGTGTGGTGTTTAGAAGTGGGCCTGTTTTGTCCAAATTTTCTGTTTTCCTGAGTTGAGATGTCTCTGTGGGACTGGAGGTAAAGGAAAAGTTCCAAGGAGGGTGTTTGTGCCCTGTGCAGCCAGACATTGCTGGTGGCTGGCGGAGGCTGGAATCTGTCAGGGATCCTGGGGCTGGTGGCATTGAGCTGTGTTTCAGAGGGAGAAGGCTGAGAATCTGTACTCACAATGAAAAGTATAAATAAAGCATTTAAAATGTATGGACTTTTCCTGTTCTCCAAAACATTCAGGCTCTGAGTAATCTCTCACTTCTAACTGAGGCTCAAGCTGAAAATATCAAGGGATGCTAAATTGTGAACAACTATTAAACAGCCTTAAAGAGCTGTGTGGGAAACTGTGTGTGCTCTCCATTTTTAAGCCCTCCTCAAACAATGTGAGTCTGAGCTATTTATCAGGAGGTATTTAGTGCTGGAAAGGGAAGTGAACTCTTAAGCTGTATCACAGAATGAGGAGGTACTTTAAGAGGCTGTTTGCTTTTCAGGGTGTCCAACTAAAATAAATCTTCCTTAATCAGCCTTGAGAAGAAGACAAAAGGAAGAGATCTTGCTCTTGCTGAAAATAGTGGGAATCCTTTTGCTAGCTTTAATGGTGAGGGTTTCCTCTGGCGTCTGGTGCTTGACCGAGGTAAGCACCGCTTGGAATCAGCGGGGAACCAAGGGTCGCATTATGTTCAGTGACAAAGCTTGTGGGAGAGAAACTGCATGTTAGAAACTTGAGCAGGGATTGTTTGGCTAATCCTTTCCTTTCCACCCCAAAAACACTGCAGGAAGAGACTTCCTTCTGCCCCTCTTCTCACTGCTTTATGGAGGAGTGAAGTTAACAAGGATGTCTATTTGGCAGAGCAATTCCAGGGCACATAAAATACATAGTTTAATTTGATTTTGGCCTGCATCAGAACAAGCTCCGTTGTTTACAAGATTTCCACAAAATATCTGGAGGTAGCTTTCAATAAACAGTTTTTCATGATTCTCAGATTTTATGGGATTTGTTTGCTTGCTTGCTTAATTCTATTCTTATTTTCACCCAGATAAATCTGACAAAATACATATAAGTAAAGTGTAGCCTTCCAGTTATGTAAGGGAAAAAAAATCCTCATTAGGAATATATTTATCATGTTAAGGTACTATGAGATGGTGCTGGGTACAGTGAGAGCAACTTGCCTTTGCCTTGCCGACGGCAGAGTGAAGTTCCCTGTCTTGCTCTCCTGGAATTGTGTTTCCTAAGTGGAAAACTGTGGAAGAGTGTTTTATGAGAAGCATAACAGCTGGCATGTCATTTTTTGCTGTTAATTCTGTCTATTTTGAGCATTATGTATTAGTTAGGGAAGCATGTGGCCACAAATGAGATCAAGGAATGAAATTCTAAGCACATCTCATGCAGAGTTGTGTTCTCTTGGCGCTTGTTTCATTAATGTGCAGGAGTGAATGTGGACCAGGTTTGCCATGAAAAGTGCAAATACTGTTATTGTGTAAATATTGCAGAGGTGTGAATGTATGTAGGAGCAGGTATAAAGTCAATACGGCTGATGCTTGTAACAACTGCAGTCCATCCTCTATGTGGTCCTGGAAAGAGGGCTGTTTTAAGACACTGTAAAAGCAGGGAGTATTTCAGCATGCAGATGGCATCCCAGTCCAAAATCTAGTTTTGTTTTGTGCTGAGCACCTCTGTAATGAACCTTGAGGTGCACCAGGGGAACAAGGGAAGCAGTGGGGGAGTGAAGAGAAGGGATACACTATCTTTCAGAATTGAGACCTCTCTGAACTGTCTCTCCATTTTTACTAGCTTTTCTACAAAAACTGCTTGGGGACACAGGTTGGTATGAGTATGAAAGAAGCAAAGCATCTAATCTTTTGGTCTGACAATGCTCTTCTGTAGGCTACTGTGAATTGGACAGAATTCCTTCTTGATATAAAAGCAATGAGTGAGTTTTGAAAACGCTGTCGGTGAGAATGGACTTATCTCAATCTGAAATGTCTTCTCCTTTTGTGGTTGAGGCTCCATAGATGTGACCTGTGATCAGTGACAAGATCATGTGATGCACTTAGGAGGAAAAGGCCATAACCTGAGCAGTGGTGTTTGCTCTGGGTGTCAGTGGCTGAAGAGCCATAGAGTTAGGCGAAGCTGTGGATTTTCTGGAATTTGCAGTGTTTACCAGTGACTTTGAAGCGTAAGAGTTCTCATCAGCAACTAGGTTTTTCTCCCCTGGAGAGCTGAAAAGCAGAGTTTAGAGTACTTTTCCCCTGAGTGGAGCTTCTCCGCAGCCCAGGGTAGGCTGGCTGAGTTGGGTCTGAGAGAGTAGCCTCTGAGTTCATCTCAGCCCAGAAGTAATCTGCCTTCATAGGCAGTGCCCAGTGGCCTTCTCAGTGTTGGAAACCATACGTGGTTACCCGTGGCTGGGGCTTCTCTTTCCCCTCAGGTGGCTGTGGTTACTGCTGCTGCTGCTTACTCTGCTTTGGGAACTGTTTTTCTCTAACTGCATCAGCTCTAGGATTTAAGATGTTTTAAGCCGATTCTTAAAATCGCTCCCCTTTCCCAGTACTAGTGTACATGTTTAGCTTTCCAAGTGTAGACTGTCTTCAGGTTCTCTTCTCTCTCCCAGCTGACCTTTCTGTAATCTTCTGCAAGGTGGTAAGAGGCTAAATCCCACTCTGTAAACCTAAACTCTCTGGGTGTGACAGTCTTTACATTGCCTGCAGTACTTCATGTTGCCTGAAGTGCTGTATTGATCAAACCACAATCTGCAGAAGTAAATATGTGTGGAATATTAATAGCACCTACTCTAGAGAAAAAAAACCTGTAAATTAATAGATCCATTACATTGACCTCATAAACCATGGGGGCCTGAAGTGCAGCTGTAATCCTCCTCCCACAACACGTATTTCACTGTGAATGTCTATAAAAGGCCTGGACTACTCAAATTTAAATGCTGTGGTACTGGACAAGCATATCCATATATCCTGGAATGTGTAGTTAAAATATTACAAAGTTAAGGCTGGAACAATAAGTCTCTGTATAATCCAGAGTAGTGCTGAATCAGTACATCATTGATAGTGTAGCTGTGCTGGTGGCTTAAAAAATATTAGGTAACTTCTTTTTTGTTCTTGTTGTTCCTTCTTACAGTTGCTTTCTGCATTTCCAAGTGCAAAAGTTGCTGCAAGAAGGGAGGAGTATGATTCAGGGATTTAAAATCCAATTTGAAGATATAATGAACTTGAATTCTGTGTGAGTGAGTCGCTTAGGGAATCGAGGTCAGTGTGTGGTGTGGACTGATAGCGCTCGATCTGTTAATCAGTGCTGAGTGGTTCTAGTTCTTTTGGTTCATGAATCTGTTAAGATGGGCTGCTCAGGTTTTTGTCACATTTTCTTAGCAGAGATGAATGCCTGTATTGTATGCTCATCACTAACCCCTCTGGTTAGCGTTTTGGTTCTATAGATATTGGAATGTATTTGGAATATTTCAGGGGATTTTTTCCATTTTCTGCTCTTCTTTTTTTTAACATAAATGAGCCCTATTTTAGGAAGCTATTGGATCAGAAAGTTCTTGCACGAAAAGGTTATTGTGTTAGTCTTGACAGAGTTGTCTTTCTACGGGGCAAACCAGCAGCTTGCTCATAGCATTGAGTCTGATTACCACTTTAGCATGACTAAAATCACTTCTACTCTTTGCAGCCAGAAATGTTGATGGGAGAAATTATTGTGTGGAGGCCATCCACAGTATTTTTCTTTTGTGCCCTCCACTGAAGCCCTTTTTTTTGTTTTGGTGCTACTGTAATATGCCTTTTCAAGCTTGAAGATGCTGCTCTTGATTTCTTCAATAGTTGCCAGTTGGAAGATATTTAACCTTTTAATGGAAGCATTACACTCTTTCATGCAAAACCTCAGTATTACCACCTAAAAGGGTGGTGCTGTTTGTTACTTCTGAAATTGGTGATCAGATTCTGAGTTTACCCCCTACACATCACAAAAGATCTGTGAGTTTTGCAATTTGTTCCTTTTCTTTCACACTCAGACATGCAGCCTTTGGAGGAATTGTTACTGATTGATGTTGTGATCTTGTCAGATACTCTGTGTATTTATCTGTGGTTCCCTTTGCTTCCTCAGTACAATACCTTGGTCTTTCCTTGTTGTTTTGCTATCATGCAGCTGATACGCTGTTGAGCCAGTAATAATCCCAGACGTTTTTAGATGTTATCTCATTGTTGCTTGTTATTTCAGTTTGCACAACACAAGCACTGCCAAGTTCGGTCTGTGCTTACCTCACTTTTAAATTTCTTGTAGAATTTTGGCTAAACAAGGAGAATTAGCCAGATGAGAATTTAGTGAAGGACCTGAACCCAATGGAGGCTCAAATCCAGCAAGAATGCACACTGCCTTGTAGAATTAACATTCATTGTGTATTTAGACAATTTAAGTGGCTGGTTATGATGGTGAAGATACAGTGAATTAAGCAAAACGATGTGTTCTTTGATACTCATTGAGCAACAGAGCAAAGAATGCTTCAAGTTTGCATCTCAAGTTTGCATCTCTGATATCAAATTTTTTTTGTTTGCATTTGAAGCATCAACAAAAAGGGACTGGTGCCCATTGTGGATTGCTTCCATCCAGCATATTGTATAGACTGCAAATCTTACAGTAATAAACAGCTCGAAGTTTGGTGTGCTGTCACAGGAAGACCAGAGAGAGGGTTCATATTAAAATTTGAAGCCTTAACAAATGGAGTGGGGAAATGGTTTGAAAAGAAGTGAACAGAAGTCACTGTTTCACGTACAAGTGAAGATAACGAAAGGATTACTGTTGCCATTTCATCCTTTGTGTGTGGGGTGAAAACTGTAATTTATTTCCCTGAGATATCTGAACAAAACAACCTGACAATTGGAAGGCACTAAAGAGATGGGCTGCTGTTTTTAATGAGCACCTTCCGCATCACAGCTTCTGTGGAGCAACCAGAAACTACAGAGCCTCATGGTGTGTCAGCAAACCCTAGTCTGTGCACAGATGTGTGCCCGAGTACACACATGCACTGCTTTCCTTGATTTCTCTTTAAAAGGAACACTATAGAAACACAGCTCATGGTGGGAATTATATTTAAAGCGGAAACTCAGGAATCTCAGTGCTGGGTTTTGTACCGAATGTTAACACTCCATTTTCCGTCTTGTTCCTAAGTGCTTTCTTCTAACCTTGTCACTTGAAATTCTTTTGAGTCTGGAAGCTATGTGAGCTGAAGCTGGAAGGACAGCAAGCAGTACGTGAAAAAATAGGACACAATTTCCCAAGCCCTGTTTGGTGAGGACTCTGAAGAAAGAACTAAGTTTGTCAACACAGGTGGAGGGCTTTAGGCATCACACGGGAGTCAGGGTTTCTGCTAGAACAGAATTTGTGCTGCTTCACAGCCTGGCCCCCTTGCAGCTGCTGGGTCCTTCAGCAGACTGCGAAAGCTGTCTGGAGTCTGTGGTCTGTAGCATCAAACACTATGAGAAGGGAAAGGGTGGTTTTGTTACTGTGGAATGATTGAGAATAAAGTTTGCACACCTTGCTTCTCCTACTTTTTCTCCCTCTGATGGTAGCAACCTTCCTTTACTTATCTCACTACAAATACAACCTGGCAGCCCACAACAAGGGTAGGATTAACTTGTGTAGCGATTCTTTCAGCCTTCTCAACCAGCGCTTTATTCTGTGTCTCCCCTCTTCTCAGTGATCTTGGGCACATTAGCTGTAATTGGTATTTATAGATCTGTATTAAGTAAGACATCATCTTCACTCTTCTGGGAATGGTCCTAAATTTGGTCCCTCTCTTGAGGTGTATCTGGTAGAGTTCTTGTTACAGCTGTGAGTCCCTAATCCCAGCTGCTTGGAGCTGGCAGCATCAGAGTGAGCAGCTCCTCAGGGAAATGCTGTTCAATGCCTATGAGGGGAAAGTTTGTCAAATGACAGAATCAGCCCTGCTTAGAGGAAGATGGCTAGATTGTAGAAAAATAGTATTGAATGTTAATTGGTTTATTGCATATCATATCTCTTCAAGCTAGCAGAGTTTTATTCTTGCAGGTCTCGCACAGGATTGTCTTGGATCTCTTGTCAATCCCACTGCCTGATACCTGAGCAAATGGCCCAGAGGAGGGAGTTGTGAGACTAGTCCCATTGGGAGATGTGATGGGAGTCTTGGCAGGCTCAGAAGTAATTCCCTGAGCAAATTTAGAGATCTTGTCCTGGACACATACAACCCTCCCTCTTCTGGCTGCTCAACATTCTTCTGGGGGAAGTACATCTTTTACTGTACCTTGCATTCTTTGTCAGATTTTATGCTTTAAAAAACCCCATCTATGATATATCAGTTTGAACAGCTTTGTTGTCTATAGCTGCCTGCTGTCTCGAGACAGTAACCAGTGACCCACTGGTCACACTGGCGTGACTGATCACACCTTCTGGCTGGATGTCTAGGGTGGTGAAGATGACACCTCAAACTCTGACATGTATTTTCATGCCAGCTTTATGGGGTTGTGTCAGATGTGGCAAGCTGAGGCTCTGGGCTAGGCTGTGAGTGACTGGGTGGTGGAGTAGTTTCTTGCCCTTTTCTTCCTTTATTTTCCGTATTTTTGCAGGTACAGAGACGACTGCCTTGGTGAGGCCAGGGCTTCAAAAATCAAAGCTCCTATGTGTGCTGACAGAACCAAGATTTCCCCCCTATCTCTAGCATGAATGTTGGCTGGCAGAACTTGCTTTGAATTTTGAAGTGTGTTTAGTGCAGCATAGCTCATTTTGAGTGGGGATGGAGGGACCCACATGAAAAAAGACCTAGGAGTTCCATACCTCAGCTGTAATAACTGAAGGGAGGAAAGTGGAGAAAGCAATTTGCAAAGCTACACTTGAAAATCATTCTAGCATAACATCATCATTACAATTATCTGTCAAAAGATTTAGTTCAATTACTTCTTTTTAAGCTCTCTTGTCAAGATGGCCTTGCACGTTCCAGGATTTTGGTACTCCAAGGAGAGGTTCAGGAAGAATGAATACTAATTCTGCCATTAACCACTGTCAGACAGCCTTCAGTGTGTATTATTCCTTGAAAACTCCTTTGGCATTGTTACTGTGGGGAATCAATAGGCTTAAAGGACCCACAGGAACATAGGATCCAGGGGAATGCCAAAATCCACTGCCTATTTATAGCTTGCAGTACAGTAAGGTGAGAGGGGGAAGACTTCAGTTGTAAGTGGTAATTTTGAAATAATTGAATAGCAGGTTAATTGCCATTGTGTAAAAGTTTATACATGGTTCCTTACATTTTCTTCACACAACAGTAGACTGGTAGCAAAATTACAAGGGAAGACTATTTGATGTAATAAATTAAACTGAACATTTTTCAGTGAGCTGCAGGACATTGCACCCTCTTGCTGGTTTATCACGTTCAGCGAATGCTCAGAGACACAGGGGTCCGGGCTGCTTCTAAAGTTGAGGTGCCTCTGAGTGGGCTGGTGGGTGGATGGGGTACAGCGTTTGAAGAATGTTTCTGTGGTGTTGGCCTTCGTTTTTACTACTCATACAAATAGTTTTGTGCTTTTCTGTGTAAGAGAAACTGCTATAAAATGTTTGCTGAATCTTTTGGTGCAAATAATAATTTCATACTGATTTAGATGTGGCTGCCCTCTTTATCTGAGAGTGAGGCTCCTGATCTAAAGTCTGTATCTGGTATGGAGATGAATTCCTGGAGTCTAAATATATCAAACCACTTAAAGGCCTGTGACTTCTAGCTAAGCGTATATATATAATTAAGCATCTCTGTTTCTTCATTTAGAGAGAGGGAGAGAGACCTATGAAGACATGAACTTCACTGAGTTCAGATTTGTTCTACCTGTTTTTAAGTGCATATAAGAATCCTCAGTGGGCTGGTGCTATATTTTCTTGAATGACCTTGTACTTGTAAATGAAAACAGAATTAGTTTCAGTAATTCTAGAAAATGAAAATCTAATTTAAAGTTGTATGTTTTTCCTTTGTTTTTAATGTACATAGTATAAAGTAGGTAGCAAAGTTCACCTTTGTCTTTTTTAATAAGAATCACAAGACCTGTATTCATTGGTTTCTGAATTTCGTTCACCTGTCTTTACCTCACTTTGTAGGAGAAATCTTTGGAATGGCATTAAATTCTTGTAGGAGCTTTTACAGAGTCACCAGTCGGAAAATAAGGTTGCTTGGAGAAATTGCATGAATAACCTACTCTCTATCTTTTCCTGAACGATGTGAAGTTAATTTTTAAGTGTGTAGCATGTTTGTGTGAGACAAAACTAAACATGACCATCAAGGTCTCCCCCTTAAGTAACATAAAATATCTACCAGATTGTCTTGTGTTTTTTTAAGCAAAATAATATTTTTAAAGTGTAATTTAAAAAAAAACCAACCTTTTGTGTGGTATTCAGAGATAAATTATTCATAAGCAGTTACTTTGAACCATTATGTTTTCCTACCTCTGCATAAAAATAAACCCAGAAGTCACTAGTTTAAGCTGTTGCCTTGTAATAGTTCTTTGAGAAATGTTTAACTGTAGCTGCTGCTTTGTTGTAGTGAAGAGCTGTGATTCAGACTTCATATTATGTTTGCATTTCAGCTGTCACGGAAAGTGAAAGATGAAGCCTCTTGTTCTCTTGGTTCTTGTCATCTGTACTGTAGTCAGCATGAATTTGAAGCTTGTATCAAAGAGAAATTCTGGTAAGTCACAGAAAAATATCTTTACTTTTGAATCTGGACCCTAGTGGTCATGCAAGCAAGCATTTTAGGTGGCTGCTTTTTGTTTCGCATATATGTTCTTCTTGTTCTAAAAATAATTAAGTCATAAGCGATGTGATTTGCTTACCAGATGTTACAGGATGAATTTTCTCACTATAGTGTTGAGTTGATGTGACTTTAAGTTGTTTGAAAGTGTCCTTATGTTTTCTTTTATTTAAAAAAAAAAAGTTTGATTGAAAACTCATAAAGGTAATAATGACTTTGGCATTTTTTTAACATCTAGTCTTCTACTTGTGTTGGGGTTAACTGGGAAGGACTTTCCTGGATGTATAATCTTTGATTATTCTGGCAGTGGAAAGGAGTGGGAGTTGATTTATGTTTACACCTGCTTTTGAAACCCACTAACAGTAACAGAACACTTCAAAGAAGCATTAGAATATCTCCTTCCAGGATAGATACTTGAACCGGGTAATGTTTCATTTACATTAGAGTCCGTGCAGCTCAGAGGGAATGAGTTCATGAGACTGTTTGTTTGCTTTTCATAAGAGTTTCCCAAAACTTAGCAGTGCAGGTACAAACGGAGTTACTGAATTCAGTTGGTGTGGCCAGTTTTAAGATAAATTTCTGTATTTCTAATTTCTTGCCCTGTGAGAGCAGTCATGGATATTGGGATTTGGCTGCAGTGGAGCTTGATCTAAACTTTTCTAGGTGTGGTGATGTTTTTGTTTTTCAAAACTGCTATTTCTGGCCTGAATGGAAACCCCTGTGAGTTCCATAAGCTGTGTAACTTAGCAGCCTTGATTCAGTGATGCTGGGCAACACCACCTGGCTGCAAGGAAGGGCCTTTGCCTTTCGTTTATCAGAAGTACACATCTGTAGATGTAACATGCCTGTCATAGCACCATTCAGCTGGTAGTTCACCTTTAATTATATTTCAAGTTTTTTTTAATCTGCTTTCTTTGACTCTGTAGAATATGTTGTGTTGTTGGCAGCTGTTGATGGTATCAATTCAGGTTGAATACTGGGGGGAAAAATGCTTTAATATGTTAGACTGCCTATTGCTAAATATAACCCACTAGTGAATAGCTGGTTCTTTTTCTTTTCGTTTGATTGAATTGGTATATGTTGAGTATTAGAGGAAAAGGAATAATGCACATAAAGAAAAATTATAGTTTCTTTGCAAGTACACGATCATGTAGTTGGTTTTCTGCTTCAGTATGCATTGTCATAAGTCCCAATTTTTAGGTTGCTGTGTGGAACAAACTATTGATTTTCTTTTTTTATTCTACATTATGTGTGAAATACACTTTCTGTGATTTCAGCACTCGAAGAAAAATTGATAATTTGAATCCATTTCTGAAAGGGGATTTTGGTACAAAGCACTGTTGTTTGATTGCTTGAGGCGTCACTTAATGTTATATGTTTTGAAAGGACAGATGCTCCAGAGGCTTCTGAACTTTACTGCACAGAGAAACAATGAGCCCGTGTTGCTGGCTATGGTGGCAGTAGCTGTAGTGTAGGAGAGTGGGAAGGGGAAAGGAGTTTAATGGTTATTTGTGGGCAGCTGCACTGCAGTGTAAACAGCAGGATGTCTGAAAGCAGGAAGCCTATTTTAGCACAGGTGAGTGCTGGTGGTGGGTGAGGGAGCGGGTGGGGTGCTGAAATGACTCCCTGTGGACAGGATCTCTGCAGCCCTGTGGATGTTGTAGTCTTGAGTCTTGCTGGCTATTGGTATGAGGATGTCTAAGCCAGTGAGCACCCTTAAAAAAGGAAGGGAAATTGTGCAGACAGTTAGGTAGAGCTGTGTGAAGCAGTGCGTGGAAAGTGCTGACACTGATGATAAAGACAGATTTGGGCTACTAGGGCAATAAACCAGCAAAATCAGAGTATTGGTGTCTTTGCTGACTTATGTAGACCGGCATTTTTCCAAGCAATATGTAGAATTATTGCATGAATGGCCAGAATTGTGATTAGTGTTAACTACAAGAGCAATTATTTGAGCGACATGTGTGTAGTATCACAGAATGCATCTCGTTTGAGGGGTGTAGCGAGAATCTAAAGAGAGATGAGTTGAAGAGGACTTGGGATGGAGCAATGAGGAAGTGTGGTGCTGCATTCAGATAATGCAATGATATCACTGAACCTGAGGCAGTCAAAAGCAGGGCAGAATGTCCAGAAGGGCATTAGCAGTGAAACTGAAGTTGCCTTAAAGGGAACAGAGGTTTGGCTAGGAAGGCATCTTCACATGCTGATGGGAAAACATTACTTTGAAGCCAAAGAATGTAAACCCAAGGAGAGAAAGCTGCTGCAAATGCAGACAGTACACAGGGGCTGGACAGCAATCCAGAGTCATTAAAGAGAGAGCAGGAGTGGAGGATCCAAGACATCAAATAGAAGGTAATGAAATGGTGCTCCAACTGCAAGCATAGAATTAAAGTTTGCTGAAGAAACAGCCCTCATGGAAGGGCAGAGGAAAACAGAACTGAAAGAGATTTGTCCCATAAACTTTAGTTGCCCTTTGTTGTAGATTCAGGTGTCGATATTTGTGTTTGGAGAAGACAAGCAGGAGTGCCTGTGAAGGCTACAAGACAGGTTTTAGCATACCTTGCACTGCTGCAAAAATGATATAGAAAAAGACAAATTTGTTTGGACGCTTCTCATTTGAGATGTGGTGCAAAATAATTTAAATGGGTAAGCTAATTTAATTACACTAGTCAGATTTTTCTTTACAGAGCGCAACTTCCAGATGCTCCATAAGAAACCTGTCATGTCTACAGAGTAATCATTGCTGTTTGTGGTGGGAACAGAACAGTTTGCCTCAAGCATCTGTGTGAATGTAATGTTGACTTAAGTTTCACGTGCATTTCTCAATATGAAGAAGCTTTTTTGAAAGCTGCAGGTCATCCTTTTAGCCTGATTTAAGAAGTAAAATTGAGTAAACAGCTAATGCTGGGACTGTAGCCTTAACAATACTCTAGAAAGCGTATTTTACAGGTAGAGGTTATTCAAATAAATTGAAGATGTGGGAGCTGTTAGGTTCCCAGCTGGTAGGTGATTTCCTTTTAATCTGATTAGGTGACTTCTTTTCCCAAGCCCTTTTATATAATGCTTTGAATAATCATAGCAGGGAATATAAAACCAATTAAAAATCATTGCATTTTTTAAGCAAGAGATTTTTCAGATTATAGAATCTATTTGACTTAGCAGACATAATTCCATTAGTGAGTAATTGATGCCATTTATTGTTGTTGTATTTATTTGCTGAGCTGAAATACCCTGTCTCAGCATGCTAGAGCTCCGGAGGGCACGCCAGCCTTGTGTGGAGGAGCACGGGCAGACATTCCCAAGATTTCTATGAGGCTGCTGGCTGCAGAGCTGGGAGTCTTTTTGCAGGTTAGCAGGATTTAATTGGCTCAGCCCTTGCTCCAGTTATGTCCTCCAAGCTACAGAGTCTCATGTCTTCTCCTCTGTAGTGTCAGGTGAGTGTGCTTTGGGATTCTGGCTTTCTTTCTCCTCTTTATCTTGGGACCACCCAAAAGACAGTCATATGCCAGAAGAACAAATGCACCTCTGAGTCCCCACCTACCCTGTCAACCTCCACCTGCATCCAGCTTTGTCACCAATGGCTTGGAAGAGAGAGGGCTTGACTTAACATCATGCCTTGCTGTGTGCCTAGAATTTCCCTCTGCTCCCTTCTGTGAAACTCCATCCTCCTGTGTTGTTGCCTTTATCACTTTGGCTTTGAAAATCATGACATACACGGAAGTGGCGGTGTTTGTACTTCAGAGGTGACTCATGAATTTGTGCCTGGAGTGGGGTATCCTAGAGGAGCCCAGCTCGTAACAGACTGTTGCTCCTGCTGGACTGGGCCCCTAAAGTAGCTGCCTGATGAGCACTCAGTTGCCATTTGTTTTTTGTTTGCAATTGGATTTACTTGAAGAGCTCTCTTCTGACTCTGCTGTAAAATGCACAGCTATGAGCCCTCCCAATTTATGAGATATAAGTGATGCAAAAGAGGCTTTCTGCTTTTACTTCCTGCAAGTAATGTGCAAACATAGAGGAAATGGGAGCTTGGCAACATTAATCAGCGCACACTGATCTCTTACTTTTCTCAGAAGATGGTAAGTTATTCACATCAAGCAAAAAGTTGGAATCACCTTTGTTCTAAGTTGTCATCAATGCAGGACTGTACAGTCCCTCTTGCATAGGGTTGTGTCTGTTCATGGGATCATGGATGCTCTCTGTCTGTTCACTTCCGAGCAATGGGAAGTGAGGAGCCAGCCTCCTGCGCTCAGTCAGGTCTCAGGGTGCTACCAGTAAGTAAACTGTAAAGCACCAGTTGTCCTTGCACCTTGTTACGGGAGTCTTAGCCTTGGTTTCCTTTCCTCTAGACAAAAAACATCCTTGCAGCTAACACGTCTATCTGGGAGACAGCTGGCGATGTTTAGATATTCTGTTTGCTGATGGAGAGGAAAAGAGATGTATAAAGAAGAACAAGAAAGGAAATAATCTACTAGAGGTTTGGGCTTTTTAGTGACCTCAACCTGACAGTGTTTAAATATTGAACTTATTTCAACACTCAAATTTGTAGCTATTACGCTCATTTGAAATAAGTTAATGTATAATTAAAACAATTGAAATATTGAGCTGATACTTAAATATTAAAGCTAGATTCCTTTCTCAAAAGGGAAACCGCAGCTGTATTTGAATAAAATAAATGAAAACAATTAAATTGTTCCAAACTGCAGTAAATCACAAAGGTAGGATCTTTAGGGATGGGGGAAAAAAACAAAGCATGAAAGAAGTGTCATTTCCCCAGTCAAAGATCTATAATCTTCCACTTTTGCAATGGGCATCGGGTCAACTGTTTGGATATCTCCTGCACACATAGCTGCAGCATGTAAGAGTTTATTAATATCTGAACCTCTAGTAGGCATACCATCATGACTGAGAAATCTTCCAGCTCTGCCTTGAACTGGATGATACTTTTTACCACCCCAAAGTGACACCTTTTAAAATGGAAAAAGCTAATGTATCAAGGTAATTTTGCTTTGTTTTTTTTTTAAGGTCCTAAATAGAAATTCTAAGAGAGATCTTCATTTTAGTATCTCTGGTGCGCTCATTTTGAGGGTGTGTCTCCTAGGTTTATGTCCTTACTCTGACTGAGGACAAGGAAAGTTGTTCTGGCTTGTTTTGTTTTTCATCTTGTTCAAAAAAACATTTCTGGAAGGTCTGTCTTACATAATGTTCAAAAGAAAGTACAGATAATATAACTGCAAACTTACCCAGAGCACAGTCTTAGAACCATGAAATCATAGAGTAGTTTGGGTTGGAAGGGACCTTTTTAAAAGTCCAGCCTTTGTGCAGTGAGCAGGGACATCTGCAACTCAGTCAGGTTATTCAGAGCTCTGTCCAATCTGACCTTGAACGTTTCCAGGGATGGGGATTCTACCACCTCTCTGGGCAACCTGTGCCAGTGTTTTACCACTGTCATCGTAAAAAATTTCTTCCTTATTTCTAGTCTGAACCCACCCTCTTCTAGTTTAAAACCATTACTACTTGTCCTATCGCAAAAGGTCCTGCTCAAAAGTTTGTCTCCACCATTCTTATAAGCCCCCTTTAAGTATTGAAAGGCTGCAATAAGGTCTCCCTGGACCATTCTCTTCTCCAGGCTCAACAACTCCAGCTCCTCAGCCTTTCTTCATAGGAGAGATACTCCATCCCTCTTATTTTTTTTTTTTGTGGCCTTCTCTGCACTCACTCCAACTTATCAGTGTTTTTCCTGTGCTAAGGACTCCAGAGCTGCATGCAGTGCTCCAGGTGGAGTCTCACCAGAACAGAGTAGAGGGACAGAATCACCTGCTGGTCACACTGCTGGTGATGCAGCCCAGGATATTGTTGGCTTTATGGGCTGCAGCTGCACACTGCAGGCTCATGTCCAGCTTTTCACTCCCCCAGTCTCTGCCTTGCAGCCAACCCACTTGAGAGATGTGGGAGAGATGTTGCCAGTGAAGACTGAGGCAAAGAAAATTGAGTAACTCAGCCTGTTCCTTGTCCACTGTTACCAGTTTGCCAGTTGTGTTCGTCAGGGAGAGTTTGCTTTCTTTGGCCTTTCTTTTCTGGCTGACTATACTATAGAAGTTATTTTTGGCATTCAAGTTTGGAGATGTTGGTTTTACAAATAATAAATGAAATATCAGAGGTTTCCTTGTTCAAGCAATGTAGAGTTAAGGATTTCAAGTTGTTGACCTGTGAAGAAGGAAGTCATTCTTTTTAGTGTAGTTCATGTATGAGCAAGCATTAGTTTATAGACTTGTGTGAGATTGTTGTGGTACTGTTATGACTTGCTAAAGTACAAATGATTGCCCATCTATGAGTTGAAAGCAAAATTGATCTGAGCTGCAGTGTCACCTCTAGAGTGTACATTCTATCACTTTATTATGGTTTTGTTTTGCTGATGCATTCTCTGATCCTAAGGTTATTTGCGTCGATGTGCAGAGCCACTTCATGTGTGCTTTGCTGTCTTACATGTTCAGCAAAACATGTACAGGGTGGCCCCGGAAGGAGAAAAATAATATGAGATATAATCATTCCAGAGTCTTTCAGCTAATGGTAAAATGCAGAAATATAATCACATTCTACAGAATAGGGCTCATAAGAATTTCTTTCCAGTGACACAATTTCATTTTGAACAGTAAATTCCCTGAGATGGATACATTTAATAAGCAAGATAAAACTGCTGGAACATGAATCAAAGGCAGGGTTATTCCCTGGCTCTCTGTCTCTGGGGCATTTAAGAGTTGCAGCTGAACACTAGGACTTCTGAGGTCCTTGATGTGGATTTCAGATGAAGAAGCTGGAAGACTTTGAACACACAGCAGTCAGGACCCTGCAGTTTCTGTGATTCCCTGCTGGGAAGCAGTTGGCCATGTTGTTATGCTTTAATCCCACCCAGCAACTAAGTGCCTTGCAGCTGCTCACTTGCTTCCTCCTGGTGAGATGGAAGGAGAGAACTGGAAGGGTAAAAGTTAGAAACCTCATGATTTGAGATAAAGAGAAAGTGAGAGTGCTTTAGTGGAGCCACATCATCCTGCAGGCTTCCTAGGCCCCCAGATTGGAGGTAGATCTGCACCCACCAGCACTACTCTCTGGCAGACCTCCTTGGTGAATGCAGACCACCTTCTGGGCCTGCTTCTTCCTCTCCAGTTGCAGGCTGCTATTGCAGAGTATGTTATGTTGAGAAAATAAACATTTTATAGCATTTCTGAAACCTGTTCTCATACTTGTGATTTAGGACATCAATTTTGAAACCCAAGCCATTTGGCATTTGAGCCCTTCAATCTATTACTGATTTTTGATGTGACCTTGACAATTTTGTCCCGCTGTATAAAGCCAGAGAGGTGTGAATAATGGTGTGGTTTTAGACAATCAAAAAATAAGGAAAGAAATTTGGATGTGTATCACAAATGACATTTTGGATGTAATATTTGTATTCAAAATGACATCTATAATTTTAAGCAAATCTGGGGACTATGGTGGAAGCTGCACTTATGAGTGGAGTGTGTCAGCTTTATTGGAGCAGATTGAAAGCTGAAGCTTTTTGGCTGACTTCTGATGTAGGTCAACATATTTCTTATTCACTGTGACTTTACATCATATTATTTACAGCATTAGAATTTTTTCCTCTGGATTGGGTGATTAAATTTGATCTTTATTGTTTAGTGTTCATTGAAAATTTTTTTGTTCCAACTGCAAAACATGCCTCTGAGTTAGTGCAGGAGAGATGAAACCTAAATCCAGCTGCCTGGGGTGCTTGTCTGCAACTGTTGTGGACCCTACACAGGGAGAGTGTAAAGCTCAACTGATGAAAAAAGGATCTTTATTAAATCCTGTTTTAGAAACATCTACAAATGAACTGAGTGATTTGCTGTCTTTGATAAAGAGCTGTAATCGGTGGCTTTCTCTGAAGGACACGGATCCCATGTGAACAGTTGGCTGTCCAGCATGCTCTTATGTTAAAGTCTCTCAAAACTTGCTTCATCTTGTAGTGAGGAAGACCCTTGATGTGCTGTAGTAGTTGGTTGTCTTTCGGAACAGTTTCCTCCCCCCCCCAGCAGTGAAATGCTGGATGCCTTGAACTTAAAATAACATAAATTTCACAATGTGATTGTAGAATGGCTTGGTAATGTCAAACCAAGTTGAAATGTTACATTTGGTCTCTTATTGGTGTAAAAATATGAGCATTCTCAAGGGAGGTGTTTAGCTTGCTGAGGGCTGCTGGGTAGAAGCTCTCCTCTATAATAATTTCACTGCCATGATTGGAGTTGGCACCTTTTTCAAGTTTGTGCGAGGCAAGCACTTCCCTTCTTGCGCATAGAGTTGCCCTTTCAGAGTCATGATGTGTAATACACTTGTAAAAATCAGATCTCCTTTAATGGGTTTATTGTGCACATGAAAGTTGTGCATTATCAATGGTAATTACTGAGATAATTTAATACTCGTTTTGTGCTTTACTACAGTGCTTTCCAACAGGGAACTGTAAAAGGTAATTTTGATCTCCTTAAACTTTGTTTAGGTTATTAAGAGATATTTTTTAGTGGCAGAAGAGGGAATTCTCTTTTTGCATAATCTAATAGCCCCATAAGGCTCACCTTTTAATATCACATCAGTCATTTAAGGGATGAGATGGGAGCAGTCAGTCATCTTGCTAAGTGTTCAGTGATTCTTGAGCATGCAGCGTCCATGGCTGTTGATTTTCAGCTGCAGAGCTGTGCAGCATTTGGTGACACAGTGTCAGATTTTGCCCAGTGACTGGTGAGAGAGAATAAAACCATTGAAGGTCTTGTATAAGCATGGTGCTGGCTCTTCTAGTCTGTCCTACAAAGTGTTACAAAAGAAATCTTAGTGTCCCAGCCAGTCCAGGGTGAGGGAGAGGGCTGAGATACCCCCTTTGCAGGGTTCTGTTCCCCATCCCAGCTGCATTGGGAAGCAGCAGTGCCGACCCTACTCAGGGTGGTCCCGGCAGGACTTTGCAAGCTTGTGTCCCACACACGGGGTCTGGACTCTGCTCTGAGGAGTTGGGCTGGGCTGTGTTGTGTTTTTCATTTTTTGTTCTCTTCTTTGAGAAACTTTCTTTAGAACAAGATACACTGTAATTTGCCAGAAGAATTAACCAGAGGAAGCTTCTATGTAGAGTGAGAGAGGAGCTCATTAATTGCTTAAAAATTAGGCAGTCTCTATCTGAGTAATCGATGTTGGCTGGTTGGCCTTCCTCAGTCTAAGTAGCAGCTCATTAGTAGAATACACACAGATGGTACTGTGCTCTAAGGTATTTAAAATACACAGGCAGAGAGCTGTATTAATAAGGCAAACCTATCTTTAATCTCTGTGACTGAGTTTGCTACAAGCAGCAGAGGGAGAAGTGTCATTTGGTAAATATTATTAGGTAAATGCATTTCCATAAATTTATTTAGTTTTCGCATTTTTCTGCAGATAACAGATTATGATAAATACTCAAAGTAATTTACTGTTTCTGGAAAAACTATATTGCAAGATGGACTTACAGAAATGATTTCATTTGTTCAGTACCTAATTTACCCGTATAATTGCCTAGAGGGAGAAATGTATTCAGGACCTTAATTTTTATCTGGAATATATATAGTTTTTTTCTTTTTGTTCCTTTGTATGATATTTCTCTCTATGCAGTTTGTTAACTGTAGTTTATTCAAAATGAGACTCTTGTTGAGTTCCTTATGCAAATGGTAGTGGATAGCAAAATAAGAAATCACCCACCAGAGAAGACAGAAAGTTCAGAGCCTGGATGCTGGGGGAAGGAGGCACCCTGCAGCAAGTGGGCCCGGGCTGAGCTGGGGCACAGTCGGCCTCCTCCCCAGCAAACTGTGCAGCCATGAAGCGGTACCGCCCTGCACTACGGGTGGACCTGGTAGCCCTGGTCTCCTACCCTGGACTTCAAAGCTCTAGGGCAGGTTCAGAGGTGATAATAGTTGTGACTTCATTTTCAAAGGACAGACTTGTCCTCTCCTGCCCATGCCATGTGTCTCATTGAACTGAGAACTGCTCCATCCTTCCTTCAGGCAGTCCTTTTTTTTTCCTGAGCAGTGTCTAACCCCATCTTGTATTTTCAGCTGTTCATTAGTGCACTTGACTGTGAGCAGTGAGACTCTCTTTCTTCACCCCATCTGTGAATTCACAAGCATGTTGGCTTTCCTGTTTAAGAGACTTTTGACATCAAGACCAGTGTGGGGAAGAATTTGGGCTCCTTCAGGGAATTATTCTTCTCCAGACAGTCAGAGTTTGTTCTCCTATATAGTTACACATTGTTTAGAGCTACTTTTCACATCACTATTTGAATGTCTTTGTCATGAACTGTGATAAACTTTCTAATGAAAGAATTTAATGTTTTCCATGTTGATTCTCTGCAACCTCTGTTCATTTCACACCTTTCTTGGGGGGGGTGTCAGTAAATAGAGCTGCGTATTTACACTGTTCTGGTGCATTTTCACCAAGCTCTCAACACAGCTGCTTGTTATATTTTCAGCAGATATAATTTGCATTGTTGCATTGCTCTGTTTTTGATTTCTGATCAATTTGATGTCTGTAATCTGAGTATATGCCAACATTGAAAAGAATGGTTGCGCTTTCTCTTGATAAGTGTTTGTGGTGTCGTGTATGTGCAAGTTACAGTGCCATTTTGGTAGATCTCTTTGAGTTAATGTTTGTTTTTTGTGGAGTGTATTTTAAAAATATTGGGCTGGACTAGGTAACTCAGGAATAGATGTTGTCCATGAAGGATGTCTTAATAGTTACCATGTTGCTTTAGTGATGCACAAGTGTTCTGAAAGAGGCTGATACTCTCTGAGGGAGAGTACTGTTCAGTTTCAGACCTGCTCTGGACTTAGGTTTAATATTTGGTGGTATGCGTGGTTTCCACAGCCTGCACTGGAGGGAGCAGAACTGTCATCAAACAAGGTTAACTTTGTGGAATTCAGATTTTTGAACTTGAGCTTTGTGAAGAAATGGTGGAATGTACCTACTGCTCTGGGGCAACAAGATTCAATGTTTCCAAGGTCATTTAAGAATGACTGCAATTAGGACTGTAACTGTGAGGTGTACCCAGAGCTGAGAGGATGGGATCGATGCAGGGCAGAGGGTACTAGGAAGGCTTTTGGCAGGGATATGTGTTAAAGACTAAGGCTTTAGAAGAAAACTCTTCACAAATTTTACTTGATTATAGATTTGACTTGGTAGAGAAGTGGGGAGGGCTTGGGGTTTACAAGGACAGGTATTCACTAAATGACATGATTTCCAAGGGAATTTCAGGAGTTTGGTGGCAGTACGATTTCAGTTTGAAGAAATTTTTTACAGTGAGGGTGGTGAAATGCTAGCACAAGTTGCCCAGAGAGGTGGTAGATGCCTCATCCCTGGAAACATTCAAGGTAAGGTTAGTTGGGACTGTGAGCAACCTGATCCGAGGGTTGGACTAAATGACCTTTAAACCATTCTGTGATTCTATAAACTGTTCAAAGATGGCAGTGTATGCAGTTCTGGAAGCCAGGAGGGCTTTTAAGTGAAGATGTCAAAGAATGAAGAGCAGTACTTCACTTTAGTTTTCAAATTGTGGGGTTTTCTAGTAACCCTAGGCTGTATTTTTTCTCTTCTTCTGCAAAGCTATTAAAGTTGATGGAACTGAACTAGGAATTCACAAATGTCACTGTTTCTCCATTCTGTGTGCCAGGCTTCTGCTTATTTGGTGTGATTCTGCAAAAACACCCATTGATTTCAGTTATTTAGTAGCTAATTACCTTGTAACCCACAGGATCAAGCATCAGAACTGCTTATTTAGTCTGTAACAACACAGTGCTTATAGTGGTGCCCAGTTGTGTTGGCATTTGCTGCAGGGAACCTCCCATTGACCCTGCTTGTGAGATGGCTCCATAGCAGATCCCCGTGCACCTACCCTGCCTCTAGTCTGTGGATATTGTGCATACAAATGGACAGCAATTATCATTTAAGTAATGAGTACTTAATGGATGTTTGTAGTCTATAAATTGGAAGCATTTTGAAGCTGAAATTTCCCTGCTGGTGTAATTTGATGTGTGCCACAAATTGCTGAGGTGAGAACTTGAACGGGAGGAAACCAAGTTATCAGTGAAAGTAGACTCTGACAGTTCCCTCTCCTGCTTCTTCCTCAGGCGTTGCAATAGATAAGTGGAGAGAGAAGTATAAATATATCACAGTAAATCCCCAGGAAGAATCTTTGCCTTTTCCTGGTAGTATCATAATGAAAATCGGCACTGCAGTGGATTTTGTAGGGACCTGGCTCTTCATTGAAATAAAAGTCAAGCCTGTCAGTATGGAAGGTGTAGCAGCAGAAATTCCCCTAAAATGACACTTTAGCTGTAGTTTGAGTAAGCAATCAGCAAATAGTTTAGTGCAGGCTGAATTCAGATACACTGTGCTGATTCCTTCAGTGCATCAATTTGAAAAATGCCCTTTAATGATAATCTCTTTGGGTATCACAGTATTGTATTTGGAAACAAAATTTGAATTTTAATTGAAGTTTTGTAGCCCACAAGAGAAAAGTAATACATCACTACTATTATTTCAAGGAAAAATCCATTGGGGGGAACTCCCAATTGGAATTCCTTAAGCATCTTTAAGATTCTCAGTAGAAAATCAATACATTTCTCAACAACAATTATCCTTGGAAACCTTCTCAGTTAGATATGATATAAGGAAACAGATCTGTGGTGGTTTCCAGATGAGTTTTGCCCAAGAAACTGCCTTTGCAACTGAGAAGCTAAATAGAAATGTAAAACTGAAGTTGACTGTGTCAATAAGCAGCTATCTTTTGTCAAGTACTTGTGGTGATAGAATTACCTCTAAGGTTGGAATTGTTTTCTCATTTAAACTGGCAGTTCTTACGAACTGGCATCGTCTGTCTTCTCTGTTTGACTGGAGCTCTTGAGTGCTTCAGGTATGCGAAGGGCCGGGAATATTTTAGTAGTGCTAATTAGAGGGCCATAGCCTGTCCTAAGGTGCTTGTTTGAGCTTACAGTGATAACAATAAAATATTAATCTCTCAAAATGTTAGTTAAGGCATTGGGATCACTTTGTATAGAAGAGCAGAAATGCTGCTATTCCTGACAGGAATATTTTTTTAAAATTCAGAAGCAACTATTTTACTGATATTATTTGTGATAAACTTTTAATGGACTTACAGTGATTGAATGGATAAGAATTACACTATGGATAGAGATTGCTTGATAATCCCTCCCCTGTGAGTTGGGTACCATTCTCCAGCGCCTGTGTGATTGAATGCACAAATTAACTTATTTCTGCAACAAAAGACATGGGATTGCCTGGGCACCTGTTTAGTGGCCATCTCAGTCTTGTCCTCTTCAGTTTGCAGCAGCAAATATATAATTGTAAGGCAAAAGCAAGAATACTCTTCAGTACCTTGAAAAAATTACTAATCATACTAACTATACTTTCTGAACTCTCAGTAAGTTTGTAGATAACACCAAACTGAGTGATAGTGTTGGTCTGCTGGAGAGTAGGAAGGCCCTGCAGAGGGACCTGGACAGGCTGGATCTATGGGCTGAGGCCAACTGTATGGTGTTTAATAAGGGTTCTGCACTTGGGAAACAACAACCTTGTGCAATGCTTCAAGCTTGAGGAAGAGTGACTTGGAAAGCTGCCCAGCGGAGAAGAACCTGGGAATGTTTGTCACAGCGGCTGAATATGAGCCACCAGTGTGCCAAGAAGACCAACAGCATCCTGACCTGTAACAAAAATGGTGTGGCCTGCAGGACCAAGACAGTGATTGTCCCCCTGTACTCGGTGCTGGTGAGGCTGCACCTCGAATCCTGTGTTCAGTTTGGGCCCCTCACTACAAGAAGGACATTGAGGGGCTGGAGCGTGTCCAGAGAAGGGCAACGAGGCTGGAGAAGGGGCTGGCGAACAAGTCTTACAAGGAGCAGCTGAGGGAACTGGGGTTGTTTAGCCTGGAGAAGAGGAGGCTGAGGGGAGACCTCATCACTGTCTACAACTGCCTGAAAGGAGGTTGTGGTGAGGTGGGTGTTGGTGTGTTCTCCCGAGTAACAAGTAATAGGATGAGAGGAAATGGCCTCAAGTTGCGCCAGGGTAGATTTGGATTGCATATTAGGAAAAATTTCTTTACCAAAAGAGTGGTGAAGCACTGGAATAGGCTGCTTGGGGAGGTGGTGAAGTCTCCATCCCTGGAGGTGTTCTAAAAATGTGTAAACGTGGCTTTTTGTGACATGGTTTGGTAGGAATGGTGGTGTTGGGCTGACAGTTGGACTGGGTGATCTTATAGGTCTTTCCAACCTTAGTGATTCTATAATTCCATAAATTGGCTTCGTCTCAAACAAATTTATTGTGCTCAAATGTGAATGTATGAAAGATGCCTCTGCCAAAAAAGCTGTTAGTCTGAGTTGTTGGAAGGAATAAGAGGCTGATCTCCATCGTCTCCCGTTATCATGGTGACCAGTGAAGGCCACCAACAGCACTTTGCTAGGTATCTTCCTCAGAGCACACAGTGAGACTGAGGCTACAGAACAGTCTTCTGGAATCCAAATTTACTCCATGCCAGGTTCACCACTTCATTCAAGCTGCTTTCTCTGATCTAAATGGATCAGTCATGGGAACAGAGTAGTTTTAATAGGATGTCAGAAATTCAGGTTCATGCTTTCTGGAATTACAAAAGCATAATTGTCTGTTATTTTCCATTATAAGTTATCTTCCTGCATTTAGTTGTCTAGTCTGCATTTGGTTACAACTTTCATGGTTTGAGTCCAAGTCCATGTAGTTTATGCTGCTAGCTGACAAAATAAAGTATGACAGCCTCCTACAGATAGTAAAAGACCCCCAAATCCAGAATATTAATTAAGTCCCTGGGTGAGACTGTAAATTATGGCTGCCTTCTGCCATAGTCGTTGATGGCAGTCACACATTACTACTCTGAAGTGCTATTCTGAAGCACCACTGACGTGCTCCTTTGGTCTGTTAACTTTTATATCTCTTCATGCTGACAACAGTCCACCAAGCCATACTTCTATCTAGAAAAAAAAGGGTCAGAAAAAAGTGCATATGTTTAATGCAACTGATTTTAAAATGTCAAAGTTGAATTTTCTGATGGTGCACTGTATTGGAAAACTGTACTAGAAAAATCTCCTTTGCAGGAGATCACAAAATGATGGTGAAGTACTTAAGGCCTCCTTAGACTTGGGGTCTCTGACCTGTTACACTTCAGCAAGCATCTCCTCTGCTGTGATCTCTCAGAAAGGGTTAAAGACTTTCTGGCATCTTCTGAATACTAGAGCAGTTATTTTCTCTGTGTAACAGTGGAAGAATGACTATGCATAATGTAATTTTAACGTAATTTAGTGTACCTCATAGATTTTCATCTATAGAATAACTCCAGAAGAATTTGAAGAAGCTTTTCTCTTACTGAAGCCTCTATTAAAACTCTGACATCAACAGAAAAAATACGTTCAAAGAACTTTTTAAAAGCCCCCCTTGACTTCTGCATTTGATGATTTAGAAACACATTATCATGACTAATTTGTTGTTCTTAGTAAAATCTTAAGCTCTCTTTTTAATAAGATCATGCTGATAGCAAAACCTCATATGCTTGTGTGATTTCCCTGTGTGCTAGTTAATAGCTACCTAATTAGAAATGTAAAAGTAATTCTTGTGTAAACAAATAGACTTCAGAACCTTTTAATGGATAATGCAGTTTTATTTAGTTTCTGCAGTACTGACAAAGGGAGGACGTTATTGTGCGATGTCTCTCATGGTAATTAAGAAAAGAGGTCTGCTTCTAACTAAACTGATTATTGAGAGAGGGGATAGATTGGGGTTTCAAAATGGTGGTGTGGGTTATAGAGGGTTCCCCTCTCTTGTGGGAAACAGAAGCAAATGAATGGACATTCCCAAGAGACTGTGGGGTTTTCCTGTGTTTTATGTATTTTTTGTAGGCTCCCTGCACTATTTGTGTTCCTCTCCAAAGGCATGTTTTGTTTTATCTTGTCTTTTTAATTTCTGTAATGAAACAGAGGTCTCTGTTGTTCCTGTCATCTTTTCTGAACCAGAAAGCAAAACATTAGGGAGGAAAGAAGAAAAAAAATACCGTGTGACTTTTGGGAAGTGCTGAAGGCCTTGTACCCTTCAAAGAAGTGTAGCTCCCAATTCTCGTTGACTGCAATACATCTTAAAATACCTACCCTTTAAAAAAGTTTGGCCTTGAGTACCTACAACTTGCACTGCAATTGATGAGAGCTGCAGAACCTAAGCACCACTGAAAATCAAACTATCAGTCACGCTCACTGGCTTCCTTTGATGGAAGCAACAATACGCCTTGGGGAGTTTTGGGAGCTTTACTTAAAATTCCAGAACCTAAATGAAGAAGTTTCTGTTCATCTCCCTACTTCTGATTGTGTCACCTTCTGAGAGCAGAGATGGGGCCCTCTTAAGAGAGCAGGTCAGAGGGACACCTGGAAGCCCTTTCATGGTCCCTGAACCCACACGTGCTTCCTCTCCATCATCCCACGGTGGGACGGGTGGCCTAGAAAATGAGTGCTGTTTATAATGCACTGATAGCTGCTGCTGACATGAGTTCTGAGTTATTTACTGATTGTTGTACCTTGTTGTTTACAAGAGGAATTATTTTTTTTTTTCCTCTGGGAAGGAAACAAATGTGCAGTTTTTCTGGGCAAGAAGAATTACTCAGAATGGAAGGTCTTGTCCTCATTAAACTAGCAGCTTGTACCTCCTTAGTAGCTGATCAGTGTTCATAAGCCTTTGAATAATAAGATGCACCATAGTGCATGGGACTATTAAAACATTGTAGTTTCTCTCTGCTGGAGGATGCTAATACTTGAAGTGCTGTGTACTGGAGTAACTAAGTAAAAAAAAGAAATTCAGTTGGATGACTTCTTCAAGAGGCAGTGGCGTGCGTGTGTTCAGAATTAGAGGTTTAAACTTCTAATGAGGTGGGTTTCTTCTTTAATTGCAGTACTAACTGGAAACAAAAGACTAAGTATGCTGTATTGCATCCTGGTGCATAGGGTATATGTTGAGAGGCCGAAACACATACAAAACGTTCATGTGGAAAACATGAGCTTTGCAGGACCTGTGAGTGCATGCTTAGAGCTGCGCCTGGCTCATTCCCAGCCTGCCTCTGTCTGCTGCGAGGTCTTTCTCTCTCAGGAAGCAGGTTTTCTGGGCTTCTGCACATACTTGCTGAACCTTGGGAGTGTAGATTAACTTCACCAAAACTACTGAAAAGATGAAACAATGCATAGTAAAAAAAAAAACAGGCATGTTATAAACTATGTGAAAGAATGGAGCTCAGGTTCTTTGCAAGAATGTGTTTGCTTGATGGATGAGGGAAGGAAGGAGGAGGAGAGGAAGGTGAAAAGTTTTGCAAAGCCACTAGCTTTGCCAGGACTCAAAAGCTGGATAGAAGAGTGCTGCTGCATTTGTGGAGAGTTGGTTGTTCATTCAGTGCACTGTTCCTCACAGCCTGGGTTTGAATATAGGGCTGTGTCCTCATGATGCCTTGTGAGAGGAAGGGAGTTTGCCTCTGGGAATACAAGCTTTGGCTGAGCACAGTGCTAACCAAGGTAAACAAACAGCTCCCAGCTACCCTGGAGCCTGGGCTAAGTAGTTTTTCTCCCCTTTTTTTTTCCTTGCAAAACTCTATGGAGAACTGCAAAACAAGGAAAATAAGTAGAAGTGGGGAAAAAAAGCTTATATGACAAAATTGCGAAGCAATGCCTGACTTCCTTTGAAACTTATGGAGACCTTGATGGCTTTTGTCAGCCTCTCCTCATCTAGGGTCAGCAAACTGGGGCTGCCATGGTTGCCCTCCCACTGTGTATGGGACTCTGTTTTTTATTGCAGAACTGTGGCAGCTTTGGGATTTACAACAGACCATACAACACCTGGGAACTCCTATGAATTGGACCCTCTTGAGACTTACAGAATACTTGTCCTTCCAAACTCTGCACTGGTGGGAGGTGAAGGGAAAAGCTGGGCTTGGTGGACCAAAGGAGGGGACTTACACACCAGAGAGGTGGCCTTACTCCATGAAGAGCAAAGAGATACTAGATACTGAGGAGATTAGAAGTGAAAGTGTCAAGCAGTCAGGCAGAGAAAGCTTTTTAAAGGGCTGGGAAAGCAACTTAATTCCTCCTGTGTTTCCAGCCTATGTTCAGACCAATTTTTTTTCTATTCTGCAGAAACAGGGGCTTAGCTCAGTGTGTTCAAGGGGAAACCTCAGGTTGCAGGCTTTGCAGCGTGCATGTAGGCTGCAGGGGGCATAGGGGCAGAACTTCTCTTCCATTTGAAAGGCGCTGTAGTGTCCGCAGAGCTTAGGATGCTCCATGATCCCCACTTGTCTTCATGAGCAATGTTGTAAGCCCCCCTCAGGCTGTCAGCAAACACAAATAAGGGGCAGATTATGATTGAAAATGCACAGGGTCATTGTAATGTAGCTAAAGAGGCTCTCTGGGCCGTACTCCTGTCAACCTAGCGCCAGGTCCCAGTGAAATGTATTGAATAAGAAGAGTAAAGCCCTTTCTGGAGTGCAGCTTTGTTGGACTTTGCTTTCTGTTGTTTCTGACTTGCCTCAAAGCAGGGCTTAACTCCTGAAGTTTGAGTTGACAGCCCTGGCTCGAAGTCTTTGCTGCCTGTCCTTGAGAGGGTCATTTTGCTGCGGGGCAGAGACACGGGTGTAACGTGCTGCTGGGGGAGTGTGATCGTCATCCTGTGATGGGTGCCAGGCAGAGCTGTAGAGGAGGAGGGTCAGCAGCACTTGAGAGCAAAGGTCTCACCACATGGCTCTCACGAGCAGCACCACTGAAGCCAAGGGACTGCTTTCAAGGTAAAGAGGATTTGCATCAGCAAAGCAAGGATGAACGCTGGTTCTTTGCCTCGAGCAAACTTCCTTCGTGTTTGAAGACTTAAAGCCTGATGCTGGGAGGTCATTTGATTGACTTGCACATTTCTGCAATACCTGAGATGAGTGCTTGCTGAATTTCATTATATAGCTGCTATTCAAGGCAGAAACCAAAACCAGAGTGTAATTAATATATAAAAGCCTCTTTTCTTTGCCTGAGGCTTGTTTCTAGTTTGTTTGTTTCAGTACATCTCAATGTGTGTTTCTCTTGGTTCACTGACTCCAAACCAATGGCTGGCATCAATACATAAAGCCTTGCAATCACATTTGCCTCTTTCATGTGTGACTGCCTCAAATGGTGGCTCAGAGCACTAGATATGTCAGCTACAAGCAGTTCTGGGGCCTACAGCTCTTATTTTTGGGGTAGAGCTGTGAAAAAGCTTTGGCAATAGGATGAGTTTATTTTCCGGAGTGCAGGAGACTGAGGTGGTGATGTTAGGGAAATTTCATATTCTGAGCACTCAGCTTTCACTCTGGGAATCACATTCACACCACCTGAGACTTTAACTGCTAGGACCTTCATAGTAGTGGCTCCACAGAACTGACAGGTGCCCTTTTTGACTCTCTTCATGCTAACACTCAATTCCATTTCCTTTTAAGTTCGACCCTGGATTTCCCAAGGCAGAGTTCCTGACACAAACTACTTCAGGCTACGTGTCTCTGCAGAGGATGGGGTAGGCATTGCTTGGAGAACTGCTGAGCAACAGGCTCAACTATAAAACTGCTTAAACTGCGGTCCCAAAGTGCTGAGGAGTTAGAGGGACTGCTGATAAACAGAATCTCTGGGGTTATCTCGCTTCCCCAAAGTAATCCCATTAATAATCCTTTTGAATCCTGTGTAGTATTCAGGAATGGCAGCTGCACAGCTTGTGCTTGGACCGTGGCTTGTTTTATATGTGAGTGCATTTAAATCAGTGCTTGGTTAGAAATCCTCTGTTCCCAAATTCCATAGCTATCATGTTAGAAATACATTTTTTTTTCCTCTGTCTCTGAAGACCTTAAGTCTGGGATGCTCAGGGTTACCAGTAAGGATAGCAGCCTTTACCCACCTGTTATCATCCTGGTTGAGACCACATGTTTTCAGAGGTTTGCAAAACCCTGTTGTCACTTGCCTGAAATAGTGCCTTTGCCTAGTGGTTGCTTATTTATGATTTGTCAAAAGCATAAAATTATATTCCATTTCTTTCCAGCTTCTTGTGCTTTATGTGAGTCCTTTTACCAGGTCAGCCAGGCAGCCTGTCCCCTGTTCTACATCTCCTTAAAGTCGTGACGTTTTGAATTTTACAGATCCTGGTCAATGCATGCTGTGATATATTAAATGCACAATGGCACAATTGCAGTTCCCACGTTTTTCCTTTGAAAGTGCTGCTTTGTTGTGGAATGCTCATATAGATGTGGGATAGCATCCAAGCCTGAGAGTTTGTGGTTTTACTTTAAGATATTTCACCTGAGTTCACATGTGGTTAACTTTAATACTTTGAGATATAAAAGGTCAGTGAGGTTCACTCTGATTTTCTTCTTGACTTGGTTGAATACATAACTGTAGCTTAAGGCCGTCAATCTTAAATAGAAACTCGATGAAATGAGATGCCAACAAGAGAGGATGGGGATACTGCTGGTTCTGCTTTATGGGAGCTTGTAGGATTCCAGCAGGGCCAATGTTAATTGGGATTTCTGTTTAACAGGAAACTTTGCACACTTTAAATTTAGTTTCTGTTCCAGTTCAAAACAAAACCTCACCTTACCTCTACGTAGAACAAAACAAAGCCTTCAAAACTTTTACACTGTGAAGACTTACATGTACCTGAAGGATTTCCAAATGAGGGATTTCCAAGTGTAGATTTTTTTATGGCATTTTTTTGTGTGAGTTGTTTTTATGCTCTATTGAAAAGAGGTCCAATATGCTACAAAATAATCTTTTAAAAAAGGAAGAAGACCGTAAAACAAAATTCAAAATTTAATGTGGAAATGAATATTTTTTTTATGACCAAAAGATTTCCATAAATAAGAGTCACTTGCAAGTAATTTTCTCAGTAGAGTTAAGAAAACCAGGATAGGTTGACTCCATCAGCAACTTCAACCAAAAACCACGTTAAAAGCTGTCTGCTGAGCCCTTGAATCGCAGTCTGTGCAACGCTGCCGTGTTTCAACGGGGATCGTTGTCAATGCGAGGAAGGGCTCCCAAGTAAAAGAGGAATGTGATATTAAGAATGTCAATATTTCACTTTATAAATTGAAATTCTTGGTAGTGTTGAGATAATCCATATGTCTTAATCAACTCCTGGTGTTTGAGTGGGAGGAAGCTAACACAGTAACTAGTTGAGGAGGAGGAGCAGTTAGTCAAAATAACTGCTTTTCTCCCTGAGGACTTTTGGGTTCTGGAAATATTTAACAGATGAAATAGCAAGAGCAGCTGTCCTAAGGGAACTATCAGAGAGGCGTTTGACATTGAGAATCATATAGATTGCTAAATGAATGTTTTGTCTGCAGAGGGCCTGAGGTGTGATAGCGTGGAGCAGAGTTGGGGGATTCGTCTGGCTGCTGTGATCTCAAACAGCAGTGTAGCGATGGCAGCTCCGAGCGGGTGGGCTGTGCCTGCCTCGCGATCTGGAGAGGGCTTTTGGGAACAGGTATCTGGTGGGACCCACATTGCTTGCTCTGCCTTTTGAAATTACCCTGAGATGTCAGTCTTCAGAGTTGGGATGCTGTCTGCAGTCCGAGGTGGTCATACCTCTACGGGGTTTTGCTGCCCATCAGTGGGGTAGCAATAGGGGATATGGAGGCATCCCGTGCCTGTCTGCTGCCTGGCCTCTGCCTGCCCATAAGGACCAGAGCTGGGTGAGAATTCAAATGCTTCCCCAACACTGCAGAGAGCACCCACATGTCCCCAGCTCCTTGTGGCACAGGGTCGCTGGCTGCTGCTCTCTTGGGGCAGCTCCACAGCGGATGTGCTTCCCTGCCTGCCTGGGAACGGCCTGCTGCCTCAGAATTAATAATTTAACTGATTATGAAGGCACGTTGGCAGATACTGTAGTACCTGTCAAATCTAACTGCCTGTAAATTTAATTAGTGTGCAAAAAATGGCTTTGGAATATACCAAAACTTAATTAGTCAGCAACTTAAGGTTGTTAGCGGACTCTCTAGGGCAATAATATCCAAAAAAGGGTATATGAAGGCTGTGATAAAATAATTAAAAGTACAAGATCCTCATGGCATGTTTTCTTTAGTACTCATCTCTGCTATGTGGAATAAGAACAGCAGCATCTTGGAGCAGGGCTCTGATAGTGGGTGTCTTCCCTCAGCAGTAGAGGAACAATTAATTACTAAGTGTGGTGGCTCAGGTCTGCTGAATTCTGTGCAGAGGACTGAGACCGTCTTTGGAAGCATCCTTTGTGTTTCGCCACGATGCGTCTACCTGCTTGTGAGGAAAAGTCTTTACATAAGTATAGGCTAGTAATTAACTTGAGGACTGTGGAGTGGTTGAGGAGTTTGTAACTGGGTTGATGGGAAAGTCTGTAATTAACATATTTAGGAGAGAAATTAGAAGTCTTCAGGATTTTTATTAGCATCCTGAGCAGTGGTGACTTGTCCTAAGGTTGTCCCCATCAGATGAAGCATTTCAGGTGTCAGAGTTGCTTCTGTGTTGGCACAGTGGCTTTGTGGTGAAGAACGATGGTTTCCTACCCAGAAAGGAAAGCTAAGTTAGTGTTTGTCTGCATGCTCCTGCCACACAGTGCTTACATGGAGAGAAGGATGCGAGACTTGTAGCCAGTGTTACTCCAGAGAGGTTTTTTCCACTGTTGATGGGATGGCAGAGTGTAACAGTGACTCACTGCAGGGTGTCTGAAAGGAAGGGAATGGGATTTAGTAACACTGAGTGTGCCCCATCTGTCATGCCCAGAGAGTTGCATTCTTGTCTTTCTCATATTCTGCTTCAGCCCTAAGCTGCTGCAAAACATCTATTGCAATGACCCATATTTTTGAGGGAATAGCCTCTCCTATGAGTGGAGCGTGGACTAAAGCGAAGGCAACAAGAGTTTCTTAGAGCAGCCCTGGGCCTGACTGTGGTTTGTTGCAAGATGCTTGTCCTCTGAGTGCTCCTTGTCTTTCATTATCTCTGTGCATCACAGGTAAAGGAGGAAACAATGACCTTTCTGATCCCTGAAAGAATATGTAGAAGTCAACAGTGACTAAGAAATGTCTGGAGACTGAAGTCACTTATCCACTTACATTCAAAAATGGAAGAATCAATAAAACATACTTTGGCTTTTTGCTATCTTCCACAGAGGATGGTTTATGATCCCATTTCCTCTCCCATCTACAGCAAGACATTGAGTTCCGTTCCTGTGCCCTGCGAACCTGATGGAGGGGAGGTATTTTGGAGGCGTGCAAAACTCCTCTATCTGCCAGTGCCAAATGTGAGTGCTGCAGTCTCTCTAAATACTTGATCTCACCTGGCCAGGTGAGTGGTCCTGCCTCCCTCCCAGACAGCACGGAACAAGCGTAGAGAATGAACAACCTGCCCTGATACTGGGAGAAGGAAAACGCATTGCCCTGGACGTTGGTATTGGGCTGCTTACCTGGATTGATGTCTCCAGCATTGCCTGGAGACCCTGTTTTTTAGCATGGAACTAGTGGAGTTAATGCCCTGGGAAAGGACCTGGGTCCATAGCAAAAAGCCTCTCCAGGGCTGCTGTTTCACGGAGTGGGACTGAGTTTCACAGTATAATGAACAACCCACTGGAACTTTGTAGAGTTTTCCTCTAAATCTTGTATTATCCCTGGCCAATGTACCCATGTGAGCTGGCATTTGGCAGCCTGGCATAGGGACAAAACCAAGAAGGGAAGATAGACTGGGTGCTGTGTATGTGTGCATGGGTACAAACATCTTTTCCCCTGCATTTAATGCTTGAGTTTCACTTTGATTTCTAGTGAACCTGAAAGATAAAAGCAGAATTTATCTGTAAATTGTCCATATCATGTACACACTTCTTCCAACTCACACTGGACCTGATTTGTTGACAGCCCTCTGCAGAACTGGAAGTTTGTGATGGTGCTGGACCAGAATTGTGCCTTAGCTCTGTTTTTTGGGTGTGACTGTCTCATGTAACATCTAGCAAAACTCCAGCTATCTTAAAGTCTATAGAAATTTGAGATTGGCTTAGGTGGTTTTTCATCACAAGCCTGTGACAAAGAGTGACTGACAGGATTCAGTAAACTACTGGATTTTTGAGAGACAGGCTGTGTGCCATTGAGTGGGCTTGATTTAATGAACAGAGGGGTGCCGAGTAATCTAACTGCTTATTATGTTAAGAGGCAGCAGATAATCTAACAATCCGCAGGTGGCTATTTTGATTTTACTGCATGAAGTTAAATACCTGCTTAACTCTCCCAAACAGAGCAGTGTCTCAGTGCTAGAAGTGGTACAGAGCAGTGGATGTCACCTCACCTGTCAGAGGCTTTTAGTCTTTTGGTCTGACTATGCACTATGTAGGATGACTTAGCTTGAGCCGTTGCATTAGCTGTGAGACCGACCCTTCCTGGAGGGGACAGGACTTGTGGTTTGCCTGGTCACCTCTCCCACATGCAGGAGTGGGGGGTGGCATTGTTGGGGTGTTGGCAGGAGCCCTCCCAGCTCTTGGCTGGCTGGTTGGGTCCTGCAGGTGCCTGTTGGGATGGGGCAGTCTCAGGCTTCCAGGGATCTTCATTTTTGTGACCAAGAGCTTCCTGCTTTCGCGGAAGTGCTGGTGACGATGTGCCCAGGTTTCTTATGGAAAACCAACAAATGTGATTTTTATTTTTTATTAGGAACACCTGGTAATTTCCTGCCTTGGTGTGTGTAGGGGTGCTCTGATCAACTGGAGAAGTGCACGTGTCATTTGTTATTTATTTTTGTGGGATGCTTATGTATATAAAAATGTACCTATTCAGAGCCTGTAATCAGGCTGTAATCATGGCCTGTAATCACAATCAATAAATTAATATATTAATAAATTAACACCAATGAAATGTGATTTTTCTATTAATTGTATGTCTGTTTATTGATTTTGGTGCCTGGAAGTGCCATCCTCATCTTTGGGTGTACCTTCAAAGGAGCAAGCTGAATTTTAATGGAATTTGTGTCTAGCGCTGAAGACTACTCTTCTGGTGTGTGCCCTGCTCCCTTTTCTGGCAGCATTAATGTTCTTGATAATGAACTCTTTCTAATCTTTTTCATAAAGCTCAGCTTTACTTTTAATTGGTTTTGATTCTATTCAATCTAACTGTAATAATTTAATTTTTTTGTTTAAAATTTCAATCATGCTTACCATATGGTGAGTATCATTTATACATAAAAGCTACTTGCTGTTTTACCTTTCAAAATCGTTAGGGCCTTCACAGTGAGAGCTTCCTAACCATCTGCTACCCTCTCAAATCTTGTGTTAATGTAGACATCTGCAGTTGTAACTCCAGGGTTATTAAATAGTGATGTCCAGTTGAATGCCCTTGTGCCTGGCTTTCCAAAAATCAGCACTGCGGAAGGCGATCGCTTTAGCCGCAACAAAAGCCATTCGGTGAGCACACGTGGGGGGCAGGCGTGTGCCTCTCCGTGCGCCTCCTGCAGGTCCTGCTGCACAGGCAGAAGTGCATTTGGCTGAGGGGATGCAGCCATCCCAATTAGCCGTGAGTTCAGATTGATGTCCTATAATCCTTTAATGCTAGAGAGACTCCAGCATTAGACCCTGTGCTAATCCATTTTTAGAATGTCATCGCACACAAAGAAGATTATGCCATTTTAAAATGAGCTAATTGTTTGTAGTTAATAAGAGTATCCCTCAAATTACAGAAGAAAATGCTGTAGGTTGAAATCCCGGCCTTGATTAAGTCAGCAGCAAAACTCTCCCTGGCTTTGGTAGTGCAAGATTGGAGTGCTGGAGCATCTTTACGCTGTCACTTCATTGGTGCTGGCTGCCTCCACCATACTTTGTATTCTGGGGCCTTTGGTGTTTTCAGTTTATTTTCCTTTTTTTCTGTCAAATTGTTGTATGCAAATGTTTGTCAGTGAGGAGGCAGAGGGGGCTCCTAGTAACCTCTGATCTTGCAGTACTTGAAAACAGTGGAAACAATTACAAAATTTAAATGCCTAATGTTCTCAGTGATTAGAGACTTGACTGTCTTCATCTGTAAATTGCAGGTGAAGACAAACTGAGAATATGAAAGCTTTCTGAAAAGCTTTTGCTTTTCTTTTTTTTAAAAAAGAAAAAGAAAAGCTAATTTTATGTGGCTAATAAATGTCCTTTTAATTTTTTTATACAAATATTTCTTACTAAAGCTGTTAAAGTTGCTTATATACATTTTTTGTCGTTGTATTCAACCACAGTAGTGAAAATTAGACTTAATGCATTTGTTTTCATATATGGGTCTGTTCTGCCTAAAGCAGAACGCTTTTAAAGATGTGCAGTAATTTCCCTATTGAATAGCAGCATGATGATCAGTAATGATGTTTTATCTTGGTGAATGATTCAGGTAATACGTCAGTCTAAAAAGAGATTCGTATCTACATTAGGGCTTTTAAATAACACAGCAAGAAAAGTGTTCTAAAGTGTATTGATAATGGATTAAGTATAGCAGTTAAGTGCTGGGATTTCTGATAAGTTATCTGTTTTTAATGGCCCACCAGCATATAATAATGCTTAATGAGGTGGTAGGAGTTTGGGGGAACAAACTGGTCTTGGAGTGGCAGGTGCAGCCGCTTAAGTGTTGCGTTTCCCCAGCCTGCCCACAGCCCGTGGGCAGGGAGTATCATCTGCTGCACAGGAAAATAAGTTCATTTGTATTATTCGGTGGTGGTATCATAGAGCTTTTTTACCCACTCTGTGGCAGGTAGAAAAGATGGTTACTGTGTGCAGATGGGCAAATGACCAATTTAGGTTACCAATGTGTCTGTTCAAGTCTACGGAGAGTGAAAATTAGGCTGAAAAAATGCATGTGTTCTCTGAAAACAGGTCAGTGAAGCAAAGTATCTAAAATGCTTTTTAATTTTTTATTACTGACCAAATTCCATAAACATTTTAGTACTAACTATTTGGTTTTCAGTTACTTCAATGTGTGGATTTTTTTAGGAAGGTTGTGGCGATGTTTGTGTTTCTTGGGAGGATGTGGTAGGAGGCGGGTGGCAGATGGGAAAGTCAGGAGAGGGTTATGATTTGCTTTTTAAAGGAAATGCAAATAGAAATGTAATTGAAAAATAAAACTGAAAGGAAAAAATGTTTCTGGAAGGATCTGTTGGGTGAAGCAGGGTGGCTATGCTGTCAAGACAAGAGTTGAGCTGCATTTTTAGGTTCACCTTGTGTGTGTCCAGAGCCTTCCTTGCTGGAGAGGAATGGGTTTTGATTTCAGCCTGCCAGAAGCAGGGATGTGAGCTATTTGTGCTTTCTGTCAGTCGGGTGTAACTCCACGGCCTGGCTGTGGCTAAGTGGTTCGTTAGGGAGTGTAATTGACCTTGAAATGTGCTGTGCAGGCAGAGGACACACACTCACACTTTGGGGAACTTGTTTATTGTCAGTTGCTGCTTGTTCCTGAGCCTTATTTTAATTCTTTTCAAATTCCTCTTTTCAAAATCCTTTAAACAAATTAATGTGGAAGAAGGGAGAAATGGCAATTAGGGAGTTATGGTGGGTGCTTGTGTGCAGGGAGGGGTTTAGAGGAGGAGGAGGGCCCTGTGAGCAAGGGTGTCCTTAGGGCTTTGCACCTGTAGAAGCCTTGTGGGCCCCATGCTGCTGCTATGAGAGACTGGGTAGGCAGGGACCTCCATTCCTTTCCTTTCACGGAAAGGAGGTACGAACAGTGGAGCTGAATTGAGAAGTGTAGCTGTGTGTTAATTTTGCTGTAGTCATTTTACTCTTGCTGATTTGAACTTGAAATAGGTTGCAGCCGCTCTGCCTGGCTGTTTGTGCTGCAGAATAGGGAACGAGCAGAGCGTGCCTCTGAGATGGCAGCACGCTCGTAAAATTTTTGTGGGCTTGAAGATGAGATCGGTGCACAATGTTCTTTTACGTGGTGAGGCAGATGCTAAAATGATCTGCATGTGATATGGTATTCATATTTGTTCAAGCCTTTGTTGATTGTACTGAAGCTGTTCAGGTGAATGCACTATTGTTCCTTTACTCCAGCCCTGTGGTAATTTACACAGATTTTGCAGATCCCAGTATCTGTGTTTCCTTAGGTGTTGGGATGAGGAAAGAAGCTGTGGGGTAGCCGGGTACCACCTGGTAGCTGGGAATGGGATGGCGTTGTCCCCTCCAGGGACCGTTCGAGTGCATCCTTCTCCTTTCTTAGCCACTGGCCTTTGCTGTGTGGAAGTCATGCAGACACTGTTGCCTACTTCAGGATGGCGTTTTCAAGTGGTTGTGTCTTTTACATTTTGCTTAAAAAACTCCTCTTTGTCTCCACCAGAAAACTTACTTCTGGACTAGATCTTGCCAATTGTACTAAGAAGTCATGCCAGATTTATTTCATTGCAAGGCCTCTTTTAGAATAGTTTAATACCATTTCATCAGTGGAAGATGCGTACTTTGTCTTGTTACTTGCAGAGTAAACTGCTAAATATTACCTACTACTGTGTAATGTGACTACTGGCAGTTTAATTAAATGAACTGTTTTTCTGCCTGAGGTTCAGCTCCTTGTTGCAGCTGGTTACCTTAGAAGAAAAGATGTGATCCTTGTTGCACAACCAGAAGATTCAAGAATATGGAAGCAAAGAGACTGGTCCATTTCCATACTGGAGGAGGGATTTCATTCAAAGTCTAACAAGACTCAATTGACTATGCTAAAGTTGAGGTGAGGAGTTCTGTAGAAGCCCCTTCTAAGTCCATCCTGTGGTGGAAACTTTGATTTAATCTTTCTGCAGAAGGTAACACTGTTATTTTGGGTGTGGCTGATCCTGATCAGGCTTTGACCATGAGGCTGGAGAGCCCCTGCACCTGGTAGCCCTACTGAGTGGTAACTGCTCCTGTTGCCTGGGATCCCTGGAGACTGTCCCAGTGCACCTTTGGGCATAGTTGCTCATTTTTCATTAAGCAGTGATTTGATTAGATAAAAATAAAAGTTGCTTGAGCATTCACTTTTGCAGTGATGCATAACAAATTTATGCAGATTCAAATAGAACTAATCTGCATGCAAAATATAAAAATGTGATTACTAACCCTTATGCACCTGTACTGAAGTTTAATCGGGTACAAATATGAACAGGAAGAAGGAAGCTTAACAAAATGTACAGCCTTAAATTTGGGTATGAATTAATGCAAAGAGATCTTTATAGTGTTAATGATGATTCAGGTATTTGTGAAGTAAATTAAATCTCTCAGTAATTTAAGAACGCTGCTATTCTTTAATTAACTTTTACTTTATTTAAAAAAAAATACTTTCTGCAAGCTTTTCACTGGTGACTTCCTTTAGCTATGCTGTTCTAATGGCATTCAGTTGATGTCCAGAATCACCCTGAAAACATAGATGATTGATTTTGATCACGTGTGAATCAGTTTACAATGAGTGTAGTTTCCTTGACATAGAGGAAACTTTCAATCCTGACCTCCCAGTGCACGGTTAGCATTGATGAAGTTGGAAGAGCTTTAAAGAGCGCATTCTTATTCATTTTCATAATAGTGAATAATTTTGGTGGTGTTCAGTGATTCGTTCATCTAACCCTGCAGCTTGTGTTTAAGTTCAGTACTAGAGCATATCACTTGGCTGTGAAGGATTTCATGGTCCAGGAAAGTTGGATGTCAGTGGGAGTGCATTTTAGCTGATGTTTCTTGCTTCTAGGATGCTTCGAGAAGGCTGTTAATGTTCTGTGGTTGAGGAGAGGAGCGTGAATTCACATTGTAGAAATGAATGAATAATAATAAGAAAAGCTGAAAGTCAATTACCATCACTTGCTTCTCATTCTTAGGCCATATATCTGAGGGGAGACTCCAGGGCCTGTAATACCCATCTTCACAAAAAATCCCATGTAATTTTTGTAACGAAGCAAGTAAATAGAAAGTATTGCTGTCTGGTACCATTACAAAACTGGCAGTGCTTGAGTGAGGTTTTGTCACACGCTGAAGCCAGGTATTTCTCTTGTAAAGGGTACAGTGCTGGGTGAGTAAACCCACCTGGCTGAGGAGGCCTGGGCAGCCAGCAGTGTGGCCAGCTTGCCTGCGTCACGCATAGTGTGGCCAGGCCTGGTATTGGAAATGCTTCCGTGTAAAATCTACGTAGAATGGGTTTCTTGAGGACCAGGCTCATTCCAGTGGGAAGGATGCTGTGAGGAGGACAGTCATTCCTGAAAAACCTGCCAAGTAAACACTGAATGTTGTGACCACCAGTAGTTGCAGCTGCGTCCTGCTAATGCCTTTGGGTTAAGGATGGTTCTTGCTAAGAGATTTCTGGCATGTTTTGATGGAAAGCAAATGCAAGTAGTGGAAATGCTTTAAGTAAACTGAGCTGACATCAAATAATCAAAACCACTTAACACTGTGACACAAAGTGACAGCATCACAGAATTTCAAAATTGAAGTTGACACTCTGTCCTGTGCATTAATAGATACAAGATTGACCAGCTTCACGGTGTGTGTTAATCACGGAGCATAAGGATTTCATCGGAGTGGCTTCAGTAGTGTGAGGCTGGCCCAAAAAACTGGTGTTGTTTTAAACAGAGGAGTGTTTTGTATGCAAATGAACAAACCCTTGAGAAGGTAAACTGCTTAAAAACTGTCTTACACAGAAGGCTCAGAGTGGAGCATTGTGTCGGAGGAGCCTTTGGGGTTACAAGCTGTAATGACTGCTGTGCTTGTTTAAAGCTTTGTGATTGGAGTCTTGCTAGGCAGAGCCTACCCCTGTCCCCAGATGACTGTAAGGGGAGCCTTAGGTTCAGACTCCTGTTGAAGTTACACATCTGAGACCTCTCTGTTTATAAATATTTCCCAGAAGAAACAGTCCATATTATTTCCTTTAAGTAGTTACAGTGGATATATACTACTCACAACAGCTGCTGCTTGCAAAAATTTCCTTTTGTTAATGTTACTTTTGCCAGAAAATATCCAAAAATGAAAATAAAGTATCTGTAATGGTATATTCAATTCAGCAGGGAGCTGCATTGGTGCCAGGATGGAAGGAAACAGTGTAAGAAAATTCTGTAGTGACTAAGATATTAATATTTAATGTGCAAAAAGAGAGGCCTTAGGAAAAAAGGATGGCCTGATTTGGCAGTGCTCACAAGCAAGCGCATATGAAGGCTTTGTGAGTCTTGGGGCTGTACTGAGTTTCCAAGAACTATCTTAATGTTCTAGGCTGTTAAGAAAGTAATAGATAGTGAGGGAGCCACCTAACCTGTTTATACACCAGCATGCACAGTGCTGGCTTTACTAATGTTGTGGTAAATCTTGGTTATCAGCTGTTTGATCAGGCAGGTGGGAAAGGATTTTATCTAAAATCCACAAGGTCTCAGAGCTAGCAGTGAGGTGAAGACAAGGATAAGTTGTTCCACAGGCCCTGGAAGATCTGATAATTGCTTATCAACAAATGACTAAATGGCTTGAAAGCAGACTAATGAGGATGTGCAAGTGTTGTAGGTGAACAGGCTTTGGAGAGGTCAATGTTCTGGGAGCGTTTGTGGAGCCTCAGGTTGTTCTGGCAGCACTGGCCCTTTCAGAAGGCGTTTGCTAGTGTCAGAATGATATTTTAGAGAGGTTAATGAGCGCTCGAGGAAGATGGAAGGTTTTCTTAATAGAAAAAGTGGAGAAACTGTACTGGAAAAAAAAAGAAGGGAGAAGGCAGTGAGGAAGGCTTGTCTTTTTGTAGTTATTCCATATTTAGGTGGACTCTGTGCTCTAGTGTCTGTGAACAGCCTGTGAGTATAAATGCTCCAGGAGAAGGTGGCATTTCAAGACAAAATACTCTGATATTCCAGGCTCAAGTGAGCTCATGGTGTATATATAGCAAAAGATAGCATTGACTGTGTCACTGCCACTGTTTGGATGACGTGGCATCATCTGGTATTGCCCTCGAGCATGCTCAGGCCATGGAGGTGTGATGTGTGGGTGTATGGCAAACGCGTATGTAGAGCTTGACTTTACATTTGGGTATGGAAAAACTTAGTTTCCCATTTTGGTTTACCTAGGGTTTAGGATTGCAGGGTGGTGTGGGAGTACCCTGAGCATGTAGGAAAGGGAATCCAATGAAGTGCTAGAAAGTCTCCATAGAAACATTCATGTGCTGCGAGCATGACAGAATTGTTTCTCTAGATGCTTCCTGAGGCTTTAAAGGCTGCTACTCTTCAGAAATATTGGAGTGCAACCAATTAATCGCAATAGGGAGATTCAGAGTACTGGACACTTGGATGCCTGGATGTGTGAAGGAATGAGGGTGCTTTTGGATCAAGTCCTCTGATATAGCGGGCAAACTTGTCAGACTCCTCTTAATTTTACCAAGATGTATTATGAAAGAAGCTGGATCCAAGCTCCCGGTACTGCTCCTCTCTCAGAACCATTTGGCTCTGATGACTGGAGACCTTCTCATTTCTGCCCCAAAGGTACCCATGGTTACTTGGGGCTGTGTAAATAGCTTTTCTGCCTCCCTGCTGCTTTCCCCCAATATAGTTAGGAGTCAATTATTTTGGTACTTTTGTCTTGTAAAATCAAATATCAGTTTGCCTGCTTTCCTAGATTATCCTCAGCACTCCTTTCAATGTGAATTTCTCAGGCATGGGTGACTGGAGCTGTGCAGTTCTGTGGAGCTTTCCTTCCATCAGCTTGTCATGTCCCATAGCTGCGTGAAATCTTGCAGTGGGCATGTCAAGGAGCCGAGGATACATTTTTACGCTTCCCTTTAGCAAAAGCTTCAAGGTGGTGTTGGACACTGAATTGTCCTCTACAAGAGGTCAGGATTGTTATTACTTCGTATCTCCAATGCTGCAAGGGAATATTAAGCATTAATTAACCATTACCTCTGATTAAAATTCACATGCCAGTTCTTGCTTGCACAGTGAATAACCTCTTGCTCACTGGCAATTTCTCTAGTTAAATGATATTTTGCCTTTGTCTGTCTTCATCTTATTTCAGAAGAGCGGAGAACTAAAAGAAAGAGCCCTTGGATATTATTTGCACAACAACTGCTTTGTGTTTGCACTGCTGTGTGTGGTTGGCCCAGCAGGATAACTGGAAGCTTTGGTGGGTGCTTAGAGAGCAGATGAGGAGCTCAAAGCTTCCGTAATTTCCTTGCTGTGCTGCAGTCTGACAGAGCAATAGGCCTTCCTGAGGCTTCTCCTTTCAACTATAATAATGTTTCAGATAGAAACAGAATAGGGTAGCACGGCAGTAACCATTGATTTACCTTTCTGTTAGATAATTTGTCGAGATAAAGAAAGCTTTATACCCAATTCAGAAGCCACATTTGGTCAGCATTGTTTTTTCAAATCTCTGGCTATATATATATTTAGTGGCACACTTCTGAAGTTCTGTTGACAGTAATGAGTCTTCAGGTCCCTGCTTTTATCCAGAATTCTTGAGTATTCAGAAAAACCTTTATAGAAACCATAGGATAGAAAGAATAGACCTCAGGTGAGCTGGTGAACAAGTATTAGTTGGACTGGTCCTAACAGGAAGTAATCAAACTTGTTCTTAAAAAAATTAAGAACAGATTCCTTGGTTTAGATAACCTATATTGCCCTGAAATCCCTTGCAGAGGGATTTCTAAAGTTGAACATTTGTTACATGTGCTGCAAAAGAACAGTGAAAGTGAAGATGATTCCTTGGTTTTAGGTCTGCTTTCTGGCACTGCATTTTTTTTGTGTTCTGTAACTGTTCTGTATTTCTTTAAAAAATGGAACAGAATTAAGGCCATGGGTATAAGAAATGTGCAAATATGCTGTCATAACAAATAGGGGACCCAAACTAGACTGAAGGTTCATGGTGTTTGGTTTTTGGCATGTCTGCTGTTTCCTGTCTCACAGAGCTTTACAGAGAAATTAAGGAAGAGTAAGAACTGATGGGAGAAAGGGCACATTATTTTCTCTTGCAATGAGTAGATGAGTGACCATACAGAAATGATGGCCAGTGTCAAATTAGGAGATTGAATCATTGAATCAATTTGTCATGCCTTTCCAACCATATCCCATAGAGGATGATCTTAATAGTGCTATGACTCAGAACTAGTCCTTAGTAAGGCACTTGGCTGAGGAAACTGGAAACATCTGACTGGAGAGTGTGTGTTAATCGCTCTTCTCAGTGACCGTATCTCTGATGGAGCTGCTTATCCTCCAGGAATTAATTTTATTATTTCACAATAAAATACTTAAGCCACCATTTTCTGAAAAACTTTCTTCAATAAGCTGCTTCTTGAACAATTACTCTAATTATCTACCAGGCTCCCTGTTCTTTTCAGAATTAGTAGCTTGACCCAGTTACACAGTTCATTCCTCATTCATTTTTCTTGGTATCTTGGATGGTCCTTTATCTCTCATCTCATTGTATATCGGAATGACCTGTCCTATATTTTTCTAGTTATGTGGCTCATGTTGAATAATGGGAGTTTGTAAAGGTTTGATATTCAGTACTGAACAGATATGTTCTAGTCTTTTCTTCCACGTTCTCACGGGAGCTGTTTGGTAATGGCTTTTGTACTGTGCAGAGACTGGTGCTGCGTGATGCTGCACAGTTAGAAATGTGGAACAGTCTTCATCAAATGCCTTGGTCTCGAGCAATCTCTGAACAATGTTCTGAAACTTCCTTACACTGGTTTTTTCCTCCCTTCCCCATCCCCAAATATTGCTAAATTAATGAGTTTATAACTAAATTTTTTTGTCTTAAAAAATAACACGTTGTGAATTTGCATCTGTAATGTCTTGTTCTTTTATTGCTAATACACATTGTAGATTGTGTTTTTCCTCAGCAGCTCTTTCCAAAACTGGAAGTAGGTGGGTTTCTTTGTGCACTGTTTAGTTGAGTTGGTTGAAGTGAATGGCAGTGGGCTTCCACTCTGAATGCCATCCTTACTGTGAATTTTGAAACAGCATGCATGAATCTAATAGAAATTTTGTCTATGCTGTTATTTTAGTGCTATTTTTTAATATAACATTTACAAAAACATTGGCAATCAAAAGAACTTGTTACCATTTGTGCTAATTTCAGGAGATGATCACAGAACTATGTAATTAGCATTGATTAAACAAGGAGCTGAACGGAGAGAGGCTACTTATGAGATGGGAGAACAGGACATTTTCACTGCTAGACAAGGAACACTTAACAGTATGTTAATGAATCAAGACAGCTGGGAAATTCATAAAGGCAAATCAGATGATTTCTTCTGTTACAAGGCAATAGGTAGGTCACTGGACATTATAAGATACTTGGGATGGTATCCTGTTTTACTGTGGGGAAAGTTAAGAGTTTTATGTAATGGAAATCCTGTTTCACAGCTCTAATAAGCTTGCTATAACCATTCAGTATGTCATGGTGTTTAGTAAGGATTTCAGATTTTGTCATGTAGAATGAGGAGAAAGATTCAAGTGGAAAAGGAAGAAAGACATTACAATGAATTTTTTTTCAGCAGTGTAGGCTAGCATCACCTCTGGAGAGGCTTGCAGGGACTGCAACTTGAAGTCCAGTTGCTCAGTGTGAAGAAAAGGTGGTTCCACTTGCGTTGCCTCTGTGCCACCTGGCTGTCTGCCTGCCTTTAAAATGGGGCTGTGTTATTAAAGAATTGGATGGAGGGAATTAGGCAGGGCCAGTTTGCTTTTGCCAGTAAAAACAGGCCAGGCCATTGCTGCATGAAATGGCATATGCCGAAGGCTTTCTGAGCTCTCATGTGAAACCCCTCATGCAAAGAACTTACAAAAGCTTGTGTTCTTCCTTCCCTGCTTTGCAGACAAGGTGCTGTGGGTGAGAAGTGATAGGCACAGGCTGTGTTTCTCAGCTTGGCATTCACTCACCTGCATGAGCTAAGAAGATTGATGCTACCACCTGGGAAAGGGGCAGAAATTTAGGGTGTTGAAATCTAGGAATGAGTTTAGTGACTGCAGCATCCTTTTGCAGTGCAGTTCATACTATGCAATGGTGTACCTAAGTCATTCAGTCAGTAGATTTGGGTACCTGGGTGGGTTACCATTTGGGTAAATCTACCCTGGATGTAGTGGTCCGAAACCCTTTGAAGAACTCTGGTTTGTCACCCAAACGAGCAGAGTAGTTAGATCATGCCATTTCCCATCTGATCTTCTTCAGACTTGACTGCCCTTGTAATTCCTTGGAAGGGCCATTCAACTTCCCTACTCTGCCTTTCACCTCAGACTCAAAATCCCAATGTCAAGACAACCCCCAAAGTCTGTTTTCTCTTCTGTAATTACCATCAGAAGAACTTGTCCATAAGGATTGATCTTTCTAATGGACGTTGCTTCTGGAACTGGCCGTTTGTATATTCTACACCAGTGTGAAAGTCTTATGTCATTACTGTTTGGCATTGTTACAAGACACAACAGCAAAACCTGACTGCAGAAGTTGCCTTTATTTTGCCATTTCACTCAAAAAAGCCCAAAGCCCATTTTGATTCATGTGCATTACCACAATTCTGACCGTTTACGTGCTGGTTCAACAGTTTACTGGTGGTTCTAGTTTTTCACTTGTTGGTCTGTCTGGGATATGATGCAACATCTGTGAAACGTGCATCCTCTAATAACTGGAGAGCAGCCTGAAGCAAAACCCTGCGTATCTGAACAGCTCCACAGCCTGAGAAGAGAGGAGAGAATGCAGATTTTTTGAGCTAGACTTTCTGTGGCTGATTCTTTTGTCATGATTAACTCAGCTCTTTGAATCTCAGCACCAATTTTGTGTGTTTGAAACCCCTTCATGGACTTGCCTACAGAGGGCAAGGGTTAGGTTTTTTGTTACAACCTGACTTCAGTGATGTAACACAATATGTTTGCTCTTGCTTCCGATCATCTGCTCATTTGTAGACCTTACAATGTATTGATACAGGTGAGCGCATGAAAGCTTATTCCAGGTTGCTTGTGCATAGCTGTGCTGTGTTTTCTGTCTTGGATTCAGTTAAAAAAGGAAGTCTCAGAGCTTTGGTTGTAGTGCAGTTTTTGGTCCATTGCCAGTTCCAGGTAAAGTCTTTTCGCTAGGAAAAGTCATGGTGCTAACAGATACTGATTGTCAGCTTCACTTTTTATCTTTCTATATTTCTTCTTTATTGTTTATTCTCTCCTCCTTGAGGAGGATGATCAGAATAATTGAGGCTGCTCTGTAACTGCAGTAGAAGCATGGGTAGAGGTATACATTAAAGCATGAATAAACAGGAATTTGCTAGATACACATTTAATTTCTGCCTACTTACATCAATTTCAAGTCTCAGAGGACCAACTTCCTATTATCATAGAACCTCTTTATAATTTTATCTCTGGTCTTATAATGAAATCAAAAGCATTGAGTAACTAGAGCTGTCCTAGGCTATTTATGATCGATTCAGGTAACCACTAATTGCAGTTTGCTCCCAAATGCTGTGGAAGTTGAAGGTCTTCTGCTATATGTGGTGGTTAGATATCTTCTGTGATACTGGATGAAGTAAAGTTAATAGCTACCAGGGTTATTTAATATCCTAAATAAGGATACAGAGGAGGAAGTGGAAAGCAATCTGGCAATGTCTGCTGTAGCTGCTGGCATGGTTTTGTTACAAATTAGCTGTATCAGAGTGAATTAGAAAAGGAAAAAAGAGTTTCAAATGTTCATATCATTTGGAAAGTGAATTTAGATGCTTGTATATGTGACGATTTTCATATTTTCTGTGGAACTTGTTTGTGTAGTTCCAATTATTCACTTAAGTCCCATATTATTATTTTCAGTTTCTTGAGTGCATGATTTATGTAACTAAGAATATTAAAGCCAAATGTGCAAATTGAAATTCACTGCACATTGATTAAATTGGCTGTATGCATTACTTAAGTTAAATAAATTACATATGTTAAAAAATAAACGGCAGTCTATGACTATAATAGTTACAATTTGCAATTCGAATGACCTATAAACCAAGAATTATTTGCCGACAAAATGTTTGACTAATATTGAATAATGAATACATTAGAGAATTCAGTGATGTGTTCATCACGATTAATGAATAAGGAAAAAATACTCATCAGATATTATGTAACTATTTGTTCAGTGGAAAATCAAATTAAAACCAGGTTATTTGGAAAGTCCAGCTGAATGTAAATGTTGTAGGAATGGGTAAGGTGTGATGAAACTGGTAAAGGGCAGCTTCAGAAGCAGACTCGTTGTCTCACATACCTTGGGGGCTGTTGGATAATCTTGAGCAAGGCACATATGAGGAGCTCATGATCACCTTTGTAGCAATCCACCAGTGGTATTGCAGATAATACCCTTTTAAGAAGGGTGGCTTTCTGCACAAATACATCTTGCTGTGAAGAAGGAGAAAAATGTAAGTCTGGGGTGATGCTACATCTATGGAAGGTCATAATGGTGTGATTAATGTTCACTCCTCTTTTGCTCCAGAATTCAAACACAGTCCAGACTGAATCTTGCCTTGATGGTGCTCCCTTCTTCTCTACAAACATGTTCATGTTCTTCCTATGTTTGTCTGTCCAGGGACTGCTGGGACAGGGGAGTGCTTTTCTCACCAGTGGGAATGTGGCTCTTCTAGGAGTGGAAAAATTCTGAGTTGAAGCTTTTTAAAAGTAGCTGGTAGCTAAGGGGCTTGGGCTCCTTTTTTCTTAAACTCAGTCTCTGTTGAGATATTTAAAGTTCAGGATCTGCAGTCAAAGTGAATTATTGGAATGCCTGGGCAAATGGATAGGTCTAGCTTCATAAAGTTCTTCATTATTTGCTCTAGTCCTCTTGAAAACCAAATAGTACCCTAAAACCTGTAGGCTGTTGAGATTTTAGTCTGATGGAAAAATTATACAAGAGACAAAACCGACCAAACAAGCACAGGCTGCCACCCCTTCCCTCCCACCAGTCCAACCTAAGCTGTTGTTTTCAAACACCAGCTTCCAAATGCCAGGAATCCATCAATTAACAAAACCCTTTCTAGCCTTCTACTAGAAGAACTCGTTGTGTTTTAGCAGTCTTGCTAACAGTTAGTGTGTATAGTCTTAATGCTAATGTATAGACAAAGCTACAGCAAAACATTTAACTGTAGGACATTTTAAAAAAGGTACATTAGGAGATGAAGTGTTGAGAAGAATTAACAACATATTGTATGGGGAACTTGAAAGGTCACACCAGTAATGATTTTATTAAGGGGAAAATAGCATGTTAATGAGGAATAGGGAGATATGGATGTTAAGGCTTGGGTGGTAAATTATTTCATCTAAGCTTGTTAGAGGAGTCTCCATACAACACTGCAGATACTCTTCATCACGTTCCATCAGACCTCCTTAACTTCTGGGAAAACACAAAAGGCAAAGTTAGTTGCAGTTGGCTGAGGGGTGGTGCCTTCAGCATTTCTTTACTATGTAATACACATTCATCTTGAAATGTATTCATTCACAGTGGGAGACAGACAAGTGTGTTAGCATGTTAGCTGGGTTGGGGTTTTTTAAATACCTTTTTTGTTATTTCTTGCTTGCTAATAATGTACAACCTGCTTCCTGAACATTTAAAAACCCCTTCCTTGTGTGTGTTTTTGTCTTCTCTCACCTGGGGAAAAAGACATCCTGAGTTGTTGCAATCCTGGATTTTAGGAAGTGCTGCAGGATTGCCTGTTGCAGCCTGGGCTTGTGCAGCTGCCCAGGAGCAAAAGATATCACAGTTGCATTTCCCCCCTTCTTTTCTATGCTCCTAATGTCCTGCATTCCACCCCTACCACAGCCTCTACACAAAAGCATTGTGGCAGGGCTGAAACCCAGTTTGGTTGTTGGAATAGTGCTCAAAAATATTACTGAGATCTGAGCTTAAAAAGGATCAGAGATGTGCGTATGGAGAACACTAACTGAAATATGTAGTGCAGTAAATTGTGGGTAGCATTTTTATTTTCTATTTATTTCCATTATTTCCCTCAAGTAACTCTCTTGTGGGGGGAGTGGATTAAGTACTCATTTTTAAAGTTTTCTTTAGAACTACAGTTTTGCTGACTCCGCAATTTGGGGATTATTAAATGATATTGCAGTTCTCTTATAGTGAGGTGAATTGTATTTCTATCCTGTGAAGTACAACATGCCTGGCTCTATTTGTTATCTTTCACCTTCACGAAAGTGCATTTGAATAACAGAATCTGCAAGTACACCTTAGGAGGAAGAGAACAATATATGAATATGAACAATTCTGAAAAAGCCCTTGTAAAATAAATAGGCTTACTGTAAGGAAACCAGGGGCCTGATATTATCTGATGTTGAGCACCCTGTACATCAGTAGCAGTCAGCTCCTCTGAATTTCAAATCATAAAGCAACTTGCCAGTCAGCACCTGGTCTGTGACTGGACTGCCAAAGGACCCTGTTCCTCTTATTATATTCAAATGGTGCTACCCTGACAGTAATGGAGTGTTGAGAAGATTAAGCAGGCTCAACATTGGAATTTGAAATTAATTTTATTTTTTACATTTAATTAAGTATTATAATCTATAAAATGTACTGTGTAAAATACACAAAATGAAAACAAATGACCATCTGTGGCAATTCAGCATCTCTTCTGTGATAAAAAAAGTGAAAGAGGCAGCTTTATCTTGGAAAATTGCCCCTGAGATAAAATGTAATCCACCAAATGTGGCTGCCAGATAGAGAAGTGTAAACCTTCATGTTTGTGTCCTACCCGGGACTCTTTCTGTAATGTGGAACTACTTTTGCTGTTCTTGAGAGAAACTGTTGATTTTGATGAGACTTCTTGTTATTAGTAATGTAAATAAAGATGCTTGTGCTGAGTACAGCCTGGTTGCTAAAGTGGTTTTTGTCTGTTTGCCCTTCGGCTCAGTGGAAGAGCCTCAGTGGTGTTTTTCATTTGCTTAGACCATATTCTGGTAGATGTTCAAAATATGGATGTTCACAGAGGACAGCAGATTCGTGCTCGAGGTGACTCTCATTCCAGGCAGCTGCAGGAATCCAGAAGGTGCTTATTAGAGAGGAGGTTGTTGCTGTGTTATTTCTGATTATAAATCAGGTGAAGGGATCTGTCCTGCCAGAAGGTGATCTAACTTATGTTTGTTCTTGTTGTGCTAATTTTATAGCAAATGTTTTCCTCTATGTAACAGAGCTTCAGGTACTGGAGGATTGCCCACCTGATACTGAATTGCTCACGTCCAGTAAAGTGAAGTCTGGACTACAGAAGGGTTGAATGACTTGGGGGTAAAAGGTCAAGGCTAGGTCTCCCTACTGGTGAAGGTGCAAGGAGCTATGCTGAGGACAAGCCAGTAAGTCCTGCATCTGAGCTCTGCACCTACACTGTCAGGTCACCTCTTGTGGTAGGGTCAGTCACTGCCAGCCAGCCTCATGGCTTAAATGGGTGTTTGATACCAGCCTCTTCAGTACAGACAGTGAGCTGCATCTCATGTTTTTATGTGTTCTGGAGATATTTTAATCTTTCAAGCCTTGTCTCAGACTTAAGGGTAATGATAAAGGACATTTGGGTCACTTGGTTTCTGTAAAATGCAGTTTGACTTCAACAAGTCAGTTAATCTAAGTTGTTTGAGGTTGCTAAGTCTTCGCTTGGTTGGAAAGAGGAGGCAGTTTAAATCTCTGAGAGAACAAAACCCGACTTGACGTGGAAGCTACAGAATTCATTGCACTGTCCAAAACTGGCACAGTAGTGGTGAGAAATTGCTTTGCATGCTTATGCTTTCTAAGCACATCTGCTCTGCAAGTGTCCCTCTGTGATGACAGATTTGCAAAAAAACGCTTTGTCTTTCGAGTATTTTATAAGCGGGTGGGATATGTTGAGATCTGCTTCCTTGTGAACAAGGCAGAGCGGTGCTGGCACCTTGACTGGGCTGTCGCATCCATTAGGTCGTGTGTAAGCAGAGCAGCCCAGTAGTCTCTGGAAACTTCAGCTTGAGAAAAACATTAGCATTAATGTCAGCAGGACCAACTCTGCCCACCTATTCATTTGCCTGAACTCAGAGGTGCTGGCAGCTGACTTTACCTTGAAGTCTATGTGCAGATAGTTGTTTGCAGGAGCACAATGTCCTTTGCTGGTTCTCCACAACCGTCCCTCTAGCAAGGCTTGCGATGTGTGCCCAAGGGGTGAAGGTCCTGTCAGGTCAGAGCCACTCTGGCCTCATCCTGCATCCCTTTCCTTCCTCCTCTAGATATGGTTTCTGAAATTCTGGTTGCTAGTTTGCAGGGAGACTAATTTCTGTTGTGCTCAGCTCTTTAGCATTTCTACATCTTTCTCCCTTTGCCAGTTGTCAAAGGTATTCTTTTGTATTTTTTCACTAGGAAGATCTTTCGTTTACGTAGTGTAAAAAGAAATACGTATAGGTTTTCAAGTCATTGGAATAAATTGAAAGCAAATGGACTACAATGCTTTTCATAAAATGCATTATTTGTCCAATTATTTTTCCTCATCAAAATTAACTACATTTCTTGACCTAAAGATCTGGCTCTAGTGTTTTAAGCTCCTACTCATAACAGCTCCAGCTTCTGCCTGCTTGCTCACACTGTATTCAGAAGTTATTTCTCACTGTTTTAGGAAGACTAATCAAACACTGCTTTGAGAAGGTTTTTGACCTCAAGAGGTATCCTCTTGTTTTCTCTTCCACTGTGAAGAGGCACCTGCTGTGCCTCTCTTGAGTTGTGCTGGTTTTTACAGGTTTGATAGATTGAGGTGTGAAAACGAGCAGCTCTGGGCAAAGCAGAATGGTGCTCAGGCAGGGGTGGCCCCGGCAGCTGCTGCTCTGCTGCCTCCTCATTGATGCCAGAGTCCTGGAGAGCCAGGCTAGGGTCTGAGGGACAGGGCAAGGCATATGTGTGGTGGAGGAGATGGCTTGGTCCCAGCACCAGCTGTGGTTGACTGTCTGTCTGCTATCCCATCCCTGGTAGCAGGAACAGCAAGTGTGACTCCCAATGTGTCTTCGACAGCTGGAGCAACCCAGGTTTGATCCATGGGCAGCAAAATTCAATTTTGCCGGCACGACTGGAGACCTTGAGCAGGGGCGATGTGGCAGCTGCTGCCCTCCCTGGTGCTGGTGTGGGCTGGAGAGGGAGGTGCTCTGCAAGTGCTGCTTAATTGTTACGTCCTGTGAAGCACAACCAAATTCAAAAGAGTCTTCACCAGGATCTGTGTGAAACTGCAATCCCTTGTCCTTGCCTTCTCACAAAAGTATGCTGTTCCTCCCTTTTAATTTTTCTAGATGCTTTCAGGAGAGGAGTTGGGCTGAATACCAGGTAGCCAAATGGAAATGAAAGTGCTTTCAGCCATTGAAGCATGTGGAAAAGCCAGTCCTCTCTTCTGGCTCCACTTTAATGTCATTGCTTTGGGTGCCTTTGCTCTGGGAAAGCACATATTCAGGCTGTGACTCAGAGAAGTCCTTGGTCTGCAGGGATGGGGAGTAGCTCAGGAAGAAACAACTTTATTTTTCCTCGTGCATTTCTTAAAAAAAAATAAATTTCCTGTCCTCAACTGCAATGTACGATGAACTCTGGTTGAAATGCCAGCTGTATTCACTTGTGTTTTCCCTCCTGTGCTGTCTTTTCAAACAAAATTTTTTCAACTGCTGATTGCACTGAGACAACAGACACAATCTGATGTGCTGCCGGAGCTGCTGCCTTTATGCTGATGGGTATTTTGGTGCTGTGGCCTGTTGAGTGTATGTGATAATTGGTTTCCCTTTTGGTCTTTGAGGACAGAAGATGCAATTAGCGTGTCCAGCATATTTTCTTTTAAATATTCTCAAAATTACAATTCTTTTAGGTACACCAAAGAGTCATTAAACTGGGACTTGGTTCTTATACTGCAAAATACCTCTGCTTTCTGAGCATCATAAGGAATTGCTTGTCCTAGCTGCTGCTCTGTTGGTATATTTGAATTCAGTTGTGGTGTCACAAGTGCAAGTACAAAATCCTATTGAAGTACACCAAAACCAATAAAGGTATCTTTGTGAAGCTCTCGAGACTTGGAGCTTATTCCAAAGGACAGGTGTCAGCCTGCAATTTGTCTTTTAGGCAAGGCTTGAGAAGCTTGTAGGTGGATGATCGGGGGATATTTACATGTGAAGCTTTAGGTGGGATTTCCTAGTGTACTGACAAAAAACTTGCATTGTACTTTAGAGTTTACCAACATCTGATTTCTAGCACAGTGCCACTTCTGAGTAGCAACACAGCCAGCCCACACTGCAATCTGGCTGCCTGGATGGAGGCTGCCTCTGAGGAGAAAAGAACAAAATGTGAGGGGCATGCAGTTTCAGGTTTGTATGTGTCTGTGTATACAGGTCTACATAAATATTCTGAGACAGCTTTCCCTACTTGAGGCATCTGGAGGCTTTCCTGGGATGCTGGAGAGCAGGTGGAATGTGATAAGATCGAAAGATGTACGTCCTTTTTCTCCACATCCTGTATCAGCTGGCTTATGTTTATACGTGGATGTATGTTTATTCCTTGATGGAGCAGAAAACAGGTATATTTCATTTTGTTCCAATGAGAAATGGTAGCACACTGAAATGTCAAGATTTTGCAGACTAAGAAATATGTGTGCTGATGAGAATTTGTTGGGATTATTCCAGTCTTGGAATAAATGACTAGAAAAGGAAAAAGGATGGAGCAGGAAAAAAGCATGATTCCTCTGACTTTGCACCTCCATGAATGTTGCTGAGGAAATATGTGACCAACTGCCAAATTCTGCAAGAAAAGAGAAACCTCTCCATTTGGCTTTGTGGGACTCCTTTGCAAAAAAAAGTAACTTAAATGGGTAAATAATTTCGGCAAAATTTGCCTTATGTAAACAATACAAATAAAAATCCAGGTTTGATGGTGAATTAGTTAACTGATTCACATTTCTATTTCACTGATTTCTATTTCTGTGTTGGTTTGTTTTTAAAAAAAGGAGTCTCGACTTCATCATAATGTTCTGGGTTTGAGCAGACCTGGGAGGGCACCCCCAAACCTTGCTTTTCCAACTCTTGTCTCCTGAGTAATCTGCCTTTAAAACGCCACTGTTGTCAACAGCCACTTCAGATTTATAGCAGTTATTGTCCTAATTACAGACAGAAACTGTTGTTGAAAAATAACTGTATGGAAACTGTCAAATGCTGACATTTAATGGCAACCATGGGAGCCGGAGATCTGTTGTTTTGGAGAGGGTTCTAAAAATACTCCATAAAAAGTAAGTTTAAAGTCTGTTACTGCTATATGTTTTAAAAATCTTCCCCTTCACTGAATTTCATATTTCATTTGAAACTAAATATCCTACAATAAAATAAAGAAGCAAAGTAAAAATCCACAGTAGGAATAAAATATGGCATTTGTGTTCATTAAGCTGTTCCTTTAGGGTTATTACTAGCACAGCAAATTTGGAACAAACCCTGTTAGGATTTCTACTCCTGTCTGAAGGGCCCTAAGCATGGCATACAGACATTAATTTACCAATTTTGAAGGGATTTTTATCTAATAAAAGAAGAGGTGAGTAAAAGCTTGCACTTCATTGCAGACACAAAGATACAGTTCTGACAATGTTATCTCAAGCTCCTATGATGCAGCTTCCATCCTCAGAGGAGAGTAGAGGCATGCAGAGCTCTGCTCACTGAGCATCACACTGAGCTTACTTTGGTGCACCAGCCATTGTGCCAGGGTGGGTGGAGAGCTTGAGTCTGGCGGTGTTGGCTGGAAGGCTGATGTGCACAATTCCTGGCTAGGCTAATGAGAGCCAGTGCTTGGAGTATCAGATGTGTTATTGGGAAGGATGGGAAGGAGTGAGTGAGGAAATGTGTGTGAGGAGGCTTTGCCTGCTGCTTAGCAATACTTGATGGACAGAAGTCAGTCACTGCTGGAGGTGGTTCATCTCTAGGTGCACATGAGGGCTAAGATCAGCCAGCAGTTAGCTAACCTGGGATTAAGTAGGCTCAGCAGACTGTGGATTGCCTCTGAGGGATGCTAGAGGTTTGTCGGGTTTGTCAGCTGGGCCATCCATGGTCAGGCTACTCTGGTGTTGAAGATGCAGCACATGTGTTTTTCACCTGCAACACAGAGTATGCAAGTCCATGCTGGACCATTTTTAAGAGGAGGTAACTTTTGCCATGTGTTTTTTGTACCTTCTGGGGGCAGTGGCATTGTCTAATAACAGTGTGTGCATGCAGGTGCTTGGAGTTGACAGCCACGTTCAAGTTTTAGCGCTTTTGAATAAGCCCTTCCTGTCTTGAAGGGTTGATGAACTATGGTGTCATGCACAGGAGAGGAGTGGGTTCTGCCACTGGTAACATTGGTGTTATTGTTCTCATGTGTGCTTTGCTTTCTTGCAAAGTGTGTGTTGTGGCATCTTCTTCACATTTCTCAACTACAAAAGAAGGATTGGTTTAGTTGGCAGAGGGTCAGAGTTGTAGCTGAAGAGCTGGAGAGTGAAAGGTGGTTTGGGGAAATCAGCTTTGTATTGAAAAGAGGGGTGGTAACTGTTTGCTGGTGCCAGTCTGGCAAATGCTGAAGCTGCATAAAATAGGTTAAAGGTGAGAGGTAGATAAAGGCATCTTGAAATTTCACTTCAAAATTTATCAGCTCTTAAAATAGTAGGATTAGCATGCCAGTTCTTTCTCAGTAGAAAAGGACAGGGGTTATTTAGGTTTTATCAAGATTATGGCGTTGTTTAGACTTTTTTTTGAACGTTTTTGTGCCTTAAAAAAAAAATCTCACTGTGTGGGCTGGAAATAGCTCTGAAATGCAGCCAACTGGCAGGCCGTAAACTAACTTAAAGCAGTACTTTTATGAAGCTAAAATAATAGAAATCCTGGGAAAAGCAGTGTTTTGCGTGCGTATCTTGAGCTCTGTGGAGTGTGTGTGTGCTCATGTGTGTAGTGGGGGAGGTATTTGTCAGAGCACACCTGCCTGTCTTCTAAATTAGCTAACTGAGGGTTTGGTTTCCAGCGAGATCTCTCTGTCCACCTGGCAGGCCCCACGGTTGCCAATTCCTACCTCCGCGAATGCTGTCAAGGCACCGCCACGGCTGGCAGTGCGGAGCTGCTGCTGACGCCTCGGCAGTCATGGGGTTTGGTGGCTTTTTCAGCCGGTATGGAGGAGACACAGCAGCCACAGCAGCCACAGGGTCCTGTGGGCAGAGGTTGGCCCAGCCAGTTGGGTGTGTGAACAACCACCTGCCTCCGCCCTGGCGCTGTGCAGACAGTCAGTCTGTGGGTGAGGCCCTGGTGCTCCCTCTCTCCCTGGCCGATCCCTTCCTCTTAGTGAGTCCCTCAGTGTTTTCTCCTGCCACTCCAAGCATTATGTGCTTGAGATGCACCTGAAGATTCTGCCACTTTTATATATTCCATAAATTTTCTTGTTCTGACAAGAACGTGACCTTTTAAGATGCAGATCATTCTTGCCTTTATTGCAAACCATCTTTTTCTTTCTTTTCTTCAATGTTTCTGAAGTTTCTATTTGTACTAATGACTTGATATCCAAACAGGTCAATACCTCACTGATTTGTTCTGATATGTGTGTTCAGCAGGAACCGTCTTTCCCTACAAAAGAGGTGTGTGGGGGGAGGAAATCCTACTCCTCTTCAGAGAAGTCTTGGCAGGCGTAATCACAGGATTTGTGATTCATGTCCAATATATATGAGAAGAGCTGACATCTTAGGGCAAGTTGCAGATATTAAAGGGCTAAGTAAAACCTGCTTTTGATGTTTGTGGATTTCTCTCTGCTAGATCAAAAGCAAAGCTGTTAATTCAGTTGATCAAACCTTCAGTCCCTTTTTGCACTGCAGTTACTGAGCTAAATGCTTGTCTTAATCAGCTCAAATCTCTGCGTTTTCCTCTGCAAGGCAGTGCAAAAGTTTTAATGAATCTGCAGCTAACACTGAATAGGATGGGACTGCTGAAGGAGCTATAAAAGTTGAGGTAGTATATGCAGTCACATCATATTGAATGATGAAATCTAGCTGTAGGTTTTTGTATGTTGAGGGTTTTCAGGTCTGGACAGCTGGTGCTCTGAAATTTTAGCCTCTTCCTGTATTGGCCCATTGCATTTTCTAGCTGATTTCTTCTCTTCTGTTGATTTATTTCAGCGTGTCCATGCTGGATATTCTTTTCCTGAATTTGGAAGGAGCTGCAGGACTGGGTCTGGTTCTGTGTTAACCATCCTTGACGCTGGAGTTAGTCTCTTCATTTCTGTTTCTTTGAATTGTCAGTACCATAAGGAGGTAACCAAGGGAGGTTTCTGGAGTCCATCTGTATTGCTGAGGTTCAAATCCCCATGGAGTTCATTCTCAGTAAAGTAAAGCTTGCTTAAACAGTATCAGGAGTCTTGCCTGCATTTGAGATTGCAGGATCTGTCCCTAGAACATCTGGGTTATTCAGCTACTGTGGTGGCACAAGGTTGTGGAGGAGGGGGAAACCTTTGGAGGCTGTGAAAGTCCACAGCAGCCGCTCAAACACAAGGGTGTGTTACTTTTTAGAGAGAGGGAGACCAGCTCTTCTGGTGGAAGAAACAGGATGAGGGCCCCTAGCGAGGTGCAGGAGTGGTGACTCTGGAGTGTGAAGGAGTGGTGACTCTGGAGTGTGAAGGACTGCGTTTCAGTGGCAAGTATCAGGGTTAAGAGGGCTGAAGGAGAGGCGATGTACAGAGCAGTCTTGGAGGCTTTTCTAGAGAGAAAAGGTGTCAAGCCCCAAATCCTGCTCCTGGGATGCTTTTGCAGATTCACTGAAGCAAAAGAAGAATCTTGAAAAATTTAGGATTCGAGCAGTTATTGCATCTCACTCAGCAGGAGCAGCAGCACGTGGCAATTCACAGATGCAGGGCTGTGCACTACAAACCCCCTCTGTATGGTGAGTGTGTGGTCTTTGTCAGCGTGCCAGCAGCAGGAGCCATTCCCTGCATCTACCCATGCGACTGCCCAGGCAATGGGCTTGTGTGCCAGAGGAGGGCCAGGCACTGGGTGTTAATTACACATTAGAATTTTAAAAATAAATTTTCATACCATGCTTTTAAAGAAGGAAGAGATAATACAGACCAATACCTATATAATGTAAAGCTTAAGGTAATATGTGGTATGACTAGTTTTTATTTTGTTTTGATTTTTTTTTAAACTCTCATGCTGTCAGATGATGCATTATCCGTTATCCATACCCAGATGCCCACTGTTCACTGTGCAGGTTATCTCCACTATGACAGCTCTGTATCTTCAATGTCAGATACACTGCTCTTGAGTCAGAGTAGATTTACAGATTCTATTATACTTCTATTGAACAGCTCTTAATCTAGGCAGAGGAAAACATGCTGCAAGCAGCAGGTTTTATACGTTGCCTTTAGTGTTAGAACTCTTTTTAGCAGGGTTGGACACTGTGTTACAAATACTCCAACACCAGCTCCTTCTCTAACACTAAAAACCTCTAACTGTAAATGCTGGCAGTAGCGGTTTCTGTCACTCCCAAGCATACCTGAGTCTGAAAGAAAACTAGCACTGGCATTAATTGAAGGTCTTTGTCTTTGAGACCTGGATATAGTACCCAGGTCATTTAATGTTGCTTTCTGGTCTTGTGCTGCATTCCTGTATTACAACCCTCGTATAAAACAAGAGAGTTGTGAGTCTGAGTGTAGAAGCTGTCTTCACCCTTATTGTTTTGGCAGCTTTATTTTTGACATCACAGTTTCTTTAATAATTGAAGATTATGTGCGTGAAGAAATGTAACTGCTCTGTGCATGAAAAATGACATTTGTTTTGCTTGTATGATTTTGCAAACAGAGTTACTGCATTATTTAGCCTCTTTTGAGCAGCATAGCCCAGGATGCTGCCCTTGACCTGTAAGAAATAGCAGTGGCATTGCTCTGTGTGTGTAGCACCTTGTTATAATTAGCAGTTTCTTTCTTTTTTTAGTTGTAAGCAGTATAACATAAATTAGCCGTAAGTAGGTAGGAGCATAGCAAATACTCTAGGAATGTTATGAATGTGAATAGTCCCTGGTGGGTTTTTTCTTTTTTTTTTCCCCCTCTATCACTCAGCTTTCTCCTACCAGCTGCTTTGACCTTGTATCTACCTTGAGATTCACGCTCCGCACTACCTTTTTTCAATTGATCCCTGCTGTTAGTGCTTGGAATGCCATTGAATCAAGACTGTGGTTATTCTTATAGCTCAGCAGTTCCACCTTGTTTCAGCTGCTGAAATCGCTCTTATCTTTTTCTCCTTTTAGTTCATTAAAGAGGAAGGAAGGAAGAAGGTGAGTTGGAATCCATCACTGGGAAGTATACAATTTGATTTAATTCTGTTTGAGGAGGCAGAGGACCGTGGCTCTTCCTTATGTGCCAATGTAGGTCATGAAAATGTATAATCAGCTTACACTTGTATCCACACGCTGCCAGGAAGTAATCCTGCTTAGCATCACTTTGTGGGGTTTGGAGTCTTTCTGAACCTTCTAATCCCTGGTGATATTCAAATAACACGTTTTGATCACTGTTTGGCTTAATTCATGTAGAAAGCATGGATTATACAGATGTATCAGCGTGGCAATACATGCGTGCATGAGCACACACATGCACTTACAATGCGTATATTCAACATGCAGAATCATTTTCATACAGACCATGGGCTAAAACCTGGAAGATGGTGAGACATCTCTCTAGATAGGTGCTTTGGGATGGCTGAGTCTGGGAAAGCACAGATACAACAACAGTGATTTGCCATGCTATTTTTAGATAGAAATTTTGTTCTAAAAGTAGAAGAGCTGCCGTGATTGTTCCATTTCTGCAAATAGAGCTTAGAGAGTATTTGCTACTTTGACACTCAGGTTGAGACAGGTGTGGGGTTTTCCCCCAGTTACCTGGGTTGTTAGCCAAAGGGGGTCTGCCCTGCACATTTATGAAAATAGCTGTGAAGAGCTGCTTGTTGAGTCATGTGCAGAAGACAACAGCCCAGTCTATGGCATCCAGCACCTATACAACCTACTCCTGCCTTCCACTTGTAGATACCTTTACTACGAAGCACTAAACCCCATGGAGGTCTAGAAATCCTGCAGGCACCACTGGCCAGGGCAGTTCTTGGCCTTTTTCTATGAAATGAGCTATTTGTGAATAGCTCACCAGAGTCAAAGGAAGGGTTGTTGGCCAGAGTTCCTCCCTTGCTTGCCATCTCCATTGGTGGAACTGCAAATACAAATGTTTCTTCTCCAGCTCCCCTCTGTATTGAGCAACCATCTGTGTTTTCCCCATCAGCTGTGGTGTAGGTAGGACACACCACTCTGTAGCTTTGGCTAAATCCTTCCTCAAGAATTTGCCCTGCATGTGTTCAAGCACGGATCCAAAGTGTAGGAGTCACTGTCTGAATTAAGCTGTAGTCCTGTCCTGTCCTGCTCCAGTGGTCAGTCACACACCAGTAAGTGAAAACAGTGTGCACAGGCGGTGTCAGTACTAACCCCAGTAAAGGTCTGGCTTTGCAGGACGTGCTGGTGGTGTGATATACACATACACTGCCTGCAGCCTTCCATGTCTTTGATATAACTCGCAGAAAATACGTGATTTCCATTGCCAGAGAGATGGACTTTGATCTGGCGAAGCACGTAAATAAGTAAATAGACCCACTTCTTCATGACACAAATGAAAATGCTTAAACTTCCCTTGCACTTGTGTGCCTCCAGCTCTGATGGCAGGGTGCAGTTACCAGTACTGGTTATTTTTTGAAGCAATATCAGAAACAGGAACAGTAGCCACAGTAGGAAGCCAGGTTGTGATTCATGAACACCAATTTCAGAGGCACGGCATGCTTTCCAGATTCGAATCAGGTCCATACAATGGTGTCATTATGAATTTATATTAAAAGTCCTTTCCACTAACATGAGAAATTTCTATTGCAATAACACCCATTCTATTGTTAATAACAATTGAAATGCTTGAAATAAGAAAATACTAGCGGATATTTAAATGACTTATTATCAAATCAAAGTTCCATCAATAAAATCACTTAATTAAGCTGCATTCTATTTACTAAACATCTAGATCAGTATTCAATAGAGGTGAATAATGCTTCTACGATTTCTAATACCAGCGAGCATATTCATTTCTTGAAGCATCACTATAATAACCAACTTTTTTGGAAGGCTGTGTTGTGTAGCCAGAGACTGTTGAAACAGTTGAAAAAGGATTATTAATTTAAAGCAAGCGTTTGGTTACACACAAATCTTTGAAAGCTCCCAAGTATTGTTTTGTTAATCAAGGTTTCCCTTGTCTTCTGAAGTTATTATTTTTTATTGCCATGGATATTGATACTTGGAAGCTCAGATCATTTTTTTGATGTGGCCAAGCAAGTCATTACTGTACATTACACTTTAATTGTAATTTCTTTTTTTTTCTCTTTTTATTCTTCTGAAAGACTCTTGTGACTCTTGTCCTGCTTTGCACCAAGAACTATTCAGAGAGGTAACTCATGTCACCATGATAAGCACACTGCAGGCTCCTTCATTTTTCATTGCTGCCTGAAGGACATTTGTGGAGGGAGATGCTGTTAACTTGCAGAATTTGTATCCTGAGGAAGTGTGATGATTCAGTGGGTTGCCTTGTTGAACTGTAATTCAGTCATAAATACAAAGAAAAGATGTTAAAGACATTAAATATCTGACATGTACTGCCAAAAGAGAAGTTGGTGCTGATGACTAGGAGTTCATCCTAAATATCCTTGGTCCTCCAGGTAGACTAGGAGGTTGTGATCTGCGAGTAAATAATTGTTCTCTTTCTCAGCCCTGCAGTGCAATGTGCATGGTTTGATTTCTGTACCTGCCCTGAAGTTCACTGTAGTATTTGGAGTTGCTGAAAACTGAAATGTATTTCAGGTTATTAGCTTGCATCTTCTGCATATGGAGAGAGGGAAAAAAGCTTTGGCACAAGTGTAAGAGATTTGTTGGAATGATTGCACTGTTCTTTGTGGTATCCCAATAGTTTAAAAAAAATAATTACATCAATCTAATTTGAAAGTAGAGTTAGGTTTTGAGCACTTAAATCCCATTTTTTTCCTATGGAACATGATCTCACAAATCACCAAATAATTTTTGATATTTTACCCTGTCACCTTTTCTATGCAGAACTTGCTAATGAATTCCAGTATGAATGTTGTCACTACCTTTTAAAACTGATAATTAGGACCAGTTGAAAAACAAACACATTTTTATTAGGTGAATATGATCTTCTAGCAAATAATCATTTTAGAAAGCATAACAAATGAAACCATTTATTAAAAAAGTACTGTAGACAATTTAAGCACTTTGTATGAGTAGAGAACTGCTTCTTTTAGTTAGTACTTGTTGAGCACCTGTCACGAGGTGCCTGCTTTGTTGGCTCGTAATTTTAGTTACTGTAAATTACTATTAAGATTTATGAATATAGGGGGGAAAAGTAATTTACATCAAACATTCCTTATTCTACAGTATTTTGAGGCTATTTTACTCTGCAATTGCTACACCTGTTTTTTGATAGAACTGACATAATTGGTATATTAGAGTTTCTAAAGAAGGTGCTCCTAATTTTCAGCTTTAAAGAAGGTGCTTAAATGATCAGACTGGTAAATTTCGTGCTAGTGATAAATCCTCAACTAGCTAATTAGCAAAAATAAGTATAATTAATTGTTAGAACAATTGTTTGGAATCCTTCAAGATCAAGTCTTGCAATTTGCAGAACAGTGAAGAAGTTAAAAGGATGAAATTAGAGTTTTAGTGCAAGTATTGACAGAGTACAACACTTCCTGAAGGAGAAGCTGTGCTTTCTGATGAAAACAATTTCTGATTTATGTGACTTTCAGTGGTTTTTTTCTGTCATTACTCCTGGACCTGGATCAGAACAGAATCCTGTGATCCAAATGCTGAAAATCTGAGGGAATTTGGACAGTGATAAATATTTTGCAGCTGGCTCACTCTGCTTATGAATGACCTCTGCTAGAAAATCTGGCTCCCACAGTTAAGTGATTTAGAGACCTAATTGCAAGGCAAAGGGGACTTGTAAGCTCTTATTTTTGTGACAGCCAAGGTAATTTTAGATCCTGAATCCAAGTGGTGAAACATAGGGAAATTATAGATCCCGACTTGGATTTACAATGAGTGCTGCTCAACAAAAAGCACAAACCCAAGGATGGAGAGAAGCTCATCCACAAGAACAGAGAATGTTTGAAATGGTGATCACCAGTGCAGTGGAAGACACTGTGCAACCACAGAAAATAAGCTGTAGAGATGAGAGGGAGCTAGGAGCAGCAGTATCACTTAATTTTATGCTGTTCTTCACCGCTCTCCTAAGTAATTACTAATTATTTATTAGATTAGTAGCCGTGGGCTATAGCTGAGATCAAATCTTGTTTCCTAGAGTTTGCAGTCTTAATACAAAAGATGGAAGGGTGAAGGAGCATGGAGGAGGTAACGATGTGAGGTGTTCTGCTGGCAGTTGTGCAGCGCGACGGTAACGCGCTGTGGTTGGGCAGCCAGCTCGGCACAACCACTGCAGCCGATGGGGTGGAGGAGAGCCACGGCAGAGCCAGGGAGAGAGCAGGAGTGAGGTGGCACTGCTTGAGTCTCTGGAGCTGCAGCTCAGTTATTCTGGTCATGAGAATGAGTTATTTATGGCTCTGAGGGTGAATTATAACTCGGATGGGGAAGAGAGGAGGGAAGAAGGGAAATGTGGGTTGGGCTTCTCCTGCATCAATGTTCTGAGGAGCAAACACCCTGCAATGGAAAGAGGTGATGGGAGACCAGTGGGCATACTCGGCCCCATTGGTAATTCTGTATTTGGCCACTTGTTAATTCTGTTGATTTTCTTTCGCTGTACAGTTGTGTAACAGTTCAGGGAGCAGAAGGCGCTGAAGGGTGTGTAGGAGCAGAATGGTTCCTGCCAGGAGCGCAGATGGTTGGAGAACAAGCCACCCTCAGCAGCCATGCTGGGGGTTTTGTGTTGTGTGGTGGTTTGTTGTTTTTATTATTTTTTTTTGCTTTCAAACTAAAGTCTTAAACTGGGAATAGTTTATACAGAAATAATGTGATCCCTCCCACTCCTTCCTGGGGTCTGTGTGTGCATGTGGTTACTGGGGACACAGTGTGACGGCAGCAAAGCCAAGCAGAGTTTTGTCAAAGGAGGAAAGATTTGTTTTTTCCCTTTATCCAGAGAACAGGGAGTAGTTCTGCCCTGAGCAATGGTGTGTCAGATGCTTTGGAGTTATCCATGTGGTGGTGAATGTTGTTCTTGCTTCTTTTTATCGTCATAATTTATAGAATCTGTGGCAAGGGATAAATGTGTGTAGGTTTCTTTCATCTTTCAAGAAACTGCATAGACTCCCTTTCCTTGCCCAGGTGTCATGGCACAAGGCTTTGAACTGTTGTAGGACAGCATTAGAAAAGACATAGCTCAGATTCCTTCCACCTAATGGGAACTAGGAGAGCAAATTTGTGAGCACAAGACCTGTGCCAGTGTGTGGATAGAGCTGGAGGGGAACAACGAGACGCGGTGAGTGTGTGTTGCTTTGCCAGTGAAACAAGGAACAGGCATGGATGCACATGTGTTTGGATGTGTTGATATCTCAAGCGTGGACCTACACAGAGCTAGTGTTTCTAGTGGAAAAGGGTTGTATGTGTTCATGGAAAGCCAAATGCAGTGTGGTGGTTGTCTCAAGGCACAAAGTTTTTTCCTGTCTGTTGACAGGTGTATTTGTGCAGGTTATTTTTCCATTAGCACTTCGGTAGAGGGAGGCAGCAGTGTCCTGCAAGTTTCCTCCTGGAGGTGTTGGTGCATAGCTGCTGTCTACGTAAAATAACTTGGAATCAGTATGATATATCCTTGAGTTAAAATGAAACATGCTTATAAAAATATACAGTAAACCATGTTATTTTTGTAAAGTAAACTGCATGTACATGTATGTGCATGTGTATATATAGTTGAAAAGATTTTTTATTTTCTTAGTGCTAAATGTTTCCATGTTGCATTTGTGTTACTAGATGGACTAATTAGGAGGTCTGATAAGGAGCTGAGATACTTTCTTTTCTGGTTTTTATAGCTGTATTCTTGATTTCCAGCTCTCTGTTTGCCTCACACTTAGGGACAATAGTGCTCTGCTCTGGAGCAGGATGCTGAATCTTCTTGGAGAGCTTGGGAAAGGCTTTGCCTTTCGATGTTGTCCTTGCAGTAAGCTGCTCCTGGGATTGTTTTTGTTGGTGAATTTGGATTCCCGCAGATGGTGGTATCATGTCCTGATGGGTGTGAATGGTCTATGCCTGTTTTCCCGTGCTGCGCAGGGGAGGGAGAGGCGTCAGGAGCCATGGGCCACCCTCTGATTTATCCTTCCTGCGTTGCAACCTCTGTTGTGATCGTGAGGTGCCATTAGAGCAACTCTGCATGTCCCACGTTGGGTCTGTGCCACTCGTAAGGGTGCACACAAGCTTGGTCCTTTGCCTCAGCCCTCTGGGGAGATTCTCAGTGGATGGTGGCTTGATCTGCTGCTGCAGGTACTGGGAACAAGGGTTGAAGGTGCCCCAGTGTGATGGTGACTCCATTCCCCACTCAGCATGACTTTGTGATTACGCAGTGCCTCATGAGAATAATTATGTCTTTCTGGAGGGAAAGTTGGAAGTAGAAAGTGCGCTGTTTCTTCAGAGGGGGCAGATTAGGGGCAGACAGTCCATGTATTGACTCCAGCCATGATGTGTCTGTGCAGGATGGGTGAACACGGACCAGGGAGAGGGAATTTGCCAACAAATACGCAGACAGAAGGACACTGTGGCTGGGCTTACAAATTAGTTCTGCATTGCGTTCATTCCAGTGCTCTGTGACTTAGTTTTAAAGAAAGAAAGCCTTATTGACCTTGGTTATGGAGTACGGAGTTCACATCCAGCCCCAGGGCTGGAACTGGACACAATGGTGACATTGCTGAACCAGGCTTGGAAAATCTTACCATCCTCATAGTCTAGAGAAACTATTAGCAAATAATATCAATTTGCAAATAATTCCAGAGCTGACTTTGTAGTTGCACCCCAGAAGTGTTGAAGGTCAGATTGGATGGGGCTTTGAGGAACCTGATCCTAGTGGAAGATGTGCCTGTGCACAGCAGGGGTGTTGGAACTAGATGATCTTTAAAGGTCCCTTCCAAACCGTTCTGTGATTCTCTCCTGGTCTTATGGAATTTAACCAACATATTTTGAGGTTCCAAGAGGAGGTGGAGTCCAAGGAAATTCCCTCTGGGAACTAGATGTGAGCAATGGATATATCCTGGCTCTTTCTTTAGTGAGGCATAGAGAAAACATCTGAGTATAAAATATTCCCCCCTTCATACCCAGCGTTAGGTTTCCATTTCAGCAAGGAAGTGTGGGCCTGTTCTGTCATACCTTGGGGGTGGGAGAGCCTGGTAGCTTCATTAATGCTACACGCCTCTGCTCCACAGTTGTAGACTGTAAATAGAGATGATCAAATGACAATGTGGGAGAGGAATTGTTTAAAATAAATTCTAATAAATTATAAATAATGTATGACTTGCTTCTGTTTAACCAACTCTAGCTAGCCAGCCAGTATTTTCAAGCTTATGAAACACAGCATCACGTCAGTAGTACTCACGTGAGTAACTACATTGATTGTTGACTGTATCTCATGCATGTTGAATTTAACCTTAGTGTACTACAATAAAGTCCCAGTTGAAGATCAGGGTTTTATTGCTATTGGTGTTCAGTTGAGGATGGCTCTTATCTAGCTGTATCAGGCACTCTGCAAAAGCAAAATTCAATAGCCTTTCTATTCTTTGGACGTGAGGGAAGGGGAACATTTCAAGTCCTGCTTTTAACTGCTTTGTGGGTCAGAAGTTATAGGGAATAAAGGAAAGTAGTTAGGCATGGACTCTTACTCTGTCCAACTTAGCAGTGCATATAGTGTGGTTTGCTCCATGCAGATTCACAAATGGACTATAAAATAAGAAAATGTTAGGAGGAGTAAGGAGAGTCAAAAGCTGTTTTGATGGAGACAGCTCTGCTGGGACTTGTGATCCCTCCCTTGGCTGTCCCAGGCAGTGCTGATTAAGGGGATGTGAAGTTTGGGGCCGTGGCAGAAAGGACTGGAGTGAGTGTAGCTAGGATTGCATTAGATTCTGTGCTGAAGTTATGAGACTGCTTCATTACTGACCTTAGGAATTCTGTACACAGGTGCATAGGTGTTGTTTTCCATTTGTTGTCAAAGAGCATGAACAATCTTAACATTGTGCTGTTGGCTAAGGTCTTGGGATAGCTGGATTAAAAAAAAAAAAAGCTATGTTATTTAGCTGTTATGGAAAGGAACTAAATAGCATGAATCAGAAATTTGATTTTAGTGGAAGTTAGACATCTAAAAATCTTTGTGTCTCAGCCTTATGCCTCCACATTTCCTTCCAGCAGGAATAACAGCACTTCCCTGTCAACAGGATTGTTTTACGTAGTGCAGTGGAAGCCATTTAAATAAGCAGACTGATTCAGTGGTGATTTCTTTGTTGTTCTTTTATTTTAACAAAATGACTATCAGACAGAATACAGCACAACTCACCAAAGATAGGAAAGCCAAGAAAAACCTTTTCCATCCCCACAGGCAACCGAACCCCGACTTATTTTTCTTTATTTAAGAAGTATTTGGGAGGCAGAACAAGGCTCTGCTATTGCCTCCCAGCAAGTGACCTAAACCATTTAAGCTGAAACATATGACTCGGAGGAAGTATTTTGCAAAAACAGATGCACAGAAAGTCAATTTCCTATTCATATTTTGTTGTGGCAATTGGTACTTTAAAAAGATGGCAGACTTAAATTAGCTGGAAAAGTGACATCTTTAATTAGGAAAGCCTCTCTGCCAGCACGTTGAACAGTTGCCAGTTTCTCAGCATTTAGGGACCATTGATTGCCAACAATGGCAGCTAAACTGCTTCTGGGTAGAAACTAATTGAATTTTCTCAAGTTAAAACAAGGATCTGAAGTTAAAGCAAGATGAGCTCCTTTGCTTGCTCTCATTTTACTTATTGCTGTGACATTCTCAGCATTCTAAGGGCTTTGCTGCATGTTGGTGAATAGTGCTGCCTGGAGCGTGGCTGTACAAATCCCTCCAGCCTCAGTGGTTGTGGGACTCTGCTCTTGCCATTCGTAACATATATCCCTGTCTGTCCTGCTGGACCTCCCGTGCTATATTGATGGTTGTGTTCTGGAGGGACTTCCTTCATGGGTCAGGTTGCCTTTATTTAGTCTAGTGCTGCCATGATGGGAACTGATGGAGCCAACCTGGGTCTGGGCTGTATCCTGTTGCCTGAGCATCCTGGCCAAGCCATCGTCACCTACTTCTTTGTGACGGGTGAATAGCCAGTGGTTGACATGAACAAGCTGTGAAGCTGGGTCGCGGGTCTGGGGGAGACTTGCCAGCTGGACTTTCAGAGGTGCATAGTTGGTGTTGGTCACAGGTCTGCTCCCTTTCCTGTGAAAGCTGAGGGATCAGCATACTGAGGGGTGAACCTTTGTGTCAGACCGGCAAAAGCCTAGGGTTGGAAGGATTGCTGCCTTTGCTGAAGCGTGCGTGCTTTACCTGTACTTCTGTCCCTTCTTTAGTTATCTCCTCACTCTTAGGTGCAACTGCCCTGGAGCAAGTCTTCAATTTTAGCACTTCCTGCCCTTGCAAGCGCGGGAATATTTATCTTCTCTCCAAGCAGGTTCTCCTCTTACTGCTCTTAGCAACCATCCAAACTGAAGTCTGGCCTAATGTCAGTTCTGCTCCTCTCCCATCCTTCTTCTGTTGCTATTGTGTGGTCTGAGGGAACACTGTCAGTATCATTCCCTGAGCTCCGCTATAAATGCTGCCGAAGCCTTTGGCCATGTGGAGATCCCGAGGGGAGTGCTGCTGCAGTGAGGCTGGCTTTTCTCTTCTTTTTTTTTCTTACTTCCCCCCAAGGAGTTCTTTTTGCCAGTGCTAAATCTGAAAACTTTAGCTGCTTAACTTGTGGGAAGCTACAAATGCTTTGCCTGAACTCTCTGCCTTGAGTCTGTGCTTAGAAGAGGAACTCAAGACATAATTACGTATTTCCCAGAGGGCAACTCAGTTTCTTATTTCCCTCTTTACCTTCATCCTGATTTATCTCCATTTGTTCCCCTTTCCCTTTGCAGGGGTTTTGGAGGATGGTTTTGCTTGCTTCCTTCATGGTTTGAAATATAGCTCTAGCTCAAGTTAAAATATGAGGCTGGTCTCAAGGGAAGGGGCTGCTCGAAGGTGATCTTGCTCTAACCATACGCAGTGTGTGTTCATTAAAGCTCTTCAGCTCTGGTAGTTTCCTTTAATGCTGTAGGAAAATGATTGGGTTTTGGTCTGTCTCCATGTGGAATCTAGGCAAAACTTAAACTTTGTTTTTTGATCAGAACTGAAGTACTTTTTTCAGCTAACCTGCTTTACCCCTAGGTATTTAAATGACTTTGTTTTCCTAGTAAAACATTCAGTAACATTTTGGGGAAGGGCAGCTCCTGCCTTGTCGTGTAGCCTTTCCCTCCTGACAGAAGACAAGTGGAAGGAGAAAGGAGAGGCTCCTCAGCAGCAGCTGCAAGGGAAGGCTTTACTCAGCATACTCAAGAGAGGTGACTTTATGCAAGGCATCAGTGGAGTTTCCAGTGCACAATGGCTTCCAGCTATTTCTGCTTTAGAAATGTATGATTCAAATCTGACCTAGAGGTGTGGGGTTCTCCATCAACCCAGACCTGTCTTATGTCTCTTTTATTAAAAAAAAATGAAAAGCTTTTCCAGTGTGTCTCATTATGAATTATCTACTGTTGCTCTCTATCTTATTAAAAAGGAAAGAAAAACCACCCAAGCTGATGGAATGGGTGAAAACTTGAAACATATTTGAAGATGGAGCAGGAGATAGAATTCAGTTAAACCTTTTGTTAGAAAAAAATCCTCTTTGGAGAAGCTGAGGGTAAATTATTCAGCTCCCTCCATCACCCTCTGGCATTAATCCTGAGCAGAAATATTTTGCTTATGAAATGTACCTTCTGCTTTCAGGTACTTTACAAGTGTTTAATTTCTATTGCGAATAGAGTGGAAAGAAAAAAGATCCTTGTACCTTTTATAGGTCCACTCTTCTTGCCTCTCTTTCTAGTGGTAGGTGGGATATGTAGGGAGACTTCTGAGACTTCCAAATATCCAAAAGGATATTTATTATCTCTGGATATATTAAAGGGCATTTTCTCATCACTGTGTGAAAAGACAGCAAACACTTTGCTTATATTTGGAAGAAAAGGTTAAAAGAAAAGATAAGAAGGCAAGGATGTGGGGAGGATTGGTTGTTCACTTAAGAGGAGTGTTCTGGGAATAATCTGCATGGAAAGTGAAAGGGACAAATTGCTGAGGAGTGTATGAGGTTTTAAATGAAGGTTGTGAAAAATCCACTCAGCTGTTACCAGGGAATGGCAGGAACAGATGAGTGCCTTGAGGAAATTGGTATTTCCTGCATTTCCGTCAGCCCGGGCACCAGGACGTGGAAGGCCGTAAGAGGCTGGTGCCACGTGTCCTGCAGCGCACTGAGGGTGGGGGACAGGATGGGCAAACAGGTGGCTGCTGACATGGGGGCTGGACTTAGCTGTCGTTGAAGGGAGAGAAATGAATGCTAGGATAAACCCTGGGGAATGTGTGAAGTGTTTCCTCAGGAGAGTAGAGAGGTCCTGGAGCAGAGTTTGGTAAGACTTCAGAAAAACCTTATGATAAACAACACTGTGGGAGTGTTGCAAGAGACAGGAGCCCTGACCTGGGATATGGGTCTGAGAAGCTTTTCTGCAAGCAGCAGGTCTCTAGACTTTTGATTTAATTTGAGGTTTTTACAGTTAAAAGAGCTGCTATCTTGACTGCTATAAAGCAGATTTCTGGTAGTCAAAGCAAGCAAAATGGCTGAACTACAAAAGCTGGGGAGATGAGAGTTGAGCTGAGAAAGGGGGTTCTTTCTCCCTCCCATCAAAGACCAGAGATTTATTCGAAGAAGCTGTCAAAACCAGCAGTAACATCAAAAAGCCTGTGGTACTACAGGTGAAACCTACCCACCTCCCCTGATGGACAGATGTGGGCATTCGTTCTTCCTAACTCTTTGGTATTCTGCTTACTGCACTCAGTGTGTGCAGCCAAATGCAGACTTCCACAGGGGAGCAAGGAGATTTGTTGTAGTCAAAGGCAGAGACCTTGGCAATTTCATGCAGTATGCAAGAAGTGGTAGAAAGGGGTAGTTTTGATAAATGTTTTGCTGTGCTGTGAAACTTGTGAAGTTCATTGTGTGGTACCAGTGGGGAGTAAACAAAATCTAATAAACCTAAACATTGAATGAAATACAGACAGGGGCTTCAGTGTCAAGAAACTGAGAAAGCACTTGGGGCTTTGTGGCCAAACACTGTTCAGATAGGCTGGTGATGAGATAAAAGGAGAGCTCTTTCTAATATTTACAGTCAAAGCTGTTTTCCCACAATGCTATGGAAGATTTACCCATTTCTTTTGCCCGTTGAATTTTGCTATTTGGTGATGTAAGATTGGCACAGGCTTTTAAGAAGCTTGCTCAGACTTGAGGTGGCTTGTGTGAAGACATCACCTCTATGGACAGTCCTGGACCTGTGCAGCCCCTACATCTGTTTCTGAAAGGAATGTTCTGCCAAGTTTGTCTATTCCCGTGTCTATATCTGGTCACTGTAGGGGCAGAGACTGAGCTTTGGCATCACGTTAAGCCTCCCTGTAGCTTGCATCCAGCCTGGAGCTGTCCTTTTACTCTGGGGACAAGACTGTCTGAATCTGGACAAGACTAAAACCTCGACAAAGCTGTTTGGACTAGTTTTCCTCAATTCCTGCAAAGATGTGGACTTCGATTATGCTCTCAAAGTTGACTCTTTTGTCAAGAGTGCAGCCTTGTGAACATACCCTTTGCTGCCTGAGATTTACTGCTAAGTGTGACACTTGGGAGAGAAAGTTTGCTTCGAAGACATACAAGAACCAGGTCCTGCTTCAGTGTTAAGGGTAAATGCTTTCAGTCTTGCTAATATTTTCCTTTGGAAAACTGCTAATTTGTATTGCAAATGTATTTGTATATGTCTTTAAACTTTGGCTGTCTTCCTCCACCAAATGGTGTTTTTAAAGTAAAAATGCAGTTGCCACATCAAGAGACATTTAGCAGTAGAAAGTCAAGGAACTTTGAATCAAGAATAGCTTTTAATAAGGTCCCAAGATCCCCAATTAATTCTCGTTCTTTATTATTTTTATATGCTCATCAATTCTGGTCCACCAATTACACTGAATGTCCTTTAAAAATAATTAAAACTGTAATCCCTTAAGTAGTTTCAAGGTAAGTAAGTTTTAAAGTTGAACCGCATTAATAGTAAAGAGATAGAAATTGCCATTTTCTATACTTGTCATGTATAGGCCCATATAGCTAATCAAACATTTCCAGGCAGATCTGGGTTGATTTAGAGATTACAGCTGAAGCAGGGGTTGAATTGCAGCTGGATGTTGTTGAAATTGTACAAGCTCTCTTGTTGACATTTTTTCATATTCCAGCTTCCTTTTGCTCTTTTCCTCTTCCCTCTAAAAATCTTGTATTATCTGCAGGTTTTGAAGACATTTTTTTCTAATCTGGATTGCTTTTTTTGTTTTGCTCCTTAAATAGAGATTGAGAAAATGTGAGAGTACTAATTGACAACCATATTATTTAGGAGTGAAGAGTGTTGACTTTGTTGCACAGAGCTGGATCCACCAGTCTTCTGGCAAAGTGTGGCTGAAGAGGAAAGAGTAATAAATGCTTTATATTAAAGCTTATGAGGAGATACTGAACGTGGCCTGGTTGGTATAGTTAAATAATCTTTAGAAACTTGTGTTTAATTAAAACACATTCCTCTGTCATGATTTTTAGCTTGGATCCATAATGTGTTTTTAAGTCAATCTCATGTGTCCCTGCTTGCCAGGCTTGGTCCACGCTGCAGGGTGGTCTCAACACATTGGCTGAATTCCTTTTCCATGGATATGGGCTCGCACTGCTTGCCTGACTCTCACTGACCGCTAGCGGGTGTTCACTCTGCATGACCAGATTAGTGCTGGTCTGAATGATAATGGTCAGAATGCCTACAATGGGGTTTTGGTCCTCAGCACCCGCTGTTTTCCTCCGCAGACCTGCCCTGTTGCACTCTACGCCTTGGTTATGACGGCCGAGCTGCAGCTGGGAGAATAGAGAACCAATGTTTCAGTGTCTTCTGGAAATCCCGTCCCAGATGTAGAGAGTGCTCTGCTGGGAAAAAGTCTTCTTACCACTTGCAGCATCCTGTAGGTTTAGATAAGTAGGAGCCTGGCTATTAAAAGCCGCTGTTATCAATGTCTTAAGAAGGTACCTTATACAAAAAAAAAGTATACTATATATGTTTAACATTGAATTACTTTTGGAGTTAATTTGTTGGTTTTCCTGTGAAATACATCTTTTTGCTTCTTGGAAACTTTGGTTTGTCTGCTCTAACAGGGTCTTGTTATTTGTATGGATGCTGCAACCTAGAAGTGCGTGCGTTGGAAATTCATCTTTAGATGAGCAAGACTGGATTTCTGTATTCTGCAAAACTAATGAAAGCTCATTTAAATAATGTGATTTGTCTTAAATTTTCAACTGGTTCTGAACCCTTAGACTTTTTCAGTCTGCCTTCCAGTCATTATAGACATATTTCTTTATGAATAATGCATAGTTTTGCTTTAAAAATCAGTCTATGCAAAACCACTTAATTTTCACTTTTTATTGATTCCAGCCTTGGTGGCCTGCACACATCAGAAATTTCACAACTTAAAAACGTGCCTATCTCTACAAATGAGCCATTGATCAAAAAAGGTTAATTTAACTCCCTTGAATTTTTCACTGTCTCCCTTTTTTATTTGTATCTAACTAGTAAAAACAATTTCCATTTAGAAACTTCAATTTTCCAAAGGTTAGGGATTCACTTTCACTGCTGAATACGTGTGCATACGTTGTATTCATTTAAGGAACCAGTTCAAGAAAAATTGAACTCATCACAGTAATTCGTTATTGTAAGAGTGCTTAGGTTTTGCTTCCCTCCCAGACAGATTCATCTCTTGTTAGCTGATAGTGTTTTATTCATCATAAAGTTCAAGTACTACAGAATTTGATGTTTTTTGAAATGGTTTGCGATGAAATTGCCAACAATAACCCTTTTCTCTCTTTTTCTCCCCTTCCCTTATCTGACTTCTTTTTCCTCTTGAATTTCCGCAGAACTTCTCTTTATCCAGATGCTCTGTCATCTCACTTCTTAATTACTTTTTTCCTTTATGAGTTAAATGTAGGGACTGAAATCCTGACTTGGAGGTAAAGGTGGGAATCTCCGTGGGCTCTGGGCCCTGTGTGGCTTGGTCTCATGGGCTGGGGTCTTGCAGGCTATGCATTTCCTACCTGCAGAACTGGATGCTGTGTCTGTCCTGGTGGGCTGCAACGATGCAGATGGGGTGCAACGGTGCCTTCACTAACCTGCTGTGGTTGTTCGTAGTGGCTAGAGCATAGCCCTGAATCAATCAGTCCTGATTGATTGTGTGAATTAATAATTTTAAAACAGAAAACACACCTTAGCTTAAATAAGGAAGAGTTATCTCTTTTTCATATTGTCAGCAGCCACTTTGGACCAGGTTTTCCCACTCTCCTGGAAGGTAACTGACAAAGTCTGCTGGAGAGGTCATGGATTTGGGTGCAAGTTGTCCTTCGGAGTCGTGGATAGGAGGTGAAGGAGAACTTCTGTCATTTCTTTTAGGAAAGGAGATACCTATAATGTGTCTGCCCTTCAGGATGGAGTTTGAATATCTGACATGGAATACGCACAGTTTTACACAACACATGATGAAACGTGCTTGTGTGTAGCAGCCCCTTTGATGGGGAGGCAGGGACTTGCTCTGAGTAGGTGCTAATGTTCCTTTGCTGCTGTGGATAACCTTCACCCACACTGGCATAGACACTTGGAGTACTTTTTTGATCTCATCTGAATTACTTGCTGTCTCAGAGGTTTTATTGAACAGCACCTGTTTTTTTTCTAAACCCAGCGACAGTGTGATCTGCATATTCTTCTCTTTCTTTGTTGTTTTGGTGCTCCATTTCATACTGTTGTAAGGTGAAGGGCAAAAGCCTATAGGAAACCACATCCATGCTGCCAAACCTTTTGAGGCAAAGTGCATTGAAAGCAGGACTATCAATATTAAGCTGTTAGCTGCGTGACAGAAATGCTGTGCTGACCACTTGTTAGATGCTTGGTTAGTTGTGAAATGCCAAATGTTTTTTATTACCTGTAACTCCCCTGACTCAAACACATGCCTCAGGACCCTGGTTCTCATAAGGTAGCCTTAATTAACACACAGATTCTTTCATTAACATTGGAAGGATGAGAAATATCAAGGAAAGCTCAAGCAGTATGAGAGAAACACAGTGGAGTGGGCAATGATGATGTGGTACACAATGCTGAAGGAAAGGTGAGCTTTCCTATTTCAACCTCACACCATCAGGGACTAGGCTGTTACAATTAATTACCAGAATGCTTGCAAGTGACAATTGTGTGATAAAAAACTGTCTTCTGTGTGCAAGGTTTTGTTTTCATTATAGAAGTGCTTGCTGGTTGGACACTGTTTGCATGTGGCTCCCTGGCTGAGGCGTGCACGGCCCTGTGTACGTGCTGATACGTGCGGGCGAGGGGCCAGGAACCCCCATCCCTGCAGCCGCTCAGCCTGCCCAGCACATGTATCCCAGGCATTTCCTTTTCTGTTACTTTCTCTCTCATTCTGCTTGACACCTGCGTGAGCTGTCACTTAAATATGCTTCATCCAGCCTGGGGCACTCACTTGTGCCACTGATGAAGTTGATGATTCAAACAAAAATAGAAATAGTTCCTGTCCTTCTCACGGCAGTTTCAGCCTTTCTTCTATTGTTTCCTTAGCAGGTCAGTGGGTTCTTTGGAAACCAGTGCCTGAGCCAGCTCTGTAGCTGGCTCCGTGCTGAAATGATGGGAGAAGTGGCCTCGCATCCCAGTAGATTATATCTCCTTTGAAATACTCTCAGCTGTCGCTGCCTCGGGGCTCCGATCTCCTGCCCATGTCTGCAGTGAGCTGCCTGCCTGGCACTCAGCCTGCTGACGTGTCCTAGTGGTGAAGTTTTCCTCTGCTTCAGAATTTTATATCGTTCCTATGAAAAAGACATAGCAGTGAGGATGCATTTATTCAAAGCATCAAGGGAAGGGGCCTTTAGCAGTCTCACTGGCTGTGTGATATTTACCTTCTTGTGTCTGTCAGGAGTTTCATTGCTAAAATGAGGCTTTCAAACTCCTCTCAAGACCACTTCTTCAGCAGGGGCAGAAGCCATTTGGGATACCAGATAATAACTGATAGACTGCCTTCATTTTTAAGTAGAGAAACAGTGTCCCAGGAATTTGGGATAGTTTCTGTGGCTTGTCTGTCATCATTCTTCATTAAATGTTTTTTGGTCTTGTGAGACTGATGAAAGAAACACTTAAGCATCTGATTACGTGTACCCTTTTTTAGGACAACATTTGACTGGTAAGTTGATGTTTATATTCAGCCCTGACTAAGGATTTTTTTCCATGAACTGGGCTCTAAATGCTAAATGTAGCTGTGCACAGACTTCAAAAGACAAAGATGTCCCATCTCAGTAACTGGATTTATTATTTTTTTTTTCTGGCAAGGTCAAAATGATGAAAATGCAGAACTGGATTTAAAACTTGTTGTCAAAAGTGGAAAGACGCCCATTGCTTCAGTGGACTTAGTCTATTGAGAACGCTGGACTTCTTGCTTCCTTCTGGGCTCTCTTGTTTGCCTCTACATGAGCTGACCAGGGGAGCAGACAAGACCCCTGGGCTGACTGGGCACCGGGGAGGAGCTGGAGCTTAGGGGTTTTGTCCCAGTTGAAGATGCTGCTGTTGTGAAGCACAATAGATTTGGTGACATGCAGGAAAGGCTGTGGTTTGGAAATCTCTACAGTGAAATCCCAAGAAGGACACTACCTAACTTTTTGTTTGAGTGCGTTTATGATGAACATAATGACAGTAAAAATAACTGTCAGGACAGAATGACAGAGGATTATTTTTATTAACATATGGGAGATTTCTGTGCTGTTTTTGTTTTACATTGTTCCAGTATTATTCTGCCTGGTCTCAGTACTTCAGACTTCAGTGCCTTAGAGATATGATAAACAGCTGCTAGATGTTTCATTCTTTTTTTACTCTTCTAGAGACTACCTGGATGTGCAATATGCTACTTGTTTTCTCAAGGTGTGGTTATCATAGAATCATAGAATGATTTGGGTTGGAAGGAACCTCAAAGCTCATCCAGTTCTCACCCTCCTGCCATGAGCAGGGTCACCTCCCACCAGACCTGACACTCAAAGCCCCATCCAACCTGACCTTTAACACCTCCAGGGATGGGGCATCCACAGCTTCCCTGGGCAACCTGTTCCAGTGCCTCACCACCCTCATCGTGAAGAATTTCTTCCTAATGTCTAATCTAAATCTTTCCCCTTCCAGTTTAAAGCTGTTCCCCCTTGTCCTATCACTACATGCCCTTGTAAAAAGTCTCTCCTCAGCATTCTGTGGCCCCTTCAGTTACTGGAAAGCTGTTGTGAGTCTCCCCAGAGCCTTCTCTTCTCCCATCTGTTGTAGTAGGATTTGTTATGGTTTCTCCTCATGTATTGTCCCGAGCATTGGAGAAGACTGAAAACTGAAAATCCTAAACTGAAAAATACCTTTTTAAAATTAATGTGGCAAAAGAAGTAATTAAAAACAAGGAATAAAGCTTAACATATAGGTTTGATACACTTCTACCCACTTAATTCTTTATCTTAAGCTCTAGCCAAGTTAGTTTTACACTGAGAAGGGAAACATCGCTAAAATTTTATTAGCACCTTTGTTAACCTGGCCTTTCCAATCTAACAGCAAAGAGTAGCTTGGGGAGGGTGTTACAGATTGTTTTCTACTCTTTTGACATCTTGTCCAAATTAATGACAAAGCCCCATGTACTGTGCAAAGTGAAAATTAGGTTTGCTCATGCTTCAAAACCCTATGCTAAGACTCAAAAATGACAATTCTCTTTTCTTGTGCCCCGTGACCTAACCTCCTCCTGTGAGCGGCCAGGGGAGGGTAGAGGGAGCAAAAAGGAAAGTGGGGAAAGAAGAAAGAATATTCAGTTTTTCTGAGATCGTGATTCATTATCTGTTAGCTCTCTGGAATGCCACAAGACTTTTTTAAGCATCCACTATTTGTTACTTGGCAGAAAGAGGCTGATAGCTTGAGACTTGAATTGTCATTTTATGTACAACACACAGACAGATCAGCGCAAAAACAAACCTACCCGAAACTGCATTTTAAAAGTGTATAAAGATGCCAAATTAACAGAAAGCTCGCAGACAGTATTCTTAATTCTGTGATAACAGACAGGACAGAGGGAGCTCCTGGAATTGTGCCGCTTGTATTTGCACTGATTTTATGTACCTGGTGCTGTTGCTTTTTAGTTGTTCTCTCTTTAAAGGGAATGGGCTTTTCCTAACCTCAGGTGGTGGTGGTGGGAACCTGTTTTTTAGCTCTGTGGAGGCCGAACAGAGAATCCCTGCTTGAAAGCAGAGAGTGATCTTAGTGAGCAAGGTGTTGTGTCAATAATTTGCCATTAGTATCTGTCTGAAATTGAATATGAACTTGCTTTTGGGCTGGCCACCTTTCTAGTCTCTGTCCGCACACAGTTGAAGGATTGGTCCAAAACCGGGACAATTGCGTAAATGTCAGCTTGGATGTTTGGACTCTGAGAAACTGTTTTCAAAGTGACCCTTTTCTACCACGCATCAGCCAAAGTTTATTAGTGCAGAAGGAAGAAAGGTTTCATCAAAATGTAATTGTCAAAGCAGATGTTGCAATGTGTAGCAAGATAAGGAAGGGTTTCTCTGACCCATTTCTTTACCCAGCACTTGTGTGAAAGTGTTAATTTTAATTTCTGTAGTTTACCTGTGCCTTTTAATGTAGTCCTCTATTATGAGGAGTGATCTTGGTTCTGCATCTCTCTGTGAAGGACTGGAAACACTTTCTTTTCCATGCTCGTGCTTACTAGTGCAGTTGTTTGCACTGTAATTCTCAAAAATTTTCTTGCTTGTTCTGAATGAATTTCGCAATGGTCTGATTGATGGCTTGGGAGCTGAACACTCCCATGCAAGTACTCAACCCACCAAATGTCAGACTGGAGCCGTGCTTTAGTAGCAGTTAATTGGGAGTTATTTCTGTTTTTCTATCATCAATAGGTACTATTACTGTTTTTCTTGGAGTAGCACTTAAAGGCCAGTCAGAGACCAGATCTCTCCTACACTAAATGACATCTAGATGTGTTGAAAAAGAAGGTTCTTGTTCCATAGAATTTAGAGCTAAGTTACACTCTTACAGTGAAAAGGATATCTTGAGAAAGGTAGTACTGCATACCCATTTTAGAGGAGCCAGAGAGAAACTGGTCATTCCAGCTATTTCTGGGTGATGCATTGCCTTGAATTTGACAGGGAAAATCTTACCTGGCCCTGATGTCAAGGATGTGCCAGACTGAGTATTAAAAAAAGCAATGCTTTGAAGTTAAGCTGCTGGTACACAGTAGTGGCCTTGACATGTTGACCCTGACTGTTGCAGATCCCATGGTAACCCTTGGAATATATGTACGTGTATATGAGAGGACCGAGCAAAGCTCTTAAATTTCAAGAAGAGAAATCACTGTATCCCTGTTTTCTTTCTGACCTTGAAAGTTCTTGAATTTTTAAAGAGTCTTTTAAAAGTTCAACCTAGTTTCCAAGCTCTGTAACTTTTAAGTGCCATAACCATTGTGAAATTTAGTTCTAGAATAATTTAGGCAATTTTTTCAGCATCACTTTAATTACAAAAATTGGATGTTCCTCTTGCTTCAGAATGTTTTATCATCTTAATTAAAAATAATAATTTTATGTACACTGCAGTGCTGTGAATTCAGACTAAAAAAATTTTGAAACATTTATAATACTATTGCAAAAGTATCTTGAGTAGCTGAAACACCAGGGGAGTTTCTGATAGCTGAGCTGTACCTGACTTACTTAATATATACTTAAGTTATATAGGGATCTAGGTAGCTTTTAAATACCAGTGGGTATAAAATTTTTGTTTATGCTGCCTGTGAGCAGGAGACAGACTCTGCTGTGAGAACTGCTGACGGACCAAGCTTTGAATTGCTTAACAAAAACTTCTGCATTTGGGCAACTTGGACTAGGAATGACGATTTTGAAAGTGTGATAAAAAGGTTACACCTCTGTCCTTTTCCTTGGGTTACGAGTTTTCATGCAAGAAGTCTCCTGTGTTCATATATGCTGCAGGTAGTGATGGTTTGTAGTCTTTGCCCCCCACTTGCCCTTGACACAGTGAGGCAGAATCACAACTACAGCTGTTTACAGCATCTTATTTTTATATCTTATTTATTAACATGAAAGAAGTGACATGTCTTCCAGTTCCTAGGTCTGGGTTATTTCATGTTCCCTTGTGTGTAATTGAGCTTTGTACACTGCAGGAGAAGCTTGCAACAGAAAATTCCTCCAGCCCTCCTCCTTTCAGACATAAACATTTGCCAGTGCTTCAGCTGGTACCAGAAATCAGTTCTGCTGCAGGAACACTTTTAGGCTGTGGGTAAAGCTGAAGCTTTGGCCATGAAGGTCTTTCAGATCACTTTGGTGGATCACTTTGATCCATTTAACACTGAGGCCTTTGAATTCTAGGTTATTGTCAGTGTTTACAGCAATGTGAGTAGAGTCGATCAGTGACTTGTGCTTTGTATGTGCAGTAATAACAGGGATGCTGTTTGCCCATATTGCTAAATTGCCACAGGGCAAGCGAAACCTCCAGACTCTGAGGAGGGGGCCTGTAGTGAAAGAAAAGGCCCCTCTACATCTAATACCAACTTCTTGCTGCTGGGCTGGAGTATCTAAAGGAAGCAGACATGGGAATGTACAGGTGTGTGCTGAGAGAAGGAGCAGGGCTCATTTCATCAGTACAGATGTAGGCCAGGGCTGGTCACTGTGTTCTGGTTCCACTGGAATAGCAGTGTGATGCAGTGGTGCGATGGCTGTTGTCAGCCCTGTGCTAACAGAGATACACTTACTACCATATAATTTGTGTCTACACACAGCTCCTTCAGCAAAGGTTGGGGGAAATGTGAGAAGGGGTGGAGAGGAACAATTAATTTTGTCTCTTCAGAAAAGCAGTGTTCTGTGGATTCTGATACGATCACATCCAGTTTTTATGCTTGTGAATTTGTCATAGATCAAGCCCTGATATCTTTACCTTTAAATGTAATTGCTTTAAAAGAGGCAGTTTTTGATTCCAGGTTCCTGCACCGTGCTGGAACTGTGGAAACATCCTGCAGGAATCTGTCCTCCAATGTTGCTTAAGTACAGAAATGCTGCAAAGAAGCGTCATCTGTCCCTTTTGCTTCCCCCAGCATAATAAAATAGAGACACCTTTCAAAGCTAATTTCAGAATATTCTTTGTTGTCGTTATCAGAAGTAATTTGGTGGCCTTGAAGGGTCGAATTCCCCCCCTGGACCCCCAGGCAATCAAATGTGCTTTTGGGTGTTTTGTGGTGTGTTTTGCAATGTATTAAAATCTCATTGCAGAGCAACAGACAGCTTCCAGACCCCTCTCTCTTTCTTTATCTGAATCTGTAGACTAAAAACAGTGTGGGTTTTAATTAGGAGATAGTTAAAGCTGTTCAGAGATGGAAAATTGAAAAAAAGAACTGCTTTCAATGTACACGTGTATTCCTTTTTCTTAAACGTGCTCCAGCTCCTATTCTCTCTGTGGGGCTGGGCTTGGCAGTGCTGTGGAGCCTCAGCACCGAGGACTTGAGTTACGAGTGATGGAAGGTGCAGGATCCTTCTGCCAAAGGATCCCCTGCATCTCTGCTGATGCTGGGGACTGGCTGTCTTTTGTTGGCGGATATGTAGCTGGGACGGGCAACTCTGCTACTGTGGTCTGTAATGAAAATTGCAGAGCCGAGGGCCCTGGCCCCAGAGAACCCTTCTGTGGGGAAGCACCATGCCCTCAGGACTACAAAGCTCTCCCTGCACGGTGTGGGCACGCAGCAGCCCAGGCGTTGGAGGGTGATCGAGCTGCAGGAGATGGAAGGAAATGCCATGTGGCTCTGGACCCTCCCTTGTAAAACTTGCTCAGTGAGGGTAAATAGTTGGTTTCCACTAGGCATAATAATGTGTTAGCCTAGACTGCTACCTGCCAGAGTTAGACAGACTCAAGACTGGGATAAAAAAAGATTGGCATCTATTTTTCCATCTGGACGAGATTGTTCAGTTCTCCTGTAGGCTCTGTCTGTGGGGGGTGAAGAGGAGCGACTGCTGCCATACTCCCTGCCTAGCAGGAGGGGATAGGACCACTGGTAACGGGTGTGGGAATATAGATGCCCTTCTGGAGCGAACAGAGATGTAGATCCAAACATGCTGATGGAAAGCATCCTGAAAATACACACATTGACCAACTGGTGTCTCTCCACCAACTTGCTGCGCACAGAACTGAAGTGATTCCAGATGCTGGACAGATTTATACAAAATGTTTTCATTCTGCTTGTCACCAGTTTAAAAATATATTAGCAAGGAAATTAAGTAAGAGTTGTAAAATATCCAGCATATTAATGCTAAAATTATATGACCAGCATCCCATAAAAAAGGATTTCTATTTCATATCTAGAAATTAAAGTTGTATGCAATTGTGATGTCCAGTCTAGCTGTCCCTACCTGTTCAGTCAAGCTTCCCTGAACAAATTAGTTTTATAGGAAAAACAAAAGAGCAATTAGCATAGAAACAGTATTTTTCTAATTATCCTCTAGTGGCTGGACTACTACAAGAGTTAAGCCTCATTTACATTGTTCTGCAGACAGATGTGGGTGTACAGAGAGCTGTTGTATCAGAGGCAGCAAGGCTAACGTGCAGGGTGTGTGATCTGTCAGCTCTCTGCTCTGCCTGGTTAGGCTTATAATTTCCTGCCAGTTTATAATGGCTTCTGGTTATCTGATTGTACAGGGTAAGGCAAGCACTCTGGGGCTTAGGCAGTAGGGGAATTCACTTACCTGAATGTCCTTCATCAGGATGCAATTTGTTCATTTTAGATTTAAATACTATACTGATCTTTTATTTATCTGCTTAAGCCTATAGTTTGCTTCCTTGTATATTTTGTTTTTAACTTCGATGTTTTACATCCATATTAATGTCATCCAAGAAGTACTGTGGCACTAAATAACCTCCGCTTTCCCAGTGAGATAGTTGTCAGAATTTGCACAAATAGAACTGTTTGGTTTGCCAGGAGTGACACAAGTGTGATGTAGTCCACTGGTAGAGAGAGTCTTCAGAATAGGTTTTCAAGGATTTATTGTTGCGTTGCAATGCATTTTTTTTTTGTGTGAAATAGGCAATTGGGCTATAGTTCAACCTACAGCCTAACCTTCTGGTCATTATTTAAAATTGTCCAAGTAATTTTTAATCTCCAACTCTTCCTATTAATGAGTGGCTTTTTGGATGGGCAGCAAGGCAGCTGCTGACTGAATTTCAGATTTTATTCATTTAACTCAGGATGATAAAAATCCTGTTTAATGGGGAATACTCGTTTGCCATGGGCTTGATCAATAAATTAAATAGATTAATCAAGTTGAGCTGTCAGGACCAAGGACTGTCATGAAGTCGGGCCAGCAGAATTGGCCATTTATCAGACGTAAAAATTTGTCAAGAAAAGCAGCCTTTAATGAGTAATTCTGGAGTACATGCAAATGAGTAAGTACATAAAAAGTCTAGCAAGGAGTGAATGCCTGTCATCTGATCACAAGCAGTATAAAAGGAGGTGGATATATCTATGCAAAGTCATTAAATTTGCTTATCAAACTCCTTCCTGTGAACTTCAAGTTCTGAGGAGATGAACTGGCTTGTGATGTGGGTACATAGACTTAGGTATTGCCATTTTTTAATCTTCACTGTGAAATTCAGTTGGGTTTACGTTTTGAGATACACACACACACACGCACATACATATATATGGATGAAGTGTTTTAAAATGCAAGTTTATTAAAAAATAGGAAAGCTTTTATTGCTTTCAGAGCACTCAGAGAAGTTGAGCTCTGCAGGTGAGATCCAGCAGTGAGACTGGAGCCAGACCAAGGCATTGCAGCCATTTCAGCACAGGAAACTTCTATCATAATTTATGCTGGGTCCAATTATCTGCTCACAGGAGAGTCCTGTTTATCCTGGTCTGGGAGGGTCTCACAGCTGGGTGCTGTGAGCATCTGCATGAGTGACCCTGATGACGGAGCCTGGGGCTCTTGCTTCTGCACCAGGACCCATTAATGGAGAGAGACTGTCAGCAGGGTTTCAGTGCCCACTTATTTGTGTTCAAGAAAGTCATAGGAACTCCATATCTTTAATTTTGCTCTATATACCTTAGGCTGCTGAAAAAAGTGGTTATTTCTCTGGTAGTTGTGTGTATGGTGGCTGAGGGAGCTCTGTTAAGATTGTGTCACCTGAGGAGCTCTGTGAGGCTGGCATGGTGCCAGTGGCAGAGCAGCAGCAGCTCCTGGCTTTCACAGGCAGAGGAGCTGCATTGCCACACACCTCTTTATACCACGTGTTTCTCTGCGGATGCAGTGGGAGCAAGATGGTGTGTGCTTCCCAGTGTGGAAAGTGAAGCAGTGCATATAATTGCATGAAAGTTGCATCTCTGTTTTGGTACTTCCAGTTTAGCTGTAAAGCCCTGAACATATGGATGTACTCCTACAGCCACTCTGGAGGCAAGCTGAGAATAAAATGAGCTGTGTGCAAGTGCTGCAAGCCTGTGTAAATGACACCTGCCTGACAAACCAGAAACAGGCCTTTTTGGTGTGTAATAAAAATAAAAAGGCGTAGAACCTTACGTATGTTCAATTCCTGTTGATTAAATAGTTCTGTGCTCAAAACAGCAAGGAAGTGAGCTAGGGATGCTGGTGCCAGGTTAGTGATCTGTCAGGAGGAATGTGGAAGAAGAGAGTACTTGGAAAATATGCCTGGTGATGTGGGAGAGGCCAGGGTCTTTGTTGTAGTTCTGAGAAAAGACCCTCTTTGCCAGGGTGAGAAGGTGCAAATAGGAGTAAGGACTTGCCTCTTTCTTTTCTCAAGGCTGTTCATGAAAGGCAGAGCTAGAGAAGAGGAATGTGCCTGACTTCGGGCCACTGAAGTGCAGCTGGGGTGGAAGAGGATGAGAGATTGTGACTGGTGGTCGCATCTGGATTGCTTCCCTGCCGTGCTCAGTGAGGTGGTGAGAGTCACTGCCCTGCTCTGTAGTTCATGGTTTTGTTTCGGGAACTTGAGATGAAATTTAAAAATGCTCCCAAGTGGCTGAAGCCTCTCAGTCATGGTATGAGCTGGGCTCCTTAGAGGGTGATTTGTTTGTGATAGTGGTCTATAGGCTCCTGATGGACATTTTAAAAATGCCACTGGTACTTCAGCAGTAGGAAAGCCAGGCTTTCTTTACTGCCCCCCTTATACTATTATCAGCAGCTGTGAAGAGTGATGCAATCCGTGTGCCGTATGGAGCACCTATATATAAAAATTTGACATATGGATGTTGTGAAGTTCTCGGAAGATTCCACACACTTGAGATCACCCACGTTTTAAAAGCATTCTGTTTGGGAATTAGTTATTGAGGTGTTCTGTTGAATCCCCCAAAGTGAAATTGTGCTGGGAATGTTTGTAGCATGGAGTCAGCTCTGCATTACTCTTTCTGGTCCTTGGTGGAGCACCACAGGCTTTGGGAAGGACGCGTAAGGGCAGAATGTTTTCAAGCTGTCTGTCTGGATGACTTTTACTGGTCTGTTAACCAAGTGGATCTGAGCCATTTCTAGCTTGTGGTTCTTCACTGTCATCTGCTGCCCTGACCTAGCTGGGATCCTCTGTCTCCGTCGGTGGCACGGAAGGAGAGATGAGGCATAGTATTACTGAATACCTGGTTTCTCAATTAAGTCTTCAGGACTCTTGCAGCTCAAAAGTGTTGTTTTGCTGCACCGAAATTAAGACAGCCTACTGGCTGCTTTTTATGTGGAACTTGGAGAAGGTAGGGAATTCAAATGCACCCAGAAGAGAGTAAAGCACACAGTTTTCAAGAAGTTGCTGCCTTTGCTAACCTTGATTTGCCATGCTGCTATAGCTCATTGTGTCAAAATGTTTCCCTGGAAGCTCTCCATGGCTAACTAGCATGAGTTAGCCAGATTTTTTTTTTAATTTCTTTTTTTTTATCCACTGAAATGGGAATCCATCCTTCTGCTGGTTTGGCTCATGCAGCAGTGCTGGCTACACTAGCCTCCCCAGGGAATTCACCATTGGAGCATGTGAGTGGGTGGCAGGGTGGGCATAAGGCATAGTGGGCTTGTTGGCTCCACACAGATGGAGACTGAGCAAAATCAATGACTGACTGAGCAAATGGTAAGGAGGAAGTTACATATCAACTGAAAGAGCTTTCAGTTTTATTCACTGTTTAAGAAGCACATTGAAAGCGCTGTAAAAATACAGATGAATAATATGTAATTGGTTGATCCTCCCCTGGCCTCAACAAAGGCAGATGGAAGTGGATCCATCTTATCTCCTGATTTTGGGGCTTGTTCATAGTGAGTGTGAATATAAACTCTGCCTGTACGTAGGGATCGTGGTCCAGGAAGGACTCTACTTCTCAAATACCATCCTTCTCTCAGCACCTGGGATGTGCGGTGCCCCCAGATGTTTCTACCAGTGCCTTAAGTTTTCAGGAGAGGCATCTCAAATTGCTGCTGTCCTCTTTGTCAGTTTTGTTCTTGTGGGATGGCAGAGGATTGACAGTGTTTTGGATTCTGCTTTCTGAAATGCTTAATCCAGGGCTTCAGTGATGGGGAGTAGCAGCAAGCAGCATGCTCTGGAGCTTCGTTATTTAGGAGCTGAGGTTATGGATGTATGTAAGCCACTTCCTCCCCAAAGAGCTGTCAAGGTGAAGCTAACTCCACTACCAATAAACGTTTGTTGTAATCTATGAAGCAATAGCAGTAGAGCAAGCCCACAGCAGGTGTCTGTACATCACTTTAATCTGTAATCAACCTGTTATGATTTCTAGTTCATGGCTATGTCTTAGTTATTTGCATGTGCTGTGCTACAATAGATCCTACTCGCCTAAAATCCTTTGCAGGGAAGAAACATTTTTCTGACTTTTATTTGAAATGAAAGCTGTTCCCTAGAGTAATGTCAGCTGCAGAAATCCAGACCCGAGCACAAGTGTCTGCACTAAAAACTGGGCTGTGGGCTCCATTAAAATACTGTGACTGCACATGTCACAAACAGAGGAAGGCAGCACAGGCACTTAAAAGATCGCATCCCTTTGAAACTGAGGGGCTGCAGCCAGGGGAAACAATTGTCTCCTCTCTTCACTTTCTCCTGCCCCTGTCAGCTCTTGGCTTTAAATGTTGTTTGAAATTATGTGCTTGTCTCTTGGTAGTCTTCCCCTGTATTTTAATTGGGGATGGCAGGTAAGACATAAGTAAAAAAAATGGAAATAACTTGTAAAACTAAAAACATGGAGCCAAAAAGACCGCCCTTCAATTAAAGGTGGTGATGGTAACTACCAAATTTTTGGGAATGTTTGAATCACGAGTTTGCAATCATGCAAAATTATATATAACTTGTAAGACATTTGAATATGAACAGGGATGGAGGACACTGAAAAGAGAATGGCACGGCTCCAGTAAGAGAGATGTGTATCATGAGAGTTTACTACACACTGTGTAGGCAACAAGCCATGCTGATGGGTTAATACATCTTTTTCACATTAAGGAAAAAGGACATGTAATCTGACCCTGTACAAGATGTTGCATGTGGTTATATATGCATGTGGGCATGTCCTCAAAATAAATATGCAGTGTGTGTGCCATTCGTCATGCCTAGGATAAGCTTCGTTCTCCTGTGTTCTGTCTAGGTTTTACAGACAGCTCATTGCCATGATGTAGGAGTGCCTCTTATTTCTGTAGCAAGCTTTGTGGCCATTACCCATTTTATATTAGTCTGTTTTCCCTTGATTCCTTCTGGAAGACTGGAGCACAGTGGTTTGGTCAGCTTTGTTGCTCTGTTTTGGTGTGGCAGTGTCAGTGCAGGTGTATCCACAGAAGGCTGGATCCAAGGAGGCTTTGAAGTGGAAGGGATTAGGGTTTATGGTAAGGTCACAGTTCCCGGGGGAATTCATTTCTCAGATGAGCTGATGAGAAGTGCTGTCACCTGCCCTACCAGGTAAACGTGTGCTTCACTTTTAAGCATGTGTGTAATCCTTGTTGAACCTGGATTAGAAGCCAAGATTGATTTTTGGCAGTGTCAAAATGAACTTAAGAGCAATAATAAACTCCAAAGAAGAGACCTGAACTGAAAAAACCCAAAAATTTTCATCTCACACATCCTCTGCTTTTGTCCTGCTCTTTTTGTAGTCCTCTTTTGGAGTTGAAGCAAAAAGAGAAAAGTTCCCAAGGCTATTCGGATTTTTCATGCAGAGGACTAATGTTTTGGTGAGATGAACAGGAAATAACAGCCAGAGACTTGCAGAAGAATATTGGGATTGGCACTGGTTTTTGAATCCCTGTGTAGTACTGCAGAGTGCCTTCCAAGATCTGAACTATTAATATAACAAAGGGCATGTCAGAGGTGGAGAAGTGCAGAGAAACAGAGATCCCATGGATGTAAAGTGCACCAATCTGACTGTAACAAGCAGTTTATGTGTATTATGGATTCTTTTTTCTTGGTGTGGGACTGTGCACACTGTTCAGTGTGTGCTCTTAGGTGGAATTAACAATTTTCTCAAAGATTTTCCAAGATGTTAATCCTAGTAACTCGGGTAATGCTGCATAAGTGGTTATTATCTTCTCCTTAGCCTTTTGGCAGCCTGAGAAAACTCTATGGATATTTTTCCCTTCCTGTGCTAATGGGGAAAGCAGAGGCTGGGGAGGCTGAGTCCCAGAGTATCTGTTGTTTCATTCCTGCAGCCAGTGCTGATGGGATCATTGGTGGTGGCAGACTGGTCCCTGCAGTCACAAATGGAGCCTGTGCATTAGGAATACCCAGAAAGTGAGTGGGTGTCTGTGAAGTTCTTGGTTTAAGGATCCTAAATAGCACCATGATGAAGTCCAAGGGCAAAGAAAAGGATAAAAGGCAGTTGTCCCAGGCTGTACTCAGCTGCTTGCAGTGGTGAAAGGGCAAGCTGCTCTCTTACTCCAATTCCCACCTTCAGCACCAGATTTTGTTTGCAGTTTGTTCCAGCCCCTACAGGAAGTGAAGCAGGGCTCATGCAAACAGCTTTTTGGTATCTAGATAACCTGTGGGAGAAGAGAAGGTAAGTTCTGTAATGAAGTGTCCTCCTGGGAGTAAATAGTGCATTATGAAGGCCAGAATGAGCAATCCAGACAGCAGTCTGGATTTGCACTTTTTGAAAGTTTGTCTCTGTTAAGGACACCTCATTTCCAAAAGCGTTAAGAATTTCCCTGCAGCTTTACTGTGCCTCCAGATTCTTACCCACTCAATTTTTAATTAAATGAAAGAATTTTCACTTTATGATTAATCCTTGTTTTCAGGGCAAGCTGCAAAATAGTTGAAAAAATAAGACTTATCTGTCTGCTGATTTCCTTCTGCCTTTTTAGTTTGCAAATGATTGTAGGGTCATCTTCCATCATTTGTCTTCTTAGAACTTTGCCAGTTTTAATTCAGTAAAACATAGAAGTCATTCCTCATACTTATCTGTAAATTGCATTGAATCTTGTTGTAGTCATATTAGGTGGTAATGATTTATATGCCTTCTAATAATTTATTTGATTATGCCAGCTATGTTCCATTTTTAAAGAATTATCAAATTAATGCTCTTGTGTAGGGAACAAAGAAAAAATATTTTCCATAGTTCTTGCTTTGCCTTTCTGCGGTTTGGTACAGTGCTGTATGTTTTGTTCATTAACACAGTGGTATCTAAGGATCAGGCTGAAAATTTATTGCATGTATTTAATACCATTAGTCTTCAGGTTGCACAGAAACTGGGACTCCAAAGGTGCTTTAAAAGTGGTGGGAAAATGTATGTCAGGGTTTAGGTGCTTCTGTCCTGTGCACATCCCCAAATTCTGCAGGTTGTGGTCTGAGTATCTGTGCTTGGCACAGAAGGAGCTGGAGGCTCTGTGCTTGGCTGCAGAGGATGGTGGGAACGTGAAGGATGAGCGACATTGTCTGAAATCTCACTGTCAAAATATTTTTGTTCCTCCTCTCCTTTTCCTTGTGCTTCAGTAATTCTTCTGTGCAGAGTGTAAGGATGTAGGGAGCCCTCTCTGCCCCCTTGTTGGCAAAGGGCTGACTTCAGGGAGGTAGTGAAGCACAAACTTAACTTTAGGATTAGAACTACTCTCACTCGTTGCTGAGGCAGTTGTTTTCTCAAAAATAAACAAATAGGAAATGGGGCTGCTGAGGAGGAGCAGGGAGAGAAACACTGAGCAGGACTGAAGGAAAGTGGTTCTCCAATCCAGTGTATCTCATACATTTGAAACTTGAAGTATATCCTTTCCTGATGTTCTGACTACCCTGTCTGTTTTCTCTACGTTTTGGAACTGTGTACCTGACTCCTGGATAATATGCCTCCCACGCCAGCTGACAAAACACAAAGAAGTAGGAAGAAGCTTCAGCTGTAAAGGGAAAACTCTTCTCTTCATGAAAAAATGATGTAGTTTTTATTTTCTTTTCCTTGACTTGCAGATTTAGAGAGGCACAGGATGGAACAGAGTCACTGCAAAGTGCAAATAACCTCCAACGTTTTTTAATCTAAAATTTCTCTTTGAAAATGGTGAGTTTCTTTCTGAATATGTTGGCATAAAATATAAAATTTTGGTGGTATTTGAATGCTTTTTTTTTTCTTGCCATTTAAAAGTAATATTAAGCTGCTGAGACTCTGGACTCTTAAACCAAATGAAATGTGGTTACTTTGTAGGGAAATTGCTTGTGATTACTCTGGAAGCAAAATTGTTGCCTTTTCCAGAGTTTGTGTACAAGCTGGTCCTGTGTGAGTCTGTGAGGAGAGGTAGTGCAACCCAAAGGGACAGAAACGATGGGTGGAAAACCAGAAAGATACTTTACCCAGTGTACAAGCACCTGGAAACAAGCAGAAAACCAAACAAGAAATGACTTCCTAGCAAGAAATTAAAGCATTCAAGCAACGAAATGAATAATCAAACAGACATATGATATCTTCTCCCTTTAAACCAGGTTTTTCTTCTCCTGAAGCAGTGAAATTTTTAGAGGAGTATTTGAGTCTTGGCCCTATAAACTGCCCAGCTCTTCTGTCGAGTGGCTCAGCCCCTCCCCATTGAAACTGGGGAGTCAGATCCAAAGCCTGGATCACTGCATCTGCCCTCGGTCACAAAAATGCAGCCCGTGCCTCCTCATGTCACATCTTTTGTTTTTCTTTTTTTTACCTTTTCTTACTCAGTTGGCTGTTACTGGGTTCATTCCACCATGGAATGTTACTGTATTTGGGAGGAGGCCCCCTTAACATCTCTATTTGTGTACTTTTCAACATGATTTACTTTTTGACGTTATTGAAGCAGCTGTGTGCACACAGTAACATCTGGGGGCCTGCTGAACTGGAAAACCTCCTGACATCGATGTTTAATTTACATTGACACATTTTCACTTTTACATGATACCTGTTTGCAGTCTTGCATGTCTTTTGGCTCTTTACTCTTACAGCAGAGAGCTGAAACTGAGAAATACCCTTGTTTTTGTGCAGAGCTGCAGTGTCTGAATATGGGGGTGCTCCCCAAACTGTTCCTATAGCTGCTGAGAAGTGTTGGTGTTTAAACAGTCCCTTGTTATTTGCTGATGCTCTCTTTTTAAATGTTACTGTTTTGTAATGGTCATTTGCACTTGTACAACCTCCTTGTCATGAGAGTAGTTGATAGTTTGCCAAGAGGCTGATTTCAACCCGATCTTTTCACAGATGTGGTTATTAGGGAATGCAGCAACCTTCTGCCAGATTTTCTACTCTATTAAACAGCCATATCATCTCCATAAATAAAAGTGCCTGTTTATATAGGAGTTGGCTTTGGTGTGTTGAGGCCGTTTGGGTTTTTACAGTCATGTGTTCAGATGCAGCTGATCCTGCCTGTGCTGGTTCTCTGGCAATCCATAGCTATTTTTTTTGGTGCAGATGTGAAAGTGCCATGTCTGGATAGTTCCGTTCCTTCTTTGCTTCTGGGGCAGCTACAGTATAAAGACACATTAACACGTGTAAGGCAACATGCATCCTGTGGCCTTCTCTGGATCAGTCGGATTTGTGTGAGCACAGCTGGTCCTCCAGGGCATGGCTGATCCCACAGCATGGCCTGACTGATGAAGAGCGCTGCTCCGGGCCCTTCCAGCCTGCACTTCTCTTTTGCCCACAGTTTCTTCCCAGACCTTTGTGTCCACTCATTAACCAAATCCTCCTTATTTCCTTGCATCTGTAGTAACCCCTTGATGAGGTTAGGGCTGTTTTTTCCTAGAGATGTGAGATATTTGTTCCCTGCGCACACACACTGGCCTTTTGCTTATTCTTGAAAATGCGATTTAGGGAATTGCATTGCTGTCTGTTTCTGTTCTGTTGTTGATTAATCTGTTTTTCCACTAGGGCTCTGTTATGAGAGAAGATTAATATTACAGAGAAGATACTTGTTTGTTTCAAATATTGTGTTTCCTTTCTCTGTTGGGAATACTAGTATAAACACCAGGCAATCTGAATTTAAATAGCTAAAGTATTAGTCTTGCTATTCCAATTGCTCATCATTACACTTGAGGATATGGCTACAGCTGATTATACAAAAATACCTGAGCCATACATTTTACATTCTCAATCAGCATATTATAGATGAACTGTGAAAATTGGAGATAGCTTTTTATGATAATTGGGAGATATTTTCCTTGAAGTATGCAAGACTCTTGAGAGAAGCTGAATTGCTTGTCTTTAATTTTGTTATAAGCTTTACTGGTATTTATTTAACATGCAGTTTATTGCTACTGAATATTTTTCTTATGGCTCTCTGTCAAAGGCTGCATGTTCCGAAGGTTTCTCTCATTTGCGATATCCTCTGCACAACAACTTGTTCATTAAACCAATGCTGAAGTGTCCTCCATGAGCCTGACTCATGCACAAGGCAGGGGTGCACTTATGTGGAGAAAATGTAAATTGTTATTGCCTGAGTGGCCCCCCTCAGCTCCTCCTTTATGTGCAAGGGTAATCAGCCAGGCCGTAGACTGAACTATAAACTGGTTTAGCTTCCTCCAGCCCTTGAACCAGGCCCTTTGTGACCACCCCAGACACAAACTGCTAATTGCAACAGACCCTCTGGTTCTTGATTTCAGAGGCTTGAGGTCAGGAGCTGGTCCTTGAGTTGCTCTTGCAGGGCTGGGCTGTCCTGTCCCCCATGCCAGCAGCATGGGCACTTTTGGCTTAGGATACTGGCACCTTATAGGTATCCCTCTCAAAAGTTGTGCAGGGCAGTCCCAAGGTGCTCCCTGATTGTAGAAAATGTGGTTCTGACAGCGAAATGCTCAAGGGGGTAAGGGAATTTCACATGCTGAGAGTGGGCAGGCAAAGGCAGAAAAGGACATTATACGTGAATGAGAGGCAGCTCTCCCAGCACATCACTGCTTCAGGCCCTTCAGCTGGGAAACCTATGGCTTTTTCTAGCACCAGCAGGCTGAGCTGTACTGGGTGTGGGGGCTGATGCAAGTGCACGGGACAGTGAGGTGGCTGTTTGGAGACCCAGCTCCCAAGGAGAACCTAGCCTCAGCTTCCTTCCTCAGCAGAAGCTGGACTTGATTGGAGATGCTGCTGGACTCTACAGTCCATCGCGTGTCTTCCTGTTCAGCTCTTCCTTGCAATTATTGCAACCAAAAGTGAAGGGGAGCAGTGCTGGTTGCATTGTGGAGACTCAGGTTAAATTCACTTTAAAAAAACAATAAAAAAGTTCTTCGTTTAAATTAGGCAAATGAAGCACTAATGCATCAATTCACTAATGAAGCACTGGAACTTGTGAGATTTTGTTACAGTGGGTCCAGCTTGTCCTGAGTAGATGAAGTATAGACTGGAATCCCAGATGGGAAACAAACAGCTTTCTGCCTGGATTTATGGTAATACGTGTAAAGTTACAACTCTCACTTTTCTTTATTGGCATGTTTGAACTAACTTCATGCTTGGCTATGTTTGCTGGTCTTGGCTCAGGAGAGTTAGTTTCTCTGTAGCTCTCGGGTACTCTTTCATTTTCATTAGCATGGGAGATGGCTGCTGCTCCTGTCCCACTCCCACCCATCGGCCTTTTAGTAGAAGTTTTATGTAGCTGGAAATTGATGGGCAGCACGAGAGAAGTGTCTTTGTGGAGGGGGTCTTGTGGTGACATCAGGACCATGTAGCAGAGCTTATGCCTAACTTTACACAGGAGGTTTCGGAGGTCAGAGTCCTCGACTGAGAGCTGGTGTAAAGCACTTAACTCTGCTTTGATTGAAGTTATGTTCAGCACAGTGTGTCTGGATTCAACTCATTCAGCCGTGCTGTCCATTTGTTTTAGTGTTAACAGGGCTGACCTCCAGGGTATCAAGTCCAGAGGAGATTTTGTCTGTTTACCAAAATGAAAATTGGCTAGTTCAGGGCTGCAATCCTTTCAGAAAACTCATCTTTAATATATTTCCTGTAATCATAGCTTAAAAACAGACCCATGTTTCTAAAACAGTTTCAATTTTTCATCCTGCTATTTCTTACACAGACATTAATCATCCACTTCTCTGTTTAAGTACAGAGCACAGAATACTGCAGTGAAGAGCTGATTTCTCACACCTGGTGAAAAAAGTGAGTGGTTTTGCGGTGAGGTTCCTATTGGAGTGGTTATAGTGCTGAAAAAATATGCATTGACCTATGTGACACAGGTGCTGTGTGTGTAAGGATTTCGTCAGAGTTAGCTTATGACAGTTCACTTGTAGAACGTGCTATCTTATGCTGCAAATGTACATTGCCAGCTTTTGGGTTGTTTAAACTTTGCCCGACTTGGTAATCATTCAATTATCAGTGTATGCTGGCTCAGGTTGTTATGTGTTGCCACAAATAACCTCTGTGTGCCATCAAGAAAGAGCTGTTCTTTTTGTCTTTGGATTTTAAAGTGAACTGGCCAGCTCTCACAGCAGAGGGGTCAAACACAGCATACATTTGTCTTCGACTGCTTGCCCTCTGGAGCAGTTGACTCCTGGGAAGCCTCTCTGTGTTTCAGCTGGAAGCGTCATATGGAAATGGTCAGGTCTGCTGAGCCCTGTCTCCTTTTCCATCTCCATTGGGTTTGCGTACCCAGCCCAGCCATGGGATCTGTGCTAAGAGTGGAGCCCGGGGCCCCAGCCCAAACCCCACTGCTCCCAGCCCCAGACATATCATCCAGGCAAGCGCTGTCGTTGGGGCAGTGGGCTTGGGCAGCCTGCCTCTGCCTTCCTGTGCCGTGAGCCTGAACGCCCTGCGCCTGGGCCAGGGAGAGAGTGTCTGCAAGCCCCTTGCCCACATCCCCTGCACGGCCTGACAGCATGCTCTTGGCAATGCAACAGCCAAGGATGCCTCCCCAGTGATTTGAAAATGTGTTGCTCTGTAATTTACTGTGTAACCTTACATTGTTCTGCAGGAACACAACAAACCAGCACTTGCCAGAGCCCCAGCTTGTGGCTGGTGCCTATTGTTCAACACAAATGTTGCCAAGTAGGAATTTTAAGGTAGCAGGTTTGTAGCAGTGGGCAGGAAGGTAGAAGTGTGTGCTGTGGGCTTAGGTTTGCAGGGATCTTTGACTGCAATAAAGCAAAGCTGTGGACTAGGACACTTCAAAATTTAATGTGAAAACAACAGACTGGCAGCTTGCAATTCCAAAGACTTCAAAAATTAAAATGCTACCAAGTTTAACGGAGTCACCAAAAGTAATGATAAAAATGTAATTGCTTCTGATGAGACAAATATTCTGTTAAGTAAAAATACAGTAAATATCAATTGACTTCGGTAACTTAGGTAATTTAAAATGAGTTATATTTCTTAGAACCCAATATACGAGTAAACTGGAGATTATATATCATTAATATTTGCAGGGTAAACAGTCAGTAATTTAAGATAATTATAAAAGAAACCCAAATTTTCAATTTATCTTCTGTGGCCTGAGTGCATTAATTCCTTGATTCCACAGGTACATGAGGGCAGTAGGAAAAGTTTATTTTGCAGGTTTAACACAGTCTAATTGGCACAGTAATAAAGACTTTTTTTTACTGCATTTCAGACTGTTAAAATTGAGAAGATGAACATCTTTCAAAGCTACCATTGAATTTGATACTTTAGTCAAGAATCAGGTTATTTATAAAATAGTAGCAATGTTATCGAATGGTCAGTCAACTGCCACAATAAAAGCAAGAGTGAACAATCCTCCATAATTTTTGAGTGTTTAAAGCCCTCAATTTCTTCAGACCTTTTTCCTCTATATGTAAAAGTAAGCATGCAACAGTTATTTTGGCAGATCTCTATGAAAAGAAAGAGAAGTCTGATGTGATTGATGTTAAACAGGATCAGGTGTGCTGTGCCAATTTCAATCAACAGATGTAATCGGTATTGAATTCACTGAAGCTGTGTTTGTTCATCCCAGGAATGAACTTGGCCAGACGATTACACTCAATTTTAATGGGAGATAATGAATATTGATTAATGCTGTCACAGGTGTTGCTGCAGCATGAAGCAGTAGCCAGAGGAGCTAGAGATATGACAGGGTGCATAGTAGGTGGTCCTGTCTGCCTGCTGTATTGGCCAGGAATTGCCAGCGGCTCATGGTGCTGCTCTGCCCGAGGGTTCAGGCCAGGAAAGCGAGGCTGCTGTGCCCTGGGGCTCCACCCCCAGTCTGGGCTGGGCTGCCTGTGCAGGACTGCCCAGGTGCCAGGGCTGCAAAACGAGCATGTCAGGGCCCTCTGTGTGACTTGAGGAGGAGGGTCGATGTTAAAGGCTGAGTTCAGCTCTCAGTGGCAGAAGCAGGTGGGTTAATGTTTGAGCTGTATAAATTGGAAGAAATACCTTATGGAAAGACTAGAGTGCTTGTAGTTTGGTAACTGTTGTTTGAAACATCCTAACAGAGGTTGGCTTGCTAATGGCCTTGGGCATTAGTGAGGAGGAATCCGTATGTGTCCGCTATTGAAATGCTGAGTGTGGAGTATTTATGTGCTATTGTTAGCTGAGCTATAATCAGAGCTATAGAGGGTTTAAAAATAGTATGGCCTGCTGGGTGGAAATATAGGTAATAGTATGAATTAATATATTGTATTTATACCCACAGCGTGCTTTTCTTTTGGCAGGTGAGTTTTAATTATAGTACGTTACACACGTGGCATAGATCTCAGAGATACCTGCACGGCTCTGAGGATGAGGGACAGAGCGCTGCGGCTGTGGAGATGCTCAGGAATGTCTGGGAAGGCCAGAAGTGACTGTAGGCAGGGAAGGAGTAGCAGGTCCACGCAAGACAGACGTTGCTTGCAGTATATCTCAGCAGGGTTTAAATTTAGAGCTCTTATGTGACCCAATGTCAAGTCAGAAATGTGTTGTTGAAAGTGTATAATCAGCTCCAAGTGGCTGCCTTGTAAATCTCAGGAGTGGAAACTGGCCCGAGGCTAGCAGCAGTCTCTGCTGCATCTTTGCTCGAGTGAACTTTAATTTGACTCTTTATCAGGAAAAGCAGTGAGTGGAAGAGGGGAAAAAAGATGAACACAGAGCGGGTTGCACAAAATAGGCTTTGAATGGATAAAGGTGATTTTGTCACAACTTTGCAAAGACTTCGTGTGCCCTCAGAGAAAGATGAAGTCCAGTTACAAAGTGTGTGGGAGAGGAAGGGACAAATGAAGCTCAGAGAAATGCTTTTGTTCTGACTTTGAAAGATCTTTTGACTTTACTAGGTTGAAAGTGTGCACAGCACTTCCAAAAATGCAGTGATTTCCAATTGGGCTGTTAAAATCTGGGGCTAATCTGAAAAGCAGGCCATACTTTGTGTATGACTTTGTTTGCTTAAGCTGCTGAGAAAAGAGAAATGAACATTTCTGCGAGCGTTTGCAGTGGCTCCAATCAGCGTGCTGTTTGCATGCAGTGAGGGAACTGGGGCTTTAGATGCTGTCTGAAATTTTGAGCAGCTCCTGGCTAGGGAGTTTTTCAGTGACATTATAATGTGAAATCTACATTATGAAAAGAGATTATTGATGTTATGAAACTCAGCAAACCTCATCATATCTTCCTTGATTATATGTGGGTATATTATAATCTGCCATGCTGGAGACGGGAATGTTTTGAGCCAGCAGTTTTTCACGAGTCTCAGACAATGTAACATAAAGAAAATATTAGTGACAAATGGAAGTTAAAGCCAGTTTATAGTCATGGGAATTATATATTTTGGACCAACCTATTATTAAATTTCGTGAGAGGTGCTTCATTTTGTGGGTTCTAAGCACAGACTGATTCAAAGGAGCCGGTCTGTAGACAGCCTAAGATCTGAAAACCAATTTGTTTTTAAATGAGTCAAGTCACTTTTCAAAGCTGTGGTCTAGAAGTTTATTTTTTTACCATTTTCAGAGTAAATATTTGATATTTAGCAAACTATGAATTTTACACATGTCCATATGTTGACAGCAAACATAAACATTTATGTGAAGTAACACTGAAAATCTGTGTTCTTCACACATTGGAAGGGTGTTTGAATCCATTCTAATTTCCCTGAAGGAATATCAAAATATTTTTATAAAAGGAAATTGGACATAAAAATAATGCTTACTAGTGACTATTCTAAATATAGATCTACTAGAACAACTGCCATTTTCCTTTTTCCCAGGAAAACACAGGTGACACAATCTCACTATGTGCATACCTACAATGTACATGGCCTAAAAATCAGTCATGGAAATAAATAGTCAGAAAGTCAAGTAGCTCAGTCTGTCCATCTTATTAAAGAGACCCTAACTTGTAATACCTACCCAAAGAATTTCAATCTGATCATTGCTATAATCTACACTTAGATTTTGTTTTTCCTTACATAGTGTATCACCATCAACGTGTTTGAGAAGGCAGGATGTATTCTAAAATGTAGGTATATTTTGTCTGCTTACCTTGTGTGGTGACTTTGGTTGCATCATGGCATGGACAATCTTGGAGGGCCTGCAGTGGACAAGCAGCTGTACTTTGATTTGCTGAAGTCAAGCTTACACATAGCTGCATCGTGTCTGCTGCCCTCCTCATTGATTCAAGCCTGGGCACATTCACATTTTGACACCCTAGAACAGTAAAACAAACTGACACAAAACTAACCATAAACTGTGAAACCCAGAAATATCAGGAAGGAAGAAACATGAGTTATTTTTGAAGCATCTCCTACCAACCTCTTTTGTTAGCGGGAAAATAGTTGTGAGCTTCTGAGAGGTGCTCTGAGATGCTGAAGCCTGTCATAAAGCTCTTTGTTCATAAAGAATTCTTAACTAATATAAATTATTTGAAGAAATGTTTACTAGTAAACTTATAAATAACTTTAGCTGTCTTCTGATCTTAGACACCTCCCTTTTCCTCCATCCCTGGCAATTTACAAAATTTTCTTGCCTTGAAACAAGGTGAATGGTTACAAAAAGCTTTTTTTCCCCTTTGACATCCATATTGGAGGAGAAAATTATGTTAAATCCCCTTTAGCCGAAAGCTAATTATAGGTAGTAATGAAGTCTTTGTTCTCATATGCTGTTTCTGTTGTAACTACGATAATTACATAAGGTTAACGGCATCTGTCTCGGAGATTGGCAGACTGGGAGGCTTGAGCATAAAACTGAGGTCTGAGCTGTGGATGAAGTCAGGTCTCTGCAGCTCCACTGCCAGACCTGAGTTGTCATGTGGCTTTTGCCTTACAAACAGGCAGGATTTGGTGCTTGCAGGAGGACACCAGCATGGTCAGTGCATCCAAACGCATCATCTGCCTCCGTGTATTGAAGGTTGAGCCGTCTTCGTTTCCAACTCAAGTGAAAAGCTTGGAAAAAGGAGGTTGCTGATGTGGTGAAAAGAGGTTAGAAAAGACTTGCAATATATGGTGCTTCTGGGGTCTTCTCTCGTTTAGCTGCATGAGCCTGCAGGAAGGTAAATGAGCCCTTCAGCTCCTGGTGGGAGTGGGTGAAGAAGAAAAATATAGGGTGTAGTGGGGTGGACATGTGTAGACCACATATGTGAGACCGTAACAGACCAACCAGGCTTTGGTCTTTTGAGTCCGAGTTCAGTGTTTATGAAGGAAGATAATGGATCTGAGAACCTGCTCCCAGATACTTCTTTTACTCAGTCAACAGGAAATGAAACTGCCACTTTGAGGTGAGTTGTTTTAAAACTGAAAGCTTTGAAGGTCAGCCCCACTGGAGTGACATTTTAGCCAAGGGCAGCAGAGAAGAGATCATTCTGTGAGTGAAGCAGACATCATTGTGACCTTAATAGAGTCATAAAAGCAGAACAAAACACTGTGGAAGTGAGTTCCCAAATCCAAGGAAGGGTTTTGTATTAAATCTGGAACAAAACAAGCAGTGAAAAAAGAATTTCAAATGCTTCACTCTGTTCATTAAAACGAAAAGCACAGTTTTGTGATTTTTTTTTGTGATTTTTTGTATTTTTTTTTCAAAAATAGCTTCCTGTTTGATAACCATTGTTAAAACACGCTCTAGCTTCAGGTGCTCCAGTATGTGAACAAAATTATCTCTTATCCCTGAGCATGTTCTGTTCTCATCAGATTATTTTCTTTGCAGAGGTAATTCAGTTGTTTGTAAAGGACCCATCAGAAATCTGTAAAGTTCTTGAGGGATTGTCCACATTGAAATTGGTTCATGGCAAGATTTTCAGAATGTTCAAAAATATGAATTTTTTTACTTGAATATCATGCTTTTCAGTAGGGCTCTTATGAAATTTGTTGGTGACCAGCAAGGCCAAGTAATGGATCCTGCTGTCTTGTCAGATGTTGGCTTCTACAGGTGTGCTGAAACTTTTCTGGGGAAAGCCAGTGGCATAATTCACCATTGAATCAGTGCAACAAGAAGAGCAGGATCTCCAAAAGGAGATGTCTTCTTTTAAAGACGCTGTAGATCAAGCATGGATTAATAGATGTGATGTAGAAACTGTAGAGCACTGTTGATGTTGTTTGCTCTGGAAATACAAACAACACACAGAAGTGATACTAGGTCCCTAGGTGACACTAGATTGCATGTGCTTAGAAACATCTTAGTCACTTGAGCACAGGTAGAATTCCCTTTAATCTGTCCTTCTTTACTGTGGCAAAAAAGTATTTAGCGTGTCTTGCTTTCAATTTCTTTTCTATTAAGAAGATTGAAAAGATTTCTCTGCTCCTACCATGTTTAATTTTTGTTTCCAGCTGAAATATAAGCCTTCCAGACAGATGGCTTAGCGCTTCCAAAACACAGGTGGTGATTTTTTCGGGCTTCTAAAAAAAATCCTAAATCATGAGTATTGTTTGTATTTCAGTTCTTTTATACCCACCTCCTCATAATAACAGCCAGGGCCACAAGAATGTGAGAAACATGGATTATGATGAAAGAATTAAGTTATTTCCCTGATATAGACCAATGCACCAGCTGTCATAACACTTAACTGGTCTACAGGAGGAAGCAGAATGCATTTGGTAGGCTGACCAACTCTCTTAATTCAGATTAAACTCTATTCCTTGTTCTCTATGCTACATTTCTCTCACAAGTATTACTTGCTTTCAAGGCTTTGTTCCTGAGCGTGTTACGTCTTTGTGTGGAGTAGTTATTGAATTGTCTTTTCTCTCTGTAGAAATGGGACTTTCTAACAAGGCAAGCAAAACCAGTGTTATTTAATATCTATGCTTGAACATGTGACAAACTGCCTTCAAGGTAACAGCCACTACTTGAATGGCTTTCCATGTTACTGATAGCCATCTTTCTTCAGTTGTAATTGCTGCTTGGAGAGGACTGTATTGATTTGTAGATCTAATTATCTTAAAACAAAGCCAAAAAACATTATTGTAACAAGAATATAAAATCCTGTGCTGCAGAGGTTTATGCTTTGTCTGTGCTCAGAAGTTCAGGCATGGAGAGGTGCTTAAGAGCAGAGTTGATGAGCCTCAGACAGTTAATGAAACAACTTGGAAATGGGAAAAGCTTGGGGTCTGAGCAGTGGCTGGTTGCAGGGGTCTACAGAGAAGGTCAGATGTGAGAGCTGAAGGGGTTCTTCACCCCAGTGTTGTGGGACATCCTTGAAGAAGCTGGCTTTTCTCAGGCTGGGCTCTGAGGACAGCAGCATCTTCCCGTCTGAGTCCCACCAAAGTCTGCTTGAACACCATCTCCTCTGCATAGGTGAAATGGTTGTATTTGCTGTTGCTGTCTCTCAGTGTAGCTGATGGTAAAACATGCCATATGAAGTCATGTAGATCTTAGAAAATACTTGCTTGTGATTTCTTCATCATCTAAGGAAAACGACCCATGTCCCTTCTGATCATCAGGGTGTTTGTGAAAAATATGCCCTCAATAGTATACTAATAGCATTTTCTGTTTTTAATAGTTCTGTAAGCTTTGCTTCTTGTAGGATTAATTGTTAGAACACGTGCTTTTGACTCCAGTTAATGCAAGTTACTGCCTCTGTGTTTTGAACAGCCACTGGGCAGATCCTGCTGGAAGTTGAAAGCAGCCTGTTTCGGGGCATATTGGACAGAGTGAAGGTAGTTGCATGCTAGTTTCATATTGCTTCCTTGCTGGCTGCTGAGACTAATTGCTTTCAGGGCTATACAAAAGCCTGATTTCATGTTTTCTGCTCAGGGTGCAACTTTACATTGTCTAATAGTAAAGCAAGGACAGCATGTGAGATTGTTATATGGTGAGAAGGAGGAAAATCAATTTTAATCACCAGAGTAGAGGGCTAGGGGAGTAGAAGGTCATTGAAGATTAGCAGTTGTGCTACAGCACTAAATCTGGCATGGACTTCCTGGGAAAAATAGAAAACCACAAGCTGTGGAACAAAACTTGTGAGTATATCGGTGCTCTGGCATATTGTTAAGGGAGTGATCACTTGCAAAACCAGCTGAACTATGTAGAGCTTGAGCTTCGGATGGAAAGGGAATTTGTTTTGCCCAACATTTGCTAGTTACCTGTTAAATAAGGAGAGAGTGGGGATTTGAGGTAAAACCTGCCAGAGTGCTGACTGAAGCACAGTATTTTCAGTATTTATGCGGCTGCAGCCTCATTCCCCTAGACAGCTCTGTGGGAATCTCACTGGGAATGATGTGTTGGTAAAGGTCCTGCTGGAATTAAGAATACTTATGTCTGCCTATTTGAGAGATTTAGAAAATAAATCGGAGGTGAACCCCTCTCCATTAGAACTGTGTGCCTTCCCAATCTAGGCTGTTTTGTTGAAGGCTCCCTCCTTGTTCTTGGCTTTGACTGTTTTCCCCTCTACAAGGAGATGCTGATGATTAGCAAGCTTTCTCATATGATATCTGCTTTAGGACACTTGCAGGAGTTTAGAGATCCTAATATGTGCTTTGAAAAGAGCCAGAAACTCAGTTGCTCGCTGTCTACATGTGTAACCTTGCACAAGAAAGGCTCATGGGGGAAAGTCAAAGAACTTAAAGGGAAATTATATACCAGCTTTGCTTTAGAAGCATTAGACAGCTTTCTTCTTCCTTATCAAAGAGTGATAATCAACTTTCTTCTGTGTGACAGAAGCAGCTGTAAAATAGTTTTCTCTCCCACTCTGCCTTTTTTCTTATGTTTTTCTTTAAAGTTTGTTTTCCTTGTACATACGCACCTGCTCTACTCTGAGTTGACAAGACTCTTTCATGAAATAACCATTAAAGAAGTCTGAAAAGCTTTTGTTGTCATACACAAAACTGCACTTGCTTACTATTTTAGTATTTAGCTAAAATTCTGTTTTTGTTTTGAAAGAATTTGTACAAATAAGACATAAGGAAACTAAACGGAAAAATATCCTGAAAGATTATTAATTCTTACAAAGAAACAGACTCTTGAGAGTAGTTTTTCTTATTAATTGTATTGGGAAATGATACCAAGGAGAAAGGTAAAAGGTGCAGCAGCTTCTTGTTTAGATCACTTCCTTGGGACTGGGAACCAGCCTCTGGGTTTCTCTAAATACTAAAGATTTTCCTTAAAGATACTGTCTGTGTCAGGTTAAGAAAACCAAATCCATTGCTTACTTGATTTCCTTGCTTGATTTTCTAACAGTGTAATAGGTTGAGGCATCTCTCAGATCTCTTCTGAGAGCTTTTAGGTTTCCAGCTCCCGTTGAATTCTCAGTTCAATGAAATCAATGAGAAATAGGCAGCTGAAGAACTTTACAAATCTGGCTTTAAATTTACACTTTATGCAGGGGTGTGAGGGGTTGGTGCTGTGGCTCGGGTCCCTCTTCAGTTCAGTTTCTTTCCTAGTAAGGTTCAGGTGGGGCCCACGTTCGAACTCCACCTTTGGAGCTCAGTTGTTTTCAGTAGTTGTTTCCAAGTTACTTTTTTTGTTCTCAAACAAATACCTATTTTTGGATGAGTCCCTGTGCTGACCTCTCATACAATCGAGGGCTTCTAGAATATTTTATCCATACAATTGAGGGTGTCTAGCATGGAAACAGGACCCGAATTAAGACACATCTCGGTAGCTGACTTTAATTAAAGACCAAATTGCTGTAAAGAATGTATTATTTTCTGGTGGAAATGGATTTCTCTGTTAGGAAGTGACTGCATCAAGCTAATTATACTTTGCAGTTAAAAATGTTTCATCTCAAGCCTGTACTTCAGCACTCAGTACCTCATTCATTTTTAGTGTATCAAATGCTTACACCAGAAGTGTAGGGTCACAGGCACAAAATAATCCGAGTCATGAAACTTTACAGTTTTCTTTTTATTAGTAATAGAGAGACTATTTGAGCAAATTTCTACTGCAACCAAGTAAAGAACAAGTATGTTACTCATGGGTATATGATGGGAGTTAGGTCCTTCTTGATATGGTTCAAATGTCGTATTATCATCCTGCCTATTAAATCCTTTAACAGTCTATAATACTTCCATAGTCCTTTTATCGCCACTAGTGCTATCTCTGATGACCAGAATGTCAAAATAGATTCGTTAAAACACAAGTAGTGTGTATAAATAAATTTAAAAAAAAGGAGGCCAATGTATTAGGTGGTCTTTTTTTACTGCCCTGTAAGGTCATGTGAAGGAGATAATCAAAGATAAGCATGCAACATAGCCCTTAGCAAGGAATAACACAGCAAAATTCAGCTTTTCCTTTTCCACGATTTTATCGGCCTCTCAACAAGTACAAGATGATATCTTCTGTACTGCTCCACAGGGACACATGTTGATTTTGCTTATGTGACCTTTAGAGTTTTCCTTCTCATTGCAACTTTCCCTGCAAGGAGAGGGTATTTTGCAGAAGTTGTACTGCATAAAATCCCACCTTTAATTTCCCGCTTCCCTTAAAAAGATTGAAATGTTTGGGTTGGTGGCCTGGCTTTCAAAGCAGTCAATAAGTTTTCACCTCTTGGCTTGAAAAAGAAATATCAGCCTCTGTTATTTGTTTTTGTTTGAGTAACAGCTGTGGAGGTTCTTTATCCCTGATAGTTGGGGGAAATGGAAATTTAAAATCATGCTAAAAGTGGTGGCTACTTTAAAATATTCCTGTATGTGGTGACAAGTATTTTTGCAGAAATGCAATTTCTGTACAAATTCAGTTTTCCATGGTAGATGTCTTCCATGTGTACTCATTTTTGTTGTTCAGCAGTACTATAATGTACCCCTCCCTAGCCCTTTGGGTATCCCTCCAGAATTTTGGCCATGCTGAAGGGCATTTTTGGAATTATTTACACCCATGTGTCCTCCTTTACCTTCGTGTAATAGCAGGCACAGGGATCATCTGAGTCTTACACTGTAAACTGGAGATGAAATTACTTGCATCCATTGGTCTGACATAAAGGAGAACAGAACAGTGGCCTTGAAACTGCTGTTAGTGGCTTTGTTTCCTGTTGACAGAAGAGGCAGTCAGCACAGCACCGCTTTGCATCTGTCCTCTGATGTGGGCTGCAGCTGACAGCAGTCGTTTCCAGCTTAGTGGAAGAGAGTTCCCCAAAGTTTCATCAGTCAATCTGCCTTTTCATTACTGCCTTCACCAGGAGAAAAGTTGTCTCTGGGATAACTTCAGTCGTATCAATCAAGTTACTGCACTTTTACAGTTTATCTTCCCTGTTCCAGTAGTCTAATGTTCAGTGATCAAAGTGTGAGTGGAGAAATCCTGCTATAGAAATGGGTTTCCTGCTGCCCTTCTTTGAGAGGTGACAGGGGACAAGTTGGGTGTCCTGAGCAGAGCCAGTGTGGCGTACACCTGTAAACCAGTGTCAGTTTTGACTACTGATGTTTTCCCAACCCAAGTATGCTTTTTGTTCACCAGCCAAACATTTTGTATTACTGTTTTTATTGTTGACAGTGTTTTATCTATGTCTTTATCTGATATGACTCCAGGTAGTTTTGTTTGCTCTGGCAGATTAACTGGAGTGGATTTTTGTGCAGCAATTCTTCATCTGTTTTGACATGGGTATCTGTCATTTTTATCAATTTTTACCAAGACCAGACTGTGAGAATCTTAATCACAGTATTTGTTCTGGAGTTGTCTGTGTGTGAGCCGCTCCATGTGAATTCTCTTTCGTGTGGCTAAAGGCCCTTGTGCTTTCTGAAAAACAATGTTTCATTTCTTTATACACTGATTGACGAATTTATTAAAATGCTGGCATTAGTAAATCATTTATTAGTTGTTTTTATTACATTCCACTACAAATACCCTGACTGAGATCATGTGCTGGGCAAACAGAGAGAACCTCTACTGCAGTCCTTGCAGGGCAAGAAGAGAAAGAGCATCCAAGAGCGGGAGACTCAGACAAGTTTTTTTGCTCATGATCACATAGGAAGACTGTATCAGAGCTGGAAGTGAAACAAAGGTCTCTGACTTTCAGCCTATAGTATTGCTTTTGTTTTGTGCTCAACCCTCCTGGTTTCACAGACCTATCCCCCCAGGCATCGTTATGATTATAGTTAAAAAAGGATCTATTGAATTTTGTGGTCTGTTGTGGTGTTCTCTGCTATTATCTAAACTTTTCTGCTCCTACCTTTGTTTCTGTTAGAGCTGGCTGAAAAATACATATGGATGAGTTGTTAGATGGCACAGCATGGCCAGATTTGGTATGAAGAGTACATTTCTTTTTACTCCATTCAGAGTTTCTGAGCCCCTCTGGGACAACCGTTGTCCCTAATTTTTCACATCCTTGATGTGAATTGAGCAATCTGAGGCTCTGTCTGTCCGTTAGATAGAGACTAATAATAGCAGCTTCCCAAGGTGGGATGCAGGCAAATCATGTGATTTATGGGACAGTCACCCTTGGACATTGTTCTCCTGGATTGCTGCTGATCTGCTGGGAAGGGTATTCTCTTTTTCCTGTAGGTTTATAGAGATACCTATCAGTATAATCTCTCTTAGGTCCTAGGAGTTAATGATTGTAGTCTGACTTGATGAAGCTGGACATTCGCTTTACCTTATTAATTTACTTCCAACAATTGTTGTATCCTGCAGTACTTAATCTTTAGCACTGTGCTGCAGGGAATAATCAGGCTAATGATCCTGCTGTTTGTTGTGGGCTTCTGGAGCACGTTGGAAGGTTTTGTCCTGCTAGCAACACTAACATTGCTGCTCTGCCTGCAAGAACATATCTGTCTCTTTCCTTGGATATGCCGCTTCTTGGAAAAGAAGAGCAGTAACGATGTGAGACTTTCTCACCCTCATACAACCCTACTGTCCTCCTTGTTCATGCTGCCATCACCTGTTTCCTTCATCCTTTTATCTGGATCTGCTTGAGATTTGTTTCATGTCCATATTCCTCTGTTGCTTTCCCTCTAAGATGGCACTTGAAAGAGTTTTGGGAGTGTCAGAGCAGTTAAAAGCAAAACTGGGAGCAAAGGGTGGGAGGAAAACAGAGGTTGTAGAAAGAGAGAGGAGATGTAGCAGAACACAGCATGAACAGAATTTGAAAATATCTTTTTGGTTGAATTAATTTAAACCTATGGTGCTTGCTGCATCTCTAATGTTATTCAGGTACTTCAGTAGTTTGGAAAATGGTGTGAGTTTGTGTATGAGAAGTCTTTTTTTTGTTGTGAGTTATTATTTGGAGAGTTCTAATGAGTCATGATTGTGCTTTAGGCTAATAGTTATCTGAATGATTCAAAATTGTGGGGTACAGTTATTTGAGTGTATTATTGTTTCATCTTCATTACTGCCAAAATCTAAAAGGTACTATTACTGTAAGCTGACTGTAATAAAGTTGTGTCTGATTTTCTTTTAATTAGTGAAATGTTACCTTCTGAAATGCTGGTTAATGCCAATTAGGAAAGCATTGTGAGATATGTCTGATATAATGTTGGAATTCCTCTCTGCCTGGAAAAAGGGAGTAAAAAAATAGGAAAATAAGTTTGTTCTTGATGGTTTCGTCTTCCTTACACACTTCTTAATTTTATAAGTGTCCAGCTCAGATGCTATGGGTGCTTATGAAGATTACTCTAGGACAGCTGTGCCTTAACCCTTAGTAATTCTTCCTATTCAAAAGAGTGCAGGGCTCATGAGTCCGAGTGCTCTGTTAAGCAAAGTTGTAGGTGGTGGGAAATCATTTAATGTTCTACATCAGACCTGGTAGTAGCCTTCAAAGCTTCAGAAAGTGATGAAGCAAGAAATCATCACAAGGGTTGGCTTCTGATGCTGAAAGAAAAATACAGTTGGTTGTTGTCTTTGAGCGTACTTGGCATGACTGATTGGATTTTTTTGATGTCGGACTTGGCGTTTGTGGTTGATGACCTCTTGGGTGTAGGAGGTGACAAGCAATGCTTCTGGAGCAAAATACAGATTAAAATAAGATGTTTGACCCTTGCAGAGAGGTCTTTTTTTCTTTAGAAAGCACAAGCCTTGTATCACATAGCAGCAGCTTATGTAATAATCAGTGAAAATAAGTAAAACATGGTTAAATATAAAACCTGGCATGTCATCATCATTACTTTTGCATGCAATTTGAAAGGCATATGTTTATATATGTTTCTATAGTAATTTCCTCTGTTCTATGCAGCTTTCACTCCTGACTCTCAGTAACTGGCTCATTAAGAGCTAATAATGGCATTTGCTAGTGTATACGAGGAATGGGCCCCTGAGCCACTGATTAAAAAGCAAGGTAGAGAAGGCCAAAGCATTTAATTGGAAGCATGAGAGCCGTTAATCCTTTTGTTTCCCCAGTCAAGAAACTGTTGTTAAAATGAAAGAGGGAGAAGGGCTTTTTTTAGAACACAAAATGTTTGCAAAGAAATCCTTCAGCTCCTGCTGTCTCACCCCCAGTGAATGCAGGATAATTCACCGGGCGAGGACAGTTGTGACAAACCAAAAGTGCTTTGAGTATTGTAAAGCGTAAATATGATGGTTTGAAAATGAGCAAATGACAGATAATGCACACTCGTGACCATGTGCTCAACTAAGTAATTTTTGGTAGTGACATTAATGTTTTGAGAAGCATTTAGCAACATCTCTTGCAGTGCTTTTGTGGAGAACAGGCGGCTGGAAAAAAATATGAGATGTTCTTGATTCAGCACTCCCTAATGATATGATATTTTTGTTGTGCCTTTTAATTCAGAGAGTACTAATGCACTTTTCCAAATTAATGATCATGCAGGAGGAAAGGGCGTTTACTTTGGTTACTCCAGAACAAGACACCCCGCAACTTTCAAGCTGTACCTTCAATAATGACCTGTGTGGTAAAATGTTCCTGTGAAGCTGAGACTTGCCCCATCCTATTTCTGTTGCTGCATCTCCATCCTTTGCTGTGTCATGTGTTGTTCACTGTGTCTTCTACCTGGGGATCACAGTTGGGACAGGGATGAGCTTTCTAATCTGCATGGTTTCTGGCAGATTGGTGCCCGCCATAGCCGAGCCTTTAAACATTAACTCCATGCAAATGTTAAATGTTAATGTGTAATAACATAAGGGACTGAACAAAAACAGCTGTCTGGGGAAATGCAGAGAACCTGCTCTCAAGATCTTTAACAGGAGACCCCATCCCCAGGAAACAATGGGAGCACTGAATGTGCATCCTTAAAACAATGACTTTAATGAATAAGCTGCCCTAAATGCTGTGTTGGGCAAAAGATGAGCCTTGGGCATAACAGGGAGAGCTATTGAATAGTTCAGCTATTCAGACTCTTTTGATTGAAAAAAAACACAGAGAGTGAACATATAAATATATAATACCTATAAATCACAGTGTTATTACATTATTCATATCCATACAAAACCCCGGCATTTATTTTAAGAGAGGGGAAAACCAAAAGGAATTCTTTCTCCTAGTTGTTTTTTTAATATAAGCAAAGGAGGAACAGTGGTGAATGATCTTTGTTTTATGTTCTTTCATGGAATTCACGGTGTTCAATTTTTTTTTACTTCTTTACTAAGTTCACTGGCAAAATTATTTCAATAATAGCATTGTCTTTCCAGCAAATGGCACAGAATTAATCGGGGGAAACAAGTTTTGCTTCCAAATTCTGTGTTCCTGGTAGATAGAAACAGGCTATGTGACCTTGAGGACAGGTCAGAAATTCACCCATCGTTCTTTGGACACTTCACAGCAGTGTCACAGGCAAGGATTATTCCATAGATAAGTGCAAATAAAAATAAGCAAGGAATTTGGAGCCTGTTAGTATTCATGCCGAAAAATTGAGATTAATTAGAGAAATGATTCCATGTGAGTTATTTGCTTAGATCCTTGCAATGGGACAAAATTTCCTGTTGATGTACTTTCATTGACCTCAGGGAAGGTGAGTCACTGCGATAGAGAACTTGGCCTGTTATTTCTGTATAATACAGTATTGGCTCAGATATAGCACCCATTTTTTTCCCCATTAATCCCAAATTAAATGCCTGGCAATAACAATTGTATGGCAATGGATGACTTGCCAAGTTCAAAAGGGTGTACAGCACCAGCTGTCTCAGTGCTGAACTGACCCCTGTGCTCTCGGATGTATTCAGCCTTCAGAAGAGGTGCCCTCCCTGCGGAGAGGAATCTGCTAAACCTGAAGAATTTATTTCTCCCCACCTGTAGCAAATCCAGGCTCCCCACAATGTTTAATTGTTAATCACACGCTATCCTCCAGCTGATGTTTCCTTGTTTTTGTTGCTCTGAGAGAGCTCCTCACCTCCTTGTGCTGCTGAAGCAGTCGAGCAGTGTTTGTAATGCTGGAAACACAGACCTGTGCCTGCGAGGGGAAGCCGGGACTTGGTACGTATGCTGGGCGTGCTGGCACCCGTGCTGTGTGTCTTAGCTTTTGCATAAGCAGGATATTTAATGCTATTTAATGTTGCTTTCTATTTATGAATTATGTAGCTCTACTTTTCACACACTCTGGTTACAGCATCTGAATTTTAATCAGCCATTTCTTACTGCTGCTACAGGTTTTGGTGCTGCATCAAATACCTCCAGCTCCTCCTTCTACAAGTAGCATCAGTCTCTATCTAAATCTGGGACATGTCTTTCCCCCTCTCCTTTTCACTCATTTAAACAATATTTAATGATCTTTACTAAGAGAATATGGTGCTGAACTAAAATAATTTGGTTTCGAAGTGGCCTTTTCTTAAGAATTCTACTTCCTCTGGCCTTTTCCTTTAGCATCCCTTCAATGTATTTATGTGCCTACTTTCAGCTTTATATATTTACTTTTGTGTAATCAGTTCTCACCATAAACTGCATCTTTGGAGTGTTGCTAAAAGGCACTAAGGGGACTGATTTTGAGGTGCAGGGGACTGCTTCAGTTGGTATCTGAGAGCCTTGAGTAAGACCGATATAAGTGGGTGAACACTGAGTAACCCCTGTCCACATGCCCGTCAGTCTGAATGTTAATTCTATTCGAATATGGTTGAACTCTGTCAAGATTTCTTGGAGAAATTTAGTGTAATCACTGCTGCAGCTTGGGAGAAATAATTCAGCATTTGTAACTAAGTAGTTACTCCGGGAAACCTGCGAGTTTGAGCCTTTCTGTATGGCTTTTCCCCCCACACAATGAAACTGTCTCCAGTTAATACTTGGCTTGAATTTCAAACATTTATTCACAGCTCACTGAAAATAGTCTAGAGCTTGAAAATTGGCATTTTCTTCATTTTGTATGTTAATTTGTTCTGTCGTTGTAATATAAACTGTGTAGAAAACACTCTCTGAAGAGGGACTGACTGCATTATTGAACCTCACAGGGTTTAGCTCTGAGCATATTGAGGAGTTTTAATTTTGGAGGTAAGTGAGCAGATGTGCAGTTGCTCTAGCTGGCTATGGACACTTATTTCTGCATGATTTAAGTCTTTGGATAGAACATCAAACAATTCATTGAAATACTAAAAAAAAAAAAAAAAAAAAGGATTGGTAGCACTTTTATGGTGCTGAGCTCATTCTTCAATACTTGCTTGTTCCTGTCAATGATTGAGTAAATATGAGGAATCATATTTTACTTCAGATAGAAATGAGGAGTCTTCACATAAGTATATGAACACAGCCTAGTGTATCCTGTGTATGTTCTTCTTTGTCGATATAACAAACAAAGAAATAATAAAAATCCATTATTTACCTCTCTTGACATCCATCACTGATCCTTTCTCAGAGAATGCAACCAATCTTGTTTAATTAGGGTAAGGAAGGACTTCTGGACTGCCCCTATAATCATCACTAAAATTTTCAAAGCTAATTCCTCTAAAGTGCCTTAAAGTCTGGTTCGTGGTGCTCAAGTTAAATATGATGGAATTAATTTTGTAGATGGCCTCATCATGGAAAGCAAGATAACATCAGCTCAATGAAGAGTATTCCAGTTAGTACGTTAATTTTAATTACATGGAAGAAAGATCTGTTTAACCCTGATAACTTAGTGCTTGTCATTGCTTCTTTTCCTTGGATGTTCTCCAGAGCAGGTAGAAGGTTAGCTAATTTTAACATGTGAATAGAGAAGGGAATATTATTAATACCCTCCCCCAAGCTAAACTATATAACACTGGTTGGAAGATTATAGGCTGCAGACAAATGATACTGTTCACACCTAGACTTTACATGTGTCTTTGAGTACAAAATGGTAACTGCTTTTTCTTGTATTCCCATAGCAACAGGAAAATAGTAACACAGATGTAAAGTGATATAGCAGTGACATTCCTGCTGTCTTCTGACTTTCTCTTCCTCTCTGCTGCCATTGAGTATCTTCTCTCCTGCTCAAAGGCTTTCTAGCTTAGAGCTGCTGCAGGATAGTCGCGCTTCTCTGTGTGCCTCTGGTTTTCTGAAGCTGTTTCACCGTGACCTGGTGTGTGCAGCCTCACTAATCAAACAGGCCATTGTTTCCAGGCCTGAGAGGAGCTTGGCCAATGCAGTGTGCAAGTAGCTGCAGGCTGAGGATCAGTCTTCCCCTCCACCAAGGACACAAGGTGCTTTTTTTCCCCTGGCAACAACTGTGCTGAACTCCCCAGTAAATTGAGACGAGTGAAAGTTTAACTCCAACATTGTTTAAAATTGGCTTGTACCTTGAAGTTGTATTCTATCCACTTAAGGAATGAATGCACACCCAATATCTTGATCCTTATGGGACCCTTCCAACAGTTTACACCTTCCTCTCAAGGGAAGGTGAAGGAGGAGCAGGCACTTATCTCTTTGATGACCAATGACAGAAACCAAGGCGAGGGCAGGAAGATGTGCCGGGGTGGGGTTAGGTCAGACATTAGTAAAAGGTTCTTCACTCAGAGGGTGGTGGAGCACTGGAACAGCTCCCCAGGGAAGCAGTCACTGCACCAAGTCTGACAATATTCCCAGAAGCATTTGGACAATGTGCTCAGACCCATGGTGTGAGTGTTGGGATTGTCCTATGTAGGGACAGGTGTTGGACTTAATGATTCCTGTTGGTCCCTTCCAGCTCAGGTCATTCTCTGATTCTGCAGTTCTGAGATATTCTGTGATCTCACAGAAGCCTTGTTAGTGTTGTGATACAGATGCAGTCCCTGAACAGGTGCTGGTAGTATGTACCTTTTTGTTTTCTTGTTTGTGTTTGCAGTTATTTCATGTTTGATGCTATTTCAGTCTATATTCTTGGTGATGTGGGTTATTTTCGTACTAAAGACACATTAAAAGTATTGATATTTACAGTATTTGTGAAAGGTGCTAGCTGAAATGAGAAGCTTCATTTCTGAAATTCCAATATTTATAAATTTATTTTCCTCCAATGTAGACCACAAAGACATTTAAAAGATCAATATGAGATACAAATATTTTGTTGTGGAATTACTGACATCAGTAAAATCAGAATGTTTTGTTTCAGTTTCTGTTATATTGTGATTTATGAGTGTATAAAAAGTGAAGTCTTTTGTCCCCAGGGTAAACTGAAAATGAAGTATTCTTGACACTATCAAAATCAGAGTCCAAGAAATTTATCTTCTAAAAGACAAAGAAAATCGCTTCATTTGGGGTAATCAGAACATTAATTAAAAAAAAATTAAAATGCCATTGGAACCTGTGAATGTATAACCTGTCCAGCTTTTTTATTCAGCCTATGCTCTTGACATTGATGATATCACATACTTTTAAGTTCCAGGAGTGGAAAATGCATTGTGTCAATTTTGCGAACTTCTGATAGTGTTGAATGTATCCTTGATCTTGCTCTATGAAAGAGGCTGAATGGTGGACCTCAATTTATCTTTTCTGTACCTTTTATCATATTGTCTTCTTTATTTTTCATGTCGTGTCTACCCTTTGGTTTTGCTTCTCTAATGTCTTCAGTCTCTACTGAATCAGCATGACTTTAATTATTTTTATTGCCCATCTTTGAAACTTTTATAATTCTGCTGTGGCCTTTTGGAAGTGCTGTGACCTGAATTGAATAGGACACCTCATCCTTTTTTATGCTCTCTCCTCCCCTTTGAAGTATATTTTGAACTCAGTATTTCTTTCTTTGGTTGCAAGAGAAAGATACATTCAGCTGGGCAGAGACAGTATCTGTTTTGAATGGGCAGATTTATTTTTCCTTGCAAAGACTTTGGGCATGTCACTTGAAATCAAGTGGAAGACAGTGCCCGTAGCTTGCAAGTATTGTAATGAATGTGAAAGTACAAGTTCCTTTTGAATAATGTATTATTTATCATGCATTAAGCTATTAATAGAGTGAAGAGTCTAAGACTGGCTAAGACGAAAGTCAGGAATTTGCTTGGAAGGGAAAGTGCTGTTGTTAGGTGAAACTTTTTAAATGCATTTTCTTTGACCCACATTTTTGAGGATTCTGTTGTTGTTGTGAAATGGCTTTCAGTTATTTTGAGGGGTGAAAGAACACTGATCATAATTTCTCTTCTCTTTCATATTTCTCTTTAGAACCTAAATGCCCTTACTGACCACAGTAAGTGCATATAAGAGGGCTGGCAAAAACACTGTTAACTTCCTAATGAACAAAAGAATAAGTCTGAGTTATAATTCACTTATTTTCTCTGTGTTTTGTGTTTGGAACTAGCCATGGTTGGCCCCTGATGTGGCTTGTTATTCTTGCAAAGCGAGAACCTACATCACTTGAGTTAAAAGATTGAATCTGCTGCACAAACCTTGAAGAACTGGGCAGTCAATGCCTTGCAAGATCAGTCTCACAAAATGTACCTGATTTTCCTGTGTTTCTACTTACTTGCATTTCATGTTGAAGTATGCTCTGCAGAGGTCCTCAGTTGGCCTTTTCTGAATGCTGGTTGGCTGTACTATTTGGGGAGTTTTATCATGACATTGAAGTTAATAGAGTAAAGTGAAAAAGCGTAGATATTTAGGAAGAACTAAACAAGTTGAAGTAAAATCTTACTAACACCAGGGAGAGTGAGTCTTGTCAGCCTGGAATGAATGACTCCTTGTTCAGCAGGGAGGCTTTTTCAAAACGAGACCAAGGAGAAGATGAGGATCCATCCAAACTTATGGGACTAATCTCTGAGGAGTATCTGAAAACCCTGTGCTTACCCTGTGATTTATCTAGTCAAGTTTGAGAATGCTACAAAGCTGCTTTAATTTTCCTGTGTCATGATAGTTAGAAGGGCAAATGATACAGTACAGAAAATACCTATCCTCCCCATCTCATCCATTGTATTCTGATGTGCTTGTTTTTCAGTAGAAAAAAAGATGAAGAAAGAATTTATCTTATTTTGTTTTCTTTTTTTTTCTTTAATTAAGAGCTTTTAAGTGTAAAGAATTTATTGTATATCTTTTGTTTTACTTGTTTTTTTAAATTTCTCGGAGCTGGATCCAGGAGCATGACTGATGCAGTCAGTGCAGAGTGTCTGACAGCACCATTGGACATGTTAGCGAGGAACTAGTCTGCACCATTGACTAACCTGATTCTGGGAGCTTTAACCACTCTGAAAGGACAGGAATGGAACTGTGAAAACTGTCTTGACACCTGGTCATTTCTTTTTTGATGCTAATGGGGTTAACATCCTCCCCTGCCATCATGAATCAGAAATTTTCATCAGTTGGCTTTTAGCCCAAAGGACTGTTAAACGGAACCATCAAATGCAAAGGAAGTCCCACTAAGGCCTCTCTAAGTTTTTCTTCTAGTAGAATAATGGCACAAATGTATAAATAAAAATGTCATACACTGGAAGGTAGTAAAACCAGGAACAGGAAATACCATGAGTGGTAAAAGTAGCAGTCATGGTAGGCATCTGCCATCATGATCTGCTTTCTCTAATGGTGTCAATCTAGTATGAAACTCAACGTCCCTAGAATGCTTGAATATTTAGGTGTCAGTTGCCACTACTGTGTCATTACTATGTAGCGTTAGCTCTAGGACTCACACCAGGTGGTCTCCAGTAGGCAAGAAGACACAATAGAGATTATTAAAAAACAACCAACCCAAAGCTGTAGAACCCTGCTGTGTCAGTAGTTTGTGGCTTGCAAGTGATTTTTTTCAGAAGCCTTCACAGGTCTGTGCCATGGAAAGTGGCTGAAAGAATTTACACTGGCTTTGGGAGTTGGACTTTGTAGCATCTGCACTTCCTTCAGTGTAATGATTTCCAACTCAGACTAAAAACTCAGATTAAAACACTCACACTCTGTGTGCACCCAGAAACAGGTTAGTCAGCTGTACAGTGTTAAATGAAAATCAGGAATTTGATGACACAAACGTGGTTTGACAGACTTGGCCTGTACTTTGGTTATCCTCTAGTTCCACTCCTGGTTCACGTTTCTCAAGTATCTGGCATGCAATGTTAAAAACAAATTAAAAAAAAATAGCTTGTACTTGACTGAGAAGTTCAAATGTTTGACTCTTCTCTTAGGTGTTGTTTTCCAGGTACCTCTTACAGTGAGTAAATAATTCAGTCTTTTTTGCACAGGAAAGATCTGTTGTTTTTTCTTGAGGAAGGGGAGTGCATGTTTGTGAGAGACAGTTTATTAACATGTCATGTTGTAGAAACTAATCCTATTACCACCATTCCCTGTAGAAAACAAGCTCAGGCATGTGGTGCTCACATCACTGTAGGGCTTCTTCCAGCACAAAGACAGCTTCCATTCTTGGAGGCCTGTAGGTAATCTCCCTCCTGTACTTCTGCCTCTAGGGCACTTTTCAACATTTTGAGCTTAATGTTGCAATTTGGTAAATGCTAATTACCACAATAAAGACTGCTCTTGTGTGCTGATTAGGATGTCTCTTTATCCCTAACCAAAGTAAGATTACATATCATTGTCAGAGTGGTTAAGCCCACTGAACTTGACTGATCATTTCAATGTGTCACTTTGTACCATACAACGTTTTAGTACGCTAAAGTTGATGTAGATGACTGTAGAAACATGATGAGTAGGGCTGTATGAATCTTTCATAATGAAGCATGAAATAGGATGGAATTCTCCTGGACTACAGTCTTGCAGACACTGATTTAATGGAACTATATCCCCTAGTAAAAGAAAATTGAAGCTGGTAATAAGCACTGAAGCTGACTCAAAATTTTGTCAAAACTGGTTTTGAATTACTAAAAAAAATATAAAATATGGTGAAAACAATATATGTGTAGGTGTGTATTCAAAAATAGTCATCTTTCCAAGAGAGGAACTTTCCCTTACCTTTTGGGTTTTATGATAAATCTTAAAGGATTCTTCTGTGTTTTGTGGAAGTTATCACAGGAGGGAAAAAAAAATAGTGATTGATAAGCACCAAAACAAGCAGGACCTGCAATTCTAACCTACTAATCAATCAGTGGAAGGAAGAGATGGGCTGATACCATGTGCCTGAAATGATGAGGTTGAAGGTGAAATCCTCTGTTTGTTCGTCTCTGGAGTTTAAAGGAAATACAGAGGAAATATCAAGATCACTCAGAGGCTTTGGGAAGGCTAAGGAAACTTCAGAGTGTCAAGCAGAGTGAGCAGACAAATTTAGGTGTGATCTGAGAAAGCTCTGTACAATAAAGGATAGTACAGCCCAGATAATGAGTACTGTGGCTTCAGTTCTGCAAATCAGGGGAAAAGAGAAAACTCTGTGGGCTGTGTGTCAGCAAAGGTAATCCTGGCTGAAGAGAATCAGAGGTTAATGGAGCAGTCAGAGAAATGTGGAGCTCTGTACTCTGGAGCCCCATGCATGCTGCCAGTTAACAAATTCAAGAAAGATGCCCTAAAACTCGGAAGGCAAAGAGGGGTCACTTGGATGAGCAGGGCAGAGGGAAGCCTTAGTATTGAGATGAGACAGAACAGTTGTCTTTGCAGCAAAATGAAGCCTGTAAGATTTATTTGCTACTGATAATACTTAGGGGAGTTAAAATCTGGGAGTGAAAGAAATACCTATTTTGGGGAAAAAGGGCAGGGTTGCTGTGAGAATAACAGGCTGTAACTTGGTTATGCACAAACAGAAAGAAAATTTGTAATTACATAGGCAGGAGGTTGTGGGGAGCTTTCCACTAGGAACAGGGAGAGTAAAAAGCACCTAGTGGTAAGGCTGGGCTTAATCAGCTGGTGAGAGAGATTAGTCCAGGTGTTTGTAGGTAGTGGTGGTGAAGTTCTGTTTTAAGTAGTACCTGTCGATGTGTTTGTTTTTCCCCTTCCTCAAATCAAAAATCTGTTTGTTAGACAACTGGAGATTTTCAGCCTTCCCATTACTCTATCTGGCGCTAAAAAATCCCTCTTTTGGCTGCCTTCCCCTGGAAGGCTGCTGAGGAGAGGCTGAAGTGGAGCAAAAAAATGTGACCAGCAATAAAGATTGGCAACCAAAAGTGAATGATTTCCCTCAAGCAGTTAGTTTTTAATGAAAAATTCAGATTCCAGTAACAAGTCCGAGTGTCCGAAGTTCTTATTTCAACCAAACTGAAGTGAAAAGTCAAACACTATAATTTCCACAAAAAGAAAGTTGAAAACATATTTTGTTTTAACCTTTCAAAAGACTGGTATGAAAGTTATGTGGGTGAAACCAGTTGGTGAAAATGAAACTGAAGTGTTTTTAATAATTTGATTTTTTCATGATATTTGTGTAGATAGTTCAAAAATTTCAGACGTAAGACTTTATAAGTTTAACTGTTTGGAAGTATTTCATGTGAAGTACATTCCTCTGAAATGTCTTTACTTTTATGAAATCAGCTTTTTTTTTCCCCAGTGGAAAAGTGTAAATGTCAAGTGAGTCAGCTTCAGGACTGTGTGCCAGACTGTATTATTAAGTCGAAAGATGGAAATAATAATTACAAGTGATCCACAGTGTCTGTGGGTATTGTACGCACTTACGCTTGCCAGAGTCATCCTTCTTGATTAGGAAAGCATGAAAATAATTGGTGAGGTTAGGAGAAACATGACAGCTGAAGATACTGCATCTTCTGACAGATCTAGAAGGCTACGTCTTGCTAATCTTCTCAACCACAGGCTGGGGAAACCAGTGACGTCGTCGTTTGTGTCTAAGTCCTTATCTCCACACTCCTTCCTGGCTCCGGACTGTCCTGCATCACAGAGCGGTACTGACTCTCTGTGTTGGCTTCCTCGAGTCCCCGTGGAGAGGCTGGGAGGTGGCAGCATGGAGAAGGACCAGGGTGTATGTTCATTTCACCTTCCTTTACAAGGCCTGGCTCAACTATGTCCTCTGATAGTTGTAAAATAGATAAACAAATTTAAGGCAGGAGAATGTTCTGTATATTTTTTCCTGTTTGTGTATCAGTCCTGTTAATAAATAGCACTTGTCAGGCCTTTTATTAACATCTATAAACTGCTCAGTCTATATTTAAAAAAATGACAAAAATCTTGTTATCTTGTTTTTTGCTGACCTTCCTCCTGAAAATGATGTGACTGATGACATAATAGGTAATACGGACAGGTGATGTATTAATATTTATTAAGGATAGATAGGTTTATTACTGAAATGTAAAATGCTCTCACAGCTGTCAGCTGTAATTACTGCCTCTCTCTAAAAGGTACACAGGCATTTGTGTGTTTATGGAGTTAAGTTTGGAAAGTCACGATGATCAAAGTTAAGCACTTAAATAGCCTGTGTTTGTTAGAATTAACTATTATTGTTGCAGGGCTTTAAAAAATAGAGCATAAGGAATTTATTTTTTAAACCTTATTGATCCCCTTGTTTCATCAGGTAGATGGATCTTCCTGCACCTTTAAGGGCTGGTGCTGATCTTTGAGAGGGAACAAGTTTTATCGGAGAAACAGCAGAGCTGTCTCCAGATCAGCTGAGAATCACCACAGCAAAGCACTCAGTCAGGAGGTCTCGTGTTGATCCTGGTCTGTGTCTCTGTGAGTTGATCTTCAGCTGCGATATTCATGCCTCTCAGCATCAAATCCTGCTTAGTCTTGCTTTCAGGTTCTGGACTTTAAACTCCACCTGTGCAGGTGGTTTGGTGCAACTTTGAGGTAATGCTGTTTTATTACATGGCAGGTTCAGAATATTTGAATCACCAAAGCAGTAGGAAGCTCATTAAATGTCTGAAACAAAAAGGCCTAAACCAGATGTCACTGTACTTCACAATGGAAATAGATGGGGTTTTTTTTTAGTGGCTGATAAAGTTGGTTTTAGTTATTTTTATTTGATGTTCAAGTGACATATTGTATCAGCCTAGAGGTTTTCTTCAAGTCTTTCCATTCCAAAAGGCAAATACTTAAAGCAAAGCTTCCTGAGTGTTCTGTCACTTCTGCTTTCTGTCAACATATACACAATGCAAAATTGTATCCCGTTATTAAATGAGCGAGAACAGTGTGCTGGAAGCATGGTTATCCTCACCCAGAGGGCAGAGTTCTTATGAAAAAGTATGTATCTTCGCATAAGAATGTTGTTTTGTTTGGTTTTCTTTCCATTGAAATCCCACCGCAGTGTTATGAATTCACTTGCTCTGGCTTATAATACACACTTCAGGGGAGTGTATGGTAAGGCTCAAGAAACAGCCTTTGTGCTTTTTAAAGATCAGTTCAGTCTTAAAGTAGGAATTGTATTTCAGGGGAAGAGAAAACTTTCTTTATTTCTTATCAGTGATTAACAGGACTTCTCAAATCAAATTCAGAGCTGGTACCGAGTTAGCTTTTCAGTGTCATCAGTGCATGATGTTCAGTGCTTGGCTGCCATTTACACTAGGCTGATGAGGACATTGCTACTTCATCCTTTCTTCTGTTTTCTGCTCAAACACAAGAAAGCTTTCATATACACAAGACAGCAGTGTTTATTACAAACAAAAGCATATCCCCAGGACTGCGTGAGCAAGGCAAGTTGAGGCAAGCTGTGCTCATCAGCCTTGTGCAGCGCTCAGACATGCAGCTGTTGAGATGCTCTCACTCAAACAACAATTGCTGTGAGTTCCCAAGGGAGATTTTTTTTTTTTTGGAAAATAGGCCTTCAAAACTAAGAATGACTTGGGCATCTGTTCCCTGGTTTCCACAGGCTTTAAGTCCCCGAGTTTCACATTTAAATGGATCCTAAAAGCAAGCTCCATGAAGTTTTCATTTGGAATGCGGCCCAACTGTGCTACAATGCTCATACACCTTGAATTTCTCCTAGTGTTATGTTTTCTTAGGAAATCTTCATTTTCTTTGTCCAGTGCTGGAATATGTTTTAGTAATTAGTTGTTTACCACCTTGTCACAAGGGAGGGAGGTGAAACAGGTGCTGATTTCTTCTCTCTTGTGACCTATGATAGGACTAGAGGTAATTGCAGGAAGATGTGCCAGGGAAGGTTTAGACTGGATATTAGGAAAATGTTCTTCACCCAGTGGGTGATGAAGCACTGGAACAGATCACCAGGGAAGTAGTCATGGTACCGAGTCTGCCAGCATTCAAGAAAATTTTGGATGATGCCCTCGGTCACACAGTGTGAATGTTGGGAGTGTCCTATGTAGAGATAAGAGTTGGACTCGATGATCCTTTTGGGTCTCTTCCAACTCGGGTAATTCTATGATTCTATGATAATGTGAAAAAAACCCTGCCCCAAACCCTAATGAATGCTATCTGGGTAAAGCACTAGTCTGAAAGGATATGAACTTTTGGAGATGGTCAGCTTAAGAGTTGATTTTGCTGATTTTGTATGTACAAATATAATATGTGTATACATTACCAATGTGTCTCTTGAGACATTGAAAATTCCCAAGTATAGAGGGAGGTCACATAAGGTCACATCTCTTGTGAATTGGTGTGCTTCAGAATAGCTGAGAGGATCATGCCCGTCTTGTTCCTGTTAAAGCATTAGAAGAGGAAATTCCCACCCTTCTTGCCCCTACTCCCTTCCAAGGCTCCCTGGCAGATCCGTAGCCAACGTGCCGGTGGCAGGGTGGGCTGTGGGGCTGGGCAACACTGGGAGGCTGCGGGGGACTGGCTGCAGGTCCCACTGGCTGCACCCTCAGTGGCTTCTCCTCCCGGGGCTCAGAGCTGCGGTATTTGCATAATTGCTGCCTGCGTGAATTAATGTAGTAATTATGCAATTATGACACTTGTCTGACTGCATTGTCTGTGTGGTATATGGAAATGATACAATGATTATAAAATGATTATACAATATAGCAGCGTGCCTGTAAAATGTAGTGCCTTTGCTGTGCTGTTGATAGGTACCTGCACTCTATAAAAGAACTGGCTCACCGTGGAAGGCTGGTGAAGTTGTTTATTTTTATCTGCTACCTTTTGCTGCGAAAAAATTAACCAATTTCCAGAATTCAAGCTTTAATAATTTCTTTTAACTACTGGCCATCTGTTGTACTGTGGAAGGATTTCCTACAGGGGTGCCTGCTTTAATGAATTTTTGCCATTGCTGTCATATCAGCTCAGCGTTTTCCTGTCATCTTTCTGTTGTCATAAATGGTTTCTGAATTGACAGCTGTCACATACGTGCTTAGGTAGCAACTGGGAAAATCCACTGATGGACTAAAGCTGAATTCTTTTGCTTGGTCATTGCATCTGAAGAAAGTAGGAGCAGATAAAAGGTTGGCATGTTAAAATGAACTGTAGAATTTAATCTAACTTCTGTAATTTATCAATATTAATATACAGTAGGATTCCTTACCATTAGAAGTCAAAGAGAATCATTGTAATGCATGATCCTACCAGACATAGTCATGCTTTGTTTTGCAGTCATGGAATTTCATTTATTTCAATAGGACATCACTTGTGCATAAAACTCAAATCTTTCTGCAGAAGATGATTTCAACATTTATTCTATATGAAATATGGTAATTATTCAATATTTGCCCATTTCCTGAATTAAGATTTTCTGATGGTTTTAATAAAAACAAGCTACTGATGTTGAGAACCTTGGTGATTGTTTGGAGACATCCAGAAGGGGAAAAATACAGTCTGAACTGTAAGCACTCCTTTATCTGGAAGAGACTGCCTTGTATATTACACTGAAAGGGCAGGGTAAATGGCTGGGCATGGATCTACTGAGGGAAAATTTAGTTTCAGCATCGGTGAAGTTTTGAAGCTTGGCACCTTTGGGGTTCACTGCTTTCAGGTGGGGGCATTGCTGCAGAAAGTGTTCTGGGAAAAAAGCAGACGTGGAGCCTCTGCCTGGTGGTCATGTCCCATTCAGGATGTGCCCAGCCAGTGCCACAGACTGCAGGATAGAGACCCTGCGCTAGGGAGGGTTGTGCCACACGTTATTGTACAATACTGTTGCTTCCAGGACCTTGCTGGTACGGCTACGTGGATGTAGCATCTGAGAGCCTGTGCCATGATGTGTCTAAACAGTTGCTATACAGGAGTGAAGCTTGGGTCTGTAGCAGGCTGCTCTGTGAAAAGTGAGTAAGAGACGCAGTAGCAGACAGAAAAGCAAACAGAGCATTACGGGTTATTAGGAGAGAAATAGGGAATAAACTGGAGAAACACCATTGTGTCACTATATATATATTCGTGCTTTTCCAGCACTGTGGAGATCTCGTGTGGTTTTGGTGCCTTTATCAGGAAGAATAGAATAGAATAGGAAAAAGTTATGGAAGGGCCATGAGGCAAGGTTAGGGCAGAGGTGGGCTGTCCAGGAGGAGAACAGAGCAGGCATGCAGGGAGGGAATTAGAAAAGCCAGTGCTTGGCTATAGCTAAATGGAGAGCTAGATTTCTTGTTCTGCCTGTACAGCTCTCAGGTCTCCTTCCCTCGTTCCCACTGCTGTGCTGCAACGATGCTACTGGCAGTGTACTGGCATAGTAAACCAAACTGCTCTCTCGTATCCGTTTGTTCTCCCCTCCCTACACTGGTTTCTCCTCCACAGCTCCTTTCCTGCCCAAACCTCCCCTTCATTCAGCGCTATGCACTTCCAAGATCTCCCCCTTTACCGCACACCATGATTTTGTCAGGCCACTCTGGGGTACCCCACTGCAGAGCAGAGCTCCTGTCCTGCTCTGTGCTGCCCCGTGGGGTGCTGGGGCTCTGTGCAAATGCAGGGAACACAAGAGGCAGTGCAGGGCCACACACCACATGCTGCAATTGCTCTGTCAATGACAGGAACTATCTTTGTTTTCCCATGGCATGGGTGGGCTCAGAGATCTTCAGCAGCCACCCTCAGGCAGAGTCCTGCCACACACCGGGGGACAAATCAGACTCCAAGTGGGCAATTTGGCATTTTGCAGTAGTGCATTTTTGCGGATGGTCAAATATACTTTGGAGAAGAAAATGCTTGTGGAGAGCCACATTTTACCCAAGTTTTATAATTGAGTTATTACGGAAGTGTGTGAAAAAGGGGGTTTAGAATAGAAGTGCTGACACTAGAACAGCATGAACACAGCTGTTATAATATAGTAAATTTGTAAGAAATTGTATAGCTAACAAAGTAGGTCAACAGCTTCAGAGGAAAAACTGTTTCAGATGGCATGCTACTCTATCTTAGGGGATCTTGATGTTTTTTCAACATGAGAACAGAGACGTTTTCCCTTCTGTGCTAATTCCTGTCATCTTCATTTTTAAAAATATATTCGTGCTGGAAGTTGGGGCTGACCTCCAAATGTGAGTAAATACAAATTTAGCTATGTACAAGTACAGCAGAGTGGGGCACAGACCAGAGAACATAAGTTGACTATACCATGCCAGATCACAGGTTGCACTTGCCCAGAATTCCACCTGTGACAGTGGCCAGTAATGGATGATCGTGAACAAGACTGAGAAGGCAGATGGCACGTGTGACAGTTTTTCCCGAGCAGACACAAGCAAATCGTGCATTAGAGAGTTCACAAATCCAAAGCGTTGCCTTTGTATATAACAGTCCTTATGGCTTCTCTTCTTCCATGAATTTGTCCAGTCTTTTTGAGTGTTTTTAGATTTTCAGTACACTTAGGTGGAAAGCAATCCCAGAGTTTAGGAAAGAACATGGGACTTTGGCTTTCCTAATTTCCTCCGTGCCTGCCCGGGTGGTGTCTCTGTGCTCCTCCTAGACAACACATCCCTGCCCTGCCCTTGCTGGTTTTTGCTTCTAGCTCAGTTTGGGGTTCTCTGTTGAGCCATGCTGGCTTCTGCACTTTGGGCTGTACTGTGCTTGTATTCCATGGGGATAATCCTTGAAGATTAGCCAGCTCTTGTGCTCTTATTTGCCTTTCAGAGTAATGTCTGATAAGATCCTGCCTATCAGTTCTCAGAGAAGCTCTTAATGTATTTAGCATTACAGGTCATTTAGGCCTCTAAAGTGCTGGTAGCTTGGGCTTCAGTCAGGTATTTTGCTTTATTATTGCTATGTAAATATGCTTTTGCCTTTCTTGTCTCTCCATACCCTCCAGAAGCCCTTGAAAAGACCAGTCCATCTACCTGTAGCTGGGAAGCCTCCAGGTCCCTAATGCCCTTCAAGGGAGCTGTCACCCAGCTGCAGTGATTAGGAGAGCAGAACATTTCCCAGTGTGCCAGTAGATAAATAAGAAAACTCCCCACTGATTTAAAACTCAGAGCAAATTATTCTTTTTCTATTTCTCCCTCATTCTTGGAAGGATTTACGTTGCTGTCAGCATGCTGCCCAACAAGACTGGAACATCTTGCTGAAAACCATTTATTGTATTTCTGGTCCCTTTAGGGTCCACCTCAAATCTCTACTTTCCACTTCACTCTACCCTCCTGCCTGTTAACCCCTACTTACCCATTCAGCTTATGGCTGCTTAGTCTAACTCAATCAGTTTGAGTATGAACATTATCAGCCTGTAACTAATAGCATCAAACTGTTCTAGGAGACAAGGTTAATCCATATAGTAAATACAGACTTTCTGTAAACACTTTGTGTTCCTCATAGCAAATATTGCCACACGAAGATGGCACTTCCCAGTTGCTGCATCCATCTGCATCTGTGTTTAAATTCAGTACCTTAATCTTGTCTTCCTTGTCCCATTTTTTTTTTTTTACTCTGCTTATGGCAAAGAGGTTTTGAGGGTCTCTCCTCTCCCTCTTGCAACCTTCCTGTAGATCTCCTTTATTGCCTTGGGGTACACTGCTGCTGTTGGGAAGCTTCAACAGTGATGTCCACCTGGCTCAGAACAATATATTTATAGACACAGCTGTTCTCTAGAACTTCCAGCTCTGAAAACATGTAAATACCAGTGATACTTTGGCTGATAAGTGTATTGCTTAATGGCATATTTTTTATGACAAAGAAGATTTGAGTGCTAAAGTGATAACAGGATTGGGACCAATCATAACATTTTGAAGAACTCTTACTTCCCTTCTCAAAAATTATCTGTTCACTGAGGAGGAAAAATTAAACTGTTTTTGATGAGTCAAAACTTCATAAAAAACACTTGTGACAGTGACCCTTAACTGCTCTGAGGAGCCAAGGATCTTATTTTCAGTGCAAGTAACTATCTTGCCTTACATTTGATCTGAATCTTTCAACAATATTGTTAACCAGCTTTACAGGTTAATCCTGGTGGTTTGGGGGTTTTTACACAGCTTCCTGTCTCATCCTAAAATTTGCTTTTTGTATTCTTTTGAAAACATCTGTGTATTTTATGACAGAGGAAACAAATTCGTTGTGTTCTCTCTACTGCAGTTTGAGTACATCTCATGTAATTTCTGAACAATTTCCTCTCGAAACAAATTTCTCTCCATTTTTTTAAACTTCATACTGCTGGATTTCCAACTTCTATTTCCTGTGTTGGCTGTCCCCTGACTGCTTTCATTTCTACAGTTATTTTTTAGACAAGCTGTAAGCACTGTAATTTTGTTATGAGCTACCAAAACTCTATTCTCTCTTTATAATATTCCTACTATTTCTTGGATGAGCCCACAGTCTGGGAGCTGAATTTTTCAATGAAATAGACCTCCTCTTTGCAGCAGCTAAGGCAAATATTATTTTGTTTGGTGATAAGCATGTATTTTTTTTGCACAGAAATGGACCCAGACGTGACCTGCAGTGCCAGTCTCAAAATCTGAATTCTTCCATGTTTGAGTCATTTATTTTTGTGCTGACTTGCAGTTAGATGTTCATGCTATTTTTTCCCTGGGTTATATAATCCTTATCTAGGCAGCTGACACTACAATCTGAGTTGCAGTGGTACTTAGCAAGGAGTGGAAAAACGATTGGAATGATATGTTTTAACATTTCAGAGGCACAGGATGTTCAGCTTATGCTTCATGACTGCTGAGTAACCTTATTGATAAAAGGAACGTTACTGAAATACTGACCCTCTTTTTAATAATACAGCAAAATTGTGCTATTATGTGCTACTGTATTTTACCCATAGAGAATTGGAAAAATGATTTACTACTAGGTCTAGTAAATAGGTACTATCTATTATTCACAGAAAATCAAATGCCACAAATTGAATCTCTTCCTTGCAATGAAGTTAATGTTGCATTATCAGCTGTGCTTCAACTTAATGTTGTTTGCTTTGATTTCACATTTGCAAAGAAGTTTGCTCACAGAGGCTTAATTTCATCTACATGATGTACAAAGGTAATGAAAGACCGATATTCAACAAATACAGTAGGTCGATTCATTCTTCAACGTGAACAGGTATTTTGGCCACATATTCATTTTAAAGGCAGGCAAACAGTGGCTGATAAGGTGCTTACTACAAGTCTTACTAAAGTTTCAAGTGATTCAGTAAACTGGGACTGGTTTTACCCAGACTGTTTGGTCAGGGGCCATGAGCAAAATGAAATATTTGCTTTTGAACTAACTGCTCCTTTGCAGTGTGTAGGTTATGTACCCTTTCACGTGTGAAAGCCTTGAGCTCAGCCTTAATCATCTGTCACTTTATGCCACCCAGCAGAAAACTGCTTTGCAGAAAAGGATGTGTAGGTCCTCGTAGACACTAAGTTGACCATGAGACAGTAAATGTGCCCTTGACACAAAAAAGGCCAGTGGTATCTTGGGATGCGTTAGGAAAAGCATTGCCATTGTCAAGGAAGGTGTTCCTTTCCCTCTACTCAGGCCAGCCCTGGAGTACTGTGCTCAGTTCTAGGCTCCCCCGTGCAAGAGAGACAAGGATACTGGGGAGAGTCCAGGAAGGGGTCACAAAGGTGTTGAAGGGACTGGAGCATCTCATGTGAGGAAAGGCTCGGGGAGCTGGGAGTGTTTAGCCCAGAGAAGAGGAGACTCAGGGAGACCTTAGCAATGTATATAAATACCTGAAGGTAAGGTGCAAAGAGGACAGAGCCAGGCTCTTTCCAGTGGTGCCCTGTGGCAGGACCAGAGGCAGTGGGCACAAACTGAAACACAGAAGGTTTCTCCTGACCATCAGGAAACACGTTTTTAGTGTGAAGGTGACTGAGCACTGGAACAGGCTGCCTAGCAAGGTTGTGGAGTCTCCATCCTTGAAGATATTCAAAAGCAATCTGGACATGGTCCTGGGAAATTTGCTGTAGGTGGCCCTGTTTGAGCCGGGGTGTGAGGGGGTGGGATTAGACTAGATGACCTCCAGAGATCTCTTCCAACCTCAAATGTTCTGTGACCCTTGTATGCCTTCACCCTTATAACCTGAATGCAGCCCTTGGCCAATGTTGAGTATGGGCATGTGTGCAGGCCTTGAGACCACGTCCTCTGCTTTTATTTGCTGTGAACTTTGCTATTGTTTTTGGTTTTTTTTTTCATTTTATAAGCACTCTTTTGCAGTGGTGTCAGCTCTTTTGGCTGCAGTGAAGTTCCTTGGTTACAGAGAATTTTCAGTCGTTGGCCTTCCAGATGTTATAGAAATTGCAAGTCATCGGTTTCCCTGTAGCTGCAGGGCTCAGATTAGTTCCAGGAGTTCGAACATAAGAAGTAGAAGGATAAAGAGAGGGTAAAGAAAAGATCAAAAAGTTTTCAACCATGAGGTTGGGAACAGGAAAACTGAGGTGTGTGTATGGAGAACATAAAGATGGGGTAGGAGCTGGCTCACTGCTGTAGAAAGGTCAGAACTAGAGAGAGGATGAGAGAGGCTCGAAAAGAATTTTGAAATAGTCAATATTGCTGAAGAATTTTATGAAAGTAATGAAGCCCAGTTGCTTGAAAAACTGTACGTGTCAAGTTAGAATCTACTTTTGTTGCCATGACTGGAGTGTGTGTTAATGCTGCCATGGGCAATGGGCACTCTGCTAATCTTCTGAATCATAGATATTGTACTGAATTGAAGTGTAGAGTCTGAGTAGTACTTAATCAGTAATAATCACAATCAAAATTGAATTTTAATGCAGTTTAGGATAATTAGTCATTTATCAAATGGATTTGGTTGGGGGGCATGTGAATTGCCTGACAGCATGGAGCTGTATTCTTCTAAGTTTCATTCAAGAGTGTTTGCCAGATTATTTTAATGAGTAGTGTTTGACCTGTAGCTCATTTGCAAATGGATTTTGTGGAAGTCTGTGATGGGGCGTGTGTGGGTTGTGAAGGGTTTGTGCTGTCAGTGGCCAATATGTTTCAGTCAGAGCTTGGGTATGAGATGTTCAGTGCTCAACCAACAACATTCTGCAAAGCTACTCACACTTTGTTTCAGAGAAGTTGTATCTAGGTGATTTCCAGCTCTGATTGAGCATTTTTAAATAATCGCTCGGATCTGTTAGTTGCTGCTAAAATGAAATTGCACAAATAAATTTTTGTGGGACAGATGATGATGTGAAAATAATTACATGAAATCAAATGAGAGAGTGCCACAAAGGACACAGGTGGGAGTTGGAGAAGTGTTCAAAGATGTTTGAACAGATGCCCAAAGGTCACCTCTGTTACCTAACAATAAAAGTACTGGCAGTTAAAGAATAAGGGTAGTGTATCTGAACAAGGATATGCAAAAAGTGTCCAAGGACAAATAAGATGCTTATTTTTAAGGAATAAACATTGAGGTTATTTGCAGAGTGAAAGCAGCAGTGTGAGGTAACTATATGCAAAAAGGTGGATGGACAGTAAGGTGTGTTATTGGTGTGGAGTTTCCAGTGTCTGCTGCTGTTTTGCTGAGTGAGATGTTACATGCAGTGCTCTCCACACTTTTTCCAAGAGAAAGTTATGCCATATTTCAAAGGAAAAGGAATGCCTTCTAGTAGGTAAATGTAATTTCAGGACCTCAGACATGCTGGCAACCTCCCTTCTGGTCAGCTGCAGCTGGATTGTGGGGGTTTTCTACACTGGCTGGAAATATAGTGGAAAGCCTGAAGTGAACATTCATTTCAGTCTGTGTAATTCTGCTGGGATTGGGGAGAGGGCAGATAGCCAGTGCTGTGGAGAAACAGGGGCAGGATGCCTCTCCATGGCCCACAAACCACAGATTATTCTTGAACCAAATACTTGGAAACAATGATTCCATAAGGCAGGTAGAAGCATTAGCAAGATCAAGGGAAAATGGGAATAAAGGGAGTGAAATTTGCTAATGTGGTTTGTAAAGGCATTTTGTTTGTTATAGGGAAAAAAAATAAGATTTTAAACTTTTTTTTGTACCCTGCATAAGATTAAAAGCCAGTAAGAAGTTTCTTTGCTAAATAAAATCTATATTTTTCCTCTGTTGGACTGTTTGATTTGAGGAAACTTCCAATATGTTCTTCAGATTTTTAATTCTCTCATTTTTCTTTAAAAAAGAAAAGCAGGGCCAGAGACAGTTTGGGTGATGCATGTTTCTGAGGCATTTCTCAGAAATGGTTCCAGAGAGCATTGGAGCCTTTCCCTGGGAACCAACTCTTCAGCTGTTCAGGTAGAAAAAACACTGGACTCTTTGATTGTATATTTACATGGTGCTTCAAAGGACCATAGACGAAACGCCTGAGAGTTTCTAGGATTTTTTTTTTAAACCAGGCTCAGTGTAGTTCAGTTTGTCTTACTATGCCTTTGCAGCCACATAGGCCAAAGGTGGAGATGTGGGGTGAGGCAGGGGGATAGTAACACATCTCTCACTTAAATGCACAGATGTTTTTAAATCACATTTCAGCATGTTATCTAATTTTTATCGTTAGTCATTAGTGTAACTGACTCGACAGAAAGGACAGGAAAAATTTATATGGCTTCTAAAATCAATGAGCCATTAAATAGGTGACAATAATCTTGATATAAACTTAGAATATTTAATTGGCATGCAAAATACCTCTAGAGAGCATAACCATTTCAGGCTGTTCTCTGAATCGCAGGTGTTTATATCTTGCCCGTGAAGTTCAAGGCGAGGCAGCTCTCTGATGGAGCTCTCCCACAGTACCTGGGTTTTGTATCTTTTCTCCATGCTCTACTGCAACTCTTCTCTCTTTTTGCATGTGTCTCTGTTTGATTTCATGGTTTTCTGTCTTCAGTTCTATGTGAACAGATGAAGTCGCAGAAGTGGCAGTGATGCTCTGCCAGTTTAGAACCACTGAGGTCTGAGCACTTTATTTTACTGAGCGGGATTGATTATTTCATGCACTGCATTATCAAGTGTGACTTCCATTCTTGTTGTGTGTAACATGGATAACTGGATCTCCCCTGCTGTCTGGGAGAGTGGTCTTTGTGCTTGGCTTTGGTCTTCTGATCGGTTTGCTTCTGTTTTTCCCAGTCAGTCTTGTTCTTTTGTCCCAACTGCCACCTGTAATAGTATTTTTTATTTTTTAGAGTCATTGTGTTTAGCCGTGGGCTGGGAGCTCTCAAAGGAGCTGCTGCTCTTTCTCTTCCCATCTTGGAAGGGCACTGGAAAGCAGCTGTGCCCTCAGAGGCTGCTCAGCATCCCTACCAGTACTGAGTGGGAAGCAGACATCTCCTGCCTTCTTCCACAGGCTGAGGGTGGGTCCCTCCTCATGCTCAGCTGGATCCCTTTCCAAGAGGAGGAAACCCCAGGCACTGGCTCCATTGCTGTTGCCTCTCCTCTCAGTTGAGGGCTGCAGAAGTACAGCTTCCTGCTGGCTCTACTGCAACTCTTCTCTCTCTCTGCCTTTCCTCTGCCCAGAGCCTAAGTAGGGCCCATTCTTAGCTGCTGCCTTGGGCTGAATGTGCTTTGTAGTCGCATATGTCAGGCAATGGCTTACCCCTCAGGAACCTTTCAGGCTCTTCACCAGATGTCATATCATTGTTTTTGCTTTATGTTGTAGAATGTCTTTCCACGTTGTGTTTGCTGTTTCAGGAAAAACATCTAGAGAAAGAAAAATATGTGTAAGTATTGGGATGGCAAATAGAGGCAGAGAGCATGGCTTGTCCAGACAAACAGTCGCAGGTGAGGATGGATCTCGTGGTACTTGAATCACTGTTACCTGGTGCCCTGGCCAAGTGGGGAGTTTTGCGTTGTGTTTGATAGCAAGTGCTGTCTGAGATAGTTTTCTGTTCCTGATTTTTGCATTGTTGTTCCTATTTTACTGCTGGTTTACAAATTAATTTTATTTTAATAGTAATTGTGTTTTTCATATTATTCTTATTTGTAACATTGTGAATGCATATTATGGTACTTATCTTCTAGGATTGAGACAAGACAATGTAAATGGGGCTCACAACTGAATTCACATGCAATTGAGATTGATCCTTTCCCCCAGAAAATGAAAATTTAAAGTTCTCAAAAGTGTTTACGTGAAGACAGACAAAAATATTTCAGGAAAAAACCCAAATCATATAAATGAAACATTGTATTTCGTTCTCCTATGATGCTAAATTTTCAAAGCCTTTTCCCCTTGCCCTGAAAGCATTTTCTCATGTGTTTGTTGTGCTCCGTTGTAGAAAATCTACCCTGGGAACATGCAACACCCCTTTATTAAGTTGCCAAATGATTTTAGCAATCTTATTTTCCACATCTGGTTTTTTAAAACTCTTTGAAAAGCAGCCAGGCCTGTGAAAAGAAATCATGAATTGCAAATGTATGTGTCGCTGAAAGTTACCTCACATTTTTAAACTGCTGCTCTGGCGCAGTGCAAACAATGACTCCACTGACTGGGGGTGGCTGCACAGCTGTAGCGTGTTGTGCTGTGTGACCAGACCTGGCTCAGGTAGGAAAATTCACTGTGAAGGGCATCTGTGGTTAAGTGCTGGAGTAGCCTTATAGACTGCTTGCTTTTAGCATCTATTTCTCTTACTTCTGTATTCACCCCGGTCTTCTCAGGGAACCTTTTTAACTGCTTTTTCTTCTGATGCTTGGTTTACAAATGTTAAATGTAACAACAATATTTTTAAGTATGAGTCCTTGATGTCCCACAAACTCATTTTCTTGCTGTGTCTGGAGAAGATAATAGGATGGCAAGTCAGCTTCTTTAACACAGCAGAAGACAGGTATGGCCATAAACGCTCTCTGCTACCATGGAGGAGCAAAGGAACAAGATGTGGGACCTGAAAACCCCAAAGCTCAGCTGAAGTGGCCTACTGACCACCTCGTGCTGCCCACCCAGGGCCATTCAGAGCTCAGACAAACAGAAGCCTCCCTCCTCGCAGAGCCGAATGTTGTGTCTTTGTATGTTAGGATTAAGAAATTCCTTCTCTACTCACTGTGATCTGTTGTGTGAAGCAAAGCTTGTGCTGTGGCTGGTGGATGAGTTTTTGAGCTGCAACCATAAGAACCAAAACTCTTAAAGTTTGAAAGAAGCTTTGACCTGTTTATTACTGTACAGAGGTTACCAATACTGTACAATTAGAAGTAGCATATACATTAGCAATTAAGAAGTCAGGGAAGTGTAGATGTGAACAATAGACCATCTGCTTGACAGAAATAACTATTAAGAGCAGTATGAATTTCAATGCTTCTTTACTACTTAAACTGCTCTAATGACTAACATTCTTGTGGCACAATTGCCTCGTTAGCTAATGGAAATTCTTAGGGAAACCCCTAGGAAAGAACAGTTATGAAGTACTAGGCACAAATTAAATATTGATTATTTTTAATGCATCAAATTAAACATAATCATACTCTAGGAAATACATAATGTTTCCCAGAAATAATTGAAATCCCAGTGCTAGTTCCTGTACAAGGTGACTTCATACTGAAATGAGTTGCAGTACAATAGAAGCCACTGCTAACTTATAATTTGTGAAATTCAAAAAGTGTTAGCATATCATTTAGATAATGAAACCTTTATACCCATTTAGATTTGTGAGTACCAACTTGAGTGAAGGAAATGCTGTTTCAGTGCTATTATATTAAATTATATACATTTGTGGGGGGTGTTAGATGGCTGTATGTTTAATTTACAAGCTTTTCATTCCAAGCCTTTCATTTATTCTTAGCAATTTAGAAAACCGTAGTTTTAAAAACTACTGATAGTAGTGTTAAAATCAAGTGCATATTCACAAGGCTGACCAAAGTCTAAATGATCAAAGTAGACAATAAATATGAATAATTTCTGAGACGTTTTTAATAACTATTTTTTTTAATGTTTTAATTGCTTGTTCCTCTTGTGAACCACCATCAGTCTCCCTCTGTTCCTTGTTTAAAATAAAACCATTTGATTCAAGAGCAGCAGCCAAATGTCTCATTGAAAGGGAAAGGAAGGAAAGAGAGAGGAGTGAAGCAGGCTGGCTGTGGCAGTGCTGGCAAGAGGTGTGGCAGTCTGGCCACTGACACGTAGTGTTTCATGGAAAGCTGGGTTGTTGGTACTATTCAGCTCCACTATTTCTTGAGGACTTTTGCTTGTGGGTCACCTCAGAGCAGCTTCATGGTCTGCGTTACCCATCCTGTGCCAGGATGTGTCTGGGAGGTGCTGCCCAGATGTTGGCAGAAAGGGCACATCTTGTTCCCAGAGGCTGCAGCCACGGAGCTGTAGGGTTCACGGCCTCTGAGGAGCCTTCATGGGGAGCGTGTCTCTGGAGCTGTTCTGTGCCAGCAGCCAGATGTCTCCCTGGCCTGCCATGTGGCCTAAGGCATGGAATCTCACACGCTCAGTAAATAAAAGATTGCTGGGGATGGTTTTCAGCATTATAGGGTAGTTTTAGGGGCAGCTTTGGAAAGAATCTGTAAAAGATGATACATTTCCATGCATTGAGTGTGGAATTCTAGGCTTGGAAAGTATTAGGAGCTTAAAACATAAAAAAAAATAAAATTCAAACTCGCTGTTTTGTATTTAAAAGCATTCAGGACATTTACACTGAGTCAGGAGCATCTTGTTGCTGCTTCCATTTAAGAGTATCTCTTGGTGTAGGCAAGACAGGCTGCGAAAGCATCATTCTTGGTGTTGGTACGTGCATGGGGAAGAGCTGGAGCTTGGTTTGCAGGAGAGGTGGTTAGAAAATCCCTCTTTCTATTGGTCAGCTGGCAGTCAAGTCACTAAATAGGAAGCACCTCTTTTATAGTGCCTTTTTGGAGAAAAACTGTCTACCTGCAGCAGCTGAGAAGGTGGCCCAGTAGATCTGCTCTTTTGAATCCTAAGGGTTTCCTCCCCTTGACAGAAATGTTTCTTCCCGGTGTCAGATACAAAAGACTGCTGAGCTGTTTCCAGCTACTTTGTGGGATTTATTAACATTGACTTTGGGGCTGTTTGGATTTTCCAAGCATTAGCTCTAAAGTTTTCTGTGTTCTGGCTTTTTTTTTTTCTCCTCTCTGGTAAGTTTGTGTGTCCTGCTATCTGCAGAATGAGGTGCTTTTCTGTATCTGTGCTGTTGCTTTTTGTTGCTGGAGAATCTGCAGTTGTTGCCCGGCAGAGAACAGGCTGGTCAAACACAACTCGAAGGAAGGGCTGTCCAGTTTGTAAATTGGGATCAGAGTTCTCAGGAGAGGTGGTGAGCTCTCAGGAGCTCCCAACAGCTTGTACAGCTGTTTAAAATGCTTTACCTGAGCTCTTTAACTCTCAGTTTAGCTGCACTAAGCTAGAGGGAAAGGGCAAACAGAGGCAGTGGGAATGCAGAAGGAGCAGCGCCCGTGGCACTGGATGCCGCTCCAGTCCCACTCAGTGCCAAAGGCAACTTGAGGCCGGGCAGCTCTCCCTGTACCAAGCCAACAGCACAGCCAGGGCAGACTTGACTGACCTGGCACAAGTTCTGTAGGCTGAAAATGCAGATCCTTCATGACTTGCTTTTAAAAGTCACCATTTTTTCCCCATTTTAGGACATAAAACTGCATTTTCAGTTCACAGCCGTTCACTCAGTATCAGCTTGCTGGATTTCATTCCTAGACCTTGGTATGAAATCTCAGGCAAACTGTTGTTTATTCTTATCTCAGTTTTCCTTTTTGTAACTTGCTGAGTGTTTGCTGTATCTGTTGGATGCTTAAATATCCTGGTGATAAATGCCTAAGGAAAACAAAACAAAGAAGTTAGTCTGCAGTGCCGTTTGCAAAGCACTGGGAGATTCTCGCAGGCAAGTGCTAAGCATTTGCAGCAGATTTTGTTTAATTGTAAGCAAGCTGTTTACAGCTGAGTGTATTTTTATGGAGTTGCTGCATTGTTTGGTTGTTGAAAATAGTTTCTGAAAGCGGGGCTGAGGCTTGTAAGGTGTAGAAAATTTTCAACCTAGGGAAGGAAGGAGGCAGCTTTCACTGCTTGACTGGCTTTTGCAGCAACTGGCCAGTGTTCAAGGTCTTGGTGTCAGTGCAGGAAATGTTTTCAAAATTCCTGCCTTAATTAATGGGGTTTGTGTGTGGTTTTGTGCAGAGCTGAGAGTTCAAGATTGCTCCCAATCAAGAAACTTCAAAGAATTAATGCAATAAGTTTTCTTGCTGTTTTAGTGCCAGGACTGGATGCCATGTGTACACCTGCCCCTATTTTGGTGCTATCTTTGTTTTCCAAAGCCAGTAAGAACCCAGATTGTAGGTATTATCACTCTTTGGAGACTACTTGAGCAGGAAATGGATTAAAAGAAGAAAAGGAGCTGTGGATACCATACCTTTCCATAATCCTCATGAATTATCAATTAGAGCACAGTTACTTGTGTCATTGTCATCCATTTGCTGTCAGCATTTTTCAAATCATACGCCTTGCTAAGGAGGGATTTTCTTCTTTATAACTGCTAAAATAATTTTGAAACTTAGCACACAACACCCACAGTACTTAGTTTGAGGCCATTTATTTTTATTTTATTTGGGGGACCATAAGATGGTCAAAAGATTGAATCGTTAAAGCAGACAGAGTGCAGAGATATTTCAGAAAGGATTTCCCGTTCCTGTAATTTCACGCTTCCAAGGGAAAAGGAGTGATTTGCAGGGATTTTACACTTGCCTTTTCATACTCAAAGTTAATACACTGCACTATTACACTCAAAGTTAATGCATTGTGCTGTTCCACAATGGGTCATCAGTGCTCAGTGTTTCATGGAGAAGGGAAATGTTAGGAAACAAATGTGGAGAGACAAAGTCATTTGTCCAAAGATGCACAGTGGGTTTGAGAGTGCTCCTGGTCAATCAACCAGGCCATGAACCCAAGTGTTGAGTTTTATCTGGCAGAGCTGCATAGACTCAACTGTGAGCCCTGGGCTTGGTTCTTCCCCTGCTCCTTCTCTTCTTGCTCCACAGCTGCTGGTGAGCTGGTGCTTGAAGCCAGAATCTGGCTGCTGACACTGCTAGGGCAGTAGAAGAGGGAGTTGGAGACTAGTGGCTATGGACAGGAGGAGGAGAACGCAGAGATGCCACGTGGGCAGACCAACACATGGCTCCTGCCCTCAAGACTGCATGGCTGCACCATACCTTGCTACGAAGAGGTGTTTGGGAGAGCTATGAGCTAGAGCTGGTTGTGAGAGACAGCAGCTTGGGGAAAGGACCTACTTTGGAGAAGTTCATGGAGGACTGTCTCCCGTGGGAGAGGATCCCATGCTGGAGCAGAGGAAGAGCATGAGGAGGAAGGAGTGGCAGAGGCACTGTGTGATGAACTGACTGCAGCCTCCATTCCTCATCCCTCTGTGCCACTGCAGGGGAGGAGGTAGAGAAATTGGGAGTAAAATTCAAACTCAGGAAGAAAGGAGCAGTGAGGGGAAGGTGTTCTTTTGGGGATTTGGATTTGTTTCAGTATTGTTCTGTTTTGTTTGGTAATAAATTAGATTGATTTTTTTTTTCTCAAGTCAAGTCTTTGTTTTGCCCATGACAATAATTGTTGAATGGTGCCTCTGTGTCCTTATCTTGGCCTGCAAGTTTTGCCTTTTTTTCTTTCAATTCTCTTCCCCAACAGGACTCAGAAGGTGGAGTGAGTGAGCGGCTACCTGGGTTTTTGTTGCCTGCAGGGGTTCAAAACCAACAAGTGGATCATTTGAAGCTGTTAGACCTTATCTTTAATAATTATACCCTTGAAAAGTCTCTGAAATCCATTCATGCTTACAAGACAAAATTTTCAAAAGTCTTTTTCCTGCCTTCTTTTTAGTTACTGCATTAATGGCCGTGGTTCCTGTGCAGAGATGAGCATTGTTGAGGTCAATAATATGTCTTAAACATGAACTGCTAGGACAATAATTTGTGCTGATGCAGTGGGAGTGTGCAAAGCCCTCACTTGCCACTTATGCCTTTGTTAGGGTAATACAGTGCAAACACCCCAGATTTCTTTAGGGTAATACCCTGATTTTCTTCAGGGTAACGCAGTGCAAGGATCTTGGAGTGGGCTGGGGAGGGATCATAGCTAGGTTAGAGTCAGGTGAAGAACAAATGCTTTTGAGTAAAATGCAGGATAGTGTTTAGTAAGAGGCATGATAAATATCTCTGCTAATGAGATATCTTAGAACCTTATCACAGCTTTGGGCTGGGTTTGCCAAGAGGATAAAGGAAGAAGTTTGTGTGAGTATAGGTTCATTTACTAAAATTTTGTAGAAAAGGAAGTCATCCTTTCCTACTTAACACCTGGTATTTTTCCGGTATTAACTGAAGATTGCTCATTTACCTTGATAGTACAAATAGTGAAGTGGGTTCCCTAAACTGTAGGAAAAGTACTGAAAGTAAAATAGATATGATTTTAAAAATTCAGATTCAAATTTAAAAATTCAGATTCAAAACCCCTTCAATAATCTTAAACTTTTGACTTCAGCTCTTTGACAGACTCAGTTGAGCATGTTTTTAGCAGGTATTTTGTAGGTTTGTCTTGCTATCGTAATTTGCAAATGAATGGTTGGAATCTATTTTCTTGTATCAGTGATTCCTGAAATTTGCAGTATCCTTAGATAGCACAGATAGCTTGTAAGAAGGTAGGGTGTGAAAGCCATATTGCAAGAGGAAAGCTAATTAGTTTTAATTAAAGGTAGGGACAAACCATGAACTTCAGGTCACAATTGTAACAACCTCCCCAAGGCTTCTGTGGCTTTTTCATTAAAATTAAGTTTCAGTAATGCAAAAGTGATTCTGCCAAGAAATCTGGTAGTCTTATCTGTAGTTCCTCAAGCAAAACTCTCATTAGCTTCACTGTCATGAGCATGCAGTCTGTAGTTCATACGCTAAAAAACTGTAAATATTGTTTGCTTTAAATTATTGTCCTAGATCTAGTCACTTGGACAGCAGGGATAACTGACTTCATATCGTAGGGAACGATAAATACTTTCTCTCTAGTCACCTTCTCAAGTCAGTTATCCCTGCTGTCCAAGTGACTAGAAAGTCATCCTTTGAGAGAAAGTATTTATCATTCCCTGTGATACAAAAACTAGAGGGCGCTTGATGAGGACTGAGACAACAGATTTAAAATAAATAAAAATGGTGTTTTAGACAAGACATGAAATTAAATTGTTTGACTCCTTGCCACTGTATGTTACAGAGACCAAATGTATGGAGGGGTTAACAATCCATTGGCTAAGGTAATGGAGGATAGATCTCTCAAAATCTGTTAAATATGGTACTCTGAATCCAGCTCCCACTTCAGGGAGTCCCAAGCTACTTCTGAAATGCAGAAGACTGGATCAATTGTTGTCCACCTGCTCCTGGTCCCTGCCAGAGCAAGGTCCTGAGCAAGAGGGACCTGTGACTGCTTTCTGCGGAGTAACTGAGTATGGCAAAGCTCAATTCATGGGTGCAAAAGGTGGCCATAGATGTTCAAATCGTGCCTTCTCCAGACCTATTACCAGAGCCGGCTGTGAGCAGCTGGCTGGATGCCTTTGCTACTGGTCCCCCTAGAGCTCCAAAGCCTCCCACAGAGTGGATAGTTCGGCACATCTGCTCTGTTCCCATCCTCCTGCAGCCCCTGGTGGAGAGATGATCAGTGCAAGTGAGATGTCACTGCTGTTGCTGACTCCTGAGTTGTGTGACAACTCTCTGCCATGCTTTGTCTCTCCTGGTGCTGTCCAGGTGGATGAGTGGAAGTGTTGGACCCTGCTGCTGGTGATGCATCTGGTGGTCCAGCTGTCGGCTGATCCCTTCATGCCTGTCCCAGGGGCTGCTCGCCGGAGCTCTGCCTAACCTGTTCCAGTTGAGCTGAGGTGCTTGAGCTTAGAGTATTTAAATAATTGACTTCTGCACATTTTCCTGGAGGGAGGCAGCAGGAGCACCCCTCGCCTTGCTAAATCCCACAGCAATCAAAGCTGGTAAATACACCAGGGACTTGGCGAGCTGCTCAGAGTCACGGGTTTTCCCCACAGCTCTCTGCAGGCACTTCTCTGCAGGAATTTGGCTGCCCTTTTCCTTTCCCCTGTCAGGAAGGAGCCAACCTTTGGGGCGAGAACAGGAAGGAGCAGGGAGAGCACCATGCTTGTTGGCATCACCATAATGTCTGGGACGTGTGCAGGTTTTGTACCATGAATGAACAGTGTGTTTCCCCCATTCAGCAGTAGAAGAATATTCTCCTCCTGGTGCTTTTGGCACTGTTTGACTTGGCGTTTGTGAGTCAGTGGCCCGCTGTGCAGAGTGCTTTGGGAATTACGCAGGCGTGGACAATTAGTCTTTTAAAAGGTCTGCTGCTTGGCGAGGTGCCAGTGAAGCTGACATAGCCCCACTACATAATATCAATTTTTAATGATGATAACTTTGCTAAATTCAGCCCTTGATAAGTCTTAGAGTTGGGTTTTCGAAGTTTAAAATCAAACATAACCCAATTACTTCAGTATTTGATTAAACTCAACTGCCACTTTGGTAAAGTGTTTAAATAAATCAGTATTAATGTACTTTTCTACAGTAAATAAAGTTATGTCTGTATACTTCAAATATCAGTATTCACACGGAGCTGTTGGAAATGAAGCACTGGCAATCTGCAAAGAAAATGTATTAACTTAAGGAAATAAATATTTTATCGGTCTTTAAAGGCTGAGATTGTGATCTTAGTGGTGGCAATAGAAAACGCTCTTTTTAGAATGGTGAAACGAATATTTGTAAATACATTGTAGGAAGGCCATTATATTTTACTTTGTTAACTCTGAAGACCACCAGCTGTAAATGCTCAGGGACTGACAGACTTTGGAAGGCAATGTCAGATGGGCTGTTTGGAAGCTGCCGCCCCTAGGGACACGCGCTCTGCTGGCATTGGCTGCCGGATGGCACTGCCAGGGGGACGCTTACGTTTAGAGTCAGTTGGCAAATGCAGAAACGATCTTCACCCGGTGAAGACGCCTGGCTTTAGCACTTGCAGCTGGTGTACAGAGATCCATCCTTTCCCACGGGGCTTCATCCAGAACCCTCTTACCCCAGCAGGAACCTACTCACTGGCTGGGACACCTTTGAAACGAATCTTTGTAAGAGAGAGCTGAGCACCGAGGCCTTAATATGTAGGTAAGCATGCACTTGCACATAGAAATCATTCCAAGGTGTGAGAATTAGGGACTCCTGAGTCCCTCTTAGCCCCCTGCAGAGTACTTGACACCTGCTCTGCGAAGAGACATTGCCAGCCAGAGATGGCCCAGGGCCTATGCAGTTTGACCTTTGCTGATGGTGGAGTGTAAATGGGTGCAACCGGCTGAACTCTGCGTAATGATTTCTGAGCTGTCAGTAATTCACACGATGACTTGCTTCAGATGCTCATCTCTCAGCTTCTTTCAACAAGTCTTAGTAAAGACATGGTCTTCTTGTCAGGCAAATTATAGGTGTTAGAAACAGTGTGAAAGGCCAGTCTGCCTATTCCTATTGATGATTTAATGTTTGGGAAATTAGAACCTTAATTCTAGATCTTAATTCTTCAGTCTTGGTAAGCCTGATGACGTGGGCTTTGCTTACTACCTTCAGCTTGGCTCAGGAGTGCAGCCATCTACTGAAATAGATGGCATAAAGACATTAACCTAAAATGTGAAAGCTAGTATTGGTTTTGGATGTATCTGTCTTGGAGCCCTTATCTTTGTTGTCAGAGTTCATGTGTGTATTCCCAGGAGGTTCATTCTGTGCTTTGCCAAGGAGCAGCTTCCTACAAGCTAGAGGTTCTGGGCTTATTGTGCTTGTTTGGGGCTGCAAAAGTGTGTTCTAAAATACTTCAGATTTCAACTGGTGCCTGTTTTGAGCTGCTTAACATGGTGTAACCTACATCCAGCATACCGTGGTGCTCTGTCCTCTTTTAAATTGTGTCTGAAGTTTCTCTCGGAAGTGGGGGAAAAAAAAATTCTAAAGCAGAATGTGCTTCTCTGTACACACCCAGTGAAGGAACACCTTTATCCCAGGATGCCACCAGAACATCCTTTGAAAAGACACCAAGTGCTTGAAATTATCAGGAGTTATACTCGCCTAGCCCACTAATTAGACTTGACAAATAAAAATTACAATTAAGTGAAACTGCACAAATGCAAAAATGCATGTTTTTCTCATTGCCTTTTTTCAGTGGGTGAAAAAAGCGTTTCTGAGAGTGGGAGTTCAAGTGACTAATGTGTTGTTACATTCAGTTAAATCAACTCAAGAGTGAAAACTTATTGTTGCTTTTCAGAACATTCAATATTTTAACACTAATTTATAGTGAAAGAACATGCCCAGACAGTCTCAGCTGTTTTCTTATGTAGGCTTTTATGCCTGTTTTTAAGCCATTTTTTTTTCCCTACTGGTTTATCCTGTTTCTTTTACTTGGGCTATCGGGGTAGTCATGCTGGGTAAGTTTTCTTGCCTGGCCTTCTATACTGTGGGCAAGCAGCTGTAAGGACGTGAGGCTTTTTGCCCTAAAAACCTATTCGCTCCTGCTATTTAACTTTTCAGGAGGGAACAAAAAGACCCTGAAAGCTAGAACATGGGAATTCCCTTACCTAGCAACAGGGGACCTGGAGACATGCCTGGTTTGGAGACTCACGAGATCACCTGTATGTGCTGCTTTCCTATCTGAGCTCATTCTGTGCATCTCTTCTTTTTCTTTCCCCCATCCTCACATTTGGCTCTTCTGAAGGTCTCTAGGATTAGTTTAAATCTCATCCTGCTAGAGGAACATGGTTGTGGAACCAGTTTCCCAGCTGTGTAGCATCTAGCACAGCTGAGCTAGGCCTGCATGACACTTCTGTGTGATGTTATCATAAAAATAGTAGTTCCGTTTTGCTGGTGGCCATCTCCTGCCTGATCAGTCTGTCATCTGAAGCTCTTTTACCATGACTCACAAACAGTTAAATTAATGGAATAATTTTTAAATGGCATACACTGCCCTGCAAGGCCAAGGCGTGGAGATAAATGTGAAGCCTCTGTCCCTCAGGGGGGACAAGTACGAGGCAGAATTAAGCCAATTCAGATGAAGGCATTGATGTGTATAAATAAGTTTCAGTATAAGACTGATCATGGTGAGTAATGGCCTGTCAGATTTTAGAATGGAAGCTATATATGCATATATATAAAGACAGAGGGCCATGTGGGCTGTATGTTTGGCTAATTACTGCAAATATCTAACCCACAGCCTTAGCCATCCTGTCTGCACTGAGAGGTCTGGTAAGCAAGAGGGAAGATCTTTCTCTGCTGTCAGGCAGAGATTTATATATTTCGTAAGTAAACACAATAGATTTTGTTCCCTGAAGGGCAGTGCAAACGTGGCTGTGACTCACAGCTTCCCTGATAAATGTATTATCAAGGCATTGTTCATTTTTGTCTGTGGCAGGAATCAGTAGCATCTTTTCAAAAGGAGCTCGTCGTTGTTTATGCCAATGAATAGAGCTCCTCTCTGCAGCAGAGGCATACATGGGCTTCAGCAGTTGAGCTTGAGGCTTTGAATCAGACTTTAATGTTACGCGTACAGACATAAGAGTTCTTTGTGTTTTTCAGTTTTATTGTGGGCTAAAGCAGATCAACACGGGATTTGAGCCAAAGCCTATTATGGTCAATGTAAGTTTTGTCCAGTTGATTTCTAAACAATGATTCTGTTCATGCAGCAAGGGCTTTAAACAGGAAAACAAATAATCAAATAACGTTCTGTAATCTGCAGAAGTGGAGGGTCTTGTCAATTTAGTAACATTTGTTAATTAGTATTTGCTGTCTTCTCAGGCTGTGAATAAATTATGAGAATAACCAGTACGAGATGGGGTTTTTTTCTGTTTCTTTGCTATGGCATCATAAAACAGAAAAAGGAATTGGAAGGATATTGCTATGTTGTGGTTTAACTCCAGCCGGCAACTAAGCCCCACACAGCCGGTCACTCCCTCACCCCTGGTGGGACTGGGGAGAGAACTGGAAGGGTAAAAATGAGAAAACTCGTGGGCTGAGTTCATAGACTCATAGAATGGTTTGGGTTGGAAGGGGCCTTAAAGATCATCCAGTTTCAGCCTCCCACTGGATCAGGGTGCTCAAAGCGCCATCCAGCGTGGCCTTGAACACCGCCAGGGATGGGGCATCCATGACTTCTCTGGGCAACCTGTGCCAGTGCCTCACCACCCTCAGAGTGAAAAAAATCTTCTTAATATCTAATATAAATCTCCCCTCTTTCAGCTTAAAACTGTTCCCCCTCATCCTATCCCTGCATTCCCTGATAAAGAGCCCCTCCCCAGCGCTCCTGTAGACCCCCTTTAAGTACTGGAAGGCTGTTCTAAGGTCTCCCTAGAGCCTTCTCTTCTCTAGGCTAAACCAGCCCAACTCTCTCAGCCTGTCCTCATGGCAGAGGTGATCCAGCCCTCTGACCATCCTTTTGGCCTTACTCTGGCCAGATAAAGACAAATCCCACCCATGGCACCATGACCCCTGCTTTGAAGGAATTTAACTCTCACAGCCAAAACCAGCACATGCTGTTATGATGATGCTTTTCATCTACATAAGATATGAATGGCAGGTTTTGATGGTGTTAGAAATATGAAGCTTTGCATACTTGTGCTTCTTAATCTGGTGCTCTGTATGCTCTCAGGATTAATAATGTTACATCAATACCTTCACAAGTGATCCTGTTCTGATGAAACCACATTGAAATACTGGAGTCTTGCCTTGGTGTATTTGCTAAATGTGATATCTTTGCCAGTTTGATGTTCTGCGTGAAGGGCTCTTTGCTGTGGTTAATTTGCAAAGTTCAAATTAAAAGTTCTTTCAAATATATTCTTTAGATTAATGGAGGACTGTGTTTCATCACAAGCTATGTGAAATGATTCGGAAATGAAAAAAGAACTAATGCTTTGCTTTTCTCCAAATGGACCAAAAGTTAATGGGGAGTAGCAATCAGATGGGATGTTCTGCAGTGATCTGTGCTTGTCCTACCACTCCAGTTTTTCAGTGAAAGCAAGATAAAAAATTCTTCTGATCAAGTGTGTAGAAGGATTAGATGTTGGCAATGTGGTAAATAATGATTGGTGTGAAGTCAGTTAATATGGTAAACTGGATTGATTTCTTTTAAACTGGTTTGGAGATCAGGTGATGCATCTAGGAATAAAAATGTAGCTGGTGTTTAACTGGATGAGAGCTGTGTCTGGAGAGCAGCGGCTCTGAACACGGTGTAGAGCGCACATTGGAGAACAGAAGCACTGAAATAACAAGCAGGTAAAGACAGCTTGTTTGCTGTATACAGTACTAGCAATTAATGCAGTGTGGCCCATGCAGGTGGTTGAAAGAACTAGGAAGGATTATGAAAATAATTTCAAATGAATAAAGCTTACTAATAAAGGATTATTAAAGGGGCTTGATGTTTTTAACTGGCAGAAGGACAAAAACTAGGAATGTCTTGATCATTCATTAATTTGAAGAGATATTGTCTGATCATTTGAAAATTACTGGTAGACCTGAATGAGGTCCTTGAAAAGTCTACTAGAAGGCACTTAGGTTTGCTCTTTTAGCACATCAACAATTTTCCACCCATCCTGTCACATAAGAATCGTATTCAATTAGTGTTAGTTGTCACCAGTAGGGTATGAAAGACTGATCATATTAGAGACTGTCACACTGTATTAGCCAAAATTAATACTGAAAGAATATGATAAAAAAAGTATCAGTGTTTCAAATGCTGTATCTTATTAGCATGGGAAGCTTTTTCCTCATAAAGCCAATGTTTTATCCCTCAGTCCTGCTTGTTGATGTGAGATGAAATGCCATGCTCCATTTACACAGGATGCTAATGCTCTGCAGAAAGCAGAGGAGCTCAAGTGTCAGTTATCTTTGGAGCCTGGTCAAAGTTGGGACCGCTGTTCACCTTAACTTTATAAGGTGCAAGGTGGGAATGCAGTTATCATTTACAGCTCCTGACATGTCAGTTTACAGCCTGACTGGTTAATGTAGGGCAGCATCAATTTTTTTCACACTCTAGCAGACTATTTTACAGAGGTTCACCAAGTGTCACACAGAGGCTAAAGCAGAGCAGGGAGGGTAGTTGGGAATAACAGAACCCTTCACCCATCCTGGGGTAACAAGCCAGTGCTGCATTACACTCAGAAAACTCTTGTGGTTATGTAGGATGTCTGGCCTTTCACCCTACGTTTTTAAGAGCTAATCGGTGTGACCTGCTGGTGGAAGGGAAAACCTAACTTCAGATGGAGTTACCACCACCTGGCTGGGGATGGCTGCTCCTGGCCCCACGAGTCAGCATTCCTGTGTAGTTCAGACACTGAAATCTCTTGCCTCTTTGGGTGAAATTAATTAGTTTTCTCCTATAAACTTGAATTAGGTTTTGCGGTAATGACATATTATTATGTTGTAGTAGCTGCATAGCAAAATGTCCTGTCCTGTACCTGATGCAGAGTTTTAAAGCTATCAATGGTAATGCAGTGACCTGAAATCTTGTTCATTTTTAGCTCAGAAACTCTTTTCTCTGAGTTGCTATGCATTAATGAAACACATTTCAAAGCTGGACAAAAAGCTAAAAAGAAAAGCTTTATATTAATTGGAGGAGGGGAAGCACCCTTAAAACCCAAGGCAAAAAGATTTTGAGGCAAGAATTGGTTTCAGGCAAAGTGGAGGAGAATTTGCGAGCTGCTTTATGTTGCCTTATGCAAGCTCCTCTGAGCTGATTGCTGACACTGGGAACTGGGATCTTCCTGCTAGCTCCCCGGCTTCCCTCAGCTGCCCTGTGTGGTTCTGGGTGAGCCCTGCCCTTGGCTGGCCCCACTCCTGCTTCATCTCTGCCTCTGGAAACCCGTTACCACAGTTTTGTTTTTCCTGGAGAAAATGGTGGTTTCTTTTGGAATACAGCCGTTAGGAAAGTTCCCCACCATGTCTTGCTTAACCCCACATTGGCTGTGCCCAGTTGCCAACTGAGAGTGCGTGTGGAAAGGAGCCTGGGAAGGAGGGAGGCTGCTCTGACTCCACAGGTGTGCTGTGGTGAGGGGATGCCCTGCTCTGAAATGAGGATCTGGAAAGAGAGTTGAAAAAATACTGTTTCCAGGAGCTTTCTAAATAGCTTTTCAGTGCAGATCTTGTAGTTCATTTCAGATCAGGGTGTGTGTCTGAGACCAAGATCTCTCTCTGGTCTGTGATGCGTTTGTCTGTCTGTCAGTTCAGCTGGTTTCCAGGAGCTGTGGAGAGCATTCACTCTGTGCCTCACTGTGGCTTGGAGGGGGACGAGCAGCTGTGTTGCTCGCTGCCCTTGGAAGTGAGTGGCTCTGAGCTGTGCTAAAAAGGGATCAGAAACAAAAGAAGCATCAATGCATCTTGTAAGGGGAGAACAGCTTACGTACAGAAAGCGTAATTCCTGTAGACATCAGAAGAGCTCTGTGGTCTGCTTCTTACCTTTGACTCGTCAATATCAAACAGCAAAGGCAGGTCGATTTTTATGCCCTATTTTTGAGTGTGTGATAGTGTAGGAGTCTTATTGTACTTCAGCAACAACACCCAATTAAGATGAATAAAGGTATTCCACAACCTAATTCAGCGTTTTTGTGGCTGGGCCTCTGCAGGCTCTTGAATATACTTGGACTGTAGTTTATATTGAATGTCTGATTAAGGTTTACTACTTGTAGAGTTTTGGGCACTGAGAAAATAAGTGCTTAGGTTAATTCAATGTGTTCATATCTCAGCCTTCTGTGCAAGCAACTACCTACTGTGCTGGCTGCCTCCTCTGCTTAAACCATCATGAACTGAGGCCAGATCCTCTGTTAGTGCAGCCCTACCTGTGTAAGGTGATGTGAAACCAGTCTGGTTGAAAAGAATCACACCTGCTGTGTGCAGGCCTTGTTGGGTCTCCCAAAATGTGAAGTGACATGAAAATTATTTTATAATTGTGTAACTGCTTGTGCACAGATTATCACAGGGACTGTGTGTTACTGTGTAATGCGTGATGTACCTGTGATGAGCGCACCAAAACAGATTCCCATTGGCTCACAAACATGCATCGTTTCATTTTTATGGTGTGCGTGCCTGTGCTGAGGATCAGAAAAGAGACTAAAATACTGCAGCTGATCTTCAGCAGTTGCAGCACACGTAAGAAGATTATGCAAAAATGTTAAGATTTTTTTATTATTAAATACACTTTAGGAAGAAGCAACCCTTAATGCTCTGGCTAAAGACTCTAGTCACACCAGATTAGCATTGTTGTACATTAATAATAAATATAGCTGGGTCTGATTAGCGTCAGTTAAGGTTTTCTGAATGAGAGATATAACTCTTTGAATTAAACTGTTTGAATAGCAGCTAAGAATTCCTGAGGAATAATTTGTATTAAATAGTTAAGACCTTCACTGCTCTTCTAAAAGAAGATCTATCACCAGTGCAGGAATTACACACCATTCATGAAACAGCATGAAAAGAAAGGAACTTCACAGACCATGAAATGTTATAAAGGAACATGTGAAATTGATTTTCATTTAAGTAGATTACTTATTTTTTTTCTCTAGAACAGTTAAAGCCTACTCTAATCTTCATCACTTTCGACAAGTAGACCTACTGGTTTGATCTGGATATCCATCAATAAACGCACCAAACCATTCTCTCTCAAGTACGTGCTTCCCTGGGAACTGAATATTTGCATCTGAGGGCATTGGGTCCAAAATAATTTAAAATAAAAAGGAAACAGAACTCCTTAGTTATTCCCATCCTGATGACTGATTTGTAGGTTAATGTGGGGTACCTAATTTAATTCTTCTGTCCTACAGGTTCTGATTGTGAGAGGGATTTGGGGTATTGGTCTGTTCCCAGACTCATACCAAGTAAGCTTGGAGCTTAGCATGGTGCTGCAGCCGGCTCAGTCTTCTGCTCCAGAGTTTGCATTGGTTTGTCACAGGGATTTTGAGTGGTGTCCAGTGCATGGGTGACTTCCCTGTGGTCCAAGTGATTTGGGCCCACAGCGTTTCTGTGCTTTTCACTTGTTAGGAGCTTCTTGCTGAAGCCTTTAGGGTTAAAAAACTTCTTTCTTTCCACCAGAGTTTTTCACCTGAGGTATCCTGACTGCAGGGAGTTGTCTTGGTTTTCTGCATGTGTCACTGAGCAGAGTGCCTGAGCTACAAAGTATGTGCTCATATACTTTCAGTTTGCTTTGTCTGATCACTTTTAGCTTGCTTGCTTAAGGAAATGAGGACACATGCTTGCTACTCTGTCTTCCCCTGTTCCCAATAACTTACAAACCAGTGCTCCAATTTGACTAGGGAGGTGTTATAGGCAATTACAGTTTTATGAAGCTGAGTACCAGGTACAGGTATGAATGACTGGTATGGAACAGGCTGAAGGAGAAGCTTGTCTATTGCACTTCTGGTAATCAGAAACAGGGAGGGGTTATGGAAGCACCAGCCACGTGGGAAACTTTGATTCAAGCTTACTATTTCTGGTACACAAGGGATTCCAACGATAAGAAATAAATCCAGGAAAGAGCAAAATGTGTTTGATGTGCTGGTCCAAAAACAATTTGGGTTTTTGACTAATGTGGGTTTTTTTTGACGTAAGAAACCTATTTCTTAATTGTGCTTTTTACAAACAGCATTGTGTCAGCGTCCGAGATAGAGCTGTAAATAACTCAGTGTCCTCAGTACAGTGGTGTACGTTCTGTAAGCCTTAAATAATTTTGTCTCAACAAGCCAGTCTGTTTAACTGAGCAATTCAAAGGCAAGACATCCTTCCTATAGCAGGCAGCTATGCAACATCAGAGGCAATGAGGTTGTCAAGGTAACTTTTGAGGCAAGTTGTTGCAAAAATGGCTAGAAGGCTTTGCTTATGTCTGCACCGATTCATTTGTACACAGTAAGACTGTTGTCTTTCAGGTGTATTCACAGTTCTGTTGTATCTCAGAGGCCACAACGTGTTTGACCAATTTACAGATTATCCAGTTTTCCCAGACTTCTTAACATGTTCTGGGAAGAATTACTTGCAGGTCAAATTGGAACAAAAATAATTGGCTTTGGAATGCATTCCATATTTTTGGTCATTATTATCATAATTTATTTCAGAGGTTACCTTGCACCTTTTGGCATTGTCCCTTTCAGGAGTGTGGGACTTTCAGGCTTCTTGCTGCAGGTGCGCAGAGCTGCTGGGAATCTGCTTCCCACAGGGATGCTGAAACGCAGCAGCTTCTTGCTGTGTTTCTGCACTTTCCAAAGCAACTATTCATAATCTCATGAGAAAGATGGATTTTTCAAGATTTACAGAGCTGCTGCTGCCAGACAAGACAGACTTTGGTAGAGTCTAATGTGCTCACAAGGCAAGAAGCTCCTTTAGCTGCAGATCGCACGGCAGCACTTGCATTGTCCACGCTCACCATTAACCTCCTTGGTCTTGGTGTCTCTGTGCACTGGGTTTGTGCTCAATGCAGAGGCTGTGGATGATCCTCATGATGACATACAGCTCCCAGGGGAAATCCAAGCCAAGATGACACATGCAGAGCTGGCTGAAAGGAGATTGCAAATACAGAGTACTGCTGGACCCTTGTTAAAAAAACTGGGTGCCTCTTGTCTAATGTTCAAATATTCTCCTTGTTAAACTGGAATTCCTCTTATTTTGGCACTGTTTGAGCCCTTCCTGTGAACTATGTGGATTATTGTCCATCACAGGATACTGTAGCCTCTGACTTTGGACAGACCCAGGAGACTCTACCTGACCCTGGCTTTCCTGTCCCTAATGGCAATTCAGAGCATCTGGAGGGAAATACTGCATGACATAGGGTGCTGGCAGTTTTGAAAGGGTGATGATAGACCAAGGGCTAATCCTAGTGTTTTGTTGAATTGTAGCTGAATCCAGTAAGCAATTGCATGCTCAAAGCTATGCAACTTTGTAAGTGCTTTTGCTGGCTCATTCATGTTTGGTTTTAGAGCAAAAAATGAGGGCCTTTCATATGCTCACCCCTTTTGGAGGTTGTTCGCGCTTCCCATTTGACATGTCTTTCTCTAGACGCAAACATCTTCAGAGACTGCTTTTATCATTGTAATGATGACGATTGTGCTGGCTGCGCAAAGAGCTGGAAACGAGACCACAGCAATTTCACCGTGCACAAGGAAACAAGATGCTGTCCGCAAGAATTGTCCTTGATCACTGCGACACATCTGCTGTAGACACGTCTTAAGAACAGGCAGTTTCTCTGTGATTGTGCTTTGGAAACTGGTTTGTTACCCAATCAAAACACAACAAAGGAGATTAAAACCATTGCAGTGAGGATGCTTCCATGGTACCCAGAGAATGCCAAAGAAAATCAACAACAGAAATGGCATGTGTTAATACTATTTCAGAGATAAGATGCAGACGGTTTTCACTCCGTTGTTGTAGTGGCAGGATATTCCAGGGATAATTACAGTTGGGCCTTCTAATATCACGAATTCCCAGTTAGAGAATAGCTGTAAATGTTTATTTGATGTGAAAAAGCTAATTGTACAAATCATTACCTCTAGCCTGATGAGCCTCTGCTGTTTATTCTGTGGCACTAATCAATTCTATAATTAGAAAGTGTCCTGTTAGATAACTTCTCTGGGAACTCAGCCGATTGTCCAATGCAGAGAGCCTTCAAGGAGCTGAAGTGGCTCAGATATGACCTTGGCAATTTGACTACTTTTATCAGCAAGGGCTGGTTTGCTTCACTGGGAGACCATTATGGAAAACTTTAGACTTTACGAGTAGACTAGAGATGAGTCTCTTAATGCTGAGATTCAGTGCTGTGCTTGGATGAATTTGCGTCTTGCTCTGCCCCTCTGCAGCAGTGAAGACCTGACCTACCTGTGCGTTTGCATCTGCTTTTAATCTGCCAGCATCCACCTATGAGAAGTTTGCAAGAAATGAATGTACTTCATAAGGTACCAGAGTGAATGCAAGAAAATCAATAAGCAATCTGTGTGATAATTAATTAGCATGCCAGGATGAATTACTGTTTCTTCCCTTCTTGATTTGGGTCACAGTCACATCTGATTTGGGAAGTTGTCAGGTTTCCATTATAGCTTGGTCTTTGTTGTTGGGATGGTTTTTTGATTATTTTTTATTTGATGTGACCAGAATGTAGGACTGGCAGACAGAAAATCATACTGTGCAAACTTGCTTGTCACGGGAAGGTGACAATACTGAGCTCAGCACCCAGCAGAACCTGTTGATGAGGAGGTGTACTTTATGCTGCTCTGTTGCAGAAGAATTGCTTGTGAATGTGACACAACGCAAGAGGCTGACCAAGCTCTGCAGCTTTCTTGTCCTTTGTGCTCTTATCCATTTTCCTGTCTGAATTCAAAAGTTGCTTACTGTAGTACTTGTTAAGACTGGCGTGGTGCTGTGGATCCGTGGGGCCATGGGACAGGATGGGATGGCTAGTGGTTCCCTGCTTGATGGCCACTCAGCTTGGCAGCAGTTCCTTTCTTGTGGAGGGGCAGATGCTCTCTGGCTGTTTTCCCCACGCACACACTGTGTTGGTTGGTGTGTCTTGCCTCTGGGCTGTGTAGCCCCCTAGAACTCGTGCATCTCCATGTCACAGTCTGAAGAAGCAGTCTGGGAGCCAGCAGTGCCATGTCCTTACTGCTGGAACTCTGTTCTAGTCTGCAGACTCACATCTCTTTATTTTTCCCTGGGACTTAGGTGCCAGTCCTGGGAAACGGAGTCTCTTCAACCCTTATGTTCATGTATATTCACCCACTACCATCCCAAAATACACAAGTAGTTGGCCTGCTTTCAACTGGACTTAAAAATGGGAGTCACTCCTCTGGGTCTTCTCCAGGCTCTTACCTCCCTTCTTCAGGAGGAGAGCTGGTATCGTGAGCTTTCCAGCAGCTCCTGTGAAAACAAAGGAACTACTAGCTTATTATCAAGTTTCTGGTGTAAATTCCTACCCTTGCTATTCTGTTTTATTTCTGTAGTCACACAAAAGACTGATTATATGTGATAGATTAATGAACTCATTTTGTAAATACAGCAGGTTGTGAGATAGGTGTCTACTTAATTTCTCAATGAGCTTCAAGAGCCCAGATTTCCCTTCTTTCCAACAAATTGGCTTCCATCAACAGAAAAGAGCCTCTTAAAGCATCTCTGCCAGGCCTCTAATGATAACAAATAACTATGCTTTTTACTTGATAGTAGACAAGACAAAAGCACTCAGCGTCAACGTGCTGAGTGTTTAGTAAGGATGAGAAGTGAACTGGTGATGATCACCTGGAGCTTTATAATTTAGCATGTGCAATTGAATGATTTTTTCTTTTTTTTTTAAAAAAAACAAGTTGTTATGGTGTCCAAAAGGATTCATAGAAAATGAAGTAGCTGTGGAATTTTCATAAAGTACATTATTTATGAAAGGCAATTTTATTTTTCTCCATTTTAACTCTTAAATTTTCATGGATTTTTCAGTTTGCTTTCTCTTAAAACTGGTTTTCTTCCCTTTTCCATTTTGAAACCTTGGAGAGTATGAAATTTGTTTCCTATTTGTGTTGCTACTAATATATATTACCATATAACTTTCAGGGTACACCAAGAGCTCATCTTTATTAAAGACCAAATACTGAGAGATGACACTGAATACCTCAAATTTCTACTAGGGTTGGTCGCCAGTAAGGTGTGATGACTTGAGAATGGTGTTGCTCTGAAACAATTTCCTTGGGGTCTAAGAAGTTAATGATGTTTATATAGGAACTTCAAACATTTTTATGAAAGTACCCCTAATGTGCATCTGATGTTATTCTTGCCCCTACTTCAAGCCTATCAGTACTAGTTCATGTGATTGCCAATCTTGTGTTACTTTAACCCCTGTGCTTTAGGGGTACCGAACATGGTTTCAGTGATGGGACTGGCATGTGTGAAGAAGGGAGATCTCATTTTTCTTTGTAATTCATAGCATCAAAAAGAACACTTACAATAAATATTCTGAAAGACTTCTAAACATATTCGGTGCTTTCTGACTGTGTTAAGGTAGATTTGTAACACCAGTCTAAGATCTGTGGTTTTTCTTTTGATCGGTCCAAACACAACTGTTGAAAGAAGCCCAATGGAGGGTTTCCTCCCTCTTAAGACGTCAAGTGCTGGCTGTCAGAATAATTCTAACGTGGCTATGAGTATGTTCAGGGAGAAAACCCTCCACCCCATTCATACTCTATTTCAGAATCACAGTGCCATTACAAGGAAACTGAAGTTTGGCCCTCAGTGCGTTGTGGAGGCAGTGGCTTTTTACTCAACGTCTGTTTGTTATGTCTGTCACTTTTTCAGGAGCTGAAAGCAGAGAGTCACATGCTGCCTACTCAAACCCAGCTAAACTGCTGCTCCATTTGTAAGGAGTCATTTGGTTTTAATTAGCAGAGCCTTCTGGATAAGAGTATTGACAGAGTTGAATGCCTCCTCTGGTTATGTGGAGTCAGGTTTTCTCTGGTTCCTGTGTGAAGCTTTTTTTTTCCAAGTGCAAGAGTACAAGGTTTATTTATAAAGCAGCTTTTGTCGCACGTTTCTTATCCAACCTCAGCTAGATATGTTTAGGTTTTAAGCAAATTGTATTTGGCAGAGGTTGGCTGGAAGGCATCAGCTCAAACGTGGTGTAACTTTTACTTGAGAACGAAGCCAAGGAATTTCTCAGTATCTCAGTGTTAAGAAACAGGATGTGAAAGACCTTAAAGTGCAAAATTGTGGTATAAGGTGCAACTATATGCCAGCTTAAGTGATTGGAAAGAAAAATAGAAAACCTTCTAGTTTTTCTGAGCAAAAATGGATTAATTATCCTCCAGTTGTCAATAATTCAGGGTGAATGAAGGGATCTAAGCAAGAGCTGAAGATTGGAAATAGTCCAGAATGATGGAAATGCACATCAGTAATGAGCCGCCCTGCCCTGAACTCCAGCTGCTGTGGATAAAAATTATTTTAGCTTCAGGCACTGTGTTCCCAACACAGTAGTAAAAGTAATGGATGTTGGGTAGCTCCTTAACTTCAGAACATCTCCGATGATCAAATTATTCACTTTAAATCATGGTAATTACTTGGGAAAATGAATCTGGAGTGCTTTGAACTCAGTAGTTCAGGTGCAGTTGTTTTTAGACTGAAATGAAGGTGCTCTGACTGCAGTTCTGAGAGGTGCCCAGAACAATCCTCTTCCACCTTGGCTTTGCAACCTTTACAGACACAAGTATCCTCCTGAGATTTTGCTCCTGACACTTCACATCCTACCCTTTACTCATCTCCACTATATCTGCTCACTCTGCCAAAGTGATGTTCTGGTTTTGTTTTGGGTGAGGGTTTCCATAACTTGAGCAAACCCTGTATTTACAGAAAGCCACTGAATAGGGTTTTGGTGAAAAAGTGTATAAAGGCTCTTGGAGAGCTGAGTTCCTGGTCAGACCAGTAGTAGAGGAGTAATAGCTGGGAGATGCAAACCATCTTTCGTCCACACCAGGCAAATCTCTGGATGAAATTCTGCCATGCATCTAAACACTGCGATAGTTTTAGAAAGGTTAGATAAACATTTGGGTACAAACCTGAGTAGAAAGCATCAGATTTTTTGGAGGATCAAGCAAAATATCTTACGGGAAGCAGCACTGACACCACCCGCCCTCCCGCCATCCCCGGTCTGTAAACATTTCAGATTGCATCAAACCATGAAACGTAAGTGCTCTCTCCAGTAGCCTTCCTATTAACATGGGCTATTGTAAGTTTTGTTAAAGAATTGTTTTTCTCTAGGCAATTAATGTTAATCCAACATTCACCCAAGTGAGTGAATTCTACCAGTTAAAATACTGACAGTTGTATGTGGCTGCACTGTGTAATATGAAAACTTTGTGCCCTTGACTAAAATCAACAATAAATGACAATGTGCATGTAGAGAATATAGGGCTAGAAAATGTGAAATTTTTGCAGAGCAAAATCCCAATATCCAATTTAAACCTCCCCTGGCACAGCTTTAGACCATTTGCTCTTGTCTTATCACTTGTTACTTGGGAGAAGAGGCCAACACTCGCTACAACCTCTTTACAGGCAGTTGTAGGAAGTGATAAGGTCTCCCTTCTTGGCCACCTGGGCATGCTGCTGGCTTATGTTCAACCAATACCACAAAGTCTTTTTTCCACCAGGCAGCCACTCTTCCCCAAAGCCTGTAGTGGTGCATGGGGTTGTTGTGACCCAAGTACAAGAGCCAGCACTTGGCCTTGTTAAACTCATACGTGGGCCCATTGATCCAGCCTGTCCAGATCCCTGTGTAGACCCTTCCTTCCCTCCAGCAGATCAACACTTCCACACAACTTGGTGTTGTCTGCAGACTTACTGAGGGAGCACTCAATCCCGTTGTCCACATCATTGATAAAGATATTGAACAGAACCAGCTCCAACTCTGAGCTCTGGGGACACTGCTTGTGACCGGCTGCCAACTGGATTTAACTCCATTCCCCACAACTTTCTGGGCTGGCCATCCAGCTATTTTTTACCCAGCAAAAAGCATGCCCACCCAAGCCATGAGCAGCCAGTTTTTCCAGGAGAGTCAGTGGGAGACAGCATCAAAGGCTTTACTGAAAACAAGGTAGACAACATCCATAGCCTTTCCCTCATTAAGGATCACCTTATAATAGAAGGAGATCAGGTTATTTAAGAAGGACTTTGGTTTCCTAAAGCCATGTAGGCTGAGCCTACTCACCTGGTTGTATTGTTTGTCCTGGGTGATGGCACTCAAAATGATCTGCACCATAACCTTCCCCAGCACTGAGGTCGGACTGACAGACCTGTAGTTCCCTGGATCCTCCTTTTGGCCCTTCTTGTAGATGAATGTCACATTTGCTGACCTGATAACCATTCACCTCGATGTGTTTTTTTCAGAGGTTGTTGACCTTGTGCAGTCACATACTCTTTCAGACTGAATTCTGCATCAGTATTTTGTTGTTAGATTTTTTTTTTCCGATAGGAAAGAGCCATTTCCTAAGTGGCACTGGAAATAAAAACTTTTCCTTGCTTGATCAGGAAAGTCTGAAATTCTGCAGCCTTAGATCTTCAGTTAAGTGATGAGAGTGATAGAGTGTCTGACCAGTGATTCTGCAATCCTCAGCTGTCCTTTTATCTCTAGAATGATCTGACCAACTTAATCTCTGGACTGCTAAGATGCAAACTTTCATTCCTAAATTCACGATTAGTAGGGAGAGGGAAGATTCACTGGATTGTTTAGTGTGGAGGAAGTCAGATGAATGGAATTCATTCAGAATTTTGGTTAGGATAGGTGTAGAAATTATTATTCATCTTACGTTATCATGGCTTAAGAATTACACAGACTATAATTTGCGTAACGTAAAAATGGGGAAAATCAAACTCTGTTTGAAAGATTCATGTAATGCCAATGTATTTGTGGTGATTTAATCCTAATAAACTTTTCCAACTGTGAAAGTTTTTTGCTAATATTGAGCCAACCTTAGTACTTTGTGTTCTGCATAACCTACACAGAGAGCTGAGAGGGGGAGTGTGGGCTGACAGCTCCAACACAGCTCCAGCATGGGCAAGGCCTCATCTTGGTGCCAATAGCAAACTCCCTTTGGCTTATATGGGAGTAGAGTGGAAAACTAAGTGAGAGAGTTGATGATTGACATTTAAGTAAGTTATCAAGATACCTCTTTTACTGAAAGGCTATGGCTATGATCTCTTTTCCTAAAGAGCAGCTGGAAGATTTATTAACTGTTTATTCAGTGGATGTTGAGAGGTGGGCTGATGGCACCTCTGTGTTCACATGTGCGTTTATTAATCAGATGAAGTCACTCCAAGCGAGGAGCTAAGCTTGTGTTTGTGATAGGTTTAACACATGGATTGTTGCTTTAACAAGCAGAAGTTCTATTGTACTGTTTAGATTCTTCCTATTCCAAATAGAGACTGAACCTAAATCCTGAAATGAATTTTTATCCTAACAACTCTTCAAAAGAAATTGGCTTTTTTTTTCTGAGAAACTTAGTCTAGAAAGATTTCTATCTCGTTGAAGAGATGCAAAAAATTGGAGAGAGTTATTTTATTTATTCATCCTGCTTCTCTGTTCACTACTTTCCCAGCTGCGTACATCAGTGTGTAGTCTCTGAGAATATCATGTCATATCTAGAGAGGACGAGATTGTTTTATGAAACCATTTCTCTGAATTCCCCAGGTGTGTGCGACTCGGTTCCTGCTTGTGATGCTGCTTTGTAGAGTTCCAGTGACTGAGCCAGAGATTATGATAAGAAAGAAATATCTGAAATACAGTTACTCTATATACAAACTTTTCTTTATGCATGATAATGCTACAGTTACAGAATTCTTTTTGCATTTTCCTCGGGAATTTTGTTGTCCACTGAGTCTGGAGCAGAGTAAATTGGCCTGTGGACTGTGTAACTGCAGGAATCTCTGCCTGCAGGAAAAGCATTAATTGTGTTTAAACTGATTCTGTAGCAAATGCCAGAGATGACAAAGTTTCTTTTCTGTTTCACTCTTTTAAGATGAGGCTATTGACTAGGGTTTTTTTTTCATTAAAAATACACTGCACCTTTGGGTTTTATTGAACTGTGTGCTGTTTCTAAGTTGAGGATATTTGGGAATTTGTTACCTGAACAAAGTGTCTCTTCTGTTATATGTCAATTAAATCCACCTTGCTGCTATTTTGTTTGTTTATTTATGTATCTACTTTTTAAATAGGCAATAAATAGGACCATTGTGTTTAACAGTTTAGTGTAGAATCTTACAATGACTCCTCTGGTTGCACACTCAGTCATTACATCATGTTGGCATCTTTCCTCTGCCTTTCTTGCATCTTCTGCACCTGTATAGCATCTGAGTTGCAACATCTTTGTTCTTGCATCCTTAAGGCAGACCCTGGGCATCACAGGTTGCTTTTGCCTGGCTGCCTCTGTCACTGGTGCCCAGGTCACCCCCGTGAGGGCATCCCACAGCAGACTGGGCACCGCTGAGCTTGCTTTGCTGGGGAGTCCACTGTGTGCTGCTCCCCATAAACCCAAGTGGTGTGGTTTGAAGAGCTGGCTCTAGTTCTTGTGTAAATAATTCTATTGAGAGATAGGGGCTGATGCTGCCTTTTGTACCAATAACCAAATTCTTTTAGGGCAATTTAATTTAGGCTGTAGCTAAGGAGGTAACAGGACACAGGTCCTGCCTGTAGTAGCAGAGCAGATAACCTCATCTTTTATATCCTGTGCAGCCTGTCTTCCTTGTTGTGAAGGATGCAGCACAAGCTAAATTCTGTATTCTGAAGTGTCAAACTGAGTTATCTAAAACATCATTTAAAACCTAGGTGGGCAATTTTTCCTCTATGTTTTTTTATATTTGTCAAGTTGCAACATTCCAATTTTGCCTTGAAAGTTTGTCACAGTGAAGACATTGTTTGGCTTCTAATAGTAACAGCTAGGTGTTTGGTAGAAGCAATATATTTTTCTTACTTAAATAGCCCCAAATAATTTCTATTTCAAGTTATCTAAAAGTCTCTTCTGTCTTCCCAAGATGAAGACGGATTATTTTTTGGCACCTGCAGGAAAATTGCCTTTCACCTGAGTTTTTGTACCCTGATTGTAAAAGCACCTCTTAGGAGACTTCTTTCAAATTTCCATTTGCCCTTGGGGAGGAGTTGCGTGAAGGATCATTTCTGGAAGGTGTCTTTGTAACTTGCCACACTTGGAGCCAACTGAAGTTTTACTAACTTGAGTTTTGTTAATGCATGGCTGTCATTTGTCTTACGCAAAGCTATTTGGATAGAAACATGCTGATTTAAAATTATTCCAAGACAAATGTGAATATGAAACCTTCCAAATATCGTACATGAAAGTCTGATAAACCTCACATGAACATTGCATATTTTTCTGTCAGCAAGCATCACAGAGTGAAGTAATTGTGTAATATTAAATACTGAGTTTAAAATATAACTAAAATATGCATGTGTTAAGGATGCTGTAAATGTATGATCTTGTGAGGGTGGAGTGCAGCTCTCTGGATACAGCACTGGATTTTGTATGCTCAGAATTGCCAATGGTATTTAATTGCCTAAATCTTTTTAAAACACCAGCCATAAAGACCTCAGTTTCTTTATTTTCCCTTCCCTTTGTAACCCGTAACTATTTTAATGTAAGTTAACTAAATCTTAGCAGAAACATAAAAATGGATCAAGGTTACAACACTAAGTAGTACCTTTAAAAGTTGGGCCATTTTTGCATTTGAGTTTCAATACCAGGTCACACATGGCTGGAGTTACAGAGAATTTGTTGCTGTCATGAGGTTTGAGGCTGGCTAAGATAGGGCCAGTCATCTTGAATACAAAGGCTACTTCTGTGAGGACCCAGAAGACAGGAGCTCCACATTTCCTCTCTTAACAAAATTGTAAGTCTTGAAAGTACAATTCTGGGTTGTATCAGGATGGAAGTCAGAGGCCGTGGTGTTTGTGATTGCCACTAGCACTGTTAGCTTTGGTCATCACACTTTTGTAGGAAGAATTGCAGCTTTCTTTGTGTGGGATAGTAACTCCAGCATTATGCACAGATTCCATGGATACCAAAGTAGATACAGAGGGAAGAGACAAAATTGACCCCTGCATTGTCAAAAAAATCAAGAAGGGACATATCTGTATTTCTGAATTATAATGTTACAGGGGGATTTTCTTTTTTCTTCCCAGGAGAAAATATTAAATTGCAGGCTTACGTGCATAGGAGGCTGAGTGCAGCAAGAATGAAGTGAGACAGAGTGCCTTGTGAGGAGCATCCAGAAGTACTCATTTGATTCCTTTTTATTCCTCCATACTTGTTCCTCATTTTCTTTCCCTGTTTGATATTCTTCTGTCAGTGGTACTTGATCTTGCTTGCTCTTTGCAGCGGGGCTGTGCCTGCTGTGGATTCAGATCCCATCGCCACGCTCTGTGTGCTCTGCAGTGGGTCCTAGAAGTGAGATGCACTGAAAGCACTGAGAAGGAATTGAGAGCATCTGCAGATAGACTGTGTGGCACCTCAGGGAGCTTGTACCTCCTTGCCAGTTGGTGCAATAAGGTCTGTTTCATGCCTAGGAAATAAATGAAGAGCCATTAACCACCATCCATCTATTTTCAGTAAGATTATAAATGTAAGTAGTTAAACTGCAGGCCGATGGTGATCATTTGTTAATGTGGCAGTATGAGAAACCAGCCTCTTTAATCAGGCATTTTAATGTTTTCGGCAGTGAGAAATTTTCAAAGCTGTTAAAATTTTATTGCTATGTTCTTTTGTCTTTTTCCACACTTATTTTAGAATTTGAATGGGATTTGTCTTTAAGAAAGGTAAAGTGAAGAACAAAAGGTGTCCAAGTTGTTATGGGGGTCCTAAGTCAGCTTTGGAAAGAGGCTCTCAATGGGAGTTTTGACAGTCTGCTTTGTCAGGGCAAGCTGCTGCATTAGGAGTCTTTTGTATTACACCTACCAGCTGAGAGGTGATTAAACATGACATCATCTTGTTTCAAAATGGGTTTCTGGAAGTGACATTTTTATAATAAAATCTTTGTTTTCTTTTAAATTTCATGATGAAATTTCAAAAACAAGCTTTTTCCTGAAAGTTCTATTTAGAAATTATAAAAATCCAACAGTTTTCCTTCTTATTGTTGTTTTTTTTTCTCCCCTTCCACATTTCTAACAGCTGCCTCCTCCCATTCCTGCCCAGCAGGAAAAAGCTGAACTCTTTGGAAAGAGGGCAGTGGAAATGAACCGCTTTCACAATTTGAAGGCCCTGTCCTTTTCCCTTTTACTCCTTTTAGGAGAACAGGTGAAAGGTATTAAAAGAATTAAGTAGGAGCTGGGTGTTCCTGCTTCTTAGTTTTGATACATTCGGCAGTGATACGGGATTCTGTACACCCTGGTGCTGAAAAACACCCACGAGGTGATAACAGACCTTTGTGGAATTTTAGTGATAGCTGCAGTCCAGTTAAAATATGCCTTTGCACAATGGCAGAGAGTTCTCATATTTTATCGTGTCAGCTCCTGCAACATATCTTGATACCCTATCTGAACCTTGAACAGTTTATCACTATTGCAAATGGAACTGTTGACATAGGTAACTTATAAAAAACTACATAACCGCAGTATTTAGAAGACCAGAACAATAGTTCTTAATTTTATTTGGTGTTCACCTTTCCTAAAAAATTTCCAACAGAAGATCAGTTTCAAGAATATAAATCTCTTGTTGATAGGTGGTTACTTTGCAGAGATGAATGCTGCAGTGATTTCTGTAAACCAAGGATATTGAAATGGAGCAGTGCTATGCTAAGATGCTAAACCGTCCACGCTTCCAGGTAGTGTGTTAGAGGGTTTATCTGTTCTGCTTTTCCTACTGGACCTATTTTTGCTATCTTTGCCTAGCACTGTGTTGTGGGTGTGTTGTGCAGATGGGCAGACATATGCCATGAGATGATTCTTTGCAGGGCGTTAAGTCTATGTAATACAAAGCCTTTTTGTCACTAGACCAGTCTGGCATTGCTCATCTCTCACAGGATAACTTGAGGGATCTGACACAATTAGTGCTGAAAACGGTGAATCAGTTTAAATACTGATGTTTTGGAAATGATCTTGTACTTGATATAGAATTTAAATTCTGTGATTCTTTGAACATTAATGTGGATTTAGAGCTTTTGTACTTGCTAAGAAAGCTTGACCTAGTAATGCGTAGGTAAAAATAATTAAATCACAGTGAATGTACACATTGAAGATTGAGTAAAAGCAAATGAAGCAGATCAGTGAATTTTTGAGTAATAAAGTTATTGGATAAAATTCTACAGTACAAACCCACTCCATGTGCTGTCTTAGTAATGCTATAATTAAGCCAAAGAGTCATGTCAAACTGGCCTTTTCCATCTGCTCTGTGATCTGCTCAGGGAGCAATTTGGAAGGAATGACAGCTGACCTCAAAACCGATGTGTTTGGTTAATGTATGTTCCACCAGAGCTGATAATTAAACAGAGCTCATCCACTTTCATATACACGTATGAATTGTTCTTCATTTAATTGGAAAAATCAAAATTGGGCTTGCTGTGAAGCAGGTTTACTCAAAATTTTTGTTTCAGTAAATGCCTCTTGGTATTAGCTGAGCCATTTGATGGCTCATAAAAATATTCTTTCATTTTATTTGCAACTATGTAAACTGCAGTGTAATGGCATAAGTTTAAAATAGCACTGTTGGGTTTTTCTGTTCAATTTTTATAGCTTTTGCCAAAATAAACCTGCTAATAATAAAGTCTCAAAAGTTCAGTTTGAGTAATTGACATATGAGACATGAACCTCATCCTGTATTTATAATACTAATTGATTTCATTTATTTTACATCCCCTGTGAATTTCTCACTGCCAGTCTTGCCATTATCTTAATGTTGTTGTTTCCAATAACACTCAGAAAAGTCATTTTAAAGGCAGGGGGTCTTTCAGCACAGATGCATCAGGTGCAAAGCTTCCCTTCCTTGGAGGTGGTCGAATGGGCTAAAGGAAACCCTGTGGAATGATACAGCTTAAAAACCAGGGTCTGTCCATCTGTTTGAGTCTGTGTTACCTTGTGAAAGTCTGCTTAAACAGCTCACTCTCACGAGTGTCTGAATTCAAGTAATGCAGGCATGTCTTTTTCTTGTGACAGGGGAGTGTGAAAAATGTTAATGCTGTGGTCCGTGCAGTTATCTGGAAGGTCATAATCCTTCCTACAGAAGGACAGCAGGACCTGCTGGCCAGTGAGGGTGGTGGCTTTGGTGAGGGCCTTTCTGGTTAGGCAAAAATGATTCCATCTGCATAATCAGACTGCTGGGAACCTTGAAACCCACCCCATGTGTTAAAGCTGGAAGCAAACCTCTAGTCTTTGGAGGTATTTCGATCCTTTTCTGGACATACCTGGCAATGCTGCTGTGCCTCAAGATGATTGGACTCTGCAGGGCTTCCCAGGAGCTGCTCACCCTCCAGTTGTTTAAAGCTAGAGCTGTCCACCTTAAAAATATGGGTCTTCCTCTGTAATTAGTGCCTGGCTTCAGTTTCTGTCTTCTTATCAAACAGAAAAGGATGGGACTCACTAAACTCCTTTTTTGCAGTTAGTGAAAAACGATGAAGATAAACCTGATGTAGCTCCTCATATGTACTTTCTGCTGACCTGGAATAAGAAAAGTAGTAGTTGACTACTTTGATGGAAAAATCTAATTTCTGACTTTATTTGATAAGTAGAGTAAAAATATAAATGTGATTGAAAATACTGTCAGTTAACTGTGTATTGCCTATTTGGCTGGTGGGTTCTGCCTCTGTGTCCGGTGAGCAGAATATCCTGGGAAGTGACCATTCTCTGAGAAACAGTCTGAGTCATCCACGGATTTTTAGCACTGCCTTACTTCAAAGTCATCTTTAAAACAGCAGTCGAGTCTTTAATCTGAGCCTTCCTGAAGTGTCCTTCCCTCCCCTTCTCTCCCTGCTGCTTTTTACCATCTCTTTTGCTTTGCCATTTGTGCTGTAGCCCAGCCCCAGCAATTTTGCTGGAGAGAAGTGCACCTGGCAGTAGTGTCCCGGGATGACCAGAGTGAGCTCCTCTCTTCTTTTCCTGCTGCTGATGTTGGTGTCTCAGAGAGGAATTTTTCTGAAGTCTTTAGCAGCTTGACATTGGATGTTTCAAGTCACCGCACACTGTGAGTTTCTACCAAGGGCTTTGTTCAAGCTGAAAGCAGTTCCAAGGTGAAATTCAGGCAATGAAATTTGAATGAAGCGTTGTCACTCTTTTTTCCCCCCCTCTTTTAACTTCTGCTGTGATTTATTGGATAAAACTGTGTTTGGAAAACATTTTTCACTTGTGTTCTCTCTGCTTTTCCTGCCTCTTCTTCTCAAAGGTGAACAAATAGAGATCACCTGCTGTATCCCAATGTGGGTGTGCTCTCCCTGAGGCATGGCAGGGACCTTCTCTTTAGACTATATGGTCTTATACTTGCAGAGGTGACAGAGATTCTCTGTGTGTAAGCGAGTACTACTTCAGAAATCAGGAAAATTAGAAGAAAATAAATGAGAAGTCAGAACTAGGAGTAAGGAACCTCCTGTCATATTCCCGTTTTAAATACTGGAACAGGATAATCCTTTCCACTTGCTTATGTGCTGAGTGTTCCAGACTCAAGAGATACAGGAGGTGTGGTTGTCTTGTAGCGATCGAGTGATGGACAGAGCGCAGTGTATGCTTGGTGTTCCCTTATGTTGTGTGTTGAGTGGGGAAAGGCACTTTACCCCCAGGTGGGGTCTCAGGGAGTCTCGAAGCCGCAGTGTCTCAGAGCAGCTGCGTAACATTTTACCATAATGCAATTTCCTCCTTCCACTGTTTGGAAATGCCATATTGTGCCTCACAGTGGAAACTGCATTAGTAGTATCATAGATAATGTGCTGATGTGCTGTGCCTCTTAAGTGACTGAAAATGAAGGAGTGTGAGTAGGAGTGAGCAAAGGTACCTGAGGTGACCTGCTGAGGCTTTCTAGGGAGGCTGCAGGTTTCAGTGGTCCCAGGCTGGTTGTGACAGGGCAGCAGGCAGCTCCTCGGCACGACGTTTGGCTGCTTTACTTCAGCATTGACATGGGAAGGGAAGGGATGGGAATCTCAGATTTGGGTGGACATTAGAGAGTGTTTAATTCATACCCTGTTAATTACAGCAGAACTTTATCTGGGGTGGCAGATTTTGCGTTGCAGACTGTTGTTGTTGGTATTATGCAATGGTCTGTTATTTCAATGAAGTATTAAATAAAATTGTTTCCACATCAGGAAATAGGAGATGACCTGCCATGAAGCCTTAGTTAAACTTTCAAACATGCATGAACCTACTAACCTTCGAGACATGGTACAAGGCTCATCTTTTCTTTTTCTCTCAGACTTTGACCGGATGGGATGGCTGGAGGCACTGTATCAGTGCGTGGGGGAGGGCCTCTTAATGCTGTCACTGTCATTTAAATATTGATCAGAGCTTGCAGAGGGATCCAGTGCTGGCTGCTGTGGGAAGTGAACAGAGTCCCTGGAGGCTGTTCTCCGCTTCGGCGAGCAGAAGGAGCCCATGTAACCACTGGCTGCTCACGGGTCAGTGCCGCTACACAAGACCAGCCTTGCACAACACTTGAGCTGTGAATCATCAAACCCGGGCAGGGAGGTTGCTCTGCATATGGGGAGGGGAAGCCTCAGCATTCCCACTTGCTTGGTGGGGCCCATGCTGACGAGGTGTGCGGGGTGTTTTGGCAGCAGTCCCGGGCTCGCCTCTTTGTGAGCACAGCGTGGGCATTTTGAGCCACAGCTATGGCAGGTTTAACAGCTTGCAGTGTGGATCTGAAATGCACGTGTGGGGTCTGGTGCTCTCCTGTAACACTCAGTATCCGTACATCTCCCTTGAGCCTGCTCCTTCCCTCGGGGCGTTGCTCGGGGCCGTGCAGCCTCCTTGCTGCTGTGCGTGTCCCCAGGCTGCTGGGGCCGCGTGGCTGGACTGGGGCAGCTCAGTTCATAGTGGTGATGCTACTCTGAGGTCCTGTGAGTGCCCTCCTAGTCGAACCTACACCCTGCTGCTGGGAAGAAGACAGTTAAAGAGAGTCTGCATTGATGTTTCCCTTTTCAGCACCAGTCCTCTGAAGTGCTTTTGGGGAGACTGGGTCTGCCAGAAGAGGGGTTTTGCTCACGTGGTACGTGCTGTGGAGGTAGGCACAACACAGCCAAGGCACTGTGCCACCCTCTGCACAAGTCAGAGATTCACCTTCCTTCCGCCCCAGACATTTTGCAGAGGAACTTGCCCAGGGCCCCTTGCCCCGAGGCAGGGAGACTGCCTGTCCTGGAAGAGAACCATCTCCCAGCAGCTGCTCTTAGGTACTTTTTGCAGGAAGTAAAAGAAAAAAACATGGAAAAAGTAGGAGTAAGAGTAAAAACCTTGCCAGTTACTATAATATTCTGGAATCTGGCTTTTACGTGCCCCTTTACATTGGCTCCTGGCACTGCATGACCGCTGTCGTATACTTTAACTGAGCCAAGGTGAAAAAAAGGCAATTAAGTTTTAATCAGGGTCACAGATCACTTCAGGTATACATTTCCTTTTAAAAAGTGATCTTTTTTAAAGACTTTTTTTTTCTTCTTTGCCTGCTGCGAAGCACAGCGCAGGTCAGAGGATAAACAAGGTGCAAAGGTGAACCTGCAGGGCATGGCCAGGAACTGCTGACAGCCAAGAGCAGCCACCGCTTCACACTCGCTGGTGCTGTGGTCTGGCAGGATCGTGAGAGCAATTGGTGATGCTTATTAGGTTTCCTCCTGCTCTCAAATGAAATCAAACTCTTCCAAATAACTTGCTGGGAAATGCGAAGACCTGTCTTGCAGCCCTTCAGCTCTACCATGATAAATGCAGCAATGTAGTAGCCTGTTTGGAAGAAGTCGCGCATTCAGTGTAGCCACAAGTGAAATGTTCAGCAACTTTTGCCCTGACCCATAAACTTAACTCTGTGGGATCTGTGAACAGTTGTCTGGAGTCCTGCAAAGCATCCCAGCTCTGTGAAAAGTTTGTACAACAGCTGGCTCATCCACAAGCTGCATGAAGTGTGGCAGATCGGTGATTTTCCACTGTAGCGTGAAGGATCTTTTATAGCACTTGTAGAAAAAAACTCACCTTTTTTGAGCTATAACTTCATGGATACCATGCGCTGCAGATGAAAGTGGAATCCAGTTACTATTTTTTTAAGGGACAGACAGTGATGTTTGGCCTTTGATGTGATTTGAGGATGAAAGCTTTAAAATACAAATAAAAAACGTAGCTTGAAGAAATTGGCCAAATAAGTAAGTTTCTTTTTTTTCTTACTGAACTGACAGCCTAGAGATTTTAGGGCTCTGTTTGAAGAATAGAAGCAAGTGCCTTAATGAGCATCACTCTCAAAATAATGTGGCCATGTGGCACTAAACACTCCTTGCTGCCTCATGCATGGGTGACTGCACCTTTCTCTCTGTATGGGCTGGCTTGCCATCGAAGCTGCAGTCCAGCCACAGCATAGTGTCTCTTCTAGTGATGATGAATCACACTGTAGAATGGTTTGGGACCATGGATTTGAATCACAGCACTTCCCCGTGCAGTCCTCACCTCATCTCCTTAGAAACAGAAATGCTCAAGATCTCCTTGTTAAGCTGTTGGGGCAAGGTATTGTGTAAAAGCTGGGGCTGAGTGGTAAGAAAGTTACAAGACGAGAAAGGCAGCACCAGGTCTTTCCAGGGAGAAAAATAGTTCTTTTGAGTACGATCAGGAACGGGCTTTTATAATGAAAAGTGAAACTAAATTCAGAAATCACAATAGCTGTTAAGGAAATTGAATCGATAAACGATGCAGAGGTGGTTGGCTGTGGCTTCTTGCTTTTTTTATTCTTTGAACAGTGCACTTTAGAGGCGCTGGTAGAGGACTTAATCTAAATGCTTCTCTCTTCATCTGTGCTTTAAAAATAGTAAATAGGGAGACTTAAGTAGCCAGCTGCCTCCAGAAACAGACTGGGGTCTTGAAAGTTCAGCTAGGATAGTCTTCTTCATAGAAAGAAAAGGAAAAGTTGGTGGGGAAAACTGGGGAGCTGAGATGGAAAAAAAACCCAACCCAATCTTTTAAGGGATCATAGCAAACCCACAACTTCAGAGAGCTTGAGAGTGATGTGTGTGGGATGCTGATGAGGAGAGGTGCCCTCTGAGTGGTGCTGGGTGTACACAGCTCTGAGGAGGAGGGCTCCAGAAATGGACTTTCACAGTTTGGGACTCCTTAGCAGAGATGTCTGTGGTGCAAATCTAAATCATGGCCTCCTCTCTTGGACTCTGAAAACTCTGAGGTGAAAATAATGTGGAAAACTGATGATTTCATTCTAGGTTTAATTTTGTTAGTATTTTAACCTGGAGACAGAGCAAGCCATGAGCAGGATGCTCATGCAGTGAAAGCTGTGAACTGCAGATTTATTATGAGATTCCTTCACTACAATTACCCTCATTAGGAATTGCCTGAGCAGTATCTTTTCTAAGGAGTTCCTGTGTATATTTTCTTGCCTTGGAGCTTCAATATTTCTGTTTTCTTTAGGAAATGGGAATAATTTACTTCTTTTCATCTGCTTTTCTTGTATGTTCCTGGGGATACACCTAGTTTTATCTGTTTGGTAAACATCTAGGCGTGGCCTGGGATTTTCATTCAGCGCACTAAGTGGTGAATGTGCATAATAATCACCCTGAGGAGATGACCAAGTGCCACGTGGCTCAGCCTTGGTGGCTGTACAAGTACCTGTTTACTTGCTTGAATTGCAGAATTGAGGCTTTTTGAAAACTCTTGTATGTTTTAAAAGTGCGGGTTAGGAAAGGATGGTCATTTTGTCCCCTTTCTAAATGTAGTTCCAGTGTCACAGGAAGATATTATTTCTTGGCAGAGTTCCCCAAGACTTTCCCTTCTCAACGTCATTCAGGTTTCTAAACTGAGATTAGGAGTAAGAAGTACAGCTGCTCTATGGGCTCAAATGACTGCAAGGGTTTATTTTGTATGAAAGTGTGGAGACGCTGTACACGTAGAAATGAACTTTCCCCAGATGTGTTTCTCTAGTGTACTAGTTTGCTAGTATTGCATAATAACCATTTTTAATAAACCAACATTGCATCAAGGCTATTGGCCAGGTGACGCATTTAGTCAGGTTTAGTGTACTCTATGTAAATAATAAATGACAATAAATTAGCACAGTAAAAGTAACAAAAAAGTTGCCTCCCACATACTCACATGGCCATGTATTAGGGGTGGGAGGAAATTGCTCTAGTTCATTCCTAAGTGGCATAAAATAATAGGACAAGTAGATGGAAAATGTCAGATTAGCATAGTTGTTTTGCGAGTGTTATTGTTAACAAAGCTCTTTTGACCGAGTCTGTACTAGATCCTTTTTTCTAACAAAAGAAAATCGGAGTTGGAACTGCATCTTTAATGGCCAAGAGATTTTGTTAGCATATTAATCTTGCCTCTGAATGGTGGGCAGACTTTTCTCCTCGAGAAGGCCGTCCTGAGATAGCCTTCATCGTTTTGGGGAATGTAAGACCAGAGAAAGCCTGGCTTTGCAAAGCTGGAAGAAATGACCTTCAGATACTTTTTGTAGGAGGTCGTCTTCGTTTGCTGCTCGAAGCTTTAAGAACACAACACTTGGTCTCACCAGACTGTGAAACTTTTGTCAAAGCTCAAAAGAGACTTGTTAAAGTTAGAGACATAACGAATGGTTCAATGATTCAGCCACCTCCTCGTGAACATTGTCTTTTCCATCCCCAAAGAAATACCATCTCTCTTGTACATGATTCCGCTGGGGAAGTGGGTGTGTACAGCCAGAATATTATTAGCTGTTGTCTCCCTGCAACGAAAGCAGCAATCCTCCTGCAAGCAGAAAGGAAAGGGCAAAGTGCTTGTAGGAATTCCCACTAGAATGTTTAAAACAGAGCAAACTCTCATCTGAAGTCTCTTGGGAAGGAAAGCAAACTTTAAATGTCCAAGTTTTGGAGTTTTTAGTGGTGTACAGAGTGCATATGAACCCACTTAAACTCTGCAGGTTGAAACAATGCAAAAAAAAAGGCCAACCTTTAGGAGACACATGGAAAAAAATAAAAGAAGAAAAAAAATGCTTGCAGAAGCCAGATACTTGTGAAAGGTTTGGAAGTCAGAGATGACGTGCTAAGCTTTCTTCTTTGAATGTAGGCAGTGGTAATTAAAATCTAGAGGTTGTTAACAAGATGTACAAGGCTGCACTGAGTACAATCTGGTTTGTTGGGAAGCAGGCTTTAAATCGGGGTTTCTTGAGCTGTGGTCTGCAACACTTCAGAAAGTGACCCACAAACTAGCTGTGAAAACACTGAAAAGAAACAGTGCAGTATAAAGTGGGATCAAATAAAGGCAAGAGAAACATTTTAAAATTTAGGCTTATTTTGATGTGAAAATCACTATGGCAGTAGGGTGAGTAACAGCTGCTTATTGCTTCCCTCAAATCTAGCTTAGCTTATTCTTCAATTTAAGACTGTTTCAACTGCCAGCTGTTGCCCTTTGTCCTCTGGTAATTCTTAGCCCCTCCAGCTTAGATCTAAACCAGAGCTAGGGTTACAGAAGTAGCTTTTCCCATCCACACCGCTCTTCTAAGCCATCATCATTCTTCTGTAGTGCATCTTGCTGATGTACAGTGTATGCCAATCACGTTTGCATGTGGTAGAAAGGACTGGCTTATGCTGATCTTTTATTGAACATTACTAGAATATATAGTTTAGAGAAATAAGCAATGATAGAGTAGATTTTATCAATTATATCCCTTAAGATCCATTCAGGTATGCGATTCCTGCAGTTTCGATTTTTTTTTGTTATGCTTTAGGGAATACCACAGTTAAAAACAAACACTATGCTCCCAAGTATTAATTTACTTTATAATTAAAGAAAATAAGAACAAAGTACAAAACCAACCGAGTGTACTTTAATTACAATTTCCTCTCTCCACTGAAAGTTCTTCCCAAAGATTATGTGTTTGAGAGTTAGCTTGCCTCTGGCAGCTCTTCTTTTAATTCATGAAATCTGAAGCATATAATTTTCAAAATGAATAGGAAGTCCTGTCTTAGGGCACCCTGGGCTAGATCAGTGTTAGCAAGTAATTTGGTGCAGCAAGAGCAGATCATTAGAACAAAGGATTTGGGGCAGAACCGTCCACATTAAATGGTGTGTGGGTTGAGGGGAGATGCTTCAAACCAGATTGAATCCCAGGATTCTGCTGATCCCTAGGACTGAATGTCTCCCATCCTGGTGCCTGCCTTGGGGCTCTCTGAAGACCAGCCATTGACTTGGACCTGTTTGTCTCCATTTGGGGTGGGAGTGCATGAGTGTATACCTGCAGCAGAGCCACTGAGGTAATAGCCTCCTGAGGAAAAGTAGTTTCTGTACACCAAACCCCACTTGTGGATTGAACTGAGAGAGGTAACTGAGGACGACACTAGGATTTGATTCAGAGCTGTGCTGCTGCTCTGAACTATAATGATAATGTGGATAAGAGGACCAAAATCACATGCAAGTGGTCAACAGCAGGACGTTGAATGTAGGGGAGAAGGCCTGCCAGGGATCTGTAAATCAGCTCATAAATAGACAGATTTACTTTTCAGTTCTGCAAAACAGACAGATTAAGTTTTATTTAGTTACTTCAAAGGATCTCTTCAAGGCACAGTCTTGTGGCAGGTGAAATTAATGTGCTTTTTTTTTTTTAGTTAAAAATAAATGCATCTCTTTGCAAATGTGTCTTTTGCTTTAACAAAGCAAAAATGAAGTCCAACAGTTTAGGTGTGCTCTGACTAGTATTATCTCCCCTGTGAAATGATGTCTGCATTGCAAAAAGAGTGCTGTACTGGGATTGTGGTACTCGTTGGTACTGGGTAGGGGTCCTCTACATGTTCTTGTCTTGGCGTACACAAGGTTAGTTTGAGACACGTGAACATGTTACTTGCTTTAGTGAGAGTTCCCTTTCTTCCTCATTTTGCTGTATGTGGGAGAAATTTTGTCTTTAGAGTTTGTGAGGAGTTACACGGTGCTTTTGTCATCGATACTGTGAAGGTCAGGCTGCCTGTAAGCATCACAGCCCTTAGAGGTGCTTCTAAGCATCTCTATGGCTTGAACAGTGAATCCAAGCAGATACCTACTAGGGTGGGAGCTGGAGAACTGGGCTGGGGGATTGAGGTTCCCTGGAGCAATCTTGGTTTCAGCAACTGAGACAGGGAATTTGACCATTTATGGAGTTTAAAGTTTTAGCACTTTCAGGTATCTCAGCAAATGAACTTGAATGTTCCTTTTGTTCTGATGAGTTTTGTCTGGAGCTTTAATTAATTATGAGGTGGAATTCTGTTTGGACTGGGTCCAGGTATGCTTTCTTTTTGTATGACTAGTTTAGTTCTAAAAGTCATTTGAAACTTGCTTGGAGGTCCTTGGACTTTATCTGTTTTCTGAGCAGTCTCAGAGAAGTAACTGGGTTTGAGAAGCTGACAAAATGCAACCAAGTAATTACCTGTGCATGATCATCCGTGTTCCATATTTAAATGTCATAGGATCACAGTATTATATTCCTCAACTGTATTGATATGGTGAAGTATCTTGTGATTGTATGAAGTTGTGTTTGAATGAAAATAAATGAAAACCAGCAGCTTGGCAAATTTCCTACATGGTCAAGGAATTTAGAAAGACAGCATATTTGTACCCTCTCCTGGCAATAATAGGTTTTTTATACTTACTGTAGAAAAACTGCAGAGTATTCATAGGAGGAGAATTTTTCGAATAATTGGTTACTTGAACTTAAAACAGAATCATTGTCTCATAAAGAGTAAAGGAAAAGAATATCCATTTCCATTTTACAAATGAAGAATAGATTATAAACCTGAGTTGTGTAGGTGTTAAACTCTTATAGGGAATGGATACTTAATTATCTTTGATGGTCTGGGCCGTAGAAACTGCAATTTCTTTGCTACCATAAACAGTTCAACCAAAACTGTGATTAAAGGCTTAAGGAATGTGTAGTTAACTCATAAAAATATGTACATAAATTTTGCTGATTCATTGCACTGTAAAGCACACCCTTATTTATTATTATAAATGAATCTCTAATGTAGCTCATGCAAAGTCTAAATGAGCTCCATTCTTTTTCATTAGGTAGCTCTTTAAAATCGATAATGTTTTCTTTAAGGGAAAGCTTTGGCTGTTACTAATTTAAATCTCATTAACTTTTGCCTTTTTTTTCCTGTGGTTTCATTGGAGCTACATTTTTCATTTAGATTTGAAGCTGCAGGCTACATGTAATTCCATTTAAAAACCCAAGGTAGGCAGGAATAATGTTGGGTTAACAGTAATTTAGAGAACCAAAAATTCAGAATATTTTGCATGCAGCCTACACTTGTCATTTAGAAGTCAATGATCTTCCCAGCACAAAGTTTGGAGATGCATAGGCATTTGAGAAATCTTTTCCTAATTAATGTAAAGTTTGCAAAACCATGTTGAAAGTCACTCTTTCCTGCATCATATTCTTTTGATTTACGTGCAGTGAAATTTTGTGAATATTCTTGAGACTCAGGGTTGTAACCCCTGTGCCCTTTGTCCGTGCCAGTATTTGCATATCTGTTGGTTTGGGTCTAGTGGGACACTGCTGCCATTCCTCTAATCCTCTGAGTGTGTTATCTGTGCTCAGTAGAGTGCCATGACTGTTTTTTAATATCTGCAAATAGAAGCAAAGCAGAGCAGTGTTCTTTATGCCTGCTGAGTGGATTTGTCTTTTCTAACAGGAGGCTACTCTGCAGAGCAACAGTCCAAAGGCAACTGGGCTATTAATGCTACTTTTTGTTGTCTCAAGATTGTAGCTCATTAATGAGGTTGTATTTGTTTTTCTTTCTCATTGAAGACACACTGGTCAGTCTCAAGGAAGAGGAAAAAAATCCAGTTTTCATTGTTTTGATGACATACTTTGGAATACTTAGTATTAAACAATGGCAAAGAAGAAATGTTGTAAAGGTTTATGCAGCCCTGGGCAGTGTGGAGATTGAAAACTTGGCACAGTTTTTCAAAATAGTGGTTGGCTGGAAGGGTTCTGGCATCATGTTATTCACTGCATATCAAAATTAACACATTACAAGGAGTAGTTATTTTCAATTATGTAAAATCAGATGATTCCTTAGAGAGATTAAAATGAGATTTGTAATGGCTTAGGAGAATTCTTAAAATTGACAACTTGACGCAGCATGATTTCAGATTATGTGAAATCTGTCATGAGAATATTTATATTTCTGCTTGCAAAGGTTCCATTCAAAGCCATCGTGATGGAAATAATTGCAATGAAGACATAATAAGGTCTAATATGTAAATCATTCTAATTGTATTTCTTCTATTGTCAACATTGCAGTGAAATATCATTTATTTCACAAGTGACGCATGAAAAATATAATTGCGTTTGTGATACTCTTATTTTTAACAGAAATATAACAGTAAGAGTCTTCATCTTTGAAGAACTTATCTTTATCAGCAAGTCTCTTAACATAATTTGTGTGAAGCCTGCATTTCTCTTTTTGATTGATACACCTGGTTCTAATGCACTCTCTGTTTTACCCTCCTTCCCCTTTAACAAAGAGGGTTTGCTGCAAGGGTGTGCTCCCAGGAGTGTCAGCACCCAGTGCTGTAGGGTGCAGAGGTTGTGTGTAGGACACACTGACCTCAGTGCGAGTTGAATGCCATCAACACTTTTAAGGCTGGACCTTGTATTTTATGAAAATAAGACTGATTTGTTGCCATCAAATTCTGCTTTAACCTTGATGAAAGATGATTCAAAGTGCTTTTTTTTTTTTTTCCCCTGGGAACACATTATACTGTCAAAGAGCTCTCACTTCACTTGCCTGTCTGTACCCCAAAATCCCTTCCCTGAGGTCACATGCCTCCTCTGTGCTTTTTCCCCTCTGGCTAGGAACAGTTATTTTCCTCTTTCTTCAGATGTAGAGCTGGACAGATGACAGTTCTGTTATCTGAACTGAAATATCTGTCATTGTAAACTGAAGAAATAAAGTGAAAATAACATTGACTAGGTTGAATTCAGTAGAACATTTTTAATTGGTAATGCACCCACTCACAACACTGTGTGTCAAAATTAATTCTCCCCGCCATGTGCAGCCTCCCTGCTGAACCCTGCTGAATTCAACTTCCATTTAGCAGAGGCAGTGAGGGAAGGATGGGGAACTGGGGGGCACCAGAGCCGCAGCCCTGAGCTGGGAGCGCTAAGCCCTCCTCAGCCCTGCCGAGAGGAGAAGGGACAGTCTGCCTTCCCTGAGCAGGGACAGGAAGCCCCAGGGCACTCAGCAGTTGGATCCCCCCCCTAACTCATTATCTGCAGCCAGACTTGAAAATGAGCATATTTTTGAAGAAGGTGGGTGGAAGGAGAAGGTATCCTGCTTCGTGTTTCTTCCTTAATCACTGGGAGTTTTTTCTGTGTAACAATTTAAGTACTGATTTTCCGTATCTTAAAACATGATTTCCTAAATGGAAAACATATCGCTGTTCTTTGGGGTGCTGCCTAAAGAAGCCAATCCAGGGGTAGCCACCTCAACGCTTTGTTGTATCAATCATTTAAAAATACTCCTTAAACACTTGACCTCAAACTGTTATGGCAGTTGGTTCTTGAGGCAGGCTGGGGAAGTAAATGATTGCTGGGGTTTAGGTCAAGACACTGGGAGTGAGCAAGAGCATAATAGAAGATGACCAGCCTCTACATTGCTTGCGGAGTGTTGAGGAACCAGTCAGTACAAGTGAGGAGAAATTAATTAAACAATTTACTCCAGTTATGTAATTTTTCTGGATTATCAGTTATTCAGGTGGAGGCTTTTATGGTGATTTTTCAGAGTTGCCTTTTAACATTGAGTTGTGAAGCTTTAATAGCGATGAGCTGATGGACGGTGAGGCTGCAGGACGGTATCCCAGCTGGAGGATGTGGTGACATGTAAAAGGCCTCAGGTGCCACGTACTCCCTGGCTCACCTCCTGCATCCTGGATCTCAAAACCCCTCTATGTCTGGCCTCAGCCAGGAGCTCAAACATCTCTCCATCTTCCTGACCCCGCCTTGGGTGGCGCTCAGTGAAATATGTGGCAGCTGCGTGTTTTGCAGAGTGAATTGGGACTGCTGAGGATGACAGGAGGCCCATAAATAAAACACAGACCTGTTTGTTTTGTGCTGTTCTGAGCAAATGATGTATTAGTAATGAAGGATTTGCCATTCGTCGCTTTTGCTTACTAATAAATGAAATGTTCCTTCTGTCAGTTATGTTTCTGGCTCATGAAGTTACTGAAAGTGTGAGGAAAAGGCTGTAAACTGGGCTAGTTTGGGATCTCTCTGTTTTATAACATTTCTTATTTAAAGATAAATAGTTGCTGCTCTGTGTTAGGTCAGAGCAATGCCAGTTTCTATGGGGTTTCAGTTGGGCATTGACCCTGCTCTGAGCCTCCTGAGCCAAGACTTGGGCAGATGACCAGGAAGTGGATGAGGTCCCTGGGAATGTGCACGTGGGCTGATAAAATGGCCAAGGGCCTTCACCAGGGCTGGGGCTGAGAAGGAGAGAGGCCCTGAGAAAGGAAGCCCAGAGGCGACCAAGAGGAGCTGTGGTGCCGGTGACAGGGCCTGCTCATGGCTACCACTCACAGCTGATGTGGGAAATGTGTTGGGATTTGGACGGGGGATCCAGGCCACCATCCTAGCCCCTGTTTCACAGTCTGCATCTGAGAAATGAAAGGGCATGTGGTCCCATAAATGTGGCCATTCTTTTCAGCAGAGCTATGTTACTGGGATGTGCGGAGCTGCCGGTGGATGCAGCACTGTGGAATGTCGTGGTAGGCAGGTTTTAGAAAAAGTGTTTGTAAATGGTGTTTAAACAGATGTGCAAGGCTACGTTGTGGAGCACAGCACTGCATTACCACTTGCTGTTCACCTAGAGATGTCCGTAACACAGGTAGCTCTTGTAATGGTTCATTTTTCAATCATCATTCCTTTTTCTTTCTTACGTTAATAGAGTAATTACTTGCAATAAGAATAATTCAATTTTTGTTTATTTTAAATAGAAACAAAAGCTTTAAGAAAAATATTTACTGTTTAAAAATACTCATTTGGAAAGGACTTAATAATTCATCAACTACAGATACATTTTAGGCAAATAACCCTCTAACAATTCTATTCATGGTTGTACTGTAAAAGCAAATATTGTTTTGATTTGCAAGTGTTCATTTTACTGAAATGAAATTTGATGCGTTCTGCTGTCAGGAGAGTTTCCTATTTAAATTCTGCTGTGTACGTGCAGCTGATGAATTAAAATGAGAGGAGAAATTACAACCTAGGTTAGAGCATGGGTCACAACCTTTTCAAACAGAGGTCCACCTGTCATGCAAATGGAAATGGTAATTGGCTCACTGCAGCTGCAATTGTCTGTGCCAGATAACGGGAGGGGTGGCATAGCAATTGTGGAATGGTAAGCATGTCTAGCTATCCAATGGTAAACATATAGAGACAAAATAAATGGCCAAAGCTGGTTATTTGCTGCAAGTAAATTCAGATGAACTTGACTTGTTCTTTTCTATTCATGAGTATGTTGTGATTTCAAGTTGTGCATTCTCTTTTTTCTGTTGTGGTGGTGGTGTTTTGTTTTTTTAAGTATTTCAATGTATTCATCAAGTAGTTTGCAAATGTCCAAGACTCAAATGTTTATTCTACCTGGTGTATTTATGATAGGGAAATAGTTCTGTAAAGCATTTGGTAGTCTTCTGGTGTGCTGACTGCAGTTTCATAAGCTAGAAAAGAAATTATTAACAAGTTGATTAAAGAGTGTGCACACCCAAATGGAGGCATTTGCCTTTATGTGTCCGTGGACTGTGACCAGAAAGGGCTGTGTTGGTAGCAGGACCAAATCACTGGGATGAGGTAGGTTGGAAGAGGCCTCTGGGCATCTGCTCAAAGGCTCGGCATGGTGACAGATTAGCTGTGCATGCAAGGCAGGCACATTGGTCAGGCATGAATTGCCCCTGGTAAATGGGGAATTTGAACTAACAGCAACGTCCCTGCTGAGGTGTCCTAATGAGTAATTACTTAAACCTTGCACAAATACCATGTAGCTCATACACAGGAATAATGGAGTCTGCTTTCCTCTTATGGTGGGGTGTGATAGTATCCCCAGGCTCTTCTGATAGCTTCCTTGCTCTCTTCTGTGGAGCAGTCTTCCTCTGCCAGAAGTGAGATGTAGCAAGAGCCCTTACAGCAGACCTCTGTCACTCAAGGATTCCCCTCTGCAGACAACGGAAGAAATGGATTTAGACCAGTGTATTCAATGGGGAGTCCGCCTTCCTAGCCTAATCCAAATTCAAGAAGACTGTGCCCTCAAAGCGCATAATCCAACTGAAACAATCCACATACTTGAAAAACAGATGAAAAATAAAATAATCTTGTGCATGTGCACCAGTCCCTATGCCTCACAGGGACCAGAAAGTTAATAGAGCTTCATTCTGTTTAATTTTGAATTTTTATTATTCACAGCTCTTTCCAACAATTCCCTGCTGGGAATAACAAGCAGTGGATAGGGTTTCCTAATTGTGTGATTATTTGAGACTGAACTACCTGATCTGAGATCTAGTTTCCATTTACTTTACCTTCAGTAACTTTATTCAAAGGGACTAATGAAAAGAGACCCATCAATTATTGAAATGAATTCAGCTTTGTTCCCGAAGTTTGTGTGGCACTAAAGACTTGAAAACAGAAATGTGTGAAAGTCTCCATAGGTTAACGTTATTGGCTGGAGAATATATAATAAAACTGTCTCAGAGAGTGTCCTTAAAAAACTCATGTATAGTCAACACCACTTAAAATATTAATTGCATATACTTTCAGGTATAAGATGTATTTCTAGTGTGTTGCTTCTTACTTGAAATCTTCTTAGAATAAAATTTTCGTTTATGAATGTAATGAAATATTCAGTCTGTTTTACTCATTACTTAAATCACTTACTGTTTTCTCTTTTCTTAGAAGAGGAAAACAAGAAGAATCTGTATCTATTTAAATTGTCCAAGGGTGGTTCTGTGCACCAAAGATGTATCAGAGATGCTGGGAAATGTCTCTTTGTACTTTTCCATTGTTCGTTGACTTCCTCAGGAATAAAAATGGCAATATTAGGATGACAAAAAACCCTCTTTTTTTCCAGTTTCTGGACCTTAGAACGTGGAGGTATTTTTATTTACTAGATTTTTGTGGGCATTACATGGAAAATAATTGGGGTTCAGATGATTTCAGAGCTGGGTGAACAGCTGATTTGCAGTCTGTTGGTTTCATACTGTGTTACACTAGGTTGTTCGGTGACTGAGTTGTTTGTTTATGGAATTTAAATTTTAGTAATTAACAGGAAAGTTTTGTTACTTGTTCAGTCCAAAAAGCAGGTGTAAATACCACATAACTGATCTGGCCATGCCTATCGAAGTAATGTAGATTTTGTTTAAAATAGTGTTCCCTTGCTAGTGGGATAAAGGAAAACGGGAGATATGCTAATTTAATGATGTTATTTCATTGCTGACTTTGAAGAAATGGGGATTCATTTATAGATCCACAAAAAAAAGGATGTTTAATTGTTCAGATAAGATGTTCACTGCGGGTCATCCACTTGGCCTTACTTCTGTGGGCTTTACATCTGAAGGGCTGAGGAGGCAGGACAGGTTGGGGCACAGTCGCTGAACCCATGTCTGAGACTTTATGAAGTAAAGTATACAAAGCTATAAAGCCATGAAGTCTGATTTCTTTATTGTCCTGGCTTTACTGCTGTTGATTTTCAAGGTGCCTTTTACATTGTTTTCCGATGTGGTGGCAGCCATGGAGAATCAAGGCATTACACTGCATATTTAAAACCAAACCACTTTACAAGTTCCAATTTCTGTACTGCTTATTCCAACACAGACTCTTAAAAAACCTGCCAGATACTGAAGTGATTAGGAGATCAAGGTCACCAAACACTCATTTTTAGGGTAAATATACTGCATTTTAAACAGTTGCTTTAGTGCTCTCCTCTTCTTTTTCTCTGTGCTCAGCAGAGCAATCTGCTTGAAGCAGAGAGCACAGCTTTGGAAGGGCACTTCAGTTCAGGTCCATCTGTCGCCAGGAACATCTGACTTGGAAGACATAGCAAAGAATATGATGGGATCAGAGATTTCCTTTCCGTCACAGAATGTGTTTCAGAGCTCTGTGTCTCCAGCAGAATCTAACCTGGCAGCTGCGATTTGTTCTTCTTTCCATCAGCAAGCATTCCTGAAAATCTGTGTGATAAGGTGCCACCTGAAAAGCTGGCTCTGACAAGTGCTACAGGGTGGAATGGCCCTGTCCAGTAACTTCTAATGACACTACTTTAGCATTTTTGTTCTTCAAGTATAATTTCTCAGTCTCAACCTCATTAATATGCCATCACTCCTGGAAGCTGAAAATTCGTTCAAGGTCCAAGCTGTTTTTTTCTCTCTCTGGAGAATTTTACAGATTGGTGATCTACTAGTATGTTCTTTCTTTTGCATTTTCAATATAAGACTGAAATGCTTCTGGCTCCCTATGCATATGTAAGTCAGGACAGAGCAGTTCGTTGTTATTTGGGCCTCTGGCAGTATATATTTACAGTTTGTTTGACCTCAAAGGAAATTATGAGTGTTCGGCTGGAATATTTGACATTTGAGTTGAGTTGTTTAGCTGTAGCTCATAAGAAAAGCTGGTCAAAAAGAGTGAAGCATATTTAGCTCATCTTACAGAAATTTGAAGCTTTGATCAAAACTTGGAAAAAGTTCAGCCAGAATATAAGGATAAGTCAATGCATTTTTCCTTATTTATGAGCCAGATACAGAGAAATATTTGCATGTTGCTAAATCTAATGAAGTTTTTTTGCACTCTTCATTATTTCGTGTAGGAATTTTGGACTACACACACTTCACATGTACTGAAAGCCCCAAGCTTTTTCACCAGTACATTTGAATGGTCTAAATCTTGCTAGAAAACACTCAAAAGATGGAAATCAGAGTAGAGATATTACAAAGCCTGTGAGTGATGCTCTCTTGGATGTGGTGTTTCTATAGCAAAATACTTTTGGTTGGTGATTGCTGAATTTAGATGTTGATGTGATTCATTATTTAGTTAGTTGTCAACAGAGTAGTAGGAAAAGCATTGCAAAATTCACCCAGCTTGAATCCTGATGATTTTTTCCCTCAGATTTGAAGATGGTTTTCTAAGTGGTCTTTATCTCCAAGAGATGCATTTTTTTATTTACTATATCCCTCAGGTGACAACTATTCGATTTTTGCCTAAAATGCAGTTTAAAATATAAGCATAGTCACAATAAAAATACGGTGTTCACTTGACTCAAAGAAGGGTGAAACTTTAAAACTCACAGAAAAGAAACATCACTGACACTTTACCTGAACTTCCTTGTCCTTTCCTCCCTGCTTGCTATTTGAGATCAGCTCCCCTGCTGCTGGAGAAGGCCACCCTCTGCTCCCTTCTGAAGTACAGCCAGCACAGGCTTCTCCTCCCCTGTGAAACAGGTTCACTTGCTCTCCACGTCAGAGATATCAGTTCAGACATCTGTTGGTAGATAGGGTGTTTGTTATTTGTTATGAAAGTGTCCTTGGTAGGTCAGCTAAGCAAAGTTCTCACCTTGCTTTGGAGGTAACAGCCATAATTTTAAAGAGTGCGCAGGGTGGTCGATAGACTATTTGGTTTGAAATGTGTTCTCTGACCAGCAAATGTATCTCTGAATATTGGAGTATTTGAAGACTCATGGATGCTTCTCCGGTGTTGCTGTCTGTTTTCAGGTGGTCAGATCCCTGACTTGTCTGTTGGTGTGAGGAGCAGGAGAGGGAAGGGTGGCAAGGGACCACACACTGGGCTCAGCTGGCAGCCAGCTCTCATATGGCAGTGCCAGGCTGTGATGAGATGCTGGCAGGGGTCTGCAGGCAGCATAGCAGAGTTAGCATGGTGCAGCCAGAAAGCCAGAGATGTGAAACCGGTCACGTATGGTGAGCCTGGTCTAAAACCCTGACCCTTTGTCCAGTAAAAGCTATTAAAGGCAATACTGTATTTGTTCAAATGTAGGGCATTCTCTTTTCTCTAGAATCAAGATCTTAAAAACCAAAGTGCCTCAGTGCTGTAACTGATTTTTCCCCTCTAAGAGTCTGAAAATTTGCATTTTGGAGTTCCTTAATGAAGTGCATCTATCGTTGCTATGTGTCTGCAAACCCCAAGCATGATGGATATCAGTTCTTGGACTCTGCTGTTCTATGGTTAATATATACATAAAAACATAACTCCTGTATCAGAGGAGTGGTGGGTTTTTTTCTGACTATGTATTTACAGCCATAAGCATTGCTTGCTTTGTGGAGCAATAAATTTAGTACATTAGCTAGTATATTATTTTTTAATTTAGTATTTGTAGATGATTTCAATTTAAAATTAGTTTTTCAGGTAACAAGGTACGCAGACATGTTTAACAATGCTGTGATATAAATTGCTGTAGATAACAGATCCCTACAAAAAATACTACAGGCAGATTCACAATGCAAAAAATTATTTATATGACAGCAAGCGGAAAGACAAATTACTCAGAGACTATGTACATGCTCTTCTATAATTGCTCATAAATTATTATGGTTCATGTTAAAATGCATCTAGACTCCTTAGACAACTAGATTTATTTAAAATAAGAATAGTGGGAAATTACTAGGAAATATTAGGGAAGGAGATGCAATACACACTTGGGGTGATTGCTAACACAAAAGCACAGTAACTTGTTATCAGTTGACTTAATCTATAATTTACTTAATAATTTTGAAACCTTCTTTTTCTATTCACTCTCCATTTGGCATTAGCCTGGAGAGATAACTGGGATGGACCCGGTGGGGCTGCAATGTGATTGGCTGCTGCTGTATTTCCTTGTACGTGGGGAGCACATTGGAATTCTGTCCTGCACCCACATAGGGCTCTCATGTACCTGAATACCTTCATGTTCTACGAAATAGGATTTAACTTAGTTGGGTCAGAAGCTATGCTAATGGGCTGGGATAGATAGGTGGGCAAACCTCTTTTGCTTAGGAAGCTGGGCTAAAAGTGGGACACTTTTCCACATCCTCTCAATGCTCCAAATTTTAGAAAATATTTCAAATAATTGTCTTTGAAAGTGTCTAAAATACACCCACAGTTGATAGGCTTTAATTTGAATGGACTTTCAATCAGGCATTTATTAAGGATCAGCTGATTATTGGGTAGAAGAAAAAAGATGTATACACATTTATTGTTTAATAAGTGCCTCTCTCTAATGCTGTTATTTTTCTCTTCTTACCACCCTGATTATATTACATATTGAGAACCAGCCCAACAAAAATGACAGCAAACTTTGTTCTGGGTAATGGAGTGCTAAACTCCACCTAAGCAGCTCCAGTCATTTGTAATGACAGCTTGGAGAATACTCCAAACGAACCTAACAATGCTCATGCTCCAGTGACTGACAGCGCGGCGAGAGGAACAATTCCAGCTTCCACGTGAGCACGGGGAGCCTGACCTAGATTTTAGCCTCTACAGCTTCATAAGAAAAAAAGCATTCTTGACTGTGTATTTAACAAGAAAAAGAGAGCAAGAGGAAAAAGTCGTCTCCTGTTTGATTAGTCTTTCTTCGATAATTAAGATTTAGTCAAGGAGCTCCGTGAGACTTTCTCCCATCCGCAGATGTCATCAACCCTATAATGAATGGTTGCTCCCTTCCCTGTGTGCTCTCCTCTCTGTAATTACCACCTCCTGGCGTGCTGCGGGGAGCGGGCGGCTGCAGGGGCGCAGGCAGGGGCGATGGGCAGCCTGCCTGCCCCATCCCCCTCCGCTGGCTGTGCGGGGGCAGCCTCGCCGCTGGCTGCTCAAACCTTCCATTTGGATACCGTTAATGGGAAAAAGGTCTCTAGTGTAAAGCTCCTTTTCGTTCTCTTCTCCTTTAGACCTGCAGGTTCTGAACAGGGGCCTTTCGTCCATTCCTCTGGGTTTTATGTACTCCCAGCAGTTGTGATTTTGAAAATAATATAGTAGAGAAGTGCACATGAGAAGGGAAAAGAAATTATCAAATGAAAGATGAAGCAGACTGAATGATACTGAAGGGTACTTAATGTTCGTTTGAGCTGTGCTTTGACAAGTTTTTTGGTGTGGATGTGGGAGAAATTCTATTGGAAAGCAGTGGTGTTTTCAGCTTCCAAAGCTGGATTTCCATACCGGGTCAGTACCTAACTCCGTAACTCTTCCTAATTGTGACTCTGCTCTGTGATATAACTGAAAAACTGACACCTTTCTCCTTGACCCACAGGGTTTCCCCATGTATCTGAATGTCAGTTATTCTTTACTGTGGTTTAACTTTGCTGAACCAGCACAGGTTCAAAAGCATTAGATGACATGACAGGATTAGATTGACAGGAGATTGACAGAATTAATTAGATCGACTTGGATTAGTTTGGTTCTGGGCACCCCTATTCATTTCAGCTCACGCTTCTACTTTTGTGACTTTGTTGAAGCACAGGAGGAAGGGTGCCTTTGAGAATACCTGTATGTCCTGGAGAATGGGGATGAGCCATCTGGAGAGCTCAGTGTTGCCTTTCACATCCCTTGCTGAGAGAAGGCAGCTGTGAGATCTGCACTGCGCTTTAATTCTAAACGCACACCAGCCTAAAGACCAGGGCTTAAAAAATAGCACTGAGCTTTTGTGAGAGAGTACACTGATATGGAGTACATTGATACTCGCTGTAAAAGCCCTCAAAGCTACCTGGAGAAAATAATTTGTGGTGTCAGAAGGGTTTGAATGTAAAAATTGATTGAATGGGTTTGTAGGACTGGGAAACTTGAGTTCGTTTTCCAGCTGTGCTGCTGGTTACCCGTGTCTGCGTAACAATGCCACGGAGAGGTCAGTGCAGTGTGTCATGGGGTCCTGGCAAGCGTCTGAGTTCCAGTGTGCAGCTTTTGTTGTGGTGAAGGATGTTATAAGTATGGACAGGATCTACTGAGAACTAATTCTTTGGTACGTGATTTTCAAGTGACCATTACTCAAACTTGTCCTCTTCTGTGTGGCACTAAGATATGAGAAGAAAAACAGCAGAGGAAGAAGTGGAGGGAAGGAAAATCAGTAAATTACTGTCATTAACAGTAGACGTTAAAACCAAGAAGCAATAAATTTTATTTTAAATTGGCAGGATGCTTTCAGGAAATTGGCTGTGGAAATGAAATTTGAAGTTAACTGAAATTGGATGTACATAACTTCAGGTGAATGTTTCGGGTTTGGGGCTTTTTTTTGTTGAAGAAATAAGTCAGTTGGTACAACTGGCAGGTGCCTTTCCAGCTGGCTCTGGAGTGGGTGGCAGAATCGGGTAAATGATCTGCACTCTTTGCAGGGAAAGTACTGTATGGTCTCCTTTGCCTGTCAATACCTTCACGACCGTTGATACATTAAACATATAGCTTCAAGTAACAGGTTTTCCTTCCCTCTTGAGCCTATGTTAGTTTGTTTTACAAGTTAAATTTGTTTTACAAGATGTTACATGGAAGTTTATGTATTAAAAATGTATGAAAGTGATTAGCGTTTTAAAGTGTGGTTCAGCTGTATGGGTGACAGTACAATTAAAGCTGATTTACTGCAACGGGGAAATTAAAACCTTCCATTTATCACAGTAGTTTTGAAGGGTTCAAAAGACACCTGAAAAAAATGGTAGACATAATTTAAAGGTAGTAAAAGCTACCAAGAAAATGAGGCTAGATATGGTATTCCACCATGTGTAGAAATTTTGGCTTGATATATCTGTTTAACAATACATTAAAAAAATCACTTAATAAGTGAGTGCTGTTGAAGCTGTATATGAAATGAAGAGTGTCTGAGAATATCTAAAATTTTAAGATTGAGATCTTATACTGTAAATGCAGAAGAGTCAGCTTGAACCTTACTTGGTTGAGTATGAGGTAGCTACGTGAAGACTAAAGATGTTCCACTTAGATGTAGCTGGATATATTAATTTTAGGTGGTGTTTTAGGCATCTTTTAGGCCTATTGATGATCTGCCTTTGCAGTCTTTTTGTTTGGTTATATTTTTGGTTGACTTTCAGGCTTACAGTTTTTCTGGAAAAAAGTTAAAAGGTCTCTGATACATGAGGGGGAGTTACATGTTGATATGGATGCACGTTCTTGGATTATATTGTTACTAAGATGATTTGAATTCATGGGAGACATTGTAAAGAGAAGTAATCTTTTATTAAACTGGCTTGACATTCATTTTTTAAGTGAAGTATCAAGAAAACAATTTTGAAAGTTTTTGCTGAACAGAACATCAAAGGATCCTTTTTCATGTTTGTACAAGTCCTGTATTAAGCTTGATTGCATAGGTAGCATGTTGTAATTCTATCCTGATGTATATAATACATAACCCTACAGTTTGAGTAGGCTATAGAATAAATAGCTAGGTGAAACTGCCTTGAAAAGGAAATGATAAATATCACATCTGCTGTTTTGGTTTTTTTTAATGTAACATAATTAGCAGAGATGGATGGAAAAGTTTTAAGGGGTAAGATTGGGATCAGGTGCCAATGTACATTTTCATCCACAAGGAATTATAGAATTCAAAACCAGTTTATTGGGGCAAGTGGTTAAGGTGAACGTATGATTTATTGATTAAAGAATTAGTGTTTGGGGTTGAAAACAATGATATTCTAAAGAAATAGGGTTGTACAGGCCTAATGTGCTCTACTTATTGCCTGCACATTTTCATTTACATGTAACTAAAAATGGTATATAAAACTCTTTAATTTTCAATAGGTGCTTCAAGTTTTTCACATTAGTATAAAACAAAAGTTTTTGCTTTTAAATAATTGCATTGCATTTCACAAGCTGCCTTTCACTATCTTGAAAAATATATCTGTATCTAATATTTCTTTATTATTGTTTTGCTTTCAGTTGATGGTTGCATTGACTGGTCAGTGGATCTCAAGACATACATGGCTTTGGCAGGTGAACCAGTCCGAGTGAAATGTGCCCTTTTCTACAGCTATATCAGAACTAATTATAGCATGGCCCAAAGCACAGGTCTTAGGCTTATGTGGTACAAAAACAAAGGAGATTTAGAAGAACCCATTATATTTTCTGAAGTTAGGATGAGCAAGGATGAAGACTCAATATGGTTTCACTCGGTTGAGTTGCAAGACAGTGGTTTCTACACCTGTGTTCTAAGGTGGGTATTGTGCTAAAGTATAAATAAGAATGTATAGATTGTCTTGATTAAAAAAAATGGTTAAATTAACTCCGAGGATTGAGATTCTTCCAGTTAATATATACTCATTATTTTCTTGCCATTATATTTGTCACATGTTTTATCTTATTATTTTCCCTAGTAATTAGTTACCTCTTCAAATAGCTGTAATCAAACATGTGCTTTCACTTAATTACTTTTTTTTCCAAGTTCAACATTTGCAAATTGTCATTTTGCCGTAAATGTTCAGAACTGGATACTTCTTAAATCATGAAGTATTTTGGTTAAGTAATGCTCTTTTTCAAATCCTCTGAGTTATTCAACAGTTAGAACCATTTGAATTATTCTGATGGAGTTAGGCCATGGGGAGTTACAGTTCTGTCTGGTTTTGAAGAACTGTTTGTTTTGATATACAGTTATGATTTGTTATAAATTTAAGCAGACGTTGTTTGGTAAGGTGCTGAAATGCACGTCTTGGAAGTATTTTGGAACTGTTGGATGAGCCTTAAATTAAGCATGTGCTGGAGCTCGTGATTTCCATCATGTGGATGTTGATGTCAGCTCTATGCCTAAAATGAAAAGATAAAAAAGAAGGACTCTTTAAGAATGTATGAATAAATATCGCTTAAATGATCTAGTTTTAATTAAAAGGAGTTTACAGGTGCTTTATATGATTCAGTATTAAACTATATAGTTTCAGAGAATGAAGCTTGCTTCATCCTGGTCTGCTGTTCCATACTGACATTCTGCACAAGTGCAATGATTTAATATCAAATATTTGCAGCAAAATAGCAGCAGTGTTCAGAGCCCAGAATTTTCTCTCTCTCCAACTCTGCTAAGTCTTGCTGCCTTCTCAGTTGCCTCAGTACATTTTGATCCTGAAGATTGAACTGTGGTGTGTGGTGGTTTGTACCAACTCACTATTAAGTCTGTGTTGCAACCTTTGGAGTTAATTATTCTTTTATTAGCTGCTCTGTCATGGGTTTGGTGTAATGTGATCTTCGTGATATTGAAATGTTGTGGGAAGATAGTGATTTACGTGTTTCAAGGGAGCTATACCTTTTACATAAGAAGTCGCTGTTGTGATAATCAAGTTACTTGTTTAATATTCTGGAAGTTTTAGTGCAAATCTCATGTGAACAATAAAGAATTGATCTTGGATCAAATTCTGGGACATACTTTTATCTGGAAAATTTCAAAACTCTTTGCTCATTTACATGACAAAGTAATTTTGGTAACAAATGGGCAAGTTCTTAAATAATTCATGCATTCTCCTCATTTTCAGATAAAACGATATGGCATGCTTCTTGGAAGGCATTACACAGCAGTAAGATCTTCCCTGTCAGTTATACAGTTTTTCTGCTTTGGCTAGAACTTCTCCAGATGTTCACACTTTTTTTTTTCCTTTTTCAGATTTATGTCAGAGTGCAGAATATTATATATAGGGGTTACACATGACAGAGTCTATATTTCTTCCTTTAGTGAACTTCTTTTTTCTTCCAAAAACTTGGTAAAGTATCCTTGCTGTTACTGTTTATGAAATCATAGGTAGCTTAAAATAGCTGAGGAAATAGCAACAGTAATTTATTTTAATTTCATTAAAATTGGGTTAGCTGTAATGTTCTGAAATATGATCACACTTCTGTGGTTGACTATCCACACCATTAACTGTCTAATTTCAGTTTTATTAATGCATTTTTTTGAGGGGGATAAGTACATGTTTGTGTTTTAGTCATTAAACAGGATCACCTGCTTTGTGAGAATTAGGAGGTCACAGATGGGAGCAGTAATTCTAGAATATTAGTTTATTTTCTCGAAACATTAACAATTTCTGTACAAATGCCTTCTTTTATAGGGTGAGTGAATAGAGACTGGTAGAGAGAACTCAGTGCAGTGGAAATGAAGAGATGCCTGTGCCCATCTCTGTGCAACACTGGGTTTGGGGCTGCATGCATAGCTGAGTGTCTCGGTTTGGTAAACTGAATGAAAAAAATAGGGGAGGAAAACACTTTTGATTCAAGATAAATGTAAATATTTTGAAGTGTTTAACAGAGAAGCTTTCATTTAAGTTGTGTAAGAGAAATTCAGAAGCGATTCCAATCTCAATCGATGTCTTTCTAGACAATCATTGAGGATGTGGGAGACTCTGCTGCAATTCCCTCTGCTACCCAAAGAGTGAAATACCACATTTGTGTGTCCCAGTAGCCAGGATCTGCTGCATTCAACCACTTCAAGTCTTTTGCCTTAAAATTGTCTTACTTGTCTATGCAAGGGAATGAGGTGTTTGGATGTGGTTCTAGGGCTAAGTGGGGACAAGAAGTCCCTGTCCCAGAACTTTATGTCTTAAAAGGAAGGATACACTTTCAAGCTGGGAAGATCTTCTCTGATAGAAAGGAATTGAGCATCAAGGGTTTTTAGTAACTCATACATAAAGGGTGTCACAGGCAGTAGTGAGAGCTGTGCTAATTCACGCTCCCAGAGCTTGTTACTTTTTTTTTCCCCAGTCAAAACAAGGTGGCAAATAAGAAACCTATGGGGACAATGACAGCTGCACATTTCATTGAATATCCTATTTGTTGAAAGGTTCTTCACAATTTTAAAAAAAAAATCACCCTGTTTTTCAAGAAGCTGCATTTTCTGGTTGCTCTCAGGTGTCTGTAGGATCAAGGCATGAGTATCCTTGAAGCAATTGGAAGGAATTTTTCAGGAGGTGCTTGAAAAGAATGGGTATGAACAGGTGAAGGATAGGCTGATGCGACAGTGATTTGGAGATGGGTAAAAATTAAATGTGTCAGTGAATTCTTTCTTATATAGAATTGTCACTTCAATAACCATGTCTGGTTTGTAAGTGAATCTGTAATACTGAATAAAATTAAGGAATATTAGAGCAGCCTTAATGAATTAGATTGCTTCTTCAGGTTGAAGAGGTCTGATACTGTAATTTAAATATTGCCTCTTCTTTAATAACCAATTACTTGTTCTATAGGAAGGTGTGTGTGGGTGTGTATAACAGAAGGAAATCATTGTTGCATTAATACTTCTGTCTTCTCACAATACGTTTTGACATTGAGCTGACACTCAGATGCAAACCAAATTGTGGTGTTTTTCTCCAGTGTTAAGCATGGCTGTAGCATATTAAGGGTTGCTGATTCTGCAGGGACTTTTAAAGGAGTGCAGAGCTGAGCTGTATAGCTAATCCATGTGAATTCCATGGATCTCCTTTGTTCTCAGGTGCCTTTTCTGTGCTAAACTAGGGGTATTGCCACAAGATCCAGTGACATCTAAAATGGATCTTGACTAATGAATTCATTATGAAGTGTGTTTCATTGCAGACCCCAGATAAATACTGGGGTATTTGTATCATGAACTTACTGCCCAATATGGAAATACTGCACTCTGGAGGTTTCTTTGCAGTACTGGCCCTGAATATGCCTTTAATCTTCCAGCACCCCGCAATGCTACTTTCAGATAAAGCTGTCAGCATTTCTGTTACAGAAATTTGGTGTTATAGGATTTTCACATCAGCATCTTCATTGGTGGATTCAGAGAGGAAAACACTAAAACCAAACATGGAAACTAAACCAGATATAAATGCATAAGGTAGCCCTAATGTTTTGAGTGTTTAAGACAGTCATTTAACAGATCATGTGCTGCTTTTGCTCTCTGAACAAATACATTTTTTCCCCATGTTAACAGCCTCTGTTTTTTTAAAGAGGGAACAAGAACTGGGCCTACTTAGATCTTCTTAACCTGATGAAAGAAGAGGCAATGAGCTAGGAAAGAAATCTCAGCAAAGTTTAGCTGCACCTTTGCCTTCAGCAAGGGGCTACTTCTTCTAACTGAGGCCAGCTCTGAAATAAACTGATGTATTGAATAAAGGCTTTATGAACAAAATCAGTAAGAGTACAACATTAGTGCCTATTTGCTGTTAATCAACTTTTGGTGAAATAAAATAACTCAGTTCCCATGATGTCATTCAGGAGGGTAGAAAGTCTGGGCCTTGAGGGAGTGCAGGGAAAGCAGGAGGTGGAGGTTTGTGGTCACCCGACTGGCTGACAGAGCTAAGCCTCGATTTTTATAAAGGATGCAGAATAACAAAGAGCGTGAGTGCCTTGAATGCCTACGACACAATAAACCTGGAGATCTTTAATACCAGCATTTGATGCCAGAGAACTGCCCACAAATCAAGTTAGGAAGTCTATGTATCCTTTTTCCCTTACTTTGTCCATATCTGCACAGTTCTTAATGAAGAGCAGCATTGCTATGGACATGCACAGAAGAATAAAGCCTTTGCCAAGCCATTGGTGAAATATCTCAATATTACTTTTTCAGCAGTGATAAAATAGACTGATTTTAAGCCTTCTGGCTTCTTAATGTCTGTGGAACGCATGACCAGCAGATCAAAATCAGATTTAGACAGCCTGGAGGGGCTGTCAGTGGAACTTCATTTGCAGCATCACCTTTGTGCTCTCACTTCAGTGGGTGTTAGGCGAAGTGAAGAAGCTTGTTTCAAATGCCTACAGCCAGGACTGCAGTATGCACCCATCATCACAGGAAACGTTGTACCAGTTTTCTGAGCGCTGGAAATCTGGCTTCCAAATGAAAGGAAAGAAAAGTTTGTTTCAGACCCAAACAGAGATGAAACAGGAAAGCTGGACTAAATCACTATGTGAAAATATGTAGGAGTAAGGTCACTTTCTCTGCAGCTATTTCTCATGGTTCTTACAACATAGATTTTGATACAGTCATTCATTTTCTTGGTGGCAATATCTTCCCATTACAGAATATCTCATTTTCAGGTGCTTTGGCTTTGTTTAGTGCTCAGCTGTTCATGACAAATGTGATTTTTTTTTTATCTCAGATCCCTTTGATTTAATTCTAGTTTAGTCATAAATACCTCCTTTACTGGCAAGTGCTTTTTCCCCCACCGAAACTTGCTTTGAAAATATCCAAAGATTATACTTTCTGGTGGGCCAGTGTCTTTTATCATCAGATGTTCAAGAGGAACACACCTAAGTAGCTGATGGCTTACACATCTCATAGTTACCTCTCAGGCTTGCATGCTGGTTTGTGATCAGCTCTCATGGCTGTACCATCCCATGGCATGTCTGTAGAAACCAGCTATATTTAACACTTAGAGCAAGTGCGTGGATCCAACCTGGCATGGTCTTCCCAGGCTTTATGTCACACTAACGTTAAATATCCTGCATTGAAGGTGCGTGACATTTCCTGCATTAAAAGGGACTGATACTGTATAAACAAAATCCCTGTGATATCTGGTATTCAATACTTGAATACATTGTTAGAGAAGATACAATATAAAGTCAGTATGATTCATGATAAAATAAAATTAACTTACTGAGATATAATGTTTTGGCATTATCAAAATGCAGGGGAAAGCAGAATCAGGATGCTTCTACTTTTGTATCTAAAATTGTGTAAAAACTGATGGTGCTTCTGCAAATCATTTTGATGACATTGTCTTTATTGAGAGAAATGAGTAATACCTGTTCCTTTGACACTTACACTTGCAGAAAAACAAAGATTTATTTCTTTTCCCTGGTGATATGTGTATTTCCACTCACTCACCCTCCTTGTCTAAAGCTTTAAAAGAGAAAATATCCATCCTCTGTCTTTCTGAAAGCCACTGTTTACTGCTAATGAGAAGGTGCAGGAACAGTCGGGCATCAAGCAGAAGTGCCCGTGTTGCTCTGTTATTGGAGGCCATCCAGTGACTTCCCTGTTACAGCTGCGTGCACAAGCATGAGAGTATTGTGTATCCTTCAGTTTTCCTAATAGTAAAATCCCAGCTTTAGATACCTTTAAAAAAAAGACTGGCATTACCTTCTAGTCCCAACAGGCTGTCATAGCGAAAGCTCCTTGTGCTGCAGCGCGTCAGTAACGTTTTAGCTCACTGTCACTGGTTGCTTGTGGCAGAAGTGCCTTCCCTGGTGGGCTTCAAACCTTGCCTGGTGGAGATAAAGGGTGCAAAGTGGGGTGACTGCTACCTCATGCAGTCAACTTTGTGAACAGGAGACCTATTGCCAAGATTGTTCAGCCGTCCTCAGTCACCTCCTTTCCGACATCTCAGGGAGTTTTCATTGCCTTCTGTTCTCCAAGTAACAATGGAGGAGAATGTGCTTACCCAGGTACTGCTGCTGTTTGAACCCACATCAAGCCAGCTGTCCCTGTAACATGTCATGACGATGCTGTGTATCTTCTGTGAGTGGACAGACAAAGGGAAGGATTCCTGAGGAAACCTGTCGTGCCCAAAGTATAAGGGGACGGAACCAGGAGTTAAACTGGTATGTGGTGAGCGATCCTGGAGGATATGTTCTTTTCTAGCAAACACTTAAGGGAAGTCACAGCCAGGAGGACTCAGCTGCTTGAATCAGACAGCTCTGATTACAGATTGGCATAAGGACATTCATTTCATGATCCTTCATCATAGCATTCCTGTACACACTACGAGATAATAACCAATCCACTGATTTACGTATTCAGTTGCCCACAGACAAACTGAGAGGGGCTTGCCTTTCCTCATTGCATCTACAAATAGGGCTCGTCTGCATGAGGGAGGATGTGCTCCACAGGGTTTTTTCCTGGAGGCAAGAAAATCAGTGAGGTTTAGCAACACAGGCAAGCCTGGTGGATGTCCTGAACACAACTTTTGTTTTGTGTGCTACATGTCAAATAAAAAAAAAAAGGCATAGAGAAGTAGATACGCTAATTCACCCAGTGTGTGGGTTGGAAGAAATAAAGGAGAAAGTGTTCCATGCTCTCAGAAACAGGCTATTGTAAATACAAAATTGTTGGAAGGGGATTTCCTCATACTTTCCTGGGAGCAGTTGTCCCAGTGCTTCAGATTTATGTTATTCGTAATGGGGGCTTTTCAGTAAGACAGTATAATTTAACAGTAATATCCAGAGTTCTAATAGAAAATTATTAGGAAATAAATGAAAAGGGCTTAGTCATTTGCAGTAGCAAACTTTAGGGCAACTTGCTGCCTTGTAATTCTTAAGGGCAAGGGAGAAATTTTCCCTGAGAGCAAACCCAACCAATTATAGGATCTCTTCTGCTGGAACATGATGTGCTGAAGTTGTTAGAGATAGTTCATGAACTTAGGTGTGATATTGTGAGATAACCTGGTGTTCTTTTGGCTTCTGCATTTCGACTTTGTTCTGTATTATATTTTCATGTATTCATTTCTAATAACTAACCATTTTGAAGACTTACAAAATATCCCCAAAACCAAGGAACACTGTTCACCTGTGTGATTCAGCTTATATGCTAGGAGATTTGCCTTCCATGCCCAAGTAGTCCCTGTGGGAATGACTGACTGATGATTTGTTTGGTTTACAATTGTTTCTGTCACGATGCAGAGGTCAGCAGGACCAGTGCATGTTCATGTGAAGACAACCAGAAAGAAATAGCTCTTACTGACCCTTAACCATCTATGAATCAGACTGGCTGTCAGTATTCTCAGAAGAAACATGATACTGGAGATTATCCCTGAATTTTCAAATCCTGGCCTTGCTGTTCTGGGCTGTATCATTGACTGCGCTAGGCACATCCTGACATTTTTGTGTTGCATTTCGATCTTAATAAGGATGTTAGCTGTAGTCCAACTTTAATTTAAACTTAGATCTAAGCTTTGGTGAGAGACACAACTGTGAAACGCTTTACCCAACTGCCAGACCCAGACATCTTTTCTTCTCTATCCAGTATCCGGGAAGGATGAAAATTCCCTAAACAGGGCTAAACTCACACTGAGGAGTACAGGTCTTGCTTTTAAGTTCCTCTGGTGAGAACTATATTCCTGATCATTAACTTGAGGAGACATCCCTTGATATCTGTTTTTAAAGCTGCCGTTAATGTGAATCTTTAAAATTACCATTAGGAGACTTTGCTCAGAAGTTGTTTCTTTTGAATAATGATGGTATAGCCTTTCTTTATTGTAAAACATGGGCCTCTGGGACACGTAGTATATTTTAGAAAAGCTCAAATCTTCATCTTGTTTCTAGCGAGTCTTTTGTAGCGATTGAATCTTAGGAGAAAAGAAGTACAGAAAGAATAAAAATTCTTAGAGAGTGATGGGTTAGCTTGAAGGGAATGGGGTACCTCTTCGGATTCACAATGCAAGTCTCTTTTGGAGGATCAAAGGAAGTAGAGGTAATGCAAGAACACTGGATTTGTAACATTGTACTATGTTACAGCTTCATTTTCTGAGATCATACTTTCGTGATCTTGTTTTCTTTTACTAGCAGGATCTTGAAAACCAGTCAGACATAAAAGGAGACGTAACGTGGGATTAGGATTTCTCCTTATTGTCTGTAGGAGTTGCTATTAGAATTACAGTTATAAGAGCAATGAGCAAGCAAAATACAAGACAGGGATGTTTGGAGTTGTGCCAAGGCCAGGTACCTCACAAACAAGCTGCAGAATTGCTGCGCCTCTTGGCCTATGGTTCAGGGAGCGATTACAGCAGTGCCAGCCATCTGCTGAATCATTTCTCTTCGGGCATTGCTCTCTCACTTGAAAAACTGATGAGAAGAAAAAAACCCACAGACTTTGAAGGATCTGTGATTTGTCACCTCTGAGAGTGATTTACACTGTAAGTGGAAATTTTATCTTCTTCAGAAAATGACCCCAAACATGGAGCAGCAGTAGTCACTAAGAAACAAGTTAGCACTTGAATGAAACCTTGGAAGAGCAAGTAATAATCCACTTGGTTTTAGGAGAGATGTTACATTGGTGTGATCTGAACTGTTTCTTTAGGGAGATCACCAACCCTCACCTCATTGATCTGAGTGAAACAAGCTCAGATACTAATGAAACTGCTTGGTAACCATTATGTGAAGTATGAAATTTAGGCAGGAATAAATTTATAAAATTCTCATGGAGAGAGAGGAAAACAAATGCTCAGTTAAGTCTGAAAGCTAATAACATAGGACATTCTTATAGCAGCTGGTGGTGGATGTGGTAGTACAGTAATTGCCGTGGATCTTCAGATGGACAAAGACAGTTGGTGGTATGGTTATTGCTGTTATACTTTAACTCAAAACGAGCAAAGATGAATGTAAGGCTTGGACTATACAGTCCCACAATCAGTATTTCAGTGAGACAGTGAAAATGTCATGAGAACAGCCAGAGTGTTTAGGTACGTTGGGAGAGATCTGTGTTTTTCCCTGAGCACTGCTTTGATAAATACACTTCCTAACTTTTGGATCCGCTGCCATAGTCTTAGTTCTAAGAACCTCAACACTTAATCATAAATGAACCTTCAAGGAAAAAAAATTGCAAATCCTCTCACATAAATATGCAGTTACTTTTTTTAATCTAGTAGATATAAGATACTCAACCACTTTGCTGCCTTCTTTCCTCTTTATAAGAAAATTGATAAATGAGTGGGAAGAGTTTCTGTGCATACTCGAGGCGAAAGTGTTTTACTTGACTCTTTTACCAAACCACTGTCACTTAGCAGAAACACAAATGCTAAAAAAGTTTTTTCCAAAGTTGTTAATATTCCCTCTAACTTCAATTCAGCCTTAGGGCTTATTAATTGTCTTGAATCTAAAACAAGATGAAACAGCATTTAAGGATTGGCACTGCAATTTCAAATGTCTGTCTTATCCATTTCTTTATATCGTCCTTTTTTCCCCTCTTGTCTTTGCCTCAAATTCAAGCCAAACTTTTGTTTGCTTTTGTTTTGTAACCTGTTAAACTCTCTTGGTTTTCACAGGGCTTTCTATTGGATTCTAAGTCGGCTTCAGTTTGTGGTTCGGAGCTGGTTCCAAGTGGCCTGGGGATTACAAATGCCACCAAAACAAAGGAAACCACTTTGTGAATGCTAGAGATGCTGAACCGTTCTTTACATTTCCAGTTGGGAGAACGCCCAGTTTATAACTACTCCCTTGAAACAGGGAATTATAAATCTTAGTTTCAGTGTGAAAATATAAGACATTTAATTTTTTTCTTTGTACTATGGAGTGATTCGTTTCTTTCCTCTTCCTGTTCCCTATGTGATCACTTCTGCCTTCTGTAGAAATGGAATCCATTGAAAATCAACTCCCCTGGGAAATTAATGGGTTTGAAATCTTTCAGAAAAAGATGAATTGTTAAAACACCCAATTTCAGACTCATGGGTTTATTTCCTTTACATGTTGACAGTTGGCTGTTTGTAGTCTGCCAGGTTCATTTAGGTTTCAATATTCTCTACGTGTATACAACTCTTAGCTGGTCTCACAATACTGAGATCACCCCTGGAAGGTCTCCAGCATCTTTCTCATCCACCTGGAAGAAGCTTCTTTTTTATTCCTTTCAGCCATCCATTCTGACAGTAAACCCAGGTTACCAGCTTTGCTATTGTTATCTGTTGGTTTTGTATTCCAGCTTTCCTCATTAAATGTGGTAATATAACCTTTCCTACCAGTCTGCAAACTGCTGGGAGAGTTGACCTCCCCCACTAAGCTTCATGGGCTTGTACCGAAAACAAAAGTGGATCCTTCTTTTTATAATTCGTAGGACATCTGTTTAGCTTTAAAAAGAAGAAATGCAATGAATGCAGGGCTCATGTGAGTCAGTCTCCACACCTTTAAAAATAATAATTATAAAAGACCTTTACTATAAATAACTTCAATGCAGGTCACCAAGGAGAGCCGTTTTGGACACAGAGGTCCTGAAAACAATTGGAAAGAAAAGTCTGGATCCCTACCAGCATGGCAGCTTTATGAGCTTCCTAAGGAACATCTTCCCATCTCCTTAGCGACACAGGGTGGTCAGCACTGTCATATGCCTGCCTGTTTACCCAAGTGGTAAACAACATGCTGTAGTGACCATCAACTGCTTTGTGATCCCCTTCCTGAGTTCTCCTTCAAGCTGTCACTTCATATAGAGCTTCTTTATTTCCCAGTCCCCACAAGGGAGGGAAGACAGCACGTTCCCACGTGCCAATGAACCGAATACATATTTTCCTGCAAATTACAGTTCAAATTATAAGGGGTTTTTTCTGTGTGGTAAAATCAACAGGTTTATCTACTAATTCCTGCATACAATGGATGCAGTCAATTCCATAGCAATCTTCTGGTGAAAACAAATGGGAAGTATCTTTTTAGGAAGCCCTGTCTCATAGCATCTGAGCTGACAGAAAAGTGGTAGCCATGAGAGGCTCCAATAAGAAGTCAACAGAGACCCATCATGTGCTCAGAGGGCTGAGTGATGAAATCCATACTGTCCTGAGGATCAGCTTGCCTAGCACAGGAAGGAGCGGCTCACGTCTTCTTCACACTTCAGCTCCCAGGTTTCTGCCTCAAAACTGAGAAAACAGTGAGGCTGATCAAACTGCTGTTGCCTTTTGCATGTGACAAATAGAACTGTTATTCTGCACTGACCAGATTAAAGGAAGGGTGCTGCTTCGTTCACTGGAATTCCTGTAGAAGTTGTCCTTTTCTGAATTGCCAGCAGTAGCAGTAAGATGAGTGCCTGGTGAAGAAGCATTCATAAAGCTTTCAAGTCTATTGCTGTTGGCTTAGTGAGGGCTTTCTTCATCATCAGCCTGAATAGATTTATTGTCTCGGTCATGGAGTGTGAACAAAAGTGATAGTGCTCACCAGGCACTTAGTTTTCTCATTTCTGCTGTATTCTAATTGTACCTAATGAAAAGAATAGTATATTTTCAGGTCATGGTTCAAGGAACCATTTTAAATAGAAGTAGCCTCCAGCGCTGTTCAAAATACAATCTAAATAATGCAAGATTGTTAGCAGAAAATACAACACTATTAAATAACACCAAATAAAGGACAGCTATTCAAAGTCATTATTCTGGAATAGCCTGGATCGTTATTACTGAGCGCATGTGACCTTATTTGTACATAGTAATACTCCTTATTTGCACTCAGTAATAGTTACAGTCATTCAGGAAAGTTAAATAATCATTACTGATTAATTGCTATTGATTATACTGTGTGGTTGTACCCATATTTTGTGGATTTTCAGGGCTGTATTAGGAAGCATTGAAACTTTCCGAATATGTTTTGTTTTCTTCCTACAAAAAAGGTGACCCTTTTTAAAAGGAAGTAGATTGGGAGAAAGTTGTCTTATCTTCACTAAATCATATAAGTGTTTCTGAACACCCCACTCAAAATGATGCATTTTTTTCCAGCCCAGAGAGCTTTTGTTTCAGGTAAAATAACACATTTTGTGCAGTTTGTGAGGATGGGACTTTTTAATAGCTTCTCAACTGACACACATCACTGAAAGGCAGAGTGAGCCTTTCTACTCTGAGATGAAGAACAGGGAAAATATCCACCAGTTTTATTACATATATGTACAGGTGGCATTTTGAAGAGGAGGGAGTAGCACAAGGGAAGTCTGTGGTTCTGCTGAGTACATAACACTAACAATGCTGAAAATGGGAGGTTTATGATGATTGCCTTTTGCTTTGCCTTCCAAATACCTCTTTCTGCAAATACCAGCTCATGGCTCACCTTTGACAAGAAGCCATTTGCACACTGTTCTGTCTGCACTTGTTTAGCATGGGACTCAGTGCCCTGATGAAGTGTCCCTATGGACCTTTTTATTTTCATTCTAACTACAGGCTCTCTTGACAGGATGACATGTTGTTGAAAGGTTGCATAAGAGAAGATTTGTTATGGAGAGTTTTGATTTTATTTTTTTTTACATTAAAAGCATTGTTATGAGTCTAACTGGAGGCTGTAAACAGTCAATATCATTGCTGTCAGGGTTTGACTGGCAGATCACTTTCAGATGCACAGAGCAGTTTTTGTCTGCTGTGCCACCCTTCTGCCTCAGCTAAACCAGAGCTGTGATGGAAAAGGCAGTGGGAAAAAGGCAATATCCCCTGCAAGAGCTCTCCACAATTTGCCTTGATGGGAGGAACCACCCAGCACATCAGCTTGACTCCAGGCTTTTTTTGGTTCTGGCGCAGTCAATTAAAATGACAAAATGATGCATGATAGGAGGAAGAGACTCATTATGTTGTCACTTGTACTTTGTAGTTTGCCTTTAAAGGACTCTGTTTGCCATCACACCTAATGAAGGGTAGAAGCTGACAGTCTGGGTTGCAACAATCCTGTGCAAAGTGCAAATACTTCTCAGTAACACCACAATGAATACCGGTTTGGGATTTTTTATTGTGTGTCTGATAACTCTGTTACAGATGCAAGTCTGATGGAATTTAATTTAATTCTGTTTTCATTATTATGAAGCGGGGGGGCTTGGCTGATTGTGTTTCTTCTACCTCAGTATTAAGAAAAACTAAGTGTAGCTCGTAATCCGCTTGCCTGGATTTAACTCTGTTGGGGTTCTCTGGCAATAGAGCAGACAGTGGTTTGGAGTCCTGAGGGTTTATGTTTTTCAAGACTTTAAGGCCAAATTGCATCCGTGAAACCACCAGTCTGACCTCTTGCCTGTCTGCGCTGGCTGCAGGGTACAGAGACCCCTCTGAGGAGAGCTGAGGGGCTGCCTGGGGTCAGACATGGCCGATTCCAGCAGCCCCACCACAGGGCACGGCTGAGCCCCTCGGGGAAGGCGTGCTGAGGAAAGGGAAAAATGCTGCCAGGCAGCGAGGGATGAGGGGAAAAAACTATAAGACACAGCCCTGCGACCCCAAGGGCCAGGCAGTGGGAGAGAGGAGGTGCTCCAGTCCTTAGGCAGACACTCCCGGAGCCGTGGGGGGACTGCGGAGGAGCTGGTTTTCCTGACAGGAACTGCAGCCATAGAGGGCCTGTGCTAGAGCAGAGAAATGTGTGAGGAGGAAAGAGTGGCAGAAAGGAGGATGGACCACAATCCCTATTCCCCACCCTGCAGCACTTGGGGAGGGAGGGGTAAAGGAGTGAAAAACGGAAGTGAGAGGAATGTCATTTAGCTTTTTTGTCTTTCACACCGTCCAAATCTATTTTAATTTGCAATTAATTATATTTTTTCCAAGTTGAGTCTGTTTTGCCCATGACAATTATTAGTAAGTGATGTCCTTGTCTTTGACTCATGAGATCTTAAATCTTATTTTCTGTTTCCCATCCTGTTGAGAGGGAGTAAGAGAGCTGCTGGGTGGGTGGCTGCCAGCTGGTCCAGGTTGACCCACCATAATATCACATGCTTTAGAATTTTATGTCACAGTTACTTCAGGGGGAGGAATTCTTCCTGCATGGTGTGCTTGAACATCCAGCACGTAACCTTTCTTCTCAAATGTGTAGCACTGCACAGTAGAGTGGGAAAGGAGGTCTGTGTGTTACACATAGAGGAAATGGGACAGTGTATCCTGACCAACATCTGAGTTGACAACAGGTTCCTGAGTTCATAGACTTGCAAGCTGGAAAGGCCTACTGCACTGAGTTAGCTCACTTGTCAACAGAATTTCTGCAGGATTCGTCACAGTAAATCAGAAATGAGCCTTTACATTTTCTTGTAATTCCTCTATGCTGGAAATGCACAGCATGACAGTCAGTATTTGAATGTGTGGCTGTAGAGTTTGTGAAGATAAGAACTTAACAAAAAAACACTGCGCTGAAACAAACATGGTAAAATGGATGCAGGATAAATGAAAATATCTTTCTGTCCCTGCAGAAACTCAACGTATTGCATGAAGGTGTCCATGTCCTTGACAGTAGCTGAGAATGAATCTGGGCTTTGCTACAACAGCAAGATCAGATATCTGGAAAAATCAGAAGTCACTAAGAGAAAGACAATCTCCTGTCCTGATATTGAGGATTACAAAACAGCCAGTCAAGAGCCAGATGTGGTGTGGTACAAGGTAACTATTGCTGTCTTATTGCTATTGTGCTGAAACTGTAAAAACTTCCACAGTTCTCAGTCTGGGGCATAGAGATAGCCTGCAGTGGTTTGTGACTGGTCTGAGGGACGCTCTCCCAGTATTACAGAAGTAGTAATAAAGTACAGGCAAAACTACCCAGCGTAGTTCTTGTCCAACAGAAATGAGGATGTTCTATGCAGGAGGTCACATGATTTCTCTAACAGCGATGCCACATTCCCTGTTTCCGCCCTGGTGGGATGTCTCCCTACCTGATACTGTAGTAGAAACAAAGAGAGGCAACCTACAGTGGAGCCAAAGGTGTGTCAGCACCACTGGCTTCAGTAGCACTACCCAATTAATTTTTATGAAGTCTGTTGGGCAGTTTCACCAAGGCTTGTTAATTTTTACCGAAGTCTGCTGGGTAGTTTCACAGAGATGCATTTTCTTTTGCTGACATTCATCGAGTAATTTTCTCGAGGTCTGTTAATTTTAACTGAGGTCTGTTAGATGCTTTTACTACTTGGCAGGTAACTCAGCTGGCTGTACCTTCTCCAAGGCCTGTCAAATAGTGCACATGACTTTCAGCAGCGGATGCGTTGGTGATACGATTCTGTAGCTCCCCAAGAAAACAGGAGAATGACTAAAATATGGGTTGTCAGTCAGACATCAGGTACCAAGACCGTAGTAAGGTCTGGCAAATCTTACACATTGTCTGGAATTAGATCACAGCCTGGTATTTGAAAAGCCCTTGGTTATGAGTTGCAGCAAGAAACAATGGAGGTGAGTAGAGAGTTGAGAGTCAGAGGGAACAAGAAATAGTTGAGCAAGAGAAAGAGCTTGATGAAGTCCGTGAAAATTGAGTTTGGATTGTAGGAATAAAGGTAGAATGGGTTTAGGACAAGCTTGGTTCAGGTAATGAAGACAGAAACACACAAACTAGTTAAATCCTAAATTTGGAGTGCTGGATTTGCCAAACTTAATAACATTCTTTAAAGATAGTTATTTTGTGTGAAAAATGTGCAGAGCTGCAGATTTTTTTCCTTCCTTAGCAGGTTGCATCAGAAAAGAGCAATTATAAAAGTTGTCATCTACTTCTATTTTTTGCAGGAATCTCACATGTTATAGTAACGACACATGTGCCATAACCCACTGTTAGTATAAACAAAATTTTTTATTTTCAGCCATTGAAGCTGTTTCTCTCAGCATATGGGTGGATATCTTCAGTGCTGTTCATACAAAACTGAATACATGTATTTGAAGTCTGAAATCTTGGAGAAAAGGGGGTACCAGTGAGAAACTGCTTCTTGCCCTATTTACCTAGATTTTATTGAACACCAGATCACTGAAGATCTCATGGTTTTTGCAAGAGCACACTGCAAAACTAGTGTGGCCATAATAACCTTCAACTGTCATGGAACAGAAATCAGTCTAAGGAAGATGCATGTACAGCCCCACATCAATGTTGCTTTGTGCTGACCAGGAAAGGGAATGGAATGGCCTTTGTTCCATATACCCACACGTGTTTTCTGGGTTGCACAGGCAAGTTGTGTGACACCAAGCTGGAGTGTGACAGTGGGACCAACAAGTCATCACCATGGTGAAATTGAATAGAATTGATGTGGCTGGGTGATAATGATGAGACAATTGAATTTGACAGGCTTTAGTCTAGTGTGATACTACAAAGAGACGTTCGTGGAAAAACCGACTACCTATACCTCCTTATCCATGATTAACAATAAGGTGCTATCAGTTCAGTTCTGAACCTATGTTCTCTGAACCTGAGTCAGGAAGCTCAGTAATATAAAATGCCAATATTAATATTAGGCAGAAGGTATGTATGCCAGATTATTCCTTGAAACTTATTCTTGGAACAGGAGATTGGAAAAATATTCTAGAGGGTATTTTGGTAGCAACTGTTAATAGAAGTCTGCTTATTCAAAAGAGCACAAGTCCAGTTTCTGGAAAACGTAAAATTACTTGGATTTCAGAATAATATGAGTACTGGGTTAACCCCTACAACTTCAATCTTGTGATCATGCTGTGTGATGCAATATGTGTAACAAAAAGCAGGTTCCTTCTCCCAAAGAACAGTGTAGAGTGCTAGTCCGCTCTAGGATGTGACCCTTACTTTCTGAAGCAGGCATCTGTACCCAGTCATAGCATGCTGGATACTCAGGTTTTTTCCCCTCTACCTTTGTGATTGAGTTTGACATGTACATGAAGGTGTAATCAGCATCTTCTTGTGTAAATCTGCTCCAGAGGCACTGGGGGGGGGGGGGGGGGGAAATTCCTTTTCCTTATAGTGATAATTCCTTTTCCTTATAGTGATATATTTAGAGAAGATTTACATCTAGAGAGAGAGCATAAGTTCTCTAAAGTAGAACAATAGATAAATAAATACAAGGAGGTCCTTAAAGTTTCTTCTTTATACCTTTGGCTGAAGAGAGAAGTCCATCTGTTCATGAGAACCTGCTAGTTTGCTGGTAATTTTGGAGTCTAGAATTGTGACTGATGAAATACCATCAGACAGCACAGCAATGGTGTAAGCCCACTGCATGCAGGACTCCCTCTGCCTTCCAGAAGGCTTCTGTGTGTGGTGGGATTAATGAATCTGAGCCAATAATTACATCAGTTTACAGGGAGTTAACTGTAATTTATACATACTCTTAAAATTATTATGCCTGAATAGATTTCCACATGCACATCTGACAAGTAATGAAACATTTGCTATTAGGATTTGTTTTAACGGTAGTATGAACTTCACTTCTGGCTAAAATATCACTGCATGAAATATTTATTTTTAAGGTTTTCCAGAAGTAATCCTGTTGATACACACACAACACTGTTATGCCTCTTAGAAATGTTTTGACAAGAAATATAAGAAGGTTTTGAAATAAATGTATGTGTCAAGGCATGATTGAATGAATGGGATTTAACAGTAAGTGTGGTTTCATGAAATAATAAGGTGGCAGAGGAAAGAAGTATATTGCATCGAGAATGCAGAGTCTTTATCCATTTCCACCATTTCTTTTCTACTGCCAGGGTAAAGGAAGGGCTGTGAAAACAATCAAAATGTCAGGTGAAGGACAGATAGTTGGTACCTACCCTACAAAAAATAGAGCTGTTGAGGTGCTACCGCTTAAATTTCAAGGAAGAGCAAAAGGAGCATAACAGAACACAGTTATTGGGGAAAAAGGAAACAGAACATTTACGATGTCTAAGGAGAATAAACAGGCGAGAAAAAGAAACTTTTAGATTCTTGTAACAGGTAAAATGGTGCAAAAGCAGAACAGAGCAATTAATTGGTTAAATGAGTAACAGTCATACAATTGAGCACTTAACTTTTTAGAGAAATTGGCAGATCTCTGACAGTAAAATCTAGATTGTTTTCACAATATGAGGACTAGTTATATTTTTTTAATTGGTTCGTTTCTTGACCATTTTTGTGCCTTAAAATACAAATTGTTATGGTTTTCTAGCTTCTCTCCTTTTTTTGCTTTTAGTTTTGTATATTGAATTAGTCTGTGAAAACCAGGCAGAATAAAGCAGGCATTTTCAGCATATGTTTAGAAAGCCTGCAGAGTCAGTCGAAGAGGAATTAATTGGCTAAAATTTGGGAAAGAAAGGCTTATAAATAATTTTTAATATGAAGTGGTTTAAATAGATACAAAAAGAAACAATTGGGAAATCAGTGGTACAGTTCCAGCAGAATAATTCCTCTCTAAAACTACAATAGCACAAACATTGGTTTTGCTACATCATTAATCTCTGTAGTAGCGAAGGTATCATCCTTCTTATTACAAGCATGTGGTATATAAAAATATAAAGAGTATGAATCTGTATCTTCAATCTCTTTGCTCCTTTACTTTTTAAAATAAAATAGAGAATATAAAACTGGTAACATATGACAGGGTCTTTCAGTGCTGCACTGAAAGGGTGCGTGTCCGAAATAGGCTTACTTTGTATATTTTGGGAATTGTATTCCTTCTAAATTAGGGTTGAATAGAAGTGAATCCTATTCTTTGCCCAGTGTTCAGATTTAGTTGCTCCAAGTAGATGATCGATGTACCTTTAAATAGAAGTAAAAAATTGAGTGCAAATCAGAAAGGATTTAATGGCATTTTCCGTCTCAATCTGTGTCCTGCGTAAGTCTCAAGTGATGTCAGTGCAATTTAGTAAGAAAAATAAGCTCTGATTCTTGTTAGCACAGCAGATAGGATCTGGATTCTGATCATTCTCTGTCATCAATGTTAACTGATGTTCATGTGCAAGACAAGATTACAGTTTTCCTTACGACTGTGCTTTGGAAACAGAAAGATAACCTGAACACTCTGTCACCTGTAGTAGTGTTGCACAGTGTCAGAATTCAAAATCTGACCCCATTGTAATTGCATTTCGCATACCTAGGGATAAGGATAAATGCTTCTGGTTTCAAGTGCAAGGCCAGAAGCTCCCAGGTCCCATCTTTTATTATCATCATCATCGTTGTCGTCGTCATCATCCTCCTCCTTTAATTTAGAATCTGACAGTGTGGATTTGGAATGCTTGCGGAGTCCCATGAAAAAATTATGTTTGTGTCATTCTGATGTCTTGCTGTCGTATGATATATTTGCATATCAATGTGTTTTCTTGTTTGGCTGTTTTCTTAAGAGAAAGCTTTGTTCTGTTTTGTTTGCTGTATTTCTGACACTGCTGCTGCAGATGAGCAGAAAAGGGGATATAGGTCTGGGCTATTTACACGAATCTCTGAAGTTGCCTGATGTAACTGATACAAGATTTTTAGCTGCAGTCTGGGAGCTTATTCCATGTTGCCACCTTGAGAGAGGAGATAGAGAGGCATTAAAAGTATGGGGCCCTCAGGTGGTACAGAATTAGGCAGAGCCTCCAGAACTGTCAGGACTACCGAGAGAACTGAGAAAAGCATGATTTTGTTTGCAGGCAGAACAGGCTTGATGTTAAAATTATTGAGAGACAATAAATACATAATCTTAAGGTACCATTTTAAAGAGTCCATTGGATTGTGCCTGTACTTTTAGTGTAGAGTATTCCAAGAGATATTCAATCATAGGGTGGAAGGTGACTGATCTGGCTGCAAGGGTGCAGTATGTTAGGTAGGGGAGAGCCTTGTCTTGCACTTTATGACACAGAAGGACTCAAATGCTGTTCCAGTAGGAGCACAGTTAATTACAATGAACCTAAATATGCCAAATAACAGCTAAGGCCTGCCTGGCAAAGTCAGTGGGAGTTGCAGGGCATCAGTACCATGTATTCCATCACAGGACACACGTAGGTTAATTCTACAAAGAGCCCAGTGATGGGAAAGGCTGAATTGGAGCTCATCAAGTGCCAGAGAAGCCAGTGATGAGAAAAAAGACTATATGCAAACCAGGCTTCCTGAATTCTCTTGCTCACAAAACTGCTGTTGGTCTACCTATTTTCTTCTGTTGGTAAATGGTTCTAGCCTGAGACTGTGTTTAAATTTTGCCTTCAGGCTAATCCTTAACAGATGTTACTCTTACTCCCTTCAAATGGAGATGTATTTTAATGATCCGTCCTATGGTAGAGGTCTTGGCAGTTGTTCGTCATGAAACAGAGGAGATACTTAACCATTGCTTCAGGGCACCACATATTAAACACAGCCCATGTGATACAGTGGGAATTACTGAACCTTAAAAACATTTGTGTTTAATTTTTATCTACAAATTAATTCCAGTTTCATATCTCTGTGCTTTCTGAAATTATATTTAAATTTGAATTGCAAAATATATTGAGATGGTTGTTTACTTATGTATAATGCTGAAAATTTGATGAGGCAACACTGTCTTATATCACATAAACTGGATAATTTTGGCAATGTTTTTTTTTTCCTGCAGGAATGTAAGCCAAAAATGTGGAGAAGCGTTGTAATTCAGAAGGGAAATACTCTCTTAATACAAGAGGTCCAGGAGGAAGATGGAGGAAATTACACATGTGAACTGAAGTTTGAAGGCAAGCTTATACGAAGAACAGTGGAACTGAAGGTTACTGGTAAGAATCTTTCTTCTATGCCAGTAATAAAAATGAAGCTTTAAATAATAAGAAAAAGTGGGTTTCACGTGCCAGTGAATCTATTTGATAGAAGTAAGTCCAAACCAAATCCCAATAGCCAAGCAGTCCTGAACTAGGAGAAATGGATATCAAAATCTTATAAAATTCCACAGAAGACTACTTCTGCCTTTTGCTCTTTACAAAATCCAGAAATGTGGGTGATAAAGCAAAAGGTAGAGCAGACCTAAATCCTCCCGATACACTGGAAGCAATTCAGACTACATTTTTGTCTTTGGTGCTAAATAGAGGAAAGGTTGATTGAAGCTACAGCACAAACTTTTGATGAGGTATGTCCCGGAATAAAACACAGCCAAAAGAGACATCTTGAGTCTTTAATGGGGTTTTTTTGAGAATGTTCCATCCTTTTAAGTTTTGGTTTAGTTTATGGTGATCAAGTTCTTTAGCCTGGGATTTGTCTTTAGTGAAGTGTGTGGTACAAATTTTTCCAAGGATGAAGATGGGAATGTTTGACTGTCAGTGAGGAAGTAACCTGCTTGTCAGGTCATACATTCTATGTTTCTGAATTCTTGTAGTAATCTACTAGTCAACAGTATTCTTCTGTCTGTTTTTGTCAGGTACAAGAAATGGGCAAAAAAGTATTACCTACCAATATATTCCTGATCCCTTTCCATTCCACTGTGCAGTAAGACATCTGTAATTATTATTTTGCCTTCAGTGTCTGTGGAACTTTGCAAGTATCTTGAAAAGGTTGAGGTTTTTTCAGCCTTTTGCACAAAACCATATAAGCAAATGCTTAAGTATTTTCCTGTCTGTGTTTCAACATGCTGATTAAAATGTGGTCTTATTTAAAGTGATGATCAGTAGAATTCTACTTTCTTTTATCAAACTGAATTAGTCCATATGATATATCTAATATGTTCTTGAAATACAGTTCTTCCCTTTGTTTTGAGTGAAATCCATTTTTCTTTTCTTATCATTTTTCTTCACTGAAAATGACTTCTTTTCCCTGTGTGCCAGATTCATATATCATGTGATTCTTTATTGTCCATTTTTGACTATGGACAGGTCTCTAAAGTATTGGTTTGGCCTACCTGACCCTAGACCTGTCAAATGAAGATATAATACCTGCCTTGTGGCTAGTTGCTGTCCTAGGTAGCGTGCTGATCTTCAACCAGAATATGAACTAAGTTTGACAAAGTGAAAATGAGTTGCATCTAATTCAATTCCCCATGATGGATATTCTTTAGATAACATATATTTTATGCTCTCCCCCTCATGATGACCTTGCTATAACTCATGTGTTCTCTTCATTATTTGAAGAATGTGGTATATGTGTACTTCACAATTTAATAAATTCATCCTAAACTATCTGTAGTATGTATTACAGTCGGTGGCTTTATTAAAATATTTATGATCTGAATTATTAAAAATGTAAATATGGAATATGCAAGTGTTATCCTTTTTGCAAATGCTTGAGAACCAGGAGATTGTTCCCTTGTAATTTGTCATTTAAATTAAATTTCCTTTCATTTCTAAAAGCACATATGTTAGTTAACACCTTTCCCAAATTTAAATGTTTGGGAGACATTTCTGATACTATGTGTTTGCTGATTGTATCTCTCTAGATATCTGGAATAGGCTAGTAAGTTTATGTAGATGACAACCTGAAAATGTGGTTTAGAACTATAAATGTAATACACAGAACCACGTAAGGATGTTATAGGTTGGTGCATCACAAAGTTTCTTTCTCCTGTTCCTGTTTTGTTTCAATTTGTGAATTTTCTATGCATATGGGATTAGATCTTTGTGGGGGAGAGGTCAATGAAAACTCAGACAACAAACAGCAGAGAATTGCTTGTGTTGTGTGGCTGGTGACATCGGGTAGAGGGTCCTGAGGAAGACCAGATCACAGGCTGGGCGCAGGTACAGGACATACTCAGGGACTTTGTTGAAGAATATGTCTCATGGGAGACACAAAGGAAACTGCATACTGGTGCAGTTGTTGGCACACACCCTGAGAGTTTGCTTTCCCTGGGGCTATTGCAGATCTAGGTTGGAGGCACCTCTGGATAACATCCCATGCAACTCCCAGCTCGAGCAGAATCGGCTACAGGAGGCTGCCCAGGGCTGTGTCCACTCAGGGTTTGATTATCTCCGAGTATACAGACTCCATCTCTGGGCCAGAGTGTCACAGTGTTCAGCCACTCTCACAGTAGAAAAGATTTTTCTTGTGTTTAAACAGAATTTCTTTTGTTTCAGTTTGTGTGCCCATTGCCTCTTATTATTTCACTGGGCACCACTGAGAACAGTCTGAATCCATCTTCATTACACCTTCCCATCAGGTTTATATACATGGATAAGATCCCCACCACTCTTACTTTCTCCAGACCAACCCACCCCAGCTCTCTGAGCCTCTCCTTGTAAGATAGATACTCCAGTCCCTTAGCCATCTTTGTGGTCCTTCAAAGACTCCTGTCACTATGCCCATGTCTTTCTCATAGTGGGATTGATCTTGCTCTGGGCCACATAATTCACCCATCTGAAAATGGAGTTCTCATTAAAATACTGTGCCAGGAGGAGCCAAGGTGGGACCGGGACTGCTGAACCTGCTGATCTCTATAAATCACTGTTAGCAAGTGCCGCTAAAAACTTGTGAGCAAAGCTGTGGTAGAATTGTGTTTGCCAGCCTGCATTGCAGATGTGGAGAAAAGGATCTTCCCTACTGTTTTCTTCTGCAGGAACCTTCTAATACTGTTTCTTATTAACATGCCTGAGTTGGCAAGTGCTTGAGTTCCTCTAGCAAAACAGATTTTGAACAACATGACCCTGTTGATTGCTGCTAGCAGCCATGGTAACCTCAAATAGTTATTAGTGTAAATAAGTATTCTGAAAGTGAAACAGGCAACTCCACAGCTCTTGATCAAGGAGAGCTGCACTGCCATGGAGAGAGGCAGGTGGGTTAGATTCCCTATAGTCTTACAGGCATTTGCTGAAGTACACAATACCTGACATACCAGTTAAGTCGATTAAGTTATTTACTTTATATACTGATTTTAAGACAAGCATCTTTTCTTTTTTGAAGTTACATATGATGTCTTTAGTCCTTTTTGGAGATTCTACTGGTTATGGAAGTGGCAAAATGAAAGAACTGATATTTGTAGTTAAGTGTGGTATGGGAATGTAAAGATTGAAACTGTCAGAATAAATGCAGTGCTGGTGTAGCAGAAATTGGAAAAATGAAAAACTTCAGGAAAATCTGAAGGTGCAGAAACCAGAAGCACCATTTTAACTTGCTGTTGGAAAAGGTAATTGTAAGAGTTAATGATATCCAAGACTAATGCAGCAGCATAACTGAAGATGTTATCCCACAAGGCAGCCTGATCAAAGTTAATTACAGACAAGAGAGTGGTGGTGGACGAAGGGAAGAATGTCTGTGTATTTGATATTCATATTAGTGTTGCTTAAGCATTTATTTCAAGTAGAGTCTGCTAGGTGAGACTTCTAATTAGAGGCAAAGCCATGCTCTTATTAGCTTGTTATCCAGTGATTATTTAAGCAGACTCCAGTGAAGTCATTAGCGCTATTAGAAGGTGGTGCCTTCACTTCCTGTGCCAAAATGTTGGGGCAGTTCCTCAGGCACTGCTTTCCTCAAATCCAGTCTGGCCTTCTCACTTTTGCAGGCCCAAATGGAAGATCTCAGTGGCTTGGTTAGAGGTAGAAGGAGAGTTCCTGCTCCCTTTCTTCTTCCTGCAACTAACTCGTGCTGTTAGTTACTCTGAGATAATTTGTAAAAAAAAATTTTTGGAGTCATAGTTGGAAACTGAAAACCATCAGTGAGAAAAACAAAGAGGTGTGAGTAGTAATAGTAAATGAGCAGAGCACAAACCGAACAGGTAGGTGGCATTTGTAGAAAGGGTGGACTACATGTGGAGGACCGTACGTGGCTGACGATGTCGTATGGCTTCAATGGTCAAGGACAGGCAAGAGTGACTAAGATGATGAAAGGCTTCAGAGGCTGGCTCTGTGGTGTTGTAAGAAAAAAGCTTGCAGCCTGGAATATATTTGAAAAATATTTTGACACAAAGTATTTATAGGGATAAAATTCTGAGCTACAATATAGCACTAATGAGCAGTGCCTCAATCTTGGTGTTTGGGTGCATTTAACAATAATAGATTGTCAACAAAACAGCTTTTTCATCACTCGTTCTTCATGGGTTCGTTATGTTATGCAGACAGATGTGAAATAAGTCTTGTCAGCCTTTTTTGCTGAAGAAACGCAACAGCGTTGTCTCTTATCAAATAACATGTAACCCTTCACTCTATGTAAGAACCAAATTAAATATATATATGTACACATTTCCACTTTGTTTCTTGGTAGTTTTGTTGTGGACAAACAAGTGAGATAGCAACTGTGATCCAGGGTTTTAAGACCTAAAAAATGTAACAGAAACATGTGTTTTGATTAGATAATAAAATAGAGTGCACCCACATAGAAAAAAATGAACATACTTTATATAAAGTTACAGTTAATCAACAATATCAGAGTTTTTTTTAGTTTTTAATAAAATTACAGATATTCAGGAACATCAGAAATAAAAAGCATTTTAATTGGTATTGTTAAGTGCCAGTGATTATTGAAGAAATTACAGTATTCAGATAAAAAGAGAAATGTAAAAAGAAAAATGCAAATAGAAAATGTGATGCAGTTGAAAAGGAATTTAGGAAACCTCCTGCTTTTCCCAACCGTACTAACCAGTTCACTCTGTCTGATGCATAGCAATGTTTCAATAGCTTTTGGGATGAAAAGGTGCAATTCAGAAAAATACCTATGTTTACCTGCTGCTTCAGCACTCTCTTGGTTTCAGAGCACTGGTCCATAAGGAGACAGGCTTAGAAGCAGATGTAAGCAGACATTGGAGGTTGGGGAAAGGGTGACTCCCCTGAGAAAGGAGCAAGTCCTTCTCTCATGGGGTGATGCAAGTGTCCCTGGGCAGATGGGACTGTCTTGCAGGGATGTGCTTTTCCACAGACAGCTATGGTAATGGAAGAGGTTGCCTTGTTCTTTCTGCTCTCTGTGGAAAGAGGTGATTTGTGAGCTTGTTCTGGTGAATTATTTCCCAGATAACGGCAGAAGGTGGCCATCTGACCAACTTCATAAACTGCTGGTGATGGATTGGAGTGACATGTGAGAATTACTGGACCACTCTGTCCAGCAGCCCTGTCCTTCAAGTTTCCTTCAGCCTCTACTCTGTCATATTCTTCACAGGCTGCTAAAATGCCTGGTTGTTCCTAAAAGTCATTTATGCAGCAACATTTGTTTTGACCGTTGCAAATGACAAATTATTCCACATGGCTACAGGAATTGAATGATTCTGCCTGAATTCACTCTTTGCTCATAGTTTTTCAATTAAATTCTTTCAAATCTTATTACATTGCTCACTTTTCAAATTACACCTGCTGCTGTTGCTAGATTTTGGTGGTGTGGGACCCTATTCTTAGCACAAGCAATTGATGGTGATTTGCTATTGTTAAGCCAAAGGTGTGAATTGGATTTAAAAATGCAAGCAATTAGTCGTACTCTCCAGCAGCTCTAGGGAAATGCAGAGACAAGCAACCACAGTGTGAAGGTATGAGCTGAAAATGTGTCCAGTACTTGGTGGTAGTTACCTTTCTGTATGTTTTTAATCCTCTATAGACTGGGTGTGCTATTTTACATTATTTGTAGTGGAGTCTAGTGGCTCACTGACCGGAATCAATGGGTGCTGATCAGTACAAATTTACACCTGCTGTAATCTGTAAGTGCACTTGAAGCCTTATTAGTGTACAGTAGATAAAATATTATCAACAAAATCATACAAATGACATGCTGACTGACGTAATTTTTGGCTGTTGACAGTTTCCAAACAACAACAGTAAGAAGCGTTGAGATAAATTAGAAGCTTATTTCAGCTGAACTCAGACATGTTCTTTGGAATTCAGACTGTTATAAGAGATATACTTTTATAATGTAAAATGTAAGAATTTTTGTTTGCTTAAAAATCTGAAAACAATTAATTACTATTCTGTTCCAATGGCATTATTGTTGGCACAAGCAATTTAGTAATCTGCAATGAATTTATTACATGCTTTAATATTGCTTAAGTACTTATAAAAAAAACCCCTAGTTGAGCTATAAAAAGGTCACTGAGCTCTAAATATCATTGTGTAGATGGGAATCGGATATTTATAAAAGCAGGGCCAACATAAGACACAGGTTAAAAAAAGCAGGTGACTGAGGAATAAAAGTGGATGAACTGAGCATATACTCGCATACTTGCATGGGCAATGATGATGGAGATGGGAAGTGTTTGCTGTATTTGGAGGTGTTTCCCATTTCCTGGAAACAGCTGCTCCTTCTGGAGAGCTCTTTTTTTAACTCCATGTCTCCAAATAAAAAAAATCCCCCTGTTTAGGGTTCACCAGAATGGTATTGCATCTAAAGTGGTGTTGAAGCTGTTAGCAGCTGTTGGACCCAGGAACGTGCTTTTCCTTCTTTACTGTCTCTCCTGGCTTGGCAGCTTTAGCCCTTCTTTCCTCACCATGGACAATGTTCAATTCATTCTCAGTGCTTGGCAACCCTCTCCACTCTTGACATACGGCCTAGGGTGCCTGTTCTCCGCTGTATCCCGTGCGAGTGCTCTAGCTGGAGCTCACTGTTGGCAGGAAACTTACTGTTTCCAGCCGAAGGCCCAACTTCTGCTCTCTGTAACTTAACAGGAAGCTGCTGGAGTGCAGTCAGAGAACACTGGCACTTTAGAGCCCAGTTTTGTACTTAACAACCTATTTTTATCCGCAAGCCATAACTCCCTTCTGTAGTTAGTAATACGGACAGCAAATCACTGTGCAAAATGCTTCCTGAGTAGGGAAGTGACAGATGTTTGCACCTTGTTTCCTTGCCTGATGGTGTATCTCACACCTCGGCCTCAGGAGGATGCAGGCAGAAGGGAACTCGTGCTGTGGCTTCCCTGATGTCTGCCTGTGTGCTGTGTTGGGCTTCAGGTATCATTCTCTAACAGTATCACAAGGTAGGATGTAATGATTAACTGACTAGAGCTGCTGAGCTCAGAATATGCATTTTCAGATTTTCCTGAAACGTAGCACAAGCAGTTAGGGTGGATAATAAGCTGGTAAGATTTTCACAGTGACTTACGTTTCCTTTTTAATTCATGGCGTTAGTACATCATGTTGGCCAATGGACTGTATTTATAGCGGTAAAGGCAACAGGGCTTTCTTTCCTCTGGAAAACACCTTTTAAACTTTTTTTTTCATGTAACAGAACTTTTACCACTATTTGAGTCCAAAAGAGAAATGAAAAAAAAATAGAGAAAACTATTGTTAGGGGGCGGGGAGGTGTGTGTGGCGCGGAATATTTATAAACCCAAAAGGCAAAGAGAAAAGCAGCTTACTTGTGACTCCAGTTCTCATAACTCTGAAAAGGAGATACTTCTTTAATTTAAAAGAGAACTCTTAAAGTGAACAAGTTAAATCTGCAGAAATTCTGTTCTTCTGGGAGCGATACTAAAGATTGTTTGGGAACAGAAGATCCTTCCTCTTCCCTTTTCGTGCTGACATGTTAAAAATATATAACATTTATGTTGTATCTGAAGTGACATTTTCTTGCTGCTATAACAAACACGTTTCCATAGCAAGATTTGATCTCTTCTCCACGTTTGCAATATCTTGACAAAATCAGCGAATCACTTTTTCATTAAATGCAAAGTATAGAGAAAAGCCTGCCCAAATTAAGTTTTTTTTGAGTCCCAAACTTTAAAAGACCTTAGTAGGCAATACTGTTCTTAACATTTCTTCTGTTGCATTTTCGTATACGTGATGCATTGCATCTTCTAGTATTTTGGTTTACTAGAGGAAACCTTCCTTATTGTGACAGAAACCAGGACAGAAATGGGTTAAGTGCTGACAAATACAGGAAATGAATTTCACAGCTGGGTTCTCAAGCCACTGCCGAAATAACTGTCTATTTAAAGCTACATATAGGAAGTGCCAAAAATTAGAGTTTTCTTTTGATATATTTTATGTGATTTGTAGAAATTTTTATCAAGGTCCTTGTTTTGTAAATATTAGGTTTCTGTTTCTTACAGTAAAGTATTTATCTTAAACCTCTCATTCAGATTCAGATTTCTTACATGTCTGGCCAGCAGCATCCTATTAGCTGCCATAGACAACTAAGAATGTTTCTGGTCAAAGCACACTTAATAGACACTAATTTCTCTAGTGACTTTAATTTTTCTAGCCACCTCAGGCAAACCCAGTGTGATCCAGAGAAAGAAATGTGGCCATTTGCTTTTAACTACATTTGGGAAATGGAGCAATTTCTCTGCCTCTTTTAGAGTGTTCGTTGTTCAACCATGCAAAAACCCCAACATAAATCTGCAGGAACTTCTGTGTCTGTGAAGAGTCAACAGGAAAACTGAGTCCAGAGCAAGGTATCAGCACATTGCAGGTGGCCATTCACCTGGAAAAACTGACACAGCAAGTAACGTTCTGTCTCGTAACATCTCCTTTTCACCTGACCTTCATCAAGGTCTTGATATATTGACCAAACTCTGCTGATTTCAAGAGCACCTCATGAAAGTCGGGAAGCTGAGGATCTGGACAGTATCTGAAGGATGCATGTATCCATTCATGGTTGCTGTGAGAACTGCGTCACTGTTGAAGTGACAATGCAGTATATCCACAAGGATAAAAACTCTTTCATTTTTGGTCCCTCAAATAATTCAGATTTATGACTTTTCTATTCACCAGAATGACCTGTTGATACAGGGCTCATGAAAAACGAGTTTGGAAGATAAACATTAAGTATTACCTCCATTTTTCCTGGAGAAAGTACAAGTTCTAAGGGCATTGAGAAATGTAGCAATATGCTGCAGTCTATGAATTATATATAGTGTCAGTACTCTTGGTGCTTTACTTACAGCTTCACAAACAGCCTTCCTAGCTCATGAACATGCAAAGTAATTAGAATGGCAAATAGCGTTAGTTTTTATTGACCTGTGATGCCCCCTAGTTCTCTGTCTTCTTCTTGAACATCATCTAGGTTTTTTTCCTTCACCCTTAAATCAGCAGTTTGCAGTTTGCAGCATTGATTATTTGGTATTGTCTAATTTATTGATGTAGACAGCTAAGGCTTCCACACTTGTTATCGGCTGCTCATTTATCCAATGATCTGTCACTGTGCACAGCAACTGTAGCTTGCTGAATCACTTACTATATACTGTAAATGTCAGATAGGAGCTCCTGTTTTAAGAATTGCCTTTTATTCTGGGAGCTGCTGAGCCACATTCTCTAAATGTATTGTGCTTTCAGTAGTGGAGGTGATTTAGTATAAATGATTGGATTGTGGGTTTTTTGCCCACAACAGCGAGGTAAAGCGCAGCCACTGAAATAAACCTGTACATTTTCATTTCCTATATAAAAGTGGCTTCCTTCATCATGAAAGTGTAGGCTGGGTGCTCATTCTTCTTTATTAATAATAGATAGGCAGATAGATGCACAGACACAGAGTAACGCTGCCCCTGAAACTATTTTGCTAATGGTAAAATAGAAACACATGAGTGAGCAGATTGCTTTACCTACTAAAAATGCAGCCTTCCCACCCTCCCAGAGAAACACTGCAAATCTTGACTAATGTTTTGTCTCGTAAGAAGAGCGTAAGAATAGGAAGCAATGACTGTTTGGTTCCTTTGAAATGACTGGAGAAATTTTAACAAGTGGACTGCAGTAACTTTAGCTGGGGTTGTGTTTTCTCAGCACAACATTGATGCCTTTCAGAGCTGGTTTATACTGCATGGCACTTGTGGCCCAGTATCTGAGCTCAAAAGTTCTGCTGTGGAAGGAATAGTGCTCACTACTGAATTGTCAGCATTGTTTCTTGCTGCACTTCTGTGATCCTCAAAGGTGCCTTAGTCAAGTGCCTGTTTGGCCTGACCCTGTTTAGCTTATGAGATCTGACAGTAGTAGTATTGCTTCGGGCTCTGATGTTACTCTTAGGAAGTTCACCAGAAGACTGAAGCTAATAACTTACCAGTGTTTGTTCTGTGCCTTGCAATTTTTAAGTTGAAAGGGCATAGAAAAATATAGTTGGTGTGTTAAGTACCCTTTCTTGCTTTAATACTGTGCAGCAGCATGGAATATATGCTCTTAATTTTTATCAGGACCAACCAAGCTATTTTTTGTCTTTGATAGTATTGATTGACCTCTTGCAAGCAGGAGAAAAATGAGTGTTCAACTGGATTTGTATTTTGGTGTTTACGACTCCAGTCTATTTCAAAGGAAGGGGTAGCTACTAGGTTACATTAGACTTTCATGTGCTGACTTATTTACTGTATGTGTTAAGTGTGTTTTGCAGTGCAAGCATGTTTCAGTAAATAAAATCAATTTTCAACCAATAGGAAGGGAACAGTACATAATTTAACTTTTCATCTTTGACTTCAAATGAAAAGCTTTCAAAGGTATTGTTTATGACAAGCCCTATGGGCTGAAGAACTCTGAGAAAGTGCAGGAAATACAAAGTGCAGAATTCAAACCAGAATGATTAAACGGTAAAATTAATAAACAATATAGTTGTAAATTTTTAAGGCAGCTTTGGGTTCTTGACCTCTATTTTTTCTTTTCTGGTATAGCCCAGCTAGGGACCTAAAAGACTGTTTCTGAAAGTAAAGGGCAGTGTCGTCTGTGTGGTCTCTGATTTTATTTTGACTGGTGTCGATTCCTGCCAGGAATTGGTCTGAGATAATTTCATGATGGTTTGAGATTATAAAAGGCTCTGGTTACAGTGAAGTAGGCTAGACTCAAGCACCAGATGGCTTCTCACCTTTATAGAGTACATGTCATATTAGCAATCCAGTTGTGGGTAGTTGAGTTGCCCATTCTGGGCCATGAGTGGTTACAGTTTCTGGCAGGGGAGGAACCAGTTTGCCATGAGCCTTATGTGCCATTATGACTTCTTTGGAATACACGAATATGCCTCTTTTTCTTCCTAAATTGCAAAAGAGGTGCATCTGGAACAAGGGAGCTGTGACCCTGCCAGGGCTCTGACTGTGTTTAGGCAGATGTTTTTAAGGACAGTATTGTTATCTGAATATATGTATGTTCATGCGACTGTGCAGTAAAGTGATCTGACTTAGAGATGTCATTTCAATTGGTGCTTTTGGGACACAGGATGTTGCAGAAATACAAGCAACTTAATTTTTAAAGAAAACAGAAATGAGAGATGCTCAGTAAGTTTTTCAGTGAGGTGTGGATGCCAATATGAGACAAAGTGGACTCAGAAATTCTTTGGGAAGGACTGGATGGGCAGAGAGCAAGACCTTTGGTATTTGGTTGAGTTTTCTGATAATAAAGTTCATTTGAAACTGGCGAAAAACCTGACCAAAGCATCAGGTTACTGAAGAAACGTGAGTGTTCTGAAAATATAATGAGTTTTGTCAAAGAGGGTTGTTAGAATTTGTCCCCTTATGAAATACTCATTTCCTTCCATAGCAAAATTCTGTTCTGGGATAAACTGCAGCTTTTATGTGGTGTTCTCCAGAGAGAGACTAAAAATCTTTTTCCATCACTTGACAAAGAAACTGCACTGGAGCTTTGGGCAATGTTGCACTGGGTGGAAATACTGTGATCACAGTCTGCAAGTGTGAAGAAAAGACAGTGTAAGAGGTCAGTCTGGAAAGTCGGGGGTGCTTGGGGGTTGGTATTGTGGTACCTACATCTCCAGCAATGACAAAGCCAGCTTATGCAAAGAAATGTCTCATAGGTTACTCATGTACTAAAGTGAGTTCACTTGGGATTATTTTAAACAGACTTATCAAAGAGAAATTCCTCTTCCATGTTAGTGACTTCCCATACAGGACAACTCAGGTTCCTGTAGATTATGCCAGCATGGCTGAAACAGTATAGTAGAGCATGGAAGCAGTTCCAACCATTCCCTCAAGGATAGTTATCAGTGCATTCATTCCAGAAAAGCAGTCATGGATGCTGGGCGTGTCTAATGTGTGCATATTTTATCATTCTATCTGTAGGGAAAAATACCCCTTCTTTTGGTTTTACTTTTTATTTCTGCTTCTTCTCCACCTTCCAAACATGAATAATTCTGTTACCCACTGTCCATTGTTCTGGCTTCACACCTGGAATTGTGTATTTCATAAGCAAATATTGAGGCTTGTTTCAACTAGAGCTCATGACTTGAGGGAGAGGTTAATATGACCCATCATACTCTGGAGACAAGGAGTGGGAGTTATATGTATTAGTTTAATGTAGGGGATATTGGCTGGAAAGAATTAGAGATGGTTCCTTTTCATTAAGTTGTGGGAGGCTCAGAGAAATGGCTTTCAGCACCTCTGAGATCTCTGGCTATCTTCAACCAAATCTATATTTCCCCATCAGCCCAGACCTCATTTTTATATTTAAAATGGTACCTGTTTTCTTTTTCTAGCACTCAAAAGGGCTTTAATTCTTTTCCTTGTTCTGCCAGTGCTCTAGCTACTACAGCTGTTGCTGTCACATTTAATAAGGACTTTGTAGTGTTTAAATATGGCATTGCTGCACTGGATTTTCTTCAGCATAAGAGAAAACCTTTGTTCATTAAGATGAGCTTCTCACTGGCTCTGCTGCCAACTCGTGAGTTTCAGCTGAAGGTGACAGAACTTATACCTTGCCCCCATGTGCGTGTGGACCTCCCTGTGATACAAACACTGCCTGACACCGTAATGCAGCCATCAGTGCAGCTGGGGGATTGCCACACTGTGTGACAGACCCCATCCAGCATGGAGCCCTCACTGGTTTGTACCAGGGCTGTGGTATTTGCACAATTATATCTTTCAAATAAGAATTTTAAATTGACCACATAATAGTTCCATACCTGCCTTTACTCCAACTTTGTGTTCACATATTTCTCATTTTAAGCTCTCCAGTGATACTGTTGTTCCTTTTATACAGTAAACAGGTAACTTTCCTTGCTCACTTGCAGACAAGGTGGGAAATAAGGCAACAATGTGGACAGTAGCTTGACATTTTAAAATGTCAGGGGGAGGAGGAAGCCAGATTGAAACTTGATGTCCTTGTGCCTACAGTAGTTCAACTGATTATTGAAATATTCTTCTCCCCAGCCTTGAGCTCTGTATGTGTCAATCCAGCTGAATATAATTGGAGTTGTTTGCTTTGACAGACAGTCAAAATTCAAGGAAAACATGGAAGAAAACACTCAGTCCCCAGTCTGCAGCGTTCTGCTGTGCAGCCTCCTGTGTACATGGTATCTCCTCTCATTCTGCTTCCCTCCAAACTCCTCCATCATTCTGCACAACCAGCCAAGATATTTACATTCATTCTCAATGTTAAACTGTGCATTAAAAAAGCTTATTTCCTTCCTGAAGCTATTCATCATCTCCCAGGACCTTTGATGACATCCTCTTCCTTTGATTCTGAATCATTCTCGTGTTTTCAGTATGACAGAGAGTGATTTTTTTTTCCCCATAACATTACAAGAAGACCAACCTCTCTTGTTAGGATTTCTTTTGAAGTATCTGGGGTGAAAAGAGCTGAGCTGCAGGATAGAAAAGTAGTGCTAAAATATCACATTTTAAAAAATTGATAATAAAGTCTTGGTTAAAGAGGAAGTTACTGTGCAAAGCATATTTTTTCATCTAAACATTACAGGCTGTTCTTTTTGTTTGAATTTTCTGGGCAATGAAGGAAAACAGATGAGTGCTCATTTTAGTAAAAATACTACATTTCAAGAATATTACCAATTATATTTGGACACCTCATAGCATGTTTCTATCCTTTAAATAGGATTGGTTTTGGCTTAGTGCACTTGTACTGCTCTGTTTCTGGTTTAATTCACAGACATTTGTGTTGCTCTGCTTTCACTGTTCTTAGCATTCTTGGTGAATAACAGCTTGCTGGTTTATATTATGAAAATAAGAAAAGGAAATGAAAATGCAGATTCTTCTCTTCAAGCAAAGATGCCGAAATTAGAGCAAAATTTTGTTGTTCTTATGTTTGCTAAATATAAGATGTAGTTCAATCCCAGAAGCTGACATGAGAAACATCCGCAGTATGGAAAGTGGCAATTTGAATTCTTGAATCCGTGACATAGCCTTGCTTGTTAAACCTGAACCAAGTCAAAGTTAAACTCAAGCAGAAATTGTTTTCTTGTTGGCATTTGAGGTTTTTCTTCGTTCTAATCCATGCTTTAATGTCTTGCTGAGAAGTTGCAACCAGACTGTGCTGTTATTGTTTGGAGAGAAAAAGAGTGAGTCTCCAAAGGGCAGCTGCAATCAGTGACCCAGTATCAGTAGTCAAAATCAGTCCAAAGTCTTGGTGAAGAGGTGGGGAAGGAGGAGGCTAAAACAGGTGCTTAAAAGGAATCCAGAGCCTCAAATAGCACAAATGAACAGTAAAATTCTAGGAGACAATGCTGCTTTGTACTGACTGAGGGCCTTTTTATTTCCTTCTCAGTTACTTATTAGGAGGTGGGTTTAAAAAGTTCCTCTTGTTCATTTAGATTCAGCTTACATCTTGTCATATATGCCAAGAACTTCACCACTGGAGAGGACATTGCAAGATAACACAAGTAATAAGAACGATTGTTCTTCTTTCATCTGAAGACCTAGTGTACCAATTACTATTTAAAATCATTATTTAAAGTGTTTGTCATAAACTCTTTCATAGCAGAAGCACTTTTGAAATATTAAATACTATTTTCCTTTAAGTCAGAGCAAGGACTGGGAAAGAGATGAAGTAACTTGAAAGCATGTGGCTGCAATTTCTTGTATGAAACTCATTTGTCAATGTAACAGATGCAGTGCTGTAGTGATGGGGTTGTTCTCGTGTGTGCTGTTTATCACTCCAAGGGTTGTCCTGGAGGCAAGATGTGTATGTAATATAAAGCAGTGGAGGAACGTAGCTCCATTCCATCTCTCTTGGAGGGCATGATGACTCTTCCAAGGGAAAACACAGATGCCACCATGCTGACATGATGCAGCATCCTTGTGGTGCTGTGCGGTGGGTTGACTGGCAGAGCTTCCAGGCCCCAGCTGCCTGGGCACATCTGCAACTGCTAATGCAGGCACTGCTTGCTGAAGGCTCTCTGTGCTGCAGCCCATCACATCGTGTAGACACACGTTCAGTCTGCTTATTGTCTGAGCAGCTGCTAAAATTAAGCATGTAAGTGCAAGTCAGTTTTTGCAGCCTTATCTGGATGTTCTCAAGGCAGTTATTTGTATCAGAGGTAGGTGGCTGACACCTGGTCTGCAAAGGGGCTGGCTATGGTATCCTTTATACCGGTCTGTGTGAAGAACAAAGTCAATTCAATTGTTAATTCCATTGGTGTAAAGTTCATGGGAAACTGGTGCTAGGCTTTGAATATACTCAAAGTATTTTTTCTAAATTTGACCTTGATTTTGGGTTTGTGACCTTCAAAAGAGAAAACCAGCATCAGAACACATACCTTTCCTGCAACAAAAATGGCAGCAGCAAAATGAACTGTGGCTTCTGATCAAGCTTGAGAAATTTCAGTCTGAAAGGGGAAGATTTGTAAGTCACTGATGGCAGGAAGGTGTGTGTAGTTATATGTATAGCTGTAACTATTGTAACAAGGACTGACCTGCACCTATGAAAAACCCCTCAAAATGGCAAAACATAATGTGAGAAGTTCAGGAGACAGAAAAGTAACCAAGCAGTAAATAGTAATTAGTTTGCGAGAAATCCATTGCAGCATGAAACTGAAAGAAGAGTATTTGCCAGCTCCCTGAAATGAAGGTGATTTTGCTCTAGACAGTTAACATCAGTAGCAAAAATCTGGGATGCGAAAGCAAATATGTATATTAAGGTGGTTTTATCTATGGTATTCTTTTTGATCTATTAGCAGTTAGATGAGGGTGCCATTCCTAGACTCATTCCCTGTGTCACTGGAGGAGCAGACCGTCTGAAATAAACCGTCTGCCTTCTGTTAACGTTGATCAAAGGAACTTGTGTTGTACTCAGTGGTCTTCCACCAATGTGCAGTTGATCATTTGGTCCATTGCTGACATATGTGGCAATGCTGGAGAACAGCTGTTTGGATGCATAGGCTAAAGAGTTAGAGAAGTAAGAGGAGAGAGGCAAGAGAAGAAAGAAGTAAGAGAGAGAGTAGACAAAAAAAAAAAGAGCTTCCATTTATATGGAAGAGAGTGAATTTTTGATGGGTTTAAGTTTCCTTTGCCATGGAGTGCAAGGTTTTCAAGCTATGCTTTGTTCCAATCTAAAGAGAAACATATGCAGCTCCAGCTGTGAAAATTATCATGCAGTAAACTAGTCTCAAATGACTTTACAGTTTCATTTCATAGTTATAATTTTGGAAGTATATCACAGCAAAGGCCTTCATCCAGGACTGAGTTCAAATCAAGTTTCGAGTTTTGAAATTGAAGTCAGTTGTGAAATCATTGAGCATTTTAAAATGTCCCTGAAGAATTTAACAGATGAAAAAAGTAGTTTATGTTAAACATTTAATTTGAAAGGTAAACAAAGAGGAAGAGGGAGGAAACAGGTGTTTCTTAACAGCAAAATAATGTATTCACTTGGTTTTTCGATTGTCTTCTTACCTCTGCAGAAAAATGAGAGCAACTCTAAATAAAGGTAGGGCTGGGAATGCAGTGATACCAGGAGCAGACATGCACATACCTCTTGCTGTGTACTGTGGAAAAGATGCTGCAGACATGAATTAACTCATAGCTCCTCGTTCTCTACCTCTTCATCTTCCTGGTGGTTTAGCTGTGTGTGTGGAGAAACTGTGTGAGCTGCTTGAGCTTTCCAGACTCAATTTGGACTTTGAAGTCCCTTATTCAGACCTGTTAAGAGGGTACTCATGGGCCTGAATTGACCTCTGTGAGACCAAGGTTAGGCATGAGGCTATTGCTCATCCCTTAACCAACTGTCTGTTGCTGTTCAGCAAAACAAAACCAAGTCTTTTATTATTCTTGAAGACTATGAGGTTTAAGCACAATGCTTAAGGGTGGTCACTTCGTGTAAGACTTTGGTTGAACAGGAGTGGATGTGCATGTGAAAATGTTTGCAGACTCCTTCTGTCTCCCAATGCTGCCTTTGTTCACCTCCAGCTTGACTGTGTGAGTACATGACAGAGCACAGCTTTTCCAGCTGTGACAGCACTGCAACTACCATTGTTGTTGTAAAACATGCAGTCCCTTTCCCTAATGCCCTCTAATCCCAAACACTTGAAAGTATATGGGAAACTTATGCTGAATCAATACCTTATGAATAAGGAAGCTTTTCTTACAAAGCTGATGATAGAAATGAATGTTTAGCTCTTGTATCGAACAAAGTGTACTTGTGCAGCCGTTTCATCTCTGAATGGCATTTTTAGCTGCAGCCACTAGAAACATAAGTGGCAAAAAAACATGCTGTGTTTTGAAGGCCATGTTGAAAATAAAACTTCCCTTGTAGTCGTGTACCAAACAATAATGATAATAAAAAAAAGCTGTTCAGAAAGTGGTACTACTTGAATTAGGCTTGTCTTCATCTCGTTAAAATAAATGTGTTTATTAAGTATGCATATCTTTATCTCCTATGTAATGAGAAGAACAGAGCAGTATCACAGATCTGCAGTGTCTTTTGTGCTCTACAAATTCGATGCAACAGTCTCCAGACAAAAAGTGATTTATACTATGTGTTGTAATGGGTGGAATAATTAACAATGGTGGCATCCATCACTTCTGCAACATGCTTATCTCAAAACTTTTCCATTGATTCAAGAGAAAAGCAGGAATAAAACACAGGAACAGAAAATAAGAGTCAGTTACATACTCGGCACTTCAACTTGGTGTGCCTAAGTTGGACACCTGATGAATAAATCTCTACAGCTTGAACAAAGTGTAACTTAATAACGGGGGCACAGCCTGGGTTCAGTTTGTCAGGAATAATTTCTGCAAGGGTAAGAACAAGGGGAAAATAAAAGCCCCACAACTGTCCATGGAATTTGAAAGCTCTCAAAGGAGTTTCGATTTTGCTTTCTACTGAGACACTTTTTCTGCTAGCAGCATGTAATAGCTAAATATTCTGAGAAAGTTTCCTCTCATTGTGAGGCAACGTGATCTTGGAGTTGAAGAAAGAAATTATATCTAACAAAATAGTACATGGGTATGTCATTGTTCAGCTGTGGTGTAACTTATTTCTGATTTCCAACACCTGTTCATTTTTTCAAAACTTCAAGTTTTTAAGAGTGAGACATTGAGAATCAGACTCTGTGACTTCATGCACTTCTATTTCAGTGTTATGGCACAGACATGCCATTGGGGTTACTAGAGCTCCTTTTTTTTTTTTAAGTAACTTTTGCAAAGCTGCTTCCCAAGCGCATGGAAGTTGCAATCCAGTACCACAGCACCCTCTGACAACAATTTGGGAGCAAGGGAATGTTGCATTAAACATGGAACGTGCCCTAGTGTAACACACACTCCTTCTGTGAATCTTCCTACAGTTCTTTTCTTGTTTTCTGCCATAAATAGCCTTCTTTTAAAAAGTAAAGTTTATTTTCTAGCTTGGTTGGTTTTGAAAAAATAGAGGAGCAGTAAGACACTGCATAATTCTGTATAAGACATGGAGAAAATGGCTCTCAGAAGGCAATTGTTGAAATGAAGATCTCTGGGTTTAGTCTTCTTTCTGTAATGAAACTAAAACTGAACACTTTATAAGTATGGGAGATGTCACAAAGTATTAGGTTCAAGATTTATGAGAAGTATGAAATCGGCTGGCTAAAGATAACACCAAGGTTAATAAGAGAAGGAAATAATTTTCTGACTATAAATCACATTTGTAATTATGCAAAGTAAGGTTAAAAGGGCATTTGGATCTTGGACTCCATCACCTGAGATGATTCCCTTAGCACTAATGTATTACTCAGCACTGCACGATGCTGCATCATTTGGTGTGAGGTGAGGGAGGAAGAGTTGGTTAGCATGAGTACCTAAAATTAAATCAGATTTACAGATTTTGGAGGTTTTATGTGAGTAGATCTCGGTTTAAGGGTGGGGTAGTTACACACCCTCTAGGAAAAGAGTAAGAAGTTTATTAATTTACAGTGGTGCCTATGAGAGCTCAGAGGAGGAAGCACCACCAGTTCTGTCCAAAGAATATGTTCAGAGGAGAAGGACACAATAGTACAGGTCATTGTAGAAACCATTATGTGTTGATATGAACCAGAAGTGAAGAATTCAGTCTGGAAAATCGCAGTATCTGTTTGCAAAGGACGAATGCACGGTTCACTTTTATTAAAATTGCACTTTCACTTGTCTGATTTGGGAGTTATTTCCATTATGATCTCAGCAGAACAACAATTCCTTTCAAACAAGAATCTTTCTGGCTGCTGTAACTCAGCTCGCATTCAGATGGAAAAGGAAGAAAATTTTTAGTTCTGTTGCCCTTGAAAAACAATGGCCCTTAATTAAAGAGGGATATTTTTAGTGAAATACAGGACAGCTTAACGAAATATAAAACTTTTCTAGTGGTCATTGAAATTCAAAGCACTCTGAGTTCTGGCATTAATGTAGAATGAAATGTAATATAAATATGTACATCCTGTGTGTCACTGCTCCCATGCCGTGTTAGTTGTGTTCTTAGAACACATGCAATTTTCTGTGAATTTGCTGACTGCTGAATAATAATGTCATTTGCTGAGTTCCTTGAACAGTCTTCTGTTCAAAATAGTTATGTAAGATTCTAGTTGATCTGAAGAAAGCTGTATAGCTTACCAGCTATGCATACTTGCCAGCTTTGCTTTTTCACATAGAAATAGGAGCAGTTGTGTATTTCATTACATTTTTTCTTTGCTGGGAGTCTGCATTCCAAACACCACAGAAAGCTGTGAAGGATTTACACACTTGGTGTTTTAAAACAGAGCTTGAAAAACCATACTGAGTTTCTATGCAAAGACCTGTTTCAGTAACAATGTCTGCACTATATCTACCTAAGTATTGTTTAAATAACTTAAAAAAAAAAGAAAAAGAAAAAAAGATTATGAACATTCCCTGAGGGTACAAGTGCTTCTGGTTTTAGTGGACATGAATCTTCTTCTGTTACTGAGATGCTTGTGGTCAGCCCATTAGAACAGATGTAATCCACACTGGTTCAGAACGAGTCTTTGTCCCCCACTAGTGGTTGACCCAGGATGCTAAAAATATATCACAGCTGGTTGTGAGTAGCAGTACTCCCTTGCTGCAGTTGATGTGTGTCTCTGCACGGAGATCTGAAGCTGCCAAAACTTCAGAGCATCAGCTCTGCTGCTCACCATTTTCAACTTATAGCTTTGAATAAGTTATTAAATTTGGAGTGTGTCCTTTTCCCCTCCCAAAAAAAAGCTTGAGCACAGTATAGGAGAACTGGTGAATTTGTGCTTCCAATATCCTGTAGATAAAAGGATAGAAGCAAAAATAATAATAGTTGTTATCTACTGAGGCTGTAATTCCTAATTCTTCCAGCACTTGGCTTTAGCTAAAATGTTTTCACGTGTTTGGGTAAGTCATCATGTAATCTCAGAGGGTGTTTTAGCTGGGAACGTGGAGGTGACCGTAAGAAAGCCCTGCCCCCACAAATAGCTCTTATAGAACTGGTAATGTGCCAACAGGACAGTGTTCAACCAGCTTAGATTCACACTAGTCCGAAGAGATGGAAGCTGGGGAAGAATAGTGGTCATATACTGCTGTAAAGTATTTGTCCTGCATCCAAAAGACTTTTAAGACAGATCGTACCAAATTCAGGTCTCTCCGGAAACATGGTGATGGATTCAGAGATGTTAAATCAGTCACCAGGGAAGGAAAGGAGGATTGCTGCAGACCTTCCAGTTTTGGCTTGTCACTTTGTGTTCAGAAATGAAGGGTACCAAGCTGCAAAGCACCTGGTCTTTGGCTCCCTCAGCTTCTCAGGTGGTAACACAAAACCCAGGGCTGTGCACTGTGCTAAGTAACAGCAAGGAGTCCATTCATCTCGGTGTCTGTGACATTAGCACTCTTGTTAGAAAGGCAGCTCTATTCAGGTAGTTCCATATTAGCTGTTTTCATCCTAGGGAATACAAAGACCTGGATGAGAACCAGATGATTCAAAACTACTCAGAAATTATTCACCGCAACAGGAGCAAAAATTTGGTGGAGAGTTCTACTGGTGTTAAATATCTGTGCAGATAGTGTCTGGCATCATTTTATTAGCATACTAGATACGCTGTTAAAAATTATATCTATTATATCCATCCCAGAGGCATTCATTCATAAGAGAGTAATGGAGCTCATCTGACAAAAGGGATTTGTCCATTCAGACATGCTGAAGAGTTTAGAGATAAGAAATAATTCTCACATAAGCAGTTCCTGAGTTAAAATATTAATTTATAGCAAATACTTTAAAAATACGTCTTTTGAGGAGATTTTATATGGCTCAAGTTTCTCATTTTTAAAAGCTTTAGGGCTTACCTCACCTGTTAAGAGTCTGCAAATCCAATCTCAATGATTTGTGTGACCACATTCACAACTTTAAAGACATAATAACTTCCTCAGCAAGGAGTACGTTTTGCTCAGGAGATAGCCATGCTATGTTTTTTGGTCTTAGCTTAGGGGGCTCTTTCCTCTGGCAGTTTCACTGAAGAAGCCTTTGCCCTCATGGAAGCTCATTTGCCCTCATGGAAGCTCATTTGCCTTCCCTGAATGGTGCACTGGGGATGGATAAGTCTACCTGCAGAATCCTGCCCTTTTTATTGACCCTCTGGAAGCCTTTCCTGAGCAACTGAGTTCAGACGATTCTCTGACAGACTGAGCTGTCATTTTCAAAATTACTTACAGACACAGGAAGAACAAAAAAAGACAGAAACAACCCTGCTTTTCTCTTTGGAGGAGCCCTGCTTCCCTGATGCTGGATGCCCCTTTTCTAGAACCATTTTTATATTAGTAGATTCTTAGACATTTAGATTATTGTCTTTATAATGCAAGAGACTGTCAAAGCCCCATTCGTGCCTGCTTGCTTCAGATTGCAGATTAAGAGTGCTTTTAAAATTGTGTTTTAAAATGCCATTTATAAGAAAATGCCAGAAAATGAGACTGTATAAAAAATTAACCTAACCCAGTTGTCAGGAATGAACTCTAGAGGGCTTGGAGGCATGCACTGTAGCTGGCATCTCTCTTGATTGTGGTTTTGGGAATGTGTGATGTTAGTCTTGATTGCAGGAAATGAAAGAGAACCATCGCAAATATTTGCAGAGTCCCCTGCCCCTAGGGTTACTTTTTGTATTACTTTCATTTACAGGAGTTGAAAATAGTTTCTTTAAAGGTGATCTGTGAAATTTAAAGTTTTTCCTTGCTTTGACACAGTTAAGAGGCCAAAGCTTGTAAGGACTCAATGAAGTGCTCAGTGAAGTCCAGTTTTTTTCTCTGCCCCTGATGAAAGTGCTATTGCATTTGGTGAGATGTTCCCAAGTAATTCTACTGTTTACTCACTGTTATTTGTTATTGTCCAGGCAGAGTGTTCTTACCTCCCCAACCCGCAAGAAATATGAAATTTGCCTCTGGCCTTTAGATTTTTGTATTAAGCTATTTTTCAGTCCTTAGTGAAGAAAATTCTTTTCTTGGTTCTCTCTCCCCAGTGCTGGAAGTGACAGCAGTGTGCTCTGGCCATCTTGCAGCCTTGACATCAGCACTTCTCTGATTACTGTGGCATTTTTTTTTCTTCACCATGTAGCTCAATCAGAGACTCTGTCAGTACAAACAGCCTGTCCAGAATGTGCTAAAAGTTGTTTTTCTCCACAGTGCCACGTGTCTTGTTTTCTGCCTTCTAGTTGTGTGCACACAGGTAATGTTTTTTGTCTCCTTTCAAAGTATGGTATCACAGGTGCATGGAGGACTAAATCCTAAGCCTGATTTTCTTGGAATAAGACATGGAAGCCTCTTCTTCCTTTGTACACAGGCTGGTCTTGTCAAAAAGAGCAGGGAACCCAGGCCTAAAGAGGTGCGTGTTGCTGGCTGGAGCAGCTCACCAGAGCTCATTGATAGTGCTGGAAGTCTTCTTAGCTCAGATGGTCCTTATTGTGGCAGAAGCTTTGTCTGCCTAGAGGTGTAACAGAACTTTCCTGCAGCTGTGAGGCAGATGAGGAAAGGAGAAATAAGGAATTAAGAGGGACAGCAGGTTTTGGCAGTATCTAGAAAAGGCTTGCTTAGCTGTGTATCCCAGCAAGGCTACTTCTAGTTCTGAAGTGAAAATGCATGATAAAGTCTCAGGCAGGGTGCACTTCGTACAGCCTCAGACATGGGGAGGCAAAGCAAAGAGAAACAGGTGGGCATATTTTCTTCCTTGTTTTTATGAGTGATCTCACCAAATATCATCCACCCATGGGTTTCTTCCATGCGTTTTTCTCAAGTCTGTATTTTGTTTTGCTTTTTCTGTTTTCCTAGATGTTCTCTGCAATTGTGTGAGCAAGGAGAATAGGTGCACCATTTCTTCACATCCCCAGTATTTACTTAGAGGGGAAGCTTCGTGTATGTATACATACAGACACACAGACATAGGTGTGTAAAAACATGATTACTAAATAATGCAGGTTCAGAAACTGGCATCTGTGGAACTATTTCCAGGTGCAAGCTGTCAGCTTACACACATTCTCGCACCTGCCTAACTTTACTCAGGCAGAATATTTCATTGTTTGCCATAAAGAAGAAAGGCTTTTGAACCTAGGAATAATACTTTTTAAAATGAGCTCTTGCATGCAGTGGCACGCAGGAAAGGCTGCTGTGCTCTCATTCCAATCTACAGGTGTTCTAGACTGTAAGTGGCTCTGTGTTCCCATTTGCAATATGGTCCTTTCAGGTGCTTTATATCCCATGAGTTTATTTTAATTACCTTGCACTGACCATTGGCTATCTCTGTAGTTACAGAACTACTGAAGTGATCTCTCATTATGCAATTTGGTGTATGCATAATTATGAAATTATAGTGTGTAATTTCTTCATTTTAAGACAGGCTTGTGATAAAAGCCACAGCTGCTTCTTTCTCTAGGAAACCCTTTTTTAATTTCAGAGGTTGAGTGGGAGGTTCCACAAAGCAAGTGAGGGGCTGTGTTTGCTTGGCAAGAGTGCACATCACTTTAGTGCCAGAGCACACAAGGCCAGAGCAGGTGGCTCTTGGGCAGACAGCACAATTGGCACACAGGGACTGAGGCAATTCTTTCTGGCCAGTGGGTGTGAGGGTCTGCAGGATGTGCATAACAAGTGTGCACCCTGCATTCTGCGCACAGGTCAGTCGCTGGCTGGATCCTTCCAGCGCTATTGCATCTTTGTCATGTACAGCACCAAGCACTGCTGCCCAACCTCTCTGCCAGCCATGAACAGGATCAGGAACAGATCTGCTATCCCGTGCAATCAGATAATTTATCTGCCTTAAAAATAGCCCAAGTAACTATTACACAAGCAGTGGGTTTGCATTTTCCTAGCACATGGCAGGAGGGTGCTTTCCACGCTACCTGTTCTGCCCCACCAGTATCAGGTAGGGCAGGGAGGAGGGTACAGCAGCGGTCAGTGATTGCTGCATTTCTCTATTAATCAGCATGGTTTATCTCAGATCTGACACATCTTTCCACACTTGGGTCTTAATGCAGGTTTAGCAAACAGATTACTGTAGAATTCATTACAGAAGCCAGGCTGTTACTGCATTCATATTTTGATAGGGAAATGGAAATGTGAAACATCTTTTCAGTGAAACAAAGCAAGTTGATAAAGTATGTCCTGTGAATTGAATGTTAATGCTATTACAGGGCAAATACTTGAAGGATTGAGATGTTCTATTGCAAGCAGATCCGATCACAAGCCTTTAAGTGAATACAGTGCCTTTTAACTCCCATCTTATTTCCATTTAGAAGTAATTAAATGACTTTCAGATTCAAATGTGAATTACTTTGTGGTGATTTAGTATGAAAGTGTCCTGGTCTTTTATTCTATGTATATTTAAACAGAAATTTATAATAATATTGAAATGTTGCTTTTTTACAGAAGCTTTAGCTACTACTCAAGAACTTTTTACAATTAGGATTGTTGCAGCTCCTCGCATTAGCCAGGGTACTGGCAAAAGTGAGTGCATTACAGGGCCAGCCAGGAGGCCAGTGGTTCATGCAGTCACCTTGGGGAGACTGAAGTTCTCATCTCCAATTAGCTGTTTGCCCTTTCTACCAGACCACTGCAGCTTCTATTTTGGTGTCTCCTATTTTGATTTTTATTCAGTAGTTTTGTGAAACAAAGCTCAGAATTTGTGTATAGATTAGAAGCAGTTTTGGAAAAAAACCTTTTTCCTCCTACTTTCTTGCCAGATTGAATTGCTGTTTTCTGATTATCCCTAAATTGCTGCAATTGTAAAGAATGGAAAATGGACATGAATTATGTTTGACCCAAACTCTCAGTCTCAGCCTGCACACTGTACATGCATCAACCCTTAGGGTATCCCTTGGTGTGATAGCCTAAATCGTTTCAAGGTCTGAGAATCATTCCATTTAATGCTGTTGTCACAGGTGATTAACATCATGAGCATCTTCCCGCTGCAGTGTTTCATTATCAGCTCTCAGCAGTGGAAGGGGAATTGCTTCGTGCCACCCCTGCTCTGAGTCGGGTGCATCTTTGAACACTGTGCACGGCTGAGCTGACTGCTCCACACACAGCTCAGAGATACGTGGAAAGGGACCAATGCCTCCTACTGGGAATTGCAGCCTGGCCCTGGGAATCAAAACAGGAGCCCATTGTGTGTATGCTCCAGCCTGTGTGTATGGTCATGCACGGCAGGTGAATTATGTCCCCTGGAAAATGAATGAGCAAGAACCTTACTTGTGTTGGATGACAACAGGACAAAGATTTTACTGGAGTCCAGAAATCCTGGTAACTCATCACAGCTCTCAGAGCAAGCCTTGCCCTCTCATCAACACTTTGAGTGAATATTTTTAAAAAACGAAGCAACCATTTAATTAGAAGGAAGACTCCTCTATGGCTAGATATTTCTTTTCTTGCAGCATATTTCTCCCTAGTTTTAGGCACTATTTTCTTGTCTTTAATACCTCTTGATTACGTCTTGTTATCATCTTGTCTTGATTGGCTTTGTGGCTCGTTACACAAAAAGAGTGCTAATCTTTGTTAATTAGTTCCTTATTAGAGTCAATTGAGATTTGTAGGACAAGAAGGGAGCTGTATTTCTGATGATAAATAATTGGCTGCCAAGGAATTCTCAGCGTGAAATTGTGTCAGTATAAGTGATGATACTTTAATATTTTATGTGGTTTTGTATGTGTTTACTACAGTACTTCTTTTTGGTTCTTCTAGCTGCCATTCCCAAGACTTCTCTTTTTGTTCTGTAATTGTGTTACTAGTTTGAACATATCTTTCCAAGATATTTCTTTCCGTATTGCATTCCATGATTTCATTCCTTCATAATTAGAGAGCTATTTTGTTTAGAAAAATGTTTTCTGTAAATGGCAGGAAGTACTTTTGTTGCTTTTCATACTTCTCTTTGTTCTGTCCTGGTCTTTGCTGTGACATAGGATTGGATATTATAAGGTCTTTGGAGAACATTAACACCTGAAGTGTTTTCTGAATAACTGGAAGTTTTAAATGGAACATAAGGTTGTAGCACTGCTTTAAATTAGTGGGGATGCTCCTGTATTTCATCAAAAATCCAAGTCATTGCTTTATACCTGGTCCCGCTGGTGATGACCAAGTATGTTGTGGTATCACTGTGTTTGCCTCAGGTGCAGCTCCTGGCTCAGGAGGAGAACCCGTGGGAACTGAGTGTAATGAGTAAAGCCCGTGTGTACTTGCTTGGCTCTGGGATATGTCCCAGGAGAGGAGGCTGAACCCAAACCAAGCCTTTTGTCTGACTTTCTTATATGACACAGTGTTTTTCCTGGGAGGCAAAAGAAGATACGGTTTACAGCGTTAAACCATGTCAAACAAAACTTTGGGAGACCAAGCACTATGGCTCCAATGCTTTCACCTGGGTAGTGCTTCTTTCTCCTTTATAAAGTGGGAGTATAGACACCCTTGGAATTACAGTGATGAATTGAACTGTAGAGAGGTTGAGTCTCAGTTTCTCTGACAGTGCTAGTGGAGAATCATCTTGGGCCAGAGAGAGAAGCTCTGCAGCCAGGCTTTGCTGTGCTGGTAGATTTGTATAGAGGCAACTATTGTCATATGCTCATTAAACCAAGCAACAGGAACAAGCAGAGAAGGAGAATGAATACATAACCTCTAGTCTATTTATAGCCTAAATACTTGTATCTATTTGTTTTGATAACATGCAGGGCTTGGTGAGGTGCCAGAAGTCCCTGCTGCTGTGTCGTGGTCGGCAGGGTTTTGTAGAAGCATGGGATTTCCCTGCGTGCATCTCTCTGATGGAGCCAGGCAGAGCCTCTTGCAGCACCCACCTAGCCACAGGGCACTCATTTCAGCAGGACTCCTCAGAATTATGTAAATTACTGCCTTGCACAAGGGTTGGGGATATTCTTGATATGGATATCCTGATCTAGGACATACTCAAGTCTCGGTGAGAGCTTTGATTTAACATGTTTCTTTACCCAAGAAGAAGCAGAGAGCATAGTGTGGGTAGTCTTACAAGTTAAGGGTAGTTTGCTGCATAAGAAAGAAGTGGGGCAAAAAGCCTGAGAAAAGAGGGAAGTGTCAGTTTGAGCTATGCTTGGTAAAGAAATCCTCGGGTTATAGGTTCCTCTCAAGTACTGTAATGTTTGGCATATCATTAACATACATTTTGCAGAGCAGAGCAGAAAAGGAAGTCAATTATTTTAGCCCAAATGATAAATTTTGAAGTAGTTTAGCTAGCTTACTACTTGTTTTCTATTTCCTTACATTATGGGTGAAGCCTAAAGGTGCCCCCAAATATATACTTTATGATTTGTTTTTTATTTTTCAGCAGCACATTCATTTTATATAACTACCAGAAAATTTCTTCTGTTCAAATAACACCCATAGAAAAATTATCATTGTGACTCTTCCCAGAATCACGTCTATTTTGAAGATTGCTTTGAAACAGTGAAGGAGCGTTCTGGAGTGCACTAACTCTATTAAATTATATAGCTGGACTTTTTAATTTGACAGAAAGGCCAGATCTGTCTCCTGGTAAAATTCTACGGAGCTTTTACCATCAAGAAGCTGCAGCTTCAGTTCTGCATATCGCCCCCCAGCAGCTTGTTCTCTAAACAGTAGAATTTCTCTAAGTAAATATTGAAATTTGAAGATGGGCATGTGGGAATCAGGTTTGGTATCCATGGAGTGTGCTTGCTTCAGCACAGTTGCTGGAGTTGCACTCATTTATCCAGTGCATACCCTCATGTACCAGTCAGCTGTTGATACTGCGTGTCGGCAGTAGTATGGGCTGTGCTACAGCTCTTCAATTAGTTCATATGGCAAAGTATTTTTAAAAGCATCCACTCTACCTGCAACTGATGTTGATCATATTGTGTGCAAATCTATAGAGCCTTGTGATATAAAATCCATCTAACTTTAATCATAAAATTACATTCTTTCACTGCAGAGCACATAGCCTGGTTTGTACCAATTTATCAGTCTTGCAGCTTACCTTTCCATCCCTAATGTCTCTGATATGCTGTATGGACCATGATCTGCTCATGGAGCTTTACATCACAGTAAGATTTACCATTTCTTTCAAGCAATGTAACTTCACAGCAAAAGATATTAAAAAATAATAATACATGAAATCAAATGCTTAGGAATGGGCCAACCTCTGGGCATTCTGGTTTACTGTGTAGTGGTCGGAACTCATCTGCAAAATCATGCTGTGTTATTTCTCAAGGATTTATGTACCAATGTCTAAAATAGTTTTGGTATTTGAATTACTGAAGAATCACTGTACATATCACAAATATTTTTTGCTTTTTAGATGCTGCATGCAGAGTGATGTTGATTTAAATAGTGCATAAGGTATTTTGACAGTGGAATGTTTTTTAAGACATGAACTGAATGTTTGTGAGTTATGAGCTTTATCCTCAGTAGTCAGAATAATGCATTTATTCCCGTTAGTGCAAAAGAACTCATAAATCAGAGTGGCAAGATACGATGCTCACAAATGCTCACATGTATGCAGATGCATGTGCTCTTCCTACTTTCAACTTAGCCATTGTATTGAGTTCATTATCCTAAACCATGCTGGTGAAAATTATCATAGCTCCTATTAGAGTCTAGTGGGATAAGCTGCTTAGCTCCAGCTGCCTCTAGCCCGTAGTGTTAAATAATCAGGAATCTTACGGTCTTGAATTTTGTTTTAATAGGAGAATTTATGGCAATTTCTCAAAGGTTATTTCTGTGCTACAAGTTGGAAGTCCCCAACTGAATGAAGATACAACCCATTGTGGGCATGCTGACTCTTCCCAGTGCTGAATATTCCAATTGCATGTGCTATGGTGAGTGCTATCACTGCTGGAGTATAGAATTTCAAATAAAAAGAAAAAAAAAAAGGACATGAAAAGTCAGTGTGGGTAGCCAGTGTCTTGGATAAATGAGTATATTACCTGTGCTTTTTTAAGCTCTCCTTTTAAGCTTTCTGTGAGATGTCTTTGGTAACGTGGTTTTCAAAGTGAGGTAAACATCTGGCACTGAGCAACTTCAGGCATATATGGAAAATGCCACGGAGCCAAACCAAGCGGTGGTTGGAATAGGTTACTGCCTGTTCTCTACTTGTTATTTTGCTGGTTCTTGCTGCATGACTGTAACTTGATGCAGTGTTTAACAAAAAATGTTGCTGAAATATGCTCTTAATCCAGGAATGACTGCTAATTAGTAGATGAACTTGCAGAACTGGCAGATAGCTGGTCCTCTGTATCCCTTCTGAGTCTCTTTTCTATTCTGGATGCATAAGTATGTGCACAAAATGAACATCATAGTCAAACATTTGAAGGAATGTGTCATCAAGGGAAAGGGCCTGTCAAAGGAAGACTCCTCATCTTATTGGTTGCCTATCTAACAAGTTAAAAATATTTTTACAGTGAAACTAAAGAATTAAGCACAGTGCAGGACAAAGTCAAAGTCTTGTAGAATAATAATAAAAAAAATTATAAAAGAATACATTAGCACCTGTCATTTAAAAAATGATGAATCCTGAACTGAAGACTGTAGTGAATAAGATAAGGAATCAGCCCTCCAAGAAATACTTCAGGGGATTTCTTTTAATAAAACCTGAAAAATATGCCTGGGGCTTAAGACCACAGAACAGAGGTTTGAAAGCCTCGAGCCAGCTTTATCTTTTGCTGTTGCAATTTGACCCAGCTGTTGTACTTTATTACTGAATATGAGGTAGCTACAAGTTCTCATCCCTCAGATAACTTTTAAAAAGTTCAGTAATTGGAAAAGTTTCAGCTATTTCCCATCATGGCTAAATGGTTGGAAAAATATAGGTAAAGCCCTTTCTTGAGCATCTCTAATGAAGAAAGGCACTTAACTGGGGACCTCCCATTCCCAGTTGTTCATTAGTGCTGTGTGAAGGGGAAAACAGATTTCAGAGTATTAAGATGTTTCAGTGAGGTGCCTAAGGGAAGGTGGGGAACACTTGACATGCAGTGAACCCAAACTTACAGGAATCCGATACCCTTATCTCAGTAAAAACTTAGCTAGTTTCATGCCAGTGGGAGCTGGAAGTGCTTAGTCTTGTGAGAACAATCTCAGAGCTTGCAAATTACTCCTGCACAGAGGGCTGCTAGAAAGGGCCTCATGGTTACAGGGCGTGCCAAGCTGAAAATGAGACAACAGCATGTTCGGTTGCAAATAAGGCGAACCACACACCGAGATACAGTGGGAGCGGTAAAGTCGGAAGATAAGGGAAGAAGGCAATGCATGTCCATTCTGGCTTTGTTCTTGTTATGAGAGAATCAATGCTAACCTAAGGACATTTTTGTTCTGATTAATAATATGTGTGCTGTGTGATCCTGAGCATGTTTACTTGCGTTAGCTCAGTTGGAGTACTTTAGCTTAGGCTAAATATTATACTTTAGCTCAGTTTGAGAATACTTGAGCTTTGCTTGTGTAAAATGTATGAAGTATTAAAGAATGGGCTTCCAAAGCACTTTTCAGACAATGACTCCATGTCACCTTGAATATTTTATTGTAATATTGAAGAAAAGGTTGGATCAACACTTGTAAGGAAACCAGCGGTAGCAGAGCATTGTTAAGGTGGAGCTGATCCTCCCTTGGACTGGGGGAGTGATGAAGATGGTCTCTATGGGTACCTTGCCATTCTCTGTCAAAGAGATTTGTCAGCACTTGGTAAAATGTAGCAATGCTAATATATCTACCTGTTTTTATTTCTCTGTCTGTCATTAGTTCTACTCCTGAGACCCTTTCAAGCACTAAAGACCCTGAAGCATGAGAACTCCACCGTATACGAAGATTTGGTGTGGGGGGTGTGTGCGTGTGTGCAAGCTATGATCACATCAGTCTCATTTTATTCTTTGTAATACTCAGTGCACTGAGTTGCTTAGGTATTTGGCAGAATTGTGACCAACAGCCACACAGCTTATTCTAATGTACCTTTATCTTAGAAATTTTAGCATCCTGTTAGTTGTTTATGGTGGGATCCTTTGAAAAAGTTGCAGAATAATGTGCCTTTTTATTGTAAAAATCTTACTAACACCCAAATGCACAGTTTATTTGAGAGTCAATAGTGTTGTTCTTCATGCTGTCCTCAGGCAAGCAAATGACATTTTGAAATATTAGATTTTAAAATGTATGAAAGGCCCTGTACCCAAAGTCTTGCAGAAAATCAAAAACATTTTCTGTTACATTAATGTCTTGATTCCAGACTCTGTGAAACTATTTTATGAAATTTACAGCTGCAGTTCTGCTGTCGACAATCATGATATATTAGAAAGTTCATGGAAATAGACAGGCTCTGTGTGAACCTTCAAAACAAAACCAAAAGGATTATGAGTTCAAGTTTTGCTGGATGAGACATTAATCATCTTTTGGAAGTTATTGTTTAACAGTAGTATGCAGGACAGTCTCTTAGAATTTAAGTCAAAAGTATTTAAAGAGGGATTTCTTTATTTATTTATGTGCAGTTTCACCAGAGGAAGGGAATGCTTGCAGAAGGCACTTCTGAAATTGTGAGGTTTTTTCATTCTGAGTTTTGTCCTCTGTATGAGGGATGGTTGGAGATAGCAGAATGGCACCTCCGGGATACTTTTAGTCTTCTGCTGGTTTGTAATAGTGTATTTATACCAAGCATTGGAAGGGTCACTTTATAAATTGACAGGAAGTTACATGTTCTCACAGCTATCAGGGCAGCTGTTAATGGATATTATATTTCTTCAGCCTTCCACCTATTCCATCATTCTAAAAGCCAGTGGGGGAATTCATGTTTGTCTTATGCTTTGAGTTAAAACATATGCTTTTGAACACTGTGAGTTTCCTCAATTCAGTAAATAACATCTCTCATCTGTGGGGTTGAAGAGCATCTAAGCCAACTACAAATTATGTTGCATATCATGCTATAACACCATGATGTGCCAAAGAGCCCACCAGAAAACCTTGGCTCCACTCCTCAAAGTCTTGTTCACGGAATAGTTTTACTCCACTTTACGTAGCTGCCTTCTCCATTGGTCTGCAGGGAATTTAGCTGTCATTCTGCAGTGTGCTTCTGAACTTTGCCATTTTAAATGGCTTGAGAGAATGCCTCCCTCCTGAGTGCTTGTGTTTTTGGAGTCTCAGGATGATAGGTAGGGATTGTGAGAATCCAAGATGAAGAGGCAGCCTTTCACGTAGCAGTTACACGAAGATGGGAAGAAAAGCAGGACATAGACTTTAGTCTTTCAATTTCATAGCCTTCATATTGACAATATGCCAATTGCCCTCCCTCCTGCACATGGAATGCTTTGTACTCAAGGAGATGCATTGCATCTTTACAAGGACACTCTTTGCACTGTAGAAATATTTGTTCAGCACTGGACTCAATTGCTTTCTTTCTAAGATTTGAACACATGGTTATCTCACCTGCTTTTGCAGTAGATTCTTGAAATAAAAGCTTCTTTATGGTTTAGGCTTGTACAACCCTGCTGTGGATCAATGCATCTTGTATTCAAACTAGAGAGAACTTTTACAATTTGGGTTTCTCAGACTAGAATTAACAACAGTGAATGCAGATATTCTGTTCCTGGAAAAACATAGAAAAGAGTGAAACTACTGAGTACAGTCCTCAGAAGAAATACTTTCTCCACTCACTTTGTTAGTCTCGGAATAAAAGCTGGATTCTAAAAGAGACCTCAATGTAAAATGGAAGTGAACTTAGGCCATATTACAGGCAGATATTAGATATGGTTTAAGTCTAAGAATGTTGGAGGCTGCTGGCTGAGCTTTGCTTAAAAAACAGGTTAAATAAAAAGCTTAAAAAACAATTTCTCATGAAATGAAAATGGAAACCACTGCCTACTGACCAACATGGATGCACAGGTCAGGGCTGTTGGGGTTTAGATGTTTCCTCCGTTTGCCTTTACCTTACTCTGTACTTTAACTGTAGTCAGGTCTGGAATTCTCATTTAATTTGGAATATTGCAGCAGCTTGTGTACACTGTGTAATTACTTATTCCAAACTCCATAGGCTGACACTCATTATACTTCATGCAATGTTCTTTGCCAAAGGGGCAAGAAGGTGCGTGTGCTCAATATGGATGAAGCTAGCTGTGTGGAAGGAGCTTCCAAGTCTGTATCTGCACCAATGAAGGATGAGGCCCTTTGGTAGTCACAGCTAAATTTTGGCTAAGTCAAAATGTTCACACCTGCATGTTCCCCATATGCCAGTGAACAAACATCAGCATAATCAAGCATGAAATAAGAGCCCCAATTCTCAGATGAAAGAGTGAAGGCAGATTTGCTTTCCTCACCCACACAGGCATATCATTATGGAGTTTGATCCTTGTCTCTGAGGTGCTGCAGAATATGCACAAAAGCTTCTGCAAACCCTTGTGCTGCTGGTTCCTGCACAGACATTAAGGACTTGTTCCCTATGTGCCTACGTAAATCAGCACAGGGACTGTGTGGTGCTGTCTTTACAGCACGGGGATAAATGAGTGACAGGTTTTAGTAACTTTTGCCATATCCAGAAGGCGAGGCTGCCATGTGATACACTTCCCTCAGGAGGCGTTAGTTTTTGCCACAGAGTTTTTGTTTCTTAAAGGAAAACATTATTCCAAGGTTGTGTTGCAGAAGCAAATGCAATAATTACACTTGCCCTCCACTTTTTCCTGTTCGAGTGAATTCTCTTTCTCAGTGTAAATCTCATTTAGCTTAAACTTGGTTTTTTTTTCCGAAGTATAACCTCAAGCAAAACTCTTCTGCTTATGCTGCTTTTTGTGCCATGGTTTCAGAAGAAGTTAACCTTTCTATTAGCATTTTAATGGAAAAAGATATTCTACCACTTAGCCAGAAGTTTTGTCTGCTTTCAAATGGCAACATGGTAAAGGTACGAAATGCTGCTTTCCAGTGTTTTCAAATTCCTTCTTTTCCTACAGCAAGACTCTTTTCTCTTTATAAATAAGAACAGCATTTGGCAGGGACTTCCCAGGGCATCTGTTTCAGTCATTTCCTTTATAACCACATCAAATATTTCACATTATAAGCTACTCAGTCTTGTTTTAAATGAAATTGAGCTTTTTTCACCCCTGCTTTCTTTAGTCAAAGCTAATTCTAAATGCTTGGGTTTTTTGGTAGTTAAAATACCTCTTCATAGCTTAATTGAATGCATGTTCAATTGTAGTCACTTGTTCCAGTGCCAATAGTGTCCTTTAACTGAAACATTGTTCTTTTAAGGGAAGATGACTTTCCAAATAGGATTTTATTGCCATAGTCCTTCCTTACAAATCTCCCCATTGTGTGACACTGTATGGGGAGCCCTTTCCTTAGTGGGGATCTAAAAGTGGGTCAGGGCATTGTATGCCTAAGGAAATAATATTAAATGTACTGTCACTTTTCCAAAGGTACTGCAGGGTCTTTCTAACACCCTCCCAAAATAGTGGAGGTTAAGCCATGTGAAAATCAAAGGGCAAGCAGCAGATTTATTATACAGGCAAGAATTATTTGTTAGAAGTTTCCAAGACAATAAAGACTTTAAAATAAGAGTTAAAATAATAGCTTTTCTCCTGCCTTACTGGGGTTTCCATTAGACATTAATTCTATTATTAAAAATTAAATTTGCTCTATTTATGATTCTGCTTTCTTAGAAGACACCTACTGATCAAAACAGGCCTCACCTTATTAAAATTTCAGTTCCTTATCCAGATCAGTTGTCAAGCTGGATATATTAAACCAGAATATGTTTCAACACTAGCAGATACAGCATGATGTGTCCAGCAAGGCAGAGCCAAACACACCTACAAAGTATGTCCTGAAAACCCAAAGCACCTTCAGCGAGTCAGGGGTGAGGGAACATTGTGGTGCTGTGCTGATGAGCCACAGTGGTTCCTTGGTCCACGACCAGGGCGGTTGTTGCAGGAAGAATCTGTTGCTAAGAGTCATTCAAAAGGGCTTAATATTAAGGGAATTGAATCTCTCTACTGATAAAAGTACTATCAAGGTGCTTTTCTGATGGTGTCTTTGGTGCTTTCACATAGAGGGGCTCACTGAGAGTTACTGAAAAAAGACAGAACAGAAACTAGAAGGTGCCAAGTGACACCAGACAGATTTGTGCAGGACCCAGCAGAGAGTTACTAAGATTGGAGCGAAGTATCCAGGTGACAGTGACAGTGCTGTCTCCATCCCCTGACCTCTCCTGGCTGAGTGGGAGGCTGAGCATCAGCACGTGTCAGCCCCTGGGCTGTGGTGAGGTGTGGCTTCTGCAACGTGCACTTAAATGGAGATAGTTGCAGCGTGTTGAGTTTTTACTGTGCTGGCTGGAAGACCAGTTGGTAGGAAGCTATGTTTTTCTTGTAAATTGGATTAAGGGGAAAATGTTGGATGTTGCACATAGGTATCTGATGGGGCTATGTTAACTGACAGAAATATTCATCTCCTTTGTGAGAGGAGTTCAGGGTATGTGTCAGAACAGCAGGACAACAGGGCTTGCGTGCCTTAACTCTGACCGGAGTTGTTTATATTCTTTTATTGAGAGCAAGGTCTACAAAGCTGCTGTTGAAGAAATTTGAATACAGGAGAATTTCCAAACAAAAGATGAATATTGGATCTGTAAATTAAATTTAGTTTTAAGAGGATAAACATACATGGCAAGACACTACATGTCTTTCTATTCCTGCTGTTTCAGGTTGAGTTGAGTTGGTGATGTTGCTTTAAATTAACATAGAAGTCTTTTGTGAGGCAGGGTGACTGTACCTGAGATTATCCAATCTTAATAGGAGAAAAGAGCTGTTAATGTAATATATTTTCTGGTTTGAATAAAATGTTTTGTTTCAACGAGACAGATTGCAGATTTTCCAAATTGCCTTTCTTTCCTTTAAAACAAAAAATCATGAGAAGAACAAAACCACCAAGACCATACATTAGGTCTTGAGATCACCCTTACTGCGAAGTGAAATGATCTGAGTTTACTACTACTAATAATGATAATAGTTGCAATAATAATAAAATTTGAAGTTATGCTATATTTAATATTCATAAAAAGAATTTGAGAAATGATGGTATCTTTGCAAATGCTGCTATTCAATGGTAGCAATTTTGTCCAATTTTCAAAATGATTCATTTTAAAGAAGACATTTACTGGTTGCTGGATTTTATATATTCTGTTAAAGGATTGTAACCATAGGCAGGTACCCCAAATTCCCACATATAAAGCTGTCATTTTTACTTGAAATAACTCAAAAGTACCATCTAAGCCACTCAATTCAGCCCAAGTTCATCTTACTTGGGGTCAAGATTTTGATCTACAAAGCTGGCAGTTGTGTCCTAAGTTGTATTTCTTTGATTTGTCTGCGTTCAGGAAGCAAAATTAGAGACAGGTAACGTGACTTAAATTTTGGATCATTTACACAGGAGGAATGTTGTTACTACAGGAGTGCAAAGTAACTGGTGTTTGCCAGCCACTGCTCTTTGACTCTGCTGTGCTAACAGACTGTTGACTTTGTGGATATATAATGATTTTTTCAAAGAATCAGTGATCATTGAGGCAGCAATAATTGGCACTGGGGAAACCTTTTAGCAAGCCTTCCCTAGCAGTTAGCTATGTGTTGATTTTCACTGGTTTTTGAATAGCTAGAAAATGAGCTAATTTACAGTTGTGTAGTAGCACTTAATTAAAAATGCCATAGAGAATTGGAGAGGTAGGCTTACTGTTGGGCAAGATTTTGACAAGTGGGCATTGTGTAGTGATGAGATTGAGAATGAACTATTGTCTCAGACTAACAGGGAGCTGAAAGAATACGAGGCCCTGTTTGTAAAGAAAAAGCTTCAGGAGGAGAAAAATCCACAGCAAAAGTAAATGTAATGAACTAAGAATGGAGATATATGATAGCAACTGGCCAGCTTGGATTATTTAGGAGCCAAGCATCCTACCATGCTGTTCACCAAGAATCTCTGGGCCTCAAAATGATGATCCCCTAGATCCAAAGCCCAGGCGTGGGATGTTACCAGTTTAAGGGCATGTTGGGCTCCTTGTATGCATGATATACAAGGGATACCTGGAAATGTTTCATCCAACTACAGATTTATATTTACTTATCACTTGCAAGCTTGTCTGTTATCATTATTTACCACTGAGGGCATCACAGCCCCCAGGCACATAAGCCAATGTCATTGATTACAGCTGGTGCACACCAGGGTCAAGAACATTGCACTGAAAATATTCCTCAACCAGCCTGAAGTATTTCAGTGTCAAGGATTACTATGGAGAGCTGCTGACCAGAGCCCTCAGTAGGGAGAACTTTTATGCAGTTTTCATCAGAGAAGATGCACTCAGCTGTGTGTGTCTTGTACCTGCTTGCCACCTGTTCTAGCACAATGACTGGATACTAATGCTCAGGAAGCATTTGAGACCAGTGCGGGCTGGAGATGATAGGCACCCTGATGGATTTTGGATCACTTTGTCAAGATCCTGGTAGAAAAGGGTTCCACAAATGTGCCCTTTTAGGAAATAGGCATAGACATTTAAATAAAATGCTATGCTCCCTTTCCTAGTGAAGATGAACATGATTTGGACCGTCTTTGTGACCTTACAGTTCTATGTGGGAGATGGACAATTGGTTTATGATATGCTCATAGCTCATGGGTGACGCAAGGTGGCATTTCATTCTGCTTCTGCTCATTCTCTTTGGTCCACAGAGGAATCAACAAGCAGAAAGTAATAGCTTACACTGGGGAGAGGTTGTGAATCTTTTTGGATGACCCTGACTTGTGTGTTCTTCCCTGTCACCCAGATATACAGCAGAGCCAGGAGGGGTTAATTTCCTACCTGTCCTCAGGTCCTTTGACAGAGCATTGTACAGCATTGTTCAGTGTTGTTCTCGTCTAAGTAACAGCCTCCTTTACTCCATAGAAATGGGTTTTATGCTTTTTGTGTGATCTCATAAGGGAAATAACAGTAATGAGGAGGAGAACGGTGAGTCTGTTTTCCTTTAGCCTTGCCATGCTAGTATGACACGCTAGGGTCAGGGGCAAACTGTGTATGGGTTTGTTATAAATGTGTCACAATAGGTTGGCCTGGGATTTGGCACCCACATATTCCATCCTGGGAATAGTCATTTACTTGCCCACATTTTGGAAACTGTGATTTATGTATTTCAAATGTATAAAAGAATTAAAGGAAACTAAGAGCGTCTTTGAGCTAAGGCTCAACAAAAGACTCGTCTTAGGATTCGGATAGAATTAGGACAGAAACAGAGCTTAGTGCTCTGGAAGGAGTGGGGCTGAGGAGGGGCTGCCAAAGGAAAACCGTCCATTCTTCTGGAGTTTCCATCAGAAGCGTTCTTGCCAGAGTCGAGCTTTGTTCTTCAGCGTGTGCTGTTGAGTTCTTCCTCGCAGAGGCCGTGTTCTTCACAGTGCCATGTGGCAGGCAGTCTTGGCTAACATTGGCTCACAACCTGGTTTTGTTCCTTATTTTCTATATCAAGACTGTAGAGGCTGTGGTTGCTGTGATTTCCTTTGAGCAGGTATGAGTGTGGAGCAACCCTGTGCATGGTATCCAGGAGCAGAAATTCTATCAAGTGCTGTCCCTAAGTAGAAGATAGGAAGTGCTCCCCTTTGTTCCTGTCTCAAAATACTGCTGCAGTTGTCTTACTGCTGCTTCCCCTGGCCATAGCTTTAGCATGTGGTAGAGTAGAAGTTCATCTATTCACCTTAAATAGTATAAAACAGCTTGTACATTTGGATAAATGGAGAGGGAACTCCCAGACTGCATCTCTGTGCATTGTTTTTATCTTCTCTTTAAGTTTAGGCAATACATCAGTTCTGCTTTTGTGTTTTGTGGGTTTGGATTTCGGTGTAAAGTTTTCTTGAGTCTCATTCACATGAATATGGTATCTTGCAAGATGTCTGATCTTGAATGTCTCTTCCATTGTCTTAGAAGCTTTGATCTGCCAACCTAAAGTAAGCCTGCTTGTGCAGGAAGAGACGGTTAATGTAAGAAGGAATACTACAGGTGAGTTTTGCAAGGGATTGGATATTCTTCTCTTGAAAACTGTGACATGGGAGGTACAGATAGTAGTTTGGTTTTCTACTGATTCCTCCAGAATTTTATGTTTTTTTTTTTTAAAAAAAAACCCCAAAACAGAAATTAAGGCTGTAGCTGCTGCAGCTGTGAAGGAAGCTTTCAAAACTAACGTGATTCAGATTAGGAAGTTTTATCTGCCTGAATCTGAAGCTTCAAAATGTAAGAGTCCTTTCAGTCAGTTCAGTTTCTTAATGAAATAATGAATGCATCATATGAAATTATGCAAAACCGGGAGAAAGTCAGTATCCTGAAAACCCACACCCAGATTAATCAAATTAATGGCAAGGTATAAAATGAGATTATGTAGAAATTCAGCTGTGTAGGAGCCATGGAGAATGAAAATGGGCCTTTCCTAAGTGCTGTATGGCAATTTTCTCAGTACAGTGGTTAAATATAATATTTTGGGGAGAAGAAGTGATGGGTTTTTTCCCCTACAACACATTTGTTTTACTTTGGAGGAACATAAATGTGCTTCAAAGGTATTGTCTTAATTTTCTGAAGAAAAATATACAACTACATTTCATATAGGAAAAATGTCACAAAAAGGACATTCCTCTTTGGGGAGAAGAGCTATATTACTCTTCCATTCTCTTTTTTTCATCTAAAACTGAATTTGACATTAATTTACAAACAGTTTCAAGCAATCAATAATACATTTCTTTTCCTTCTTAAACCATTTCTCTGAAAAAAATTAACTGGTCTCCTTCCTTAAATATTTGAGAACTGCTCAGTGTTCAAACAGTGTGCCAATATAATTGGAATCTTCTAGTTTCTGCTTCTAACTATCATATTTTAAATAGAAAAAACAATGTGTAGAAGTAAAAAGAAAAAAAGGAATTAAAAACTGGGAAAGGATGTAATGTATCCAAAGCTAATCATGAAATTTTTAAATTGAAAAATTTGCTTGTCAGGAGCACCAGCAAATATGAACCAAGAATAGCATGCCTTACTGCCAAACTATTACTCCCAAAATTTGGGAACTTGGAATTCAGGTGACAGACTGCTGTGCCTGCACTCAGAGTCATCCCACTCACACCACAGAAAGTCGAGAGTCTAAAACTGTAAAGGATCAAGACAAATAGCAGCATAATGATAATCAGCCCAAAGGTTCTGCTTTGCCAGAACGTGCTCACTAGTGACACTGCAGCCTCATCTCTCGAAGGAAACATCTCCAGATGACATTTACTTCACTAGAGGGATTCAGACTGGAAAGCTGCCTGAAGGGAGAGGTTTTCCCTCTCTCCCCCTGCTGCAGTCTAAAATGCACTGATTAATATGAGACTAGGCTTTAACCAAGGGCATTAAGGAAAGCACAACTTCATCAATGGTAGAAAATTTCGTCCCATGAGGGCATGTTGTCAAAGTCCACGTGTCACATCTCCATTTCCTGTACAGAGGGTCCTTTAGGAAAATGCTCCATCCCTAAATCTCTGTGCTTATCTCAGTACATCTCTGACAGTCCCGATGGCTTATATGTGTTCTGTATGTACCTCTCCTCTTCCCACCTAGGATCCCTCTTACATGTTTCCCAGAGGAGACATTTCAGTCTGTGGCAGCAGTAAATCATCTTTCTAAGAGGCAGGGGAAATGGAAAGGAGGAGGAAGGGAGGCTTGCGTGCTGTTAGAAGGATGGAAGGAGCACACTGTTGTGCTCTTTGTTCCCACAATAGTGTGGATTTGGAGATTTTGAGCATTCCCTCCTGGATGTTGCTTGTCTTGATCTGGATTTTCCAAATAAGCTGATACAGCAGAGATGAGCACCAGAGAGAAACATGTCATCAATGCCCATTTGTTACAACTGACAGTGATCAGTGTACAAAAGAGACGGTGGCATCTCTTGGGTTAAGGTAACGTGAGCAAAGAGAGAATGAGCGATTTTCCTCAAATGCAGCCTAAGCTCCTGCTGAGCCAGTTTGCCTGCCCTGGCAGCGTGGACATGGTAAAGATCATCTGCCTCAGACACCATAATCAAGGCAAGTGCAAAGGCCTCTGACCCCAGGCTGCTTGCTTGTCTCATGTCTCACATCAGACTCTAAGTGAGGTTCTTTAACCTAAAAAATACGCTGCTGAATAATCCTTGTTGGTTCATTTTCATTTCAAGTAAGTAATAATCCTATTGCTAACTCTTCTGTCACAGTGCTGTGGGCATTGTGCTGTGGTGGGCTGGTTCTCCAGGGGAGCTCCAGTTGCCTAGAGGAAGTTCACATATTATTAGAGGAAATGTCAGGCTGCCAGGCAGAGGTGGAGAGATGGTAGTTTGTGCAAGTAGTTTGTAAAATCTGGTAGGAAAATATTGGGGAGGAAGTTAGACATATGTGTATTGAAAGTGACAGTATTTAATATTACTAGCAGGAAAATGTATCATGTATTAAATTAATGTACTGTATTACGGGGTGCTTTTGTACAGCAATTTGACACTCTTGGCAAAGTTTTGTATTAAGAAGTAATGAAGAAAATTGTAGTGTAGATTATGCTACCTTCAACATTCATGAAACATGCCATACTTTAAAGTTCCCAATCCTGTTGATATCCACAGAAATGGAATCTTTGCCATTGACTTACGTGGAATCAAGCTCAGCTACAAAATGATCAATTAAATAGAATTCCAAGAATGATTTACTGTCCCCACAGTATTCACCCCATTAGTGTTCTTTTTTGTTAGCATGACCTTCACTCTTGCATAGTGAAATGCTCATTGCTCCAAACCATGACATAATGTAATGAGAATACAACTGATAAAGCAATGATCTGAATCAAGCGAGATAGTACCAGCTTTTAGGAACTTTTTGTACAGTACAGTGGACTCTTGGCTCGCATCTTGTAGTTGTTTTGGACACCCTGGCAGTATGAAATCTGTATGATTCTAATAAATTAAGTAATGTGTAGCTTTGATGAATACAAACATCTTTTATAAGATTCATTTGATTGCTGATCATTTTTAAAGTAGTTCTGTGACTAAGCTATATCATCCAGACATATATTTCCTTGGGAAGAAATTAATGTTAGTTTGCTTTTCCAAATAAAAATACCTAGCTTTGGATCTGTCAGACAAATGGAAAACAAAGGTATATTCTCAGTGGAACAGGACTTCAGTTATGAACCATCTATGTCATAGACCTTGGAAATCTTGACTTGCGTTTTCCGTTGAAAAATGGAGATGTTTGATGTAGTGACAGTTGATATACTATACTGTATTTTCTTTTTCTGCTGCTGTTGGAATTGTATATTTAGTGAATTAGTCGTGATTGATGATAGTATTTTAAGGACTTGCTAGTTCTTCCTGGGCAAAGATGGCATATTTTAACTATATTAATGGTTTGAGACTTAAGGATAGCACCATATATTTTTGTAATCTTTCAGCAGCAAAGCCACAATTTATACAAATGGATTCTCTCTGTCTTTAGCTCAAGCAACTCTGACAAAAGATGTCATTTGAAGTAATGTTGCTCATCATTCATAGATGCAACAGCTTAAGGCTCCATTGCTTTGATATGAAACTGCGTTGGAGTTTTCAACTCCTTGCAAGATCTGTATATGGTGTTAATAATAATTTAATAATTTTATACAGCTCCAGATTAGACAACTTTTGAATACCAAGGTGCTTATTTACCAATAGAAAGGGATATGAAGTATTCCAGCCACAACTCAGAATTCCCTAAACATCAGCTGTGGAGCAGTTAAAAAAATAGTGCTACCATGCGTTCAGCCAAAATTGCCTGTTTACACTGCAGTGTATTATATCCCTTTACAGTGCCTTGGTAAGGAGGCACATCAGTGGAGAATAATACCACGGGCTGGGAGACGTCTCTGACTTTTACTTTGGTATATTAACTGAAATGGAGTCCAACCCTGCAGCTGCATTTAAATACTCCCTTTTTGTTGTGATATCAGTAATGCACGTGTAGGGACTCATCTCTGTCAACAAAAGCATAGTACAAAAAGTAGTCTTTAGATACAGTCGGAGAATAATAACAAATTAAGACAGACGTTCTGCCTTAAAAGCATATCTAGAGTTACTGCTGCACTGTGGTTTTCTTTCTGTGATCCAATCCTTTTATGATGCCACTATGCTTTTATTATTTAAAATAACCCCAAACAACAACCAAACAAACCTCAGCCCTTCCTTTCTCTATTTAATCCACTGGTTCTGTAAAAAGCAATGATATCATACAGTTTGTAGATAAGTGGTAGGTTTTTATATAGTGCCTACTATACGAGTGTACTGACACACAAAGGTTTTCTTTATTAATTAAAATCTGGGAGAGAAGGTGATAATATTTCTCACCTGCAGTCTTGTATTTGCATTAGCTCCATATTACCCCGTTAAAATACTTTTTTCTGTAATATTAATCCAAATATTCCTCTTCTCCTGAGAAACTGTCATGCTCTTTCCCTGTGCATCTCATGTCTTTCAGTTTGAACTGTTGCCTTACATTTCCAGAAAAGACCGTAGAATTGAAGTACAAGACTAAATGAACAACACTTAATATTTTTTTTCCTGTAATAAATACAACATGGTTGATAACTGTTGGGCATCAGAAGGAGTTAATAACAATGTACATGTCAACTAGAGGGAACTGATGTGGTGCATAATACATTTTAAAGCTGATAACAAAACAAAGGGACATTTTCAAGCGGGGGTAACCCTCACTCTTCCCTACACTGTGAGTGCTGAGCTTGTACTCAGCTTCTCCATCAACCAGTCATCCCATCCTTGGGAATGAAGATTATAGATGGTCAGAAACCTATATGTTTTTATTTGGAAGGAAATGTGAGGGGTTTTTTTCCCTCATATTTTGCTTTCATTTTACATTGGAACAAAAGCCAAAATTCTCAAAATTCCCTTCATAAAGGCATGTCTGAAGAATGCGACTTGAGAATACAGTTTCAGAAAGAAATGGAAGTTTTGGGGTGGCATTACTGGAAAAATTTGCGAGTGGATCTTCTTTAAATGACTTACTTTGTTGCTTGAATATTGTTCCATGAGCTGGGGCAGTAGGACTACAGAATCATAGATAAGATATAAAATGGCAGTCAAAATAGTATGTTGAGTTTCATTTGAATGATGTAGTTTAAATGTAATGGCAGTTACTACCTAGAACAGATTGAATCGTCTTGTTCTCTTGTTGAAAATGTCAAAGCAAAGTCTTAAATTGCTTCAACACATGACAAACAGGAGACACTTTGAACAGGAAAATGAAGTTTCAAGTGGATTCGTTACAACAAGCTGACACAATTTCATGAAAAATTTCTTAGAAATTACATTCCTGGTGCAAAACTTCTGTCTGGCTGCTGGAAAAAAAGCAGCACAAAACCTAAAAGCTGGATATAACAAATGGTCCTCTGAGAACAGCAGAGAAATGTAGAAGCTGAGGAAAGAAGCTGTTTTGAGCCAGCAACATCCCAGTGGCTGACAGGCAGGAACAGTGCTGATTTCTGTCCTGATATTCAGGTGGAGAAATTGCAGGAGAACAGAAGACCCTTCTCCAGAAGCCTGTGTATATGCAAGTAGTTCGGGCAGAGGCACGCGGAGTATCTGGGTGTTTGGGCAGCCCATCGGTGTCACACAGAGCTTCTGCTGCCGTCTGCTGAGGCTGAGGGGAGCGAGTTCCCCTTCCCTCGTGCTTTACCTGTCTGGCCCTGGCTGAGAAGAAATTCAGTGCTGGTTTGTTAATGAAAATAGGGTGGGTTTCTCTCCTCTGTGCTCCACTTCTCTCCTGCTCTGCTCCTGCTCAACTTTCTTCTCAAAATACACTGAAGGATTAAATCCTTATCTGCAGCCATTTGAAGTGCCTGTGGGACTGTTGAGTGTCACGTTTCAGGGGATTTGGAAGCTATGCCTTCCTGCAGTTTATGCTGCATACAGTGTAACCTGTGCCCAGATTGAACTGTGAGACAGGTACAATCCCTCGCTTGCTCTGCTGTCGGGTTTATTTTATGCTCCTCTGTAAATGTCTGGTGTGTTGACAGCTTGCTTGCCAATGGTCACATAGATTCAAAACAAGTATAATCCCAAAGACATTTTTTTGGCCATGTCTTTACTCTTTTGCATTGCTTTTAGTGTTGCCATAAGGTTTTTGAATTGTTTTATTGGGAATTTAATTTGTTCCTCTCAAATGCGGTGCATGTCACTGGGCTTGTTAATGGGGCTGTACAGGGATGTTCCAGTAGGCACTGAAATGACATTTATGCTTCTGCTTTTCGTACGTGTAGCTCTCTGTGCAGCCTTTAGTCACATTCCCCTCGGAGGTTTGCTTGCCATTCTTTGCATCTCCACTGACCATTAAACATTTTCAAGTAATATGTTAGTCAAAATATTATGTGTTTGTTGCTGAGTAGTTTCCTTCTGTAAACCTGATGCATGGGGGTGAGAGTGCCCACTGACTTAGAATGTGAATCATTTATCTGGAACTTGTTTTATTAAAGCTATCAAGTTTCCTATAGCTTCTTTCTTTGAGGCAGTGCTTTGCACATATTTGATATATTTTTGTGAAAAAGAAATGGCATTCTTCGATCAGAGACCTTCCTTGTGTTTTAAAGTAGCTGATACTGAAAGGCTCGGGTCCCGCTCTGATCAAGAGAGGATTATTGTGCCTCCCATCAGCCGGTGTAAATTCTGATTAAATTGGTGAAAGACAGTGGTGCTAACTCTGAAAATGGGTCGTCCCACCAGAGGTTTCTGTGGATGCTACTATTTTTGTTAATTCTTTTAAATTGTTTGCCTCAAATAAGCAGACAAATTTCATGGGATAACTGTCTTCTTAATTTCTTAAAGCATTTTCTTTCATCAGGAGATTTACATTTTCTTGATCTTTGGTCATAAGGCAGGATAAACAGTAGCAAGTGTATCTGTGATTTCTTTACATGCCTATATTATACTTGCTTCTATTGGTTTTCCTGCTTATCCAACCAATAATTACATGATTTGGCCCATTTTTTTCTTAACAATGCTATATGTCCTTAGTGAATAATACAATTCAAAACTTCTTCAGTGGTAAAAATGAAAAAAAAATTATAGCAAAACCTAGTAGAACGTATTTTGCAGCTTTTAAAGGCAAATTAGAGATGAAGAACCTACATAAATATTTCATAAACATTTTATGAAAAGGTTTTCCTTGTCGAGTATAGTAACATTTTCATAGTTTTAGCAAGCTTTGGAAGTCAGGGTGCTAATCCAAAGAATGCATCAGAATTAATAGGCTGGATGGGGCAGGGTGAGACCTGTTTGTTAATCCCCTATGGAGCGAAATCAGTGGGCAAGAGATAACTTAGCAGAAGTTCCATGTGTCTTACATGTGAATGTCATTAATCTAAAAAACTTAGACTTGAAATCCCATCTAAAAATTGTTTGCGGTATGGCAGCTTTGAAATTGTGATGGTTCTGCTGAACATCAAAGCAGGCTGAGAGCAGGCTGAGCTGTTACAGCGTGCAACATCTAATCATGTCCAAAGTGCAAGTTTTAAATGGTTTCCATTGCCTTAGAGACTTCAAGTGAAATACATTTTTAATGTTGAGCTTTAGTAGCTCTGTCCTCTTTGAAAAACCACACAGGAATGTTTAGTCTGTAACAAAGGTTTTGACTCAGGGCTCTCTTGAGGCACAGGTAATCCCCACAGTTGCCTGAAACAGCAATCTAAGAGAGGTGGCCAAATGGCACCGCTCCTGCTTTGCCAGGTAGTGGTGGAGGCTGCTATTGATTTTGGAGGTGGCTTTTCCCAGCCCCTAAAAGAGCACACATTGTTTTGCTTAGATACAGTACCATAGGTGCTTATTAATTAGTTCAGCTGGCATTCATCATCCACAATAATTCTCTTTTGATAGGCTATCTGTATTTAATAGGAGGGTTTTAGTTTCAGGGAATAATTGATTACTTTGAATTTTATTAAAACAATGCATGAAATCCACTCCATGACAATTCCTGTTGCTGGATTGTTCTGTGGTGCAGTAGCTCACAGTACACGAGTGGTCAAATTGATCATGGAATATTAATTGGTTGTGAACTGCAGGCTTTTGGTACTCTGGCTTCAGGATGACAAGAATGATTGCTTTCATTTGCATACAGAGTCTCCAGCTGTCCCTTCAAGATGGATGATGGGATCTGGCTTCATCCGTCACCACTTCTTTACTTTTTTATATGACAAAACGGAAAAAGAATTTAAAAAGCCAAAAGATAATATGTCATAAAATGTTCTTTGTGGACCTCCTTGAAATAGAGGGTAATTTCAAGCATCTTATTTCTACTCAGAGTCCAAGAGAAACATTTTGAGTGCAGATGAAATGATGTGTCCTTTGTGTTAAATACACTCCATTCATTAAATAAAGCACACTCCATTTGAGATTTCCATGAATTATATTGCAGGGAAGTGTAATTTACATTTAGAAACAATTTATTACACTTTTTTCTCTACTTCAGAGGAAATGCATGCTTGCTTCATAAAAGAAAGCTGCATGATCCACATTAAGAAAAGGAACAAAATGATCGTGCATGATCTAATCCAATCTGTGAAATTTAGAAATGCAGTGAAAAGAAAGGTGTGTTGGCAACTGTAGGAGTAATGGAACTTGGTAACATCAATACAGTGAGAGCCCTGCTAACACAGAATTCTTCTGCTTTCCAGCACCAGTCTTGCAATGACTCTAGTGAGAGCAGTGACAGTAACCCATACCATCAGCATCAGTGGACATTTCACATCAAGAGATGCATAACAATCAGCCACCACTGGCATTTAACATCTATATTGCAATAGTGTTGGGTGTTCAGAGCTGATGTAATTATTTTGTGATGGGGACCTTGTGGGATTTTGCCATCTGTGCTGCAGTAATGTGCAATCTATGCTATTGTTCCTATTCTACTTCACCAAAGTCCTTCTAAATTGTATTTGATTGCACAAGTTCCACCAGAATCTCACCTCTTTATTTTCTACAGCCCTACATGCCTTGATTGCCTCGTAAGAAGGGGAAAGAAGTCCTGTATGAATCTTAAAACAAGAAGATCCCAAAGCCAAAATCTAGTTAATTTCTACTTTTTGTAACATCTTCATGAATTCAACAGAGGTCCCCTAGTACTGATGCTCCTGCTCTTCTGTCCAAAGCAGTTTGGCTATCTTTGTGTACTCTGATAGCATCCTGCATACAGTAGCTTAAGACATCTTTGGTGAGAAGACTGGCAGCAAGACTTCTTGTTCAGGGATGATTTTGCACCTGGAATCGCCAGCTGCTCTCACAAGTTTTAAACAAGGTCATGCCTGCAGCAGAAGCTATTGGAGCAGCTGGCAGCAACAGGACAGACACAGCTCGTTGTTTAGTATTGTGACTGCTCTCAAAGTCAAAGGAGCTGCTGTTTTGGCCAGCTCCTTCTTGGTGCCAGTAGTGTGACCTGTCAAACACGAGTCTGTTCCAAGTCATTGAGGACTTAATAGGTTAGAATCAAAACCACCAGCGATGATCCAAGAGCATTTGAGTGCCTCAAAATTCATTTCTCTTGGGAGCTGCGACTCAGCATGAACACAGCATCTTCCTTAAAACTGTGATTGTTTTGCCCTTTTTTCTATGTCATAAAAAGAATTCATGTAATGAATTCCAGTTATTTACTGCTAATATAAAAATGCTAAACTCCTTCTTGCAGAAAATTGTCCCACAGAGGCAGACCAAATAGTGCACTGAGACACTCTTGATCCTAGGTAGGGTTTTTCAAAAAGTGATATTCCTGGTGATAGTGGCAGAGGGGGAGTCATCCAGTGTGGTATCATTTCACCCCATTGTCCCAAAAGATGCATTTCCTACTTGAATAGTAATAGAGAAAAACTCTTTGTCACTGGTAAATGACTCCTGGCTTCCACACAAGTTCTGAGTTTATTGAGTTTGCGTTTATTGATAATAAGTGTTCAGTGTATATTTTCAAAGGTGGAGACTTGTAGTCTTTGACAGCATTTTGTTGCAATGGCTTTATTTCTGTTACAGCAAATGATGGATGGAGGTGCAATCGTTTTGTCAGCTTGATTCTGTGGAGAAGGAAAGGCAGCTGAAAAAGTGTGCTGTGACTGACTGGTAGAACACACTACAATACAGCTAATCAGGGAACGGTGTCCCCACATAAACACAGCCTCACAAAGTTGTGTTTTTATGAATGAGTTGCCTTGTGTGATTTTCCACTGCTTTTCACCTTTGTGGTAATTTACTGCTGTGCCAAGAAAATGAAAAGCTGATCTGATAGTGGGACTTGCTGGTGAACGTGTGTTAAAGGCTCAGTCCACAGAGCATACTTATTACAAGTCCAGGTGGGAACCCTTGGCTCTTTAGTCCAGCTTTTAACTCTGCAAGTGCACAGTTCAGTCCCTGGCAGCCAGGACTGTAGCTGTCACATTTACATTTAGATCTGCACAATTGGTTCACACATTTGCTTAGTCATAAGCAGCAATATAAAGATAAAGCAGTAGCAGGTCAGGCCTGAAGCATTTTACTGTCAGCATTGAGAAATCTGTTGGCAGAAGCTGGGATTTCAGGTACATATTTTTCAAAAGGTATAATGCTGAGCTTCTCTTAGCAACCTGTGCCCTCTGGTTAACATATTGATTTAGCTTTTTGCATGCAGTTAGTTCCATCTTCATCTATGGTGTGAAAGTTCCAATGTCACTGCCAAGATTTTTAGGTGCCAAAGTAGATCTAAGCTATCCCTGGAAGCACGTGTGTTTGAGCTAGCAGTGAACAAAAGCTTAACTGTGGGTATGAGCTAGTTTCAGAATAAGGATTTGGCATGGTGCTATTTGCCCCAGAGGATGCTATTCAAACAGAGTGGTTCTGCTGTCAAAAGGTTGGCCAGATTCTTGATTGAATGGTACTAGAGGCTCTGTGTTAATCGACGGTGGGAAAATGCCAGATCCTTTGATTGGAGGAAGTAGGTTGGCATGTAATTGTCTCATAGAAGATTTGAAACAATTTTGATAGATTTCCTACGTTCTGCTTCATATTTGGATAATTGTTCCTTTCATCATTGCAAATTACATGAACAAATGTCCAGGAGGTACATCAATAGCGAAATTATAGAACAGCAAATGTACTTTAGATGCTTATCACAAAAAGAGGAGAAGTCATTATCCACCCTGAGGAAGAAGAAAACCCTTCCCAGCATCTGACTAGTTCTTAGCCACATGTGAGTTACCATTTTTAGCCTTCTGCCTTCATGTCCTTTAGAAAAGTTATCTGGTCTGGAAAACACTCCAGCTGTGCTAAGTCACAAGAAAGAGGCCCTCCAAACCATAAGCAGCTGGATTTCAGTGCATGACCCTGGTGCTGACTGGCTTCACACTGGAAGCCATTCGGGTCCTTGAAGCACAGGTGATGCCTATTGGCTTAGAGCATGCCTTTGCATGGCACAGGAGGAAGGTGATTTGCATTAAATTGAGAAGATGTGTTTAGCTGAGCCACGCAAAAATTGCAGTAAGAGAATTGTTTGTTGTAGCAACAGCTTGGGCTGTCTGTCTCTTGCTGTGGTTGCTGTAAAAAAAGTCTGACTAGAGTGGGGAGATTACTCTGAGGCTGCTGTAGGGGAAAGGTAGGAAATAATATAGGGAAACAGAGCTGTGTCAGATAATAAACTGTGAAGGATCTGGTGCTTACTGAGATGCCTGGTAGTTCTTGTAACTGGTTATCGTTGCTTATTCCTAAGTAACGATATCCTAAAGCTGTTTGTTTTCAGCTGCTTTGTGCTTTTTCAAGAGAATTCATTAGTGTGTCAGATATATGTTTGAATATGGAATGAGAGATTTTTTGAAACAGTAATGCTGTGATGGGAAAAAATGAGCCTCTAGGCTCTTATGCTGCATTGGCACTTAAAAGCAGGAGTGGTTCCTTCAAGGCTATTTTCTTGTTCAGTTGGTCCTTTGAGCAGCTAGATGTTACCCTGAGCAGCAGGTCATATTCTCCCTTGTCTGCTAAAGATCACTCTGTTACTGATTGGAGATATCAAATCTTTTGTAGGTCTCTTCTCTGAGGCTCTTCTTATGGGACAGCATATTCCTTGTGCCTATGAAAAAGAGAGAATAAAAGTGTCACATGTTCTGGGAAAGAAAATGCACCTGGGTGAGCAGTTGCAGAGGATCAGATCAGTGTATTGATTTGTATAACACTGTGCCTTTACATTTCTTGTGGAAAAACCCCATGACAAATGTTGAAATCACAGCAACTAAATTATTTTTTTAAAGCTTGTGTATTGCTTTCTAATGGGGTGAACATAATCCTAAGGGGAAACGGCACTTTAAGCAGTCTGGTTGCTAAACAGCCTCTGGCCATGTCCACCAGGCTCCTGTGGGAGGCAAGTGCATGTCCAGGTGTCTCTGGGTAAAGAAATGTCTTTCTAGCTTGTCATCCAGCACCTGTGATTTCAAGTGGCACTCCAGGTAGTGAGCCTGGTGTTACCCTGGGGTGAAGCACAAAATCCCTGTGTGAGCCCTCCTCTCAATCTTAATTCAATCATGTACTGGATCAGCTGATACCTGCATTAAAAAATGCAGTCAAAGCTGTGCCAGTATGTTCATGGGATGAAATCCTAGAAGGGCAAGTAAAGGCAATGAAACTCCTTGGTGTGCTGCACTGTCACCCCTAGGATCTTGCTGAGGTCTGTTTGTGTGGCAGCAGGAAGTGTTGCTTTGGGGAACTCGTATAATCCCTGTTCTAGTGGCTCCACCATGTAAGTATTGCTGCTCAGAGTAGCCTTGAGCCACGGCATTTTCCAAAGGGTCTGGAAAAGAAAAAGTAAACAGCTTTGTCCCTGCTCTTCTTGTGACAGTTAATGAGGTGCATTCATAGTTCTTGTAAGAAATACAGCTGTACCTTTAATAATAGGAAGAGTGTTTACAGTGCATTTAATTATTTTAACTTAATGTGTGTTTGTGGGAGCTGAAGTAAGAGTTAGATGAGAATGCATAATACTGCTAGTTTTATTAAAGACATATTGGTACAGAAACAGCATTACCATTTTGTTCTGCTTCCCTGTCTAGCAAGGCTGGAAATCAGAGTGCTGCATATCTATTAAACTGTTCCAAGAATTAAAGAAACTTTTCTTATAGGAATGGACATTTAAATAGAGGTTGTTTATGGACTTCTGTTGAGTAGAGATTATAAAAGATTAGAATCCCTCATAGCTGACAGTATCCTATACTGCCTTACCATTTAAGAAGGACCAAAATTGGATTTCATAAGGTGAATAAGTGATAAGTATGACCTCTAAAATAAGAATGGCTTTTGTTTTCTGTAAACACATGTGACATTGAATAGTCAGCAGCTCATTGCCTTCTAGGCTCAAAATCCCTTTGGGCCATTTCAGTTCCCACATAAGGAGCTCTGACAGGCTGCCAGTTTATTATAATGATTACCCTCCAAGAACAATATGGCAAAATATAACCATTTAAAATGTGACACGCAGGAGCACATTTGGGAAACAACCGAAGACTGCAAGGAAAGTGAACGGAAAAAAGGGGAAGCCCTGGTAAGGTTGGGTTGCAAGGGTTAGGAATGAGATATGAAACGAACATTAAGCAAGGAAAGCCTGAGCACACTGGCACAGCGTGGATGCAGCTACCCCAGCAGGTCTTCTCCACGTCCTACAATGCACACAGAAGACAATTTAGTTCCAGAGATTAAAAATCATAATGCAGGAAAAGCCTAAAAATAGCAACAAAAGTCTGAAAGACTAAGGAGAAAAAAAAAGTGTTGGTAATATACCAGGGGCCTTCCCCAACATCAAATTTCTACCCAGAACAAAATTTTCCTGGTATATCAAGTTGCTTAGAATTGCATTCTCAAGCTTTTTCCAGTTAAGCCTTTACTTATGGAGGTCTTGTGTGTGTGCTGAGCTTCAAACACATCGTAATGTTTGGTGAAGGAGTCCTGTAAAGGGTTGGTGAGAGTTGCTTGTTCTGACCTAACCTGGATGAAGGGTGTGATGCTGTTAGTACTGGAGTTAAATCCCAAAACCATTTTGCAGCTACTGTGACCTTTCCAGTCCTTCCAGTGCATTTTGCAGTAGTGTGGAAGCTGCAGCAAATAACTGCACACCTCTGGCAGGAACTCTTCTTTTGTCTCTGTGCTGAGCAGTTGGGTACTCCTGCATTTAGATACAGACCAAAATTTCCTTCCTAAGAAGTCTAAAATTGCACTTCCTAGGCTCAAATGCATTTTCTAGATATTTTTGTCTTGTTCTTTTAAGAAGTTACTGACCTCAGTTGCACAGAGGCAGTTAAGAACGTTGTTGAATTTTTACTACCTTTGTAGTACTTCCTTTTCTTCTCTCCTTCCAGTAGGTCTTCTAAGTCTGCCTGGATAGTGTAAAAACCAGTAAAGAAACCAAAACTGCAGAAAAGCAGTGTCGTCAGGTTGTGGCTGCAGTGATGAGGTTCTTCCTCAGCAGGTGCCAGGGCCAGACAACACCACCTTGAAATTTCTGTGATGAGTTGAGATAAAACAGCAAGCAATCCATATGAAGGGGTCCTCCTTGCAGCTGACAGCAGGTTATAGTTCACTCAGTGTAATTCTAGTTCAGTTGCTCTTGCTTCTTGCTGACTCATTTATTGCCAGTGTTTTTTTCCGGAGAGGAATTAGTATCAGAAAAGCAGAGCTCTTATGAGCTTTGAAGAGAAAATTGTCAGTACTGAAAATGCACTGTCACGTTCCCCCTTCCCAAATGTTCTATCAGCATATTAGGCTTTCCTGGAAAATGTACTTTTTTCCTGAGGTGTTAGGAATGAGCTTTGCGTGAGGCAGGTTTGACCTTCAAATGAGAAACTTCCTGTTTGAATTAGGGTGGAGAAAGTTGTCCATCTCTCCTTGGATGCAGTGGGATTTTATGAGGAAGAGCATCTTAAAAGCTTTTAGAAATTTAAAAATATCCATTGCTTAAAAAATCATCAGTGGAATGTGTTCCCAAGGCCCTTGGGTTTCATGCCCAGAAATCCTACTTAGAAGTTTTCAGCTTTCATTAGGGCTGAAATTCCTTAAAAAGCGAGTAGTTAGACTGTACTTACACATTTAGGCTTGGCGGTACTTTTGTCTTATTCTCTAATGACATTCAGATGACTTAGGTGTATTAGCACAGCAAATTAATTATTTGTTTCTTCCAGAAGTTTCCTGCTTACAGGCTAATCCCCAAATTAGGTTATTGTACAGGTAGCCTTGATGTTGTTTCTGGATCAATCTTGTGACTTTGCATTCGATGAGCATTTCTGAATTGCTGACTTCTTATTAACAGAATCTCCTATTTATCTTTCATTCTGAGCCTTGCTTATGGTTTTGGTCTTAATAAGATGCTGTCAAAATCACTTCAGGGATGCCTGTGTTGTCCTTGTTGGTGAACTATACAAGGATTTCTTACAAACACACGTGATTTTGATCCTTACTGTTGCCTGCTGACTTCTTTCCAAAATGACTATTTTGTGTTAAGCAAAGCATGGCTGTAGCATCAGTGGAAGGAACCCCATTTTAATTTAAATGCAACTGGGGAAGTGGATTGTGCTGGCAATCACTTCTTTAAGGAATTCAAAAAATAGCATCAAATGTGAAGCAAAATCAAACAGGTATTTCTTCAGTACAGTTTGTCATTGTCAGTAGATGTGGATGCAAAAATTCAGCTACTTCCAATCTTACACAGCTGTCATTCGATAGCTGGTTATCAGAGCCACATTAGTGAAATGTGTGACTGCTGTACCTCTGCTTCAGGTGCTCAGCCAGCTTGTTTTAAAGCCCTAGAGAAGGTGTGCTGATCCATTGGTTCATGCTGAAGCAGACTGGGGGAGAGATGTCATCCCAGCTTGCCAGTGGCTCAGGCTGAGCTGGGAGCATTGGCCAGGGGCTCGCAGAGCTCAAGTTCAATCCACTTGGTTCAGGGAGAACTGCTGCCCCAGCTGCAGACAGCTGTCAGCTTGAGCTACCAGACCTCTGGGTGGGCTTGGTTCCTATCAAATCAGTGAGTGCTGAGGCTTCTGAAGAGATCAGAGCAATTTTGCCTTAGTCCTTTATTGAAAAATGGAAATTCATTTTACAAACTCTGATCAAACAATTTCAGGTGATGAATTTGAACTGGAAAAGTTGTGGAGTAATTTCGAAATGCTTAACTTCATGTGGTGCAAGATATTGTATTTGATGAAAAACAGTTCTGCCCATCTCCAGGAATACTCAGCCATTTATTTCAAGCTCGCCCCAACTTACAAAACCTATTTGTGCTGTCTGGCACTGAGCTCTGCACCTGGGTGGTGAAGCCTGCATGTGTAGCTGTCTTTTTCAGTAGCATTATTTGTGACTGTCCATCCCAGTGGCTGGAGGAGTCACCGGGTAGGACCACGCTGGACGTTGTTTCCTGATGTCAGCTGGAGACAAGTTTGTGTGGCAGAAAGCAGGGTCCCCATTCAGGCTTTGAGAAGAGGGTCCAGGTGCACCTCCTGGCTGGGTTGGATTGCAGGGTGGGTGTGAAGCTTCTGGGGTTCCATCAGACAAAACTACGTGCAAGTTCCTTTGAGCATCTAAATACCATTTGGGGTAAATATAAAGACACGATGGGACTGGTTACAATGAAATAGATTGGGTTGGCGTTTCAAATTAGTTGTCTTAACTTTGCAAGATGAGGATCTAAAATGCTTGATGTATATATTGTATGTGGACTAAAGTGAGAAATGGAGTTTGTTTTGCTGCTTTGTATTAAAAATGTTATTCTTGAAATAGGTCTTTTCTGTGGAATCAGTGGGCCACCACAGCCACCGGGAATGTGGTAAATTGGCAGCGTAACAGCCATATTACGTAATAAATGTTTACATGCCATCAAGAGTAGAAACATTTGATTGCTTACATGACAGAACTTTTCTTCTGCAGTCATTGGACTCAATTTTTCCATTACATTTTCTCATTTTCTTTTCTAGCTTTACTCACAGACAAACCTCCAAAGCCATTGTTCCCCATGGAGAATCAGCCAACTGTTATAGATGTCCAGCTGGGTAAGTCCCCTTCTGGGAATAATAGATCCTAAACTTCCACTCTGGTAGCAGATGGAGAAAATTGAAAGTGGTAAGAAAGGTTTAGTGGTACTGTTATTACATGCAAATCAATTTGCAGCTTCTCATTTATAACTGTAGAATTTACTGCCACGGCAATTCAAGGGAATGAACTTGTGTAACATCAGGGGATGGCAGTACTAATTGGTTACATTGGGTATTAAATATGAATTGCTGCTGCTCTTTTTAATATGTGATTGATAGACTAATATATATCTACATTGATGCTGTATTGATCAGTCGATGTTAACCCTGTCTAAGGTAAATTTTCTTGTAAAAGAAGTGCTGATTCCTTTTAAAGTCAATGTAAACCAGTGCATTTTCAGGTTGTTCTGAGTGCTTACCAGGAACGGCTTTTGACTAAAATGTCTGTATGCTTTTCTCACTCCTGTTATATATTCTTCTGTGAAAGCACATCTCCAAATCTCAGCTGACCATTAGTATTTTTTCTCATGTTGAGAAACTCTAATGTTAGAGTTCTACTAACTTTGGGGAACTGTGGGGCATCTTGGTGCTGAAAGAACTGTTCGGCTTTGAAATTTCCAAAGGGTTTTCTCAGTGATTTGAAGGTAAATTTCTAATTTTGAGAGGCAGAATTGGAATTGCTGTTGAGGACTGCCATGAGTTTAAATTACAAGAGATGTGTTGCAGATGTGGATTATTCACTCTGTGCTGAAGCTGTGGCATTTTCCTTCTTCTTGACTCTTTTCTTCCTTTTATATCAAGGCTGGCTAGCATTCAGGGATGGAATGGTGTTTAAAGCCTAGCAGGCTCAGAATGAAACGTTTCAAGTGGGCTGATAACATTGTGGTAAAGCTGTTTTTTGAAACCTTACAGGATCCTACTTGAGCTGAGTACAAAGGCACGTCCTTATCCTAAAACCGGGTACCTAACAATTTCAGTGAAGCACTTAAGACGCTATGAAGTATTTAAAAATTGGGCTTGAATTCTTGAATGTGGTTGTTGAATCATGGTGAGAATATGAATAATTTGTGACCTTAGCTGCTGTTAAAGATTAGCTATCTCTCATATGCCAGAATGGACTCAGGAGTCTGTAAGGGCTTGTACAGGGAAGACAGCAGCAGATCTTGGAAGCAGCCACTGCCAGATGAATTCTACAGACAGGCACATATTCACAGTTTCACAGTATCACAAGGTTGGAAAGGACCTCTGAGATCATCAAGTCCAACCTATAACCCAACACTAACACCAACCCATCATCTAAATCATGGCACTCAGTGCCTCATCCAGTCTCCCCTTAAACACCTCCAGGGTCAGCGACTCCACCCCCTCCCTGGGCAGCGCATTCCAATGGCCAATCACCCTTTCAGTGAAGAACTTTTTCCTAACATCAAGTCTAAACTTTCCCTGACGAAGCTTGAGTCCATGCCCTCTAGTTCTGTCACTGGTCACCTGAGAGAAGAGACCAACCCCAACCTCTTTTAGGTAGTTGTAGAGAGCAATGAGGTCTCCCCTGAGCCTCTTCTTCTTCAGACTAAACAGCCACAGCTCCCTCGGTCGCTCCTCGTAGGGCTTGTTCTCCAGCCCCTTCACCATCTTCGTTGCCCTCCTCTGGACACACTCCAGCATCCTGACATCTTTCCCAAACTGAGGGGCACAGAAGTGTACACAGTATTCATTCATATGTGCATATTCAGGTTCCCTTCTACAAGCCGAGCCCTAAAAGGGGAAAACACAAAATGAGTCTGAAGCCGTAGTAAAAAGCCCACCAGAATTAACAGCAAAACACAGTCATTGAAGTTTTGATCAGCCCAGAAGGCTGAATTCAGTCTCCTGATCCAGCTTTCTTAAAAGTCAACTTTTTAATCATTTCTTTTGGGAGCAAACTGTCCCTGCATACATCTCTGTAATAACGGCACTCAAAGAGTGCACATCTTTTTTTCCTGCATTTTTATTCCATCTTCATTTTCTCTTCCAAGTTCCCCTGTTCCATCAGGACTTTGTTGTTTTTGGACTGGGTTTCTTCTTTTTTTCTGTGTGAAAACATTTTGTTATGACTGATTAAGAAGTAGTTTGATTAAAAAAAATATGAAAACAAACAAACCTCTTCCTCTCCTTGGAGGTATGGCTTAGTAATAGGATTTTGGAATATCTCTAGAGGGAAAAATAAATCTTGAATCTTTATACACTGGAATGTAATCCGTCAGTTGTCCCTTAAGATTGGGGAATTTACATATGATATGTTAATGGGTTTGGTTATTGCCATTAAACCAAATTCATATTATGCATAAAAGATTAATGCTTACAAAAAACCCTGAACTTATTTCTTTAACACACAATGAAGTGCATTGATTTCCCTCTTGATTTGAAACGGCAAATAGAGCTGGAAAATTCTCAGGGAGCACCTTCATCGTGTGGATGCCACCTGTGGCTTTGAGCTGGGAGGCTGGGCTGACCTTAGCAATGTGCTGCAGACCCTCACTGTGTACTAGAGCTTTGCAGGAATGTGAATTGTTTGACTGCAGCAAAGTAATGGAGGAGAAAGTTGTGTGTAAGGTCCTCTGCTGGAATATTTTTTTAAATCTTGTTAAGCACCTCAGAGCTGGCATTCTTCAGTATTTTGTTAGAAATCAAAGTTTGTGTTTTACAGGGCCATTAGCCCATTGAGTCAACTCGCCTAGTATGCCTGCCTTCTCAATGGTTGTGGCAGTATGATTGTGCCTCTAAACTACAGAAGAAATGGAGTTTAATCCATCTACCTGTTCTGCAGAGATTATTTTAGATTTCTATTGGAAAACTAATCTTTAAAGAAATAGCTTTCTTTGCTCTATAAGCAGAGGAGATTAACGATTGTTTACCGTTTTCATCCTTACTGATTAGCACAATGCAATGCAGAGTCTTCCTAGAATTCTAGGCAGTGGCCTGACTATTTAGCAGCTTCTTTGACCTGATTGCAGACTTCAGTATTCACCTTTTGGCTTTCAGCTTCTATAAGAAGATTCAAATGAGAGTAAGCGCTCACAATTCTTGTTGACAGTGGATAAAAGGGTTCCTTCGGGCTTCAGACGTGGCCCAGAGCCTGCCTTGTTCTTCTTAAGGAGCATGAATGTGCTTTTTACTTTTTCCATTTTCCTTTGGAATTTGACAGAGATCAAAACCAACCCCATCAAGGTTAGAGAGAAGCAGAAACTGGAATCTGCCTCTTTCTTGTTTTCTGTATTTGCTTGTGCTGGAGAAACAGGGGCAAAGAGAGTAGGATTAGCAGGAGGACAAAAGAGCATCCCAGAGGACTAGAGAAATAGTCCAAAACAATTTCACTGTCTCAGATGCTTTGCCAGATAATCACTTCATCTCTGGGTCGACCCAGAAAATAATGACAGATTTTATTTTTAATGATCATTTGCTGCTTCCTTTTCATAAAAACAAAACTAAAAAAGACCTTTTTATTTGCTTTTTTTTTAACTCTTTAGATTGGGGTCAGTGTAGTAATAGTCATTGATTGCATAGCATGCAGCATATTTAATCTTCTTATATCTTGGTTTTAACAGCTAATGTGTATTTGTACTAGATATTGTATATTTTTGAAAATATATGACATTAATCTGATAATGTCATGTTTTTCCTGAAAAAAAGGTGTTCCTGAGTTGTCTTCATGACATTAAAATCAAATTTGATAGTATGAGCCAGATTACTTACAGGTCTTCTGCCCTGGAAATGGTGTGGCTTAAGCATTTGAAGAGTTGTGTGCCCTATCTCTGTACCCCTACAAACTCTCTCTGTAAAATGTGACTTTCTCCCATGTAAAGCTCTGAATGTGAATTTATTAAAGCTTTTGCCAGTGTGATTCAAAGCTGTAGTTCAAAGACCCTCTTCATTAGAGCAGGAACTTTCTGTTGCTTTGATTGACCGTATGAACGTAAGCGTATCTATGGATTGTTCATACTAAATCCTTGAGGATAGAGAACTCTTTATGTGATTTAGAAAAGTTAAGATCAGAACTCCAGGCAGAAGTCTTGAGACTGTGGTGCAGTAAGTTTTGAAGATCTCTTATCTGTTTTCATATACAGCAGTTCTGGCAATAAGTGGAGCATGCTGTGCTCTGAGTCTGAAGTTGATGTGTTGGTGCTTCGCTGCTGATTTCTTAATTTTTAAAATTCTTTTCCAGCTAACTTTGTTCACTCATAGTGCTCTGAGAACATGGAAAGAAAGATAACCAACCCTTTGTGTTTTGATTACATGATTACAGTGTAGGTTTCTTCTCTGAATTAGCTCATTTGTGCAATTCTGGTAGCACTAAGGAGCCAAAATATGACTACAATAGTAGCTGTGAGTTATTGCGCTACCAGCTCTCAGCTGGTGTAAAAGCAGCAAGGTAGAAAGGAGAAAGGAAGCACAGTTGCACTCCACTGATTCTTGGCTGGACAAGGACCTGTAAGGGACTTGTAGGAGCCATATCTAGCCTGTCTATCTGTATGCAGCTCCCAGAGACATCAAGTTTGCACCATGGCTGCCATTTTACACACTTGTGTGTCCCAAGAGTATCAAAACAGCTAAAAATACAGTATCAAAATAGATGTGTGTCTGTTAATTCTGTACCATGTGACTATGATGTTAAGTTAGAATTTTCCTTATGAATGTGTTGAGACTGAAATGAATGGTTGTGTGCTTGTGTCGGTATTAACTGAATATATTATTTATGTATCATTTTTCTTTCAACTATGTAGTGGTTTTGTTATCAGGCATTTACTTAAGAAATGTAGCAGGGATCTTAGAAAACAAAATAAGAATTATCTATGTTAATTCATTTACTCAACAGGGAAAATGTCAAAGGCTTTAGCTCACGTTTGTCATGGTAGTTTCTCTGCTTCTAAAGATGCTGAGGAAAGAAAATGCATAGTTTATGAGGATTCTCATTTTTCCTTATAGCTGACCTGTTCAGAAAGATTTTGTTTCTAGAAGATTTAACAGTGCAATTCCTTGGGACTAGTTATTAAGCAGATCAATAAAGCCACTGTAAAACAAGTGCAACGGAATGTACAAAGTTGCATCTGCTGCCAGGTACAAGAACAGAATAAAAATAGTTCAAAAAAACCCTCAACCTCTTATTGTTTAAAGCACTAACTGGAAGGAGTCATTTGGGAAGTGAAAATCCATGCATTTGATGACATTTTTAAGATACTAAATTCATTATCCAAGTCTTAATTTTCATTGAGACCTCACTTCTCTAAAAAATAAATAATGATTAAAAAATCCTGCAGCATCTTTTGAACCATCCTTTGGATACCAAGCCTGTCTACTCAAGACAATCCAATATTGTCTCTCATTACTGATTAAATCATGCTTTCTTTATGTTTAAAGATACAGTTATTTGATAAACTTCTTAGTTGAATATGATGGTGATCTTGGACAAAAAGCAATACAGCAATTTTGAACTGCAAAGTAATTCAAACAGAGCAAGTGATTTGAAAGTGAACTTGGGAAGGAGTTCTCGTTAGTGTGTTTGCAGTGTGAAAAAGAGCACTGATAGTCTTCCATGGTCAGGCCTCCGAGTGTTGTGTGTGCTTTTTGATTTGCTCTTTAATTAAATGATCACATGTGATGACTACTCACAAATGTAGGAGGTACAAATGAAAACCAGGTGTCTTAGGTCTTGGTAGCTACTTAGGTGAATGCTACCCTTCTGCCTTTCCTTCTTTCAGCTCCCACCAGGCATTCTCCAGCCTAGGGCTCAGCAGGGGCTCTGAGATGGAGATCTGAGTTTCTTTGAGCTGTGCCAAATCCAGAGCTTTGCAGCCCCGTGAGGGCAGCAGCCCTCTCTCTCTGAGCTGCTTCAGCTCCCTCTGCTCAGCTGAGGCAGCATAGAAGAGACAAATGTTGAGGAGTCAGAGGTGTCCTGACCCGAATGGGCCCTGAGTGAGCAGAGAGGTTGAACTGGGAGAAAGCTGAAGCTGAGTCCAAGGAGGGATGTCTGAGGAAGATTAAATTAAAGCTTAGAGGGAACGGAGGAGACAGGGCTGCAAATTTGGGGGGGGGGTTAATTATTTCTTCTTCCACCTGCTGTTTCAGTTGAAATTTGGAGCTCTTGTCACTCTGTGTGACGTGTAGTGACAGCCCAAATACACATTGGCAAGCAGTTCTTGGAGCCCAGTGGGAGCAAGATGATGGCACAGAGCTTTGCTGTGCTGCTCAAGTCGACACAGAACATGTTCAGACTGACTCTTTCAGAAGCTTATAGGCTGATTAGACTCTGGAGGATTTTCCTGGGAATGTCTTGTATAGAGACTATTGGCCATCAGTTTGGACTTCCTTTCTCTTAAGGTGAAAAGGGGAATTTAAGGTAGGAAATAACTTTTTTCCTCATTCTCTTCACCCATTCTGTGAGAATGCTTGATGGTTTTGACGTAGATCATTCCTCCTTCCTGTCTTCCAAAATTAAAAAGCTCTAATTAAGATAATTAACTAATATCTCATCTTTGATTTCACTGAACAGATCAATCAGTACAAAATCATAAGCATATGAAACCAGAACCTTGTAAAGAACAGCCTTGATAGGAGATTGCCTATATGTACACTATTTTTTCTGATTGGGAAATACAATAATAATCAGCAATACCATTTTTTTCTCTGAATACAACTTTTCAAGATACAACTCCTTTTTCTGTCAGAATACTCTGTAAGATATTACTCCTGTAATATATTCTGTAAAAGTTATTAACAGTAATAGTACTTCAAGTGGAGTAGTGGCTTATGGTGCCCCATCCAAATGGTTAAATCATGCACTGTGTGCCCTACAGAGAGGAGGCTGAAACTTGCCCATAGAGGCTCAGTTGTTCTTTCCTTGTGCGGAGCCTGAGTGTAGGATGGGCGACAGTCTTACCCTAAATCATATCTTGCTGCCTTGTTCTGCATGAGTGGAATAACCTCTGCCCCCATACCAGGGACCTATGTCTGTCTGCACTGAACAGCAGAGCAGAGGGGAGGTGGGACTAAAGGCAGAGAAAGCTGTGGCTGGCATCCCCTCCACTCCAAAACCAGAAAAAAATTGATCCCTTCTGTTCCCAGTTGTCCTCACCTGCGCCTCCATCTCACAGCCATGTCAACCATGCACTATTGCTGTCTGGAGGACCAAGCTGTGACTCTCTTTGTTTCCACACCTTCTTCCAGCCATCTAGGGCCCTCTGCTGCACCCTCTGCCTTCTGCAGATAAGCTGGGAGATCCCCTTTCTTCCCATGGAGGACACCAAATCTAATACACTATTAGAATCATAGAATCCTCCTGCTGGAAAAGACCTCTGAGATCATTGAGTCCAACCGCACCCATCATCCGCTAAACCATGTCCCTTAAAAACTCATTTATCCTTCTTTTAAACCCCTCCAGGGATGGTGACTCAACCACCTCCCTGGGCAGCGGTTCCAGTGCCTGAGAAACCTTTTGGTGAAGAAGTTCTTCCCGATATCCAATCTGAACCTCCCCAGGTGCAACTCATGGCCATTTCCCCTAGTCTTATCACCTGTCACTTGGGAGAAGAGATCAACACTCGCTCTCCCACAGCCCCCTTTCAGGCAGCCGTAGCCTATGAGGTCTCCCCTCAGCCTCCTCTTCTCCAGGCTAAACAACCCCAGTTCCCTCAGCTGTTCCTTGTAAGACTTGTTCTCCAGCCCTTTCACCAGCCTCATCGCCCTTCTCTGGATGCACTCCAACACCTCAATGTCCTTCTTGTGCTGAGGGGCCCAGAACTGAACACAGCAGTCGAGGTGTGGCCTCACCAGTGCTGAGTACAGGATTCCTCTCTTTTTCAAGAGGTTACAGACATGCTGTGTAAATGACCCCAGACTTGGTGCTGGAAAATCATTTTCCCCCCAGCAGTGCAGACTGTAATACCAAAAGCTTCATTTTCCTCCGCAGAAATACATGGAAGGAGCCAATTTTCACTAGGAAATGAAGAGAAACCAGGGATATAGTCTTTAGGAGCTGCGTTCCTCTGCAGCACAAGGGATACAGCTCCTCAGCTATTTCAACCGTACGTGCCTGTATGAAAGGAGGCAGAATTTGCATCTATTACAGTCATTTTGTACTAGTCTGCAGGGAATATTAGAGACAAATTGTCTGACATTTAGGTTTGGAAGTAGTTCCCTAAATACCCTAAGTGTATTACTGCTAATGCTTTGATGCTAATTTGGTACGTTGTTAATATCCCTGCTTCTCTCAGGGATAATGGTGAAATGCTGTACTTCAGAGACTTGAGGCTGGATCTGTTCTTCAGCTGGTCTAAATCCACAGTTGTTTTTCCTTTTGTATAGTTAATCCAGATTTACATCTGTGAAACAGAGAAAAGTTTATTGGCATACTTTTTTCTTTTGTTTTAACTGACTTGGAAAGATAAGGCCAACTTCTGACCACTGATCCGGAATCTTTACATCCATTGGGATCCATGGGATTGGCACAGATGTGTCAGAAAGGAAGACTTGGCACTTTATAAATTTTTCTTTTGTACTTCTATAAACTATTTATTGCTTATGTTGATTTTGATGGTCTTTAGATCAATCTTATGTATACTCAGGCACAAAATGACATTATCTTTATGGAAAGAAATGATGAATTGATGTCAGACAGATGGCCTTGCCAATAGGTTTGAAACAGCAATAGTTCAGATAAATCTGTTCCATTTTTTATTTCAAGAAAGTAGTAAAGAAGAAACTCCAGTATGTCCTGGCTTATAGTTGTTCAACAGCATTCATCCAAGGGCATTAGCTAACTTAGGATGATTGAGGAGTGCATCAAATCACTGGTCAAACTTTCCCTGACGGTGGTGACTGTTGTGTGTGGGTGTCCAGGGTGCGCATCTTAAGCACTTTGCTTGGCCTATGCTCTCATTAACAAATACAATCATACCTGCAACAGCCACAGACATGTAGCTACACTGAACTTGGCTAAAGTACCTCTTGTTTGGTTTCTAGATTTAGTGCATTTGATTTCTATCTGAGAAATGGGCACAAGTTCATTCCTTCAAAAATGAAGTTCAGCCCATGAGACAGAAAGTGGGCTTGGTGGAGAGCAGGAGATCATGGCTGTTGAGAAGAGCTGCAAGGGTTTTTTGTTCTGCTATAGTTCTGACCTTGTCCAGGACTCTGTGTACCCTTTTAAAGTGAGGATTGTACTTCTCTAGTTTCCATGAATCTTGTGACCATAAAATCACTTGGTATTGGGGAATTGCTCTGAGAAGGCTGAGAATGGGTACAAGTAGGGAAGGCTTTGACCAAGGTTGTTTCCTCAGGAACCTTGTCATTTGAGTTCCTGAGTCTGACTGCAAACACAGAGATGTTTCACTGCATGGTGCATAGACATATGCTGTTGTGCATTGAAAGTCAGGCAATATTAATGTTCCAGAAAAGAGAACCACAGGGCAAAGTTTGCACCATTTTCCTTGCCTGTTAGAAACACTGTCACTGGAAGGAATTCATATGCTGCCATTTTACATTCTCTGTACAGTGTTTGTCGTATGAATGAGTTATTAGGCTGTGAATGCCTCGTATATTCTGTAAATTACAGAGTAGAAATGTTTGACGCTGCTATTTTGACCTTTTCAGCATTCTGTGATTTGCTGGGCATGCCATTCCATATCTCTTGTTTACGGCTTCACTAAAATGTAGGGATGGAGCTGAGTGGGCAAACAGTCAAAATGTACCGGGCTGTGAAAGGTCAGGGTCATGCATCACGGTGCCACTGTACAGTGGGCAGTGAAAATTAAAATCCAGACTAACTGTTCTCATGATTTTTCCTTCTTCACTGAAAAATAATAGAAAATTTTATCTTGTAGTCTGCTCCAAAGGCGACAGTGCAAAAAATGAAGAGTGATGGTATAATTTTTATTTCTTAAAATTTCAATATCAGAATGTCATGATCTTAGAGGCTGGAAAAATCAAAGCTGTCATAGTCCTTCAACAGGAATGAGATGGGATTCTGTTCACCAAGTCTTTGCTTCACTTAATCCGTGTTTGATAAATGTTGCTCTTAACTTCATCCTCGATACCCTTGTGTTTCTCTCTATTCTACAGAAACAAATAGCTTGTATTAGGTAATTCAACTTTGACCGTTAAAACTAGGTTGATTTACTGTACACGTTAGACATTTCAGTCCAACGAAGAAGACCAAATGAAAGCGAGGCAAAGCAAAACTTCTCTTGAAATGAAGAGTTACCTCTATTGCCTAGTGAAGACATCTGTTACATGACTTCTCCATACCTCTAATCATCTGGAAAGTAAAAATACAGAAAGCAGTAATCTGTGGAAGGGCAGCAGAGGCACACTTTTTCCTAGTATACGTTTCTAGTTTAACCAGCCTCACAGTAAATGATGACTAGTTTCTAGTACTGTGTATGTTTTTTGTTAACTGCTTATACTCTATGGGAAGCTTATTAATTTTAACATGTTTGGCCCTGGTCCCATGAACAAATGAATACAATTAATTTTTAAAACATCCACAGAGGCTTCTTTGGTGCACAGTCAGGTGTGTAGGTACTTCAGCTCAGAGAAGCGTAGGATTAATTAAATACTTAATTCTTTAAGCAATGCTTTATATGGCTGAAGTACAAATTTCAGAGATGGTCTTGCACACTGTGTTAATTAAAAGGCCTAAGTAAATTTCATTATATATCTGGCAGAGTCTAAAATGTAAGTGAACTGCATATGCCACTGCTATAATCCCAGTGCTGAAGTTGCAAGTGGTGCTACATTCTTTGCTGACCAAGTGGTACATAGTTCTGTGCAATGCAAAGCATTTTTTACATTTCTCTTATCAAATCTGGTGGTTTGAGTTGAGAATTTAAATATTTAAGATGCAGTAATTTTTATTTAAAAAAACCTAAAACCCTGGTGTAAGTGTGGTTTTTTTTCATTACTAGTGAGCTGAGTAATAGCAAATAATGTATTCTGTGGATTTTGTCTCTTTTGATGAAGGGAAAGATTATCCATGTGGATTCTTCCTTGGATACATTTTCTAAATGCTTCTGGACTTGACACACTATTTTGAATAGTTTGTTGCTAAGCCCTGAATACGCAGGATTTGAAAAGTAAAGCTGCTTTGATTGAGCAGGCTGATCAAATCAAGCTTACTGTTTCCTGATTACATTACTGTTAACTCTTTTTAATGATTTCCTGATCTGCATTGATGAATTTGAAATCAAATTTATAGCTAATATTCTGCAGCCTATCATTCAAATCGTTCATATTAATAAATGTTGCAGGCAGAAAAGTGCTTTGCTGGAACATTTGAGCGTTTGCCCCAATGAAATGAATGCATATAGAGCAAGCAGAGGATTTCATTTGTAAGTGCAATGGATATTTGTGGTTTAATTTTATCTGAATTCATCTGCCTTTTATGCTTTACTTACTTTGGAAACTAAGTTGTATGCACTGAGAAATCTGCTTTACTAAGGATCATTAACCAAGCGCTTTTAGTTAAGATTGCGGTTTAGCTTTTCTAAATATCTGGCAAAGTGAGTGGTGTGTAGATATCAAATTGTTATTCACACTGTGGCCACATTGCCTTTGAGAGGGGATCTGTTGCATTTGAGCAGTTATTCAAATGCAGGCAAGCATGCTATTTCTCTCAGTTTCAGGATTTCAGACCCCAGCATCTCACAATCCAGCGCATCCCTTCACAGCTTGACCTCTCTTTTATGAAACGCCTCTTCAGTCAGAAGATTCTTAAGCAAACTTGTGATTTCAAACACCTAAATTTTCAGCAAGCATTTGAGGGTTATGAGCTGTAGTTCTGCCTGCAAAAAAAAAAAAAAAACAAACAAGGAAATCCACAGGGGAATTACACTGTGTAGTGTGTAATGACAGGCATGTTGTCTTAGATTATTTCAGAACAACTGTTTAAGAAGAGACATCAGTAGGTCCTCCCTGATAATTTGCAACCATCTTATTTTCTTGTGCTAACTTTATATGAGGTCCTTGGTTCACACCTGTCTTGTACAATATTCTGTGCCAACTGGGTAGTGAGGTATTTTACCAGTGTTCCTGTGAAACTGACCTTGCAGATCCAGTTTTTCCTGTGTGATGTCAGACTTGTCTATAACTAACATGCAGATGTGGATATATGTAATTGTCTTGTTTCCTGTTCCACAGTTATTTACCTTACAGTCCGAAGCACTGAAATCCCTTTCAGATTTCCATCCATCTTGTTTCTAAGACTACATTAATTAAAATTGCAAAAATCTCTTGATTGAGAGTACTTTGGGGAATTTCTGTGGCAGTTGGTATTTTTGAATTGAGATAATTCTACATAACCATCTCAAAAGTGCATCATATTCAGAAACATCACTTTGAATGTTTAGGGAGCTCAATTATCAGAAACTTGATGTGTGTCGACTTTTGGTACAGCAACAGATGGGAGTAGCTGGGGTTCTAAATTATGAGCAGAGATGCCAGACCAGCACTGAGATACTCAGTTTAGCTCACAGTGTTCTATTATAAGACAAGCCAAAGGTACTTCTGTCTAGAGAAGGCGTTTGGTTGTGTGACGAAGAACCCATCATTAATGTTTACAAAACTTGTAAACATTGCAAGTTTTACAAAACTTGTAGAATCATTGTTGTCTTTTGATGTGTCAAAAATGATATGGCCCGATACATTTGGCATGATTTTATACACTGCTGCCACTGTGGAATGTCCTTTAAATAAGTAAATGAATAATGCAACAGTGTAAGTTTCCAAAATTGAAAGGCTTGTGTGGTTTTGGTTTTAGGGGTGGGGTGGTTGACTGATTTGGGGAAGAAGCTGCTCAGGAAAAGGGCTTGACATCTTGAAGTTCAAGAATTTTTTCATTTTTGTCTCAGGTTAGAAAACAATTGTCAGAACATAATTTAACCTCAGCAAATCTGATCAGCCTGGCCTGCTGCCAGAGTCATCAACATGGTGAAAACTTTAAAGAGACTTAGCCTTCAAGTATCAATAAACATGATGTCTCCTGAAGGAAGGAAGCATAGTCTTACAGTGATAATGTGGTGTTCATGTTCTGACACTAGATAAGTTTCGGTCTGTGAAGCCATTGCTCTCCTTGTGTTCCCATTTCTGATGGTATGAATAGGGTGTATTTTGTCTAGATCTTTGGGAATTCTAGAACTCTGTGTATGTGGTGTCTGGTGGGGTTTTTGTTGTTGTTGTTTTTAATGGAAACCGAGAAACTTTTTTAAACAGTGGGGTTTTTAACTAGACAATAATGAATGATTATGAGATCGAAAGTGGGCAACAGAACAGCTGGCGTGAGTAAATCTTGTATTTTCTTGCTACATCCCTGATTGAAATCACCAGTTTTCAAAGCTGATGCTGACTCTGTTGAATCTAATTTAGTTCCTGCATCAACTCAGTTGAAGCGTAAGTGTAACTGGGAAGGAAACTGATGTTCTCTAACGTGATCTCTCAGCGGAATGGCACATCTGCAGTGTCAGACACGTCAGTCCCTACAAACACCTGTTTTAATAAACAGCCAATTTGCTAATGCTCAGTTATGCCCACAAATAGCATCTGCTTCTGGCCAGTTTTCTACCTGAATATAACATCCTTCTTAATTAGCAAAAGCCTGTGTTGCATAACTAGTCTGACTCATTTTCCACCCAGAGATGGGAATTCTACCCATAATATCTTTCTTCAGGGAATTAGTAGAAAATAGAAAGTCTGCTGGAACAGTTCCGCCCTCCCTTCCAAGCAAATAAAGCAGTCAGGGCTTTGACATGTACATGAAAATAAATGTTTTAAGAGCTGGATGTTATTAAAATACCACATTGGCTGAATGGTAAATAGTTGATGGATCAGTGTGGCACCCAGGGCATTCCCTCAGTGGATATCGCTTTAATGTTGGCTCCAGAAAAGTGTCCAAACTTTTTGCATGGGGTTGGTCGCTGGTGAGAGAGAAACAGGAGCAGCTTCCTGACACCTGGTGGTCAGGACCACCTTGACAGCTGAAAGGAGCCTGGACAGCTGATCCATGTAAACTTTGCATCACACATTTCCAGTGTACTAATTATGTGCTTTGCACTGTCTGTGAGCTTTGAAGAGAGCCTGGCATATGGGCAACAGTGCAGATATAACTGTGCTCATCGTTCTTCCTCAGGCAAGTTTTGTTTCTTTAGATTGAAATTCCAGATCTAGTAATAAATTTTGTGGTTTTAAGGCCTATTGCTGTGTGTACAGCCTTACTGTGCCAGTAAAGGAGGAAATAAAACTATTACAGGATGTAATTTCTAAATAATATCCTGCCGCCTTCTTTGAAGGCAACAAGTCTAGTGGGAGAAATAGTGGTGGTTGAGCTAATCCTTCATTCTTCCTTCCATGCCCACTACTAACTATAGAGAGGCAGTAGAAGTGGGTTCGGTTATTAAACTGTTTTATTGCCTTTGTTATTAAGCATTCCTAATGGGCTTACAACTAGAGGCCACAGTACTTAGACAAGAATAAAGCAACTTCTTCTGACCTCTGCCCACGTGTGTAATAAGTAATATATTGTCTGCTATGCAGTTATTACAAGTAATAATAAATTGATGATACAAACAAGCAGGCAGGAGTGAGAGACTGGAGAGACAAAGCAATAAAATAGCAAGATTTTTGCAATATTAATGTTTGAGGAGCAATAAAGCAGCTGACCACCTACCCAATCCCATCACCTGGAACAGTATAACAGTATAGCCAGGAAGAAGCAAATCTCTAACCCGGCAAAAGTGACTTAAACCTTGCTGTAAATTTTTGTTAAGCCCACCTGTGCTGCTGGTTAACAAGATACAATTCCTAAATCTTTTATCCCCCATGGTAATTCTGCCCAGCAGATTGTATTTGGTGGTAAATCACATCAGTGGAAACCAATCCAAACTGCTTGTGGTTTGATTTGTGTTTTGTAGAAATCAACGTACCCAAAGTGCTAGGAAAACAATGTGGTTCTGCGGCCACTGATTAAAAAATGTGATGGAGCTGATTATTCACCACTATTCATTCTTTCAAAAAGAAGTATTCATACAGTACAGACTCTGTCTGCTTAGTGAGAAATGAAGCAACCAGACCCTTAAGCCTCTTCTGTAACTGAGCAACCAGCAGTTGCATATGTTTGTTTTGAGTCCATAATGCACCGTGACAAGGGAGGTCACTGGATAGAGGTAGGTAAAAATAAAATGAAAATTGAATACAACCAACTGAAGCCCTGGGACAAAATTGCGATGTTCTGTTTTTATTTTTGAGACATCTGGGCTCACTGGGATTTTCTGAATGTCTCTCACCAATTGCATATTAAGTACCTTGAAAGCAAGTGATGCAGCAGAGAAGGAAGTTGGCTACTTACTGTGCACTGAGCAGAGATTTTTCATTTCATTTATCATTCACAATGTAGTGCAATACTTCCAGAACTTACTGAACTTATCTAATGTGGGGTGGAACAAGACCAAGAGCTCCATTTGCAGTGTATGCTCTGCAGTCACTCTGCCTCTGAAGCAAATGCCACAAAGTGGTTTGTAATTATGGTTTTAGTAGCATGATTAATCCTGCAGAATTATGTGTGGCTGTGCACACTGCTTTTTAGGATATACAGAATTATCAGCTTTCAGAAGTCATGAATTTGAGTATCTATAAATCACAAGACTCATATTAGACTCAAGGGGAGTTTTGCCTTTTGTTTCTTGTCACTGCATGTTGCACTCTACCTGTACCTACATCATTAGAGCGGCACTTCAAAAAATAATATCCTGCTTGTCCATTTCCCACAGTGTCCATGTTAATGGATTTTTGGCTTCCCAGGTCATCCCATCTCTCACTATCCACATGATGGAGAACAGACTGTATAATCAATTTACTCAGAGTGACAGTAGGAAAATGGAGATGAGTGTTGCTTGCTTACTAATCGTTGGCCAGCCTTGGGAGCTAGGGATGGGTGAGCTGATCTCTCAAGACCCTTCCTAGTTCAGTATCCTTTTTTTTTATTTATTTAAGAAGCTAGAGATTTTAAAAAGATTGAAACTCACAGTAAAATCCCAAGATGAATTTGGCAGCGTACATCATCTCTCAACCACTGATCTGGTGGAATTTGGGTAGTTTAAGTCATTTTGGAATTATCTTCTGCTACTGAGTGAGCCAGACCACAGAAAGTGGCAGGTACTGTTTCTGGTATCATAGGGTTTGCCTTCAGGACTTTGTGTTTGAGCTTAGAACCTTTCAGATGCTTGAGATTTCCAGCATTGCAGTTCCAATCATCCATAGGAGATGGACAAAGCAAACAGAAGGAAACTACTGTTCAGTGACCTAAAAGAGAAAGCTGTACCTGTGTTCTAGCAAGGCTTACTGATGCATGTGGCTGGTTGGATTCACTGGTTTACATGTTCATATTTGTTGCTTGAGCCCAATGAACATTGCTTTTAACTGCACCAAACCAAAGGCCTGAAAGTAATTTACCATTCCATCACTGTGATATTCAGACTGTTCATCTTGGACAGTTTCTGTCCTGCTTTTCAGAGCTCCTGCATTACAGAGCATTTCTTTTCATCATACTGCAAGAGGGCAGGAGCAGGGAACCTTGTGGGAGCAGAGAAAGCTCACTTAAACAAGCTTCTGTTTGTTTCAGTCTTCTTTGAACATTGCTTTTTCCTTCTTTCTTGCCACTGTCAGAGAAGAGAAGTCACTGAGCTGTAGATCTCACTTGCAGAGGAAAAGGTGAGGATTTGTGCAGCCACTTGATACCAAGCAGTCATCATTGCACAAGGGTCTCCTTTTGTAAAGTAGATGGAGTTGTTGCTATGGAGAATGCAGAAGTAACTGTTTTGTCCCATGACTTCCAAAGAGTCAGTGCCAGGCTGTGTTAAGGTGTGACCTTGCAGCTGTTGCAGGTACTTAAAACTGAAGTGGCTGTATCAGTCTCTGTAGTCCGCTGTCAGTCAGCACGTGCCCAGTGTCTGCATTATCTGAATTGCTGACAGACAGAACTAACTTCAACCTATTTAGTGGTTAACTTAAGGAAGGTAAACTTAAGTTCAGGAAAGAACCTACAAATTGAGATTTTTTAAAAATTTTTTGTATGTGTGGATAACTACAATCTACAAACCCTCTTCTGTTACCTCTTCTTGGAGAGAAGGCTGTGAGCTCTGTGAAGCTCAGACTGGCTTCCACCATTCATGTGAAGCACCTCTAAAAAAATAGCTTTCTGGCACCTACATCTTATTGCTGGAGCCATCCTTTTATGTTTTAGCATCTGACTGCCTCCATATGTCACATCAACCTGAGTTTTGAAAGTCATTATTCCTTGCACATTTTGTGCTTGCCTATGAGGGCAGTGACTGTAGAAAGCCAAAGCTGCAGGTGCCCTTGCAGCATGTGCGGCGAGGAGGTTACTTCAAGATTAATTTTATGGCAACTTCATTTCTCTGCTTGCTGTTCCCATGCCTCGGGACATTAAAGTCAAACTTAAAAGAATCGTTTTCCAAAATAGAAAGCAAACAATGATTTTGCAAGTCCATACCCCATCATTCACCATTCAGACTTTGGACAATGGCAGCATTATGTCACTGTCTTAACAGTGAATGTTGCCTCTAAATTTGTTCTTTCTAAGGATAGAAAGTGAAGCAGCTTTTTTTCTGATAAAAGAAAGGCTGGTTGTCTTTGATATCATAGATAAATGCTTGGATAGTTACTTTTTAATTGCTTTATTGCCAGAAGTTTTCAATGAAGCCATAAAAGAGGGAAAAAATGATCAGCCTAATTGCCTCAAGATGGATACGTAATGCATAAATCTCTTGTTTAATGGATCTAGTAATAGACCACCTGTTTCAGTTGCCTTTTTCCATTCAGAATATGAATGAATGCTTCTCTCAGATGTTCACAAAGAGGAAGCACAATTGCACCATCAAACTCAGTGATTTTTCTTTTCACTTATTTCCTTGATGTTGATTCATTCTTATTCTATGTATCAGCCGGTCTTAGTACATTTAACGTTGGGAAAATAAACTGTTTGGTATGGTGTATAAAGCCTCATGTATTTTTTGTCCAGTTCTGTTTTAAATTGTAATAGAGAGACATCCACATTAATAAATCATTGAACAATACCCACTGAGTTGCAAGCATTCCTGCATGATGTATATTTTTCAATCTGGAGTCTGCCTGCCCATCCCCAGCTCTGTGGCTGCTTCTGTTACTTGACATTAGCAGGTTTCAGTGCAGCTTTGTGAGATTGGCCTCTTCCTTTTCCTTTGGGCCATGGGAATTTCTTGATCTGTTTCTAGAGAAAGTATGTTTTAGTAGGTAGAAAATTTGGTTTTCTCTCTTGCACGTTTTTTTGTTCGTGATGATGATTTTTTGGGGGGTGTTTTTTGTTTTCTTTATGTTTTTTTCCCTTAGGATAGTTTAGATAAACTATGACATTTGTAAACAGCTGAAAGTGTGTATATAGCCAGTTATCATGTTCCACTAATGCAGGTAACTTTCTAAGGCATGCTAACTTGCAGCCTAATGCTGAGGTTATGTCCTCCTGCTGTATGGCATGACATAATCACTGTGAATGCAATAGGAAAAGCTGTCTCTGTGGCTGTTCTGTGTTGCCTGTGGTAAATGTGTTCTGAAGATGTGCATTTTTCTTCTGAAAATGGATTCCAGGGACTTGTTGTCAAAGCTCAGCCCCACAAGAGTAGAAATTTGAGATTCAGAGGGTGTTTTGTATCCAGAAACTATACAAGCCCTAGACAAAGATGAATGAATGAAGTAGTCTAGCAGGCATTAAAATAGCAGCAAACAAGGAAGGTGGAAAGGGAACAAATGAGTACTCATTTAGCAAAAAATCAAGATGTCAAGAACAAAATTAATCAAACCAACAAGGGGATGTAAAGATTTTTTTTTATGCTTGCACAGCCATGCAAGGAACCCAAGTAATAAAAAACAAGAACGAGAACAGGACATTTATGGGCTTGAATTCAAGTCAATAGAATAGAAATCTGGTAGGAATGATTTCATGATGGGACTGTTAAAATCCATGTTTATAACCTATTTAAGGGCAGATGAAGAGAGGAGGAGCCATCTGTCGGAAGTGGCATTTGCTGCTTCTGAGAATCTAGGAGCAGTTTCTGATTGCTGCGTATCGGTTGGTGCTGTAGCCATGGAAGAGCAGGAGGCACAACGGGCTTGTGTCTCTGCAGGCTGCGGTTTTGCAGTGGGGAGGAGGATGACCCATTGTTGAAGCCTTTCTCCATCATTTAAAGGCTAAGGGGAACTGCTCTGTTGTGTGCATTTCGTTCCCATCATTGCAAGCTAGGAATTGTGCTTTGTCAGAAATAAAACATCCCACTAAAGTACTGCATCCCTAGAAGGAAATTTGTTAGGTTTATCCTGAGCAGTGAAGAGGAATAGACCAGAGCGCTACAGGCTAGTTGAGTTTAAGAAGACATAGAAGGCCTGTAATTTGGGAATCTTGTTTCCACATGGTATATGTAAAGCCTAAATGGATGAAAAAATCTTATAAACATGAGAAATACTGCAAGGTATCTGCTTTATTTGTTGCTGATGCTATCATAACATTGCGGTGCCTGTGTTTCATCTTATGCTATAGTCTCTGCTGCCATACCCAGCCCTCTGTTCCCATTGCCCAGAAAGCCTGATTTACGGTAAATGTCCATAGTATGGTTAGGTCTGACTGTCATGTAACATTTGGATGGTGTCAGTGATCACCAGCTCTTTTTCAGTAGCTGCTATTCCCCTTCCTTGTGGATCTCAGCTCCACAGAAACACCCACAGGTATTTTGTGTTTACTCTGTCTACTATGTCAAAAGAAGTTAGATTTTCGAGGTGGGGGATGCAAGAAAGACAGAAAAGAGAGCTCCAGTACTGCAGTCATCCACATGCTTTATTGTCCCGAGGAATTCTTTTTTTCTATCAACTTTGCTGAGAAGTTCCTCTTGTATTGCCTGTGACAAAATTAAGATGACCACTAGCAGCTTTAAAAGAGCCACACTCAGCGTTGTCAAAAGTTATGTGACCCGTTTGTGGGACATAAAAGCTGTGGCTAAGAATGGGAAAAAGTTTGAGAACCCTTTAATAAAAACATCAGAAGCTCATAGTGAAGGGGGCTTTGCTCCTGCATTACCATTAAAATGGAGACAGCACATTCTGTAGTAACATGAATGTACCAGGCAACAGGCATTTCGGTACAGCTAGGTTAATCAGGCCCATAAGAGTACAGACCATAAAAAAGAATGAGGGAGTCTGCCTGGGAAGTTGCTTTGGGAGTGCTCCTGTGACCAGAAGGACTAATACAATCCCTAGGGAGTATGCTCATGTAGGACTGCAGAATTTATATTTCCGTATCTGGTATCTTGATGGGATACTTACAGCAACAGAGTTTCCAGGTCTGGCTGTTAGCACTTCCAAGGAAGCTGAGTACATGGAGAGCAATCAAAGGAGATCCATAAGAAAAGCCAAAGAACTGGGAAGAGTAGAAGGTCTAGGAACCCTGTCAGCTGTGTTGAACAGTGGCAAATAGCTTAGTCTCTAAATTACATATAGAGGGAATGGAAAATTGGTGATGGAGAGCTCTTGTATCTATTAAGCTGAAGTGTATAACAACTGATTACTGTGTGTTGATGCTGGATGAGGGTATGCTAGACTCACAGCACATGGAAATACCAGGGAAAGTAATGAAGCAGTACAGCAATTTCATCAGGCTGTGGCTCAGTGTCAGTGTTGATTCTTAAGTCAAGAATTTGTCTCTTTCAAGATATGCTGCAGTCTGAACTCATCCTGTGGCTTGTGGTCAACAGGAGCTGGGCCTCGATGCATAGCTGGAGTGCCATTCCTGGTTAATTCTGTTAATTGTTAATTCTGTGGAAACGCTCCCTTATTTGCAAGTACGCTCTGTAGAGGAGCAGTGCGTGAGAGAAAATAGACTGATTCAGGCTAAAATATCCTGTTTCTACTAACTGGTCAAACTGAAGTATGTTTGAGATGTAGATTCCAGAGGCTGAGTGTCTGCCTCCAGAGCAAAACAAGGCTCATATGCCGTAGGACCTCCACCCCAAAACATCTCCACGACCTGCAGTTCTGTTTGCTGCAAGCTAACGTGTAATAGCGGGAATTCTGGAAGATGCGCATGGATGAAACAGGTGTGATTTAATATGGTGGTTTGTTTTTATTGGAATAGTTATGCCAGTGCACGCCCTGCTATAAGTTATGCTAATATAAAGGTACCTTATATTCCAAGATAGTTTCTTGTTCTTAGCATTGGTTGTCTGTGCCTGTACGTGAAGATTCTGGGTAACATATAGTTTTAATAACCCCCTTTGATGGCCTAAGTTTACACAAAACAAATATCAGATTATGCTTGCTTTTTATGTGCTGACTCTATTTCTGTTTTTATTTGTCTATAAATAAAGAGTTACGCTCTAGTTACATATGCCTTAATGCCTACAAATAGGGATTTGATTCCAGAAGTTGTTGTTGTAATGCAGTTAGGTCTGGTTTTCTGCTAGCAAATTCCGTTTTGAATCATTTTAATGTAGGAGAGGAAAATAGACTGTGAAAGTTAGCTGTTTCTAGTGTTCAGAATAACCTGCTTTTTGCCTCCGTTCTGTACTTTATAAAGGAAAGAGTGTAAAAAAAATTTTTTTTAGCTGTTCCCAAGGAAATGGAAGTGCATGGTCTGATTCTGCCTCTTACAAGAAAAAAGTAATATATAAATCTTGTAATTTGCCTAGGAGCCTATAAAGCCTTATCTTGTTTAGTAAATCTCAAGTTTGGTCTGTGTTACCCGAGAGATGAATTCATAAATAGCTGTACAAGGAATGGATGTCTTCATTGTGCCTGATGGTTTTACCACCATCTGCATCTTAAGGTGCTGAGATACCCTGATAAAATGAAAACAGATGCTCATAGATTTTTACCTACTTTTTCCTCATTTAATTGCTTGACTTTTAATTGTTGCATTTTAGGCTGTGACTTTTTTTTAACGTATAGCACTGTTATCAGTCTTTCGTGCATCTGGAGGCAATACACTTTTTCCCATTTCTCAGAGGTGAAGAGCCAAATTTTCAAAAGTATGGCCAACTGCTAGGGAAGTAATTAAATATGGACCTGGTATTTTATCCAGGGCTGTTAATGACTCAATTTTATTGGCTTCAAGTGAACTTTGCACAAGGTGACTTGCTGCTTTTTCAACCAGTCCTCTACCGCTTCCCAAAATTTCCATCCATTGGAGAAAATGATGCAAACTTCAGCAGAGCCATTCATTGCCTTATTCAAACAACTTGTTCAAACAACATGCCTACCATGTGCTGTCTTTGGCTATTCAGACAAAAGGGGTAATTCATTATGACCAAGTTGTCATTAATAAGGCTAAATTAGAGTAATTATGCTGTTACGTAGACCCAGAGCATCCTACATCCGTTGCTGTATTGGCCATGAATTGTATGATTTAATGGAATTCTCCCAGCCCAAAAAAAGGAAGAGGCAGTGATGAGAAACTAAAGCTTAATAATTATTTACAATTGAATGTTTAACAGTCTTGAAAGGAATTTAATTTAAATATAACCTGCAGCTCCAACCATAAAGACTAGTGAACTGTGTTCTTCAGGAACCTTCATAACTGTAGTTCTGTTCATTTATAGCTCTACTCTCTGTTTACCTGTGTTACTTGTCAACATTTCCTCACGCTACTCAGAGAATAAGTAGGCTTTGATTTGTGTTAAGAACTCATAATGCTGGTGTCAAAATATCTAAATGTCTCAAAAAATCATGACTATGTTTTAAGAGTTGTGAAAATGGAGTTAGGGGATTTGTCCTTTTCCAGGGACTCCAAGAAGGGTTCTGCACAGGGCCTCTTTAGTATCATTTAACTATTCTGAGTTGAATGACCTACAAAAAGTGGTGAAATGAGAATGATGTAAAAGCAGGAGAGAAAGAGAGTGATAGATGTGAGGATGTACAATAAGAAGTAGGATGGGTTGCAGGGAAGGAAGAAAAAAAGCTGTTTGGAGGGAAAAAAAAAGAAATGGCAGAAAGACAGGCAGAGAAAATCAGAAAGCTACAGGGAGAGTCATCACGCATTAGTGAGACAGAAAGCAAGATGAAAAGGTCCTGGTGGAGAAGAAAGGTTTGTGGTTTTTTTTTAATTTAAAAAAAAATAAAAGGAAAGAAAAGAAAAAGTGAGAGAATTAAGAAATGTCTCTACCTAGCATCCAGCCCCAGGAGAGCTGTCCTAAAAATGAGGTGTGTAATTGGATATGTCACTTCTCCTGGCCGTTTACTCAGATGTATATGTTTTATTAAAGTCTGAATGATTTCCAACAATTGCATTCAAACACTGGCATCCATGCTTGCCACTCCCTGAAACCTGGCAAGAATTACTTTGAAACTCACAGCAGACCCAAACACTGGTTTTGTTGCATATTTATTGGCAAGTAGGTATGACTGCTTCAATTAATCTCTATTGGGAGTGTGTGAAGGGATAAGTCTGTATCTTCAGGAATGCACAAAGCTGTGCCACAAATAGGACAGCCAGAGTTTGGGTGATGTAACTCTTCCTAATGAGCATGGATTATCTTTCTGGTGTTTTGCCTTGAATCATGCATTATTATAGTTATTGTTGATTATTGCCTGCGAAGCCGAGCATATGGTCCTAAAAGTATTCTAAATGATTTTGTTTTCTATTTTATTGTTATCCATCTGATACATACAACCAGGCAACATAAGGCACTTGATTCTCTTCACCAGTCCCTTGTGTGCAATATTGAAGGAATTCAACGCAGTGCATATTTTAGCTGTCCTTTAGAGATGAATTATTGCTGTTTCTGCTTCATGCAGAAGCTTGGAAACAGATTTCTGCATATATATTACATTTTGCTTGCAAGTAAGTGTTTAAAACTACAGTTACATGAGATCTAAATCTAAATTCTCCATTTGTTTAAATCTGAGATGAATTTTTAATTAGCTATCAACAGTAAATCTGAAGTGAATGAGGGAGATACTAGGAACTTTTTAACCATTTCAAAATGATCTCTTAACTGGAGAAAAAAGTCAACATTCAGAGTGAGAAATATCTTTTGAAGTGGAGCTGCCCACAACTGTATGAGAGTTCATGAAACGATATCAGCTGCTATCTTCACCTTGTTTCACCCTGAGAATTCAGTGTTAAAGGTGAAACGTTGGCCCTGGAGAAGTCAAGGATAAAGCTGATGATATCGTAAGCAACATTTTATTCTACTTTCGGTGTATCCCTGTGGACAGTTGGGCAACAGAATTCAACTTTTGGGCTGATAGTAAGTCAGGACACATGGCCTGACCACACCTGATCACTCTCAGGTATATATTAATATATGTATGCTGTGCCCCTGGGCAGTTCTGCATCCATATATTGCATTTCCACAGTGAGGTTCCAGACCTCTCCTTTTGTTTTTATATTGCTTGTTTTTCCTCCTTTAGCCAAATGAAGGTAGTGGTTAAGGAAACTGTATGGATAAATCACAAAAAACCCCTTCTGTCCCTCTGCCTTCATAGGGAAAGTCATTGCAAAGCCATTTTTTCTTATTTACAGTATTGTGTTATCTGTGTCTTTCACTTTAATCTCTTTTTCTGTGTCACATTAAAAATTCTGACTTTCAAAGAGCTACATAAATTTCTTTAAACATCTTCTGACTCAATAAAAAATGGAGGAAGGATTAAATTGAACGCTCAAGCCTCATTCCATCGTCTCGCTCACAAAAGTGATCAGATAAACTATGAAATAAATCTTACTGTCCTGTCAGGTCATTTCTATAGCTCTGATATTATTTATGGTCTTATCTGTGTAATCCTCACTCAGAAGTAATCAGAAAGTTCTCTTTCATGCTTCCCTCAGCCAGCTTGCATGATCTTTGGAAGTGGAAAGTACAAATGCTTTTACTTCCCTTCAACTCAGATAAGGGACAGAGATTATGTGTAGGAATGGGTGATTGTTCTAAAATAATAATAATATTCAATGAAACTAAAAAATCTGGTGACAATTAGTCCCACTTCGGTTCTGTAGTAAGAAAGCTGAGGTCCGTTGGGGGGATGTGGGTCCCATTCTGCTTTGAGCTGTAAGATTTCAGAAGGCTTGCGGAAGGGGGAATTGGTTTGGTTGGGTTTTTGCTGTATGTTAGGTTTTTTTGAGGGAGGAGAGACAAATCCAGGCCAGCTGATAGTCCAGAGGAAAGCATAAGGGAAAGGAGGAGAGCCTCCAAACTCTGATCTGCTCATTTTTGATCTTCAGTGTTGGTGACTTCTAGCCTGGACTTGGGCTTTAAACAGAGGCCTTTGTTTCATTTTGAACCAAAAGGTGTAGTCCACCCATGCATTGCAGGGGAAGCTTGCACCAAAAGCAGCTCACACACCTCCCTGTCCACTTCCTATCCCCTGCAGGCATTGCATCAGATGCAGAGCTGGGCAGGGACACAACTCTCAGCTGTAAAGACAAAGGTTTTTAACAATAAACATCTGGCTATAAAGAAACCCTTGGAAAACTATTGCATATGATCTCTGCCACAGCACGTAATATACCAAAGAAAGGAGAGGAATTTGGAAACACCATTGCACTCTGCTCTGAATATCCTCTCCTTCACGTATGCTTTCAAGAGTTCCTCGTGGAAGAAAGCGATAATGGCTTTATTTTCTTGAAAGTCTTTAATTGCTTGTGAGACATAGATATAGAGAATTGGGCTATTACTCCTTAAATTATGTGTACTAAATACATTATATGCATTTCTAAATAGAGAATTCTGGTTTTCTTCTGTTCCCCATTACATAACTCAGCTTCACTGAGCAGCATGAGAAAAATAGTTGTCTTTTAAAATAAGACATTGCTGCAGGTAATGGTTGGGAAATACAAATGTGCTACTTCTTCTGGACTAGTGGATCCTCGTGCTTACAGCAGGTATTCTCCATGCCTAAAAGAAATTATTGTAGGCTGTTGCATGAAAGACCTTCATTGTTTTTAAACGTAGAAGCCTTTCCTGCAAATACTTTAAAAATCGAACCTCATCACATCTGTCTCGTGTGGTTTAGAATACTGTTAGGCAGCTTTTCTGCAGGTGTTTGCTGATTTATTTCTTTCTTTTGTTTTAGTTGTCCCAGTTTGGTTCTATCTGAAAATCTTCTGATTTGATGTCATCCCATACATTGTGTCGCTGTCACAGTTCTGGCTGGCTGAGATGCCACGGTGCCTAACCCTGTTACGCTCCATAAAGGCAGAAGTTAGAATCCCTTGGTGTAATCTTAGTCACTAACTCTTTCCTTAGCCCTTTACAAATGGACACAAAATCATTTGTCATGTATATTACACTCTGACAGATTATGAAAGAGAGATATCTTTCATACCATCATAATTCAGAGTAAACTACACTTCTAGGCTATTTTTCTGGGCAATAATGGGAACGTGGTGTTGAACACATGGAGCTTTTCTTCAGTTTTGTGGGTTTTAGAATACACAGATTTATTATTAGGGCAAATCTTGTCTGTTAGTTATTTGGCGATACCCTAGTTTACATCACTCTTTTTTAAGCAGTGTAGTTCCCTACTTTGTCATGTAGTAGGTTGGAGTCTGTCACTGTTACTCTGGCAGAATCCCACAGTATTACGCTTACAAAGATCATGCATGTACCAGAAAATGCAGATGGGATGGATGGATGCAGCATATGTGGTTATCTGCAAGAGTCTGCCAACTGTTTGCAAGTTCTGGTGCATGGTAGGTACCTTGCCTGCTCAGACATTATTTGTTTCTCACTAGGCACCTCTCTACTTGTGCAAGGCAGACCACTTCCTGAGGAAAAGACAGGCCCTTTGATATCAGTGGGGCTAAGGTCAACCCTCAGGTTATTACAACATGAGTCACAATTTTGTCCTATAAATAAAAAGCTCATTATTTAGTTCAAGACTAAGTGGAAACTTTGAGTATGCCCAGCTGCCACCCCTTGTTTAGCTACTTCTCCCATTTACTTCACAGTGACTGTTAATTACATAGTTCCTGTTCTCTTCTCTGGCATCTATTTTTCAGTGTTTTTCATGAAAGTGGTAGATAATATGGTATGTGTGTCTCCTTGGAGATTTGGCACTTCAGAGAGAAGAGTTGTAAAGGAATTTGGTGCTAATCTATATTATTTTGAATAGTTTATGACATTGGTAAAAATAGTTGTTATGCTTTCATAGGAAATTGCCGCAGGTTTCATGCAAGTGTTGAATTTCTAATAGTCCTTTGCAAACCCTAATGAGTTGTTTTGGGGGAGGGAACAGTTGCTTCATGGCTCTGATTATTTTCTTTTCTATGCTAACTGCATTTTAAGATCACGGAGTAGCGTTGATGGTGTCAGTGTTAGTGAGATGGAGCTCCAGTTTCAGTCAGCTGCAAAACACCTGCAGCTCAGCAGCTGTTCCAGGTAGCAAAGATTACTTCCCCATGTCGTGGTTGCCTTCACTTGGATGTACTTCTGATGACCAAAGAAGATGAGCAAACCTTTGGACTCATGTCTTAGTTCCAATGAAATGCTATGAACATAACAGCTTCACCACTCCTGTGCCCTTGCTGCCAAGGGGGGGTGTGATGGAGCCGAGATTCTTGCTAAGGACCTGGGCCCAGGTCTCTGATTTGGTACAGCCTGATCCACAGAGGATGAAATTTCTTAGGGAAGTGAATGACAGTTTTCTCGTGCTGTCTTTGAATCATCTGCAATGTCTAACAAAGACTTCTTGGAAAAGGCGCAAGAAGTGGTGCAGCCAACTCACAGGATAATTATGCCTGTGTCTTAGCTGCCATGTTTTATTAGTCTGAAGGAACAAAGGAGACTGATGAATGCTGAATGACTTTCAAGGAATCAACTGCATCATCCATTAGCTACTGATGACATTGATGTTCCAGCAAGCTAATGTGACAAGGAACAGAAAGTTTTGGCTATAATGAGAAAAGACAAAGGCAAACTACTGATGTGTCACTTTGATCTCGCTTTACCAAGGTGCAAAATGCTTGCGGATTTGACACATTGTAGTGTCTTTAAGTATTTATTTTAATGTGAAATTTATGGAAATCATCAGTACCATTAGTTGAGAAAGCTTAGAGACTTCTGTTTGATTTAATCCAGAAACAGAATTTGATGGTTTAGGTATTTGAAACCTGTACTCAAATTGAGAAAGACTAAATCCTGAGGCTGAGAAAATGACTGTCTTTTGCTGTGCACTCGGCCATGCCATCACCCCTGCACAAAGCCTACGTGTTAAAGTAGCATCTTACACCCAAAGAAGTAAGTCTGACTGCTTGAAACTATGGAAATTCTCATATATATATATGTATGTGTGTGTGGCTAAGAGGAAGTGCTTCTCTTCAGATAGTCAGCATGATGCACTGTGGAGCATATAACCACCCCAGGCTTCATGAGCCATGCTCCTCGTTTAAAACCTCTGTCTTTTCCATCTTATTAACATATTTGTGGAAATGTATGTGATCTTCTCAGTGCGTGGGGTGTGAGCTCTGGGACGTTAAGATCTGTGGCAGATTTTGAGAACTAATAACCTGAGTTTAGAGAGTGCCTTAGCCACAGCAGGTGCTTCAGTGAGTATATTGCAACCCCAGTAGATATTATTGATTATTTTTTTTAAATTCTGGCCATATCCACCACATTAAAATGTGTGTTCAAAATAATTACAAATATTAATACACTACAGAAAACTGGCATCACATTTCTCTGCATTCATTGTACCAAAATAGATTCCCTTCAACATTAAAGTGGTAATCTCGGAGGTATTTGCTATTTCCAAAGAATTAACGATCATTTAGTCAGCTAACAGCCCAAGGCAAAGCAGAGGGGTTTAACGTGGTGCCAAGTGGCAGCTTCTTGCAGGAATGTCTGCTTTCAAAGAATTAGCATTATGCAAAATGCTTTCAGGATGTGCCAGTCAGCTCAGTGGTTTACGACACTAATAGTCTGCTTGTTTTTCAAGTCATTTACCCTTGTGGTTTAGATGCTGCAAGTTAGATTTACAAATCTAATCACTGCTTATAGATGAACCAATAATTATCCAACCAGTAAGTATGTGAGCTTACTCTCAATCAAAAACCCTCAGAGATACGTATGGTTGATGCTGGAAAACGTCAGGACTGAGTCCTGTAGGTAAATAGAGCTGCTGGGTAGATTTCTTCAGAAAGATGATCTAGTTCAGATCCACTGAAATCGGTATTTCTGGTTTCACACAGAGCAGCAGAGGTTCCTCTTCTGCATCTCTTACACTTTGCGGGTAGTGCCAGGACTGTTACAGAAGGTGCTGATGTGCTGTATTCAGACAGAACTTTTAAAGGGTTTAGAAATCCCATTTTGAAACACCTCCATGCTGCAGAGGCACATTATTTCCATAAACTACGACATCCCAGGGAATGCAGTAGCTGAAGGACATCCTCAGACCTTGAAGCTGAAGACAAAGACACTCTTAAGAAATACTGAGACTGCCTAATCTAGAGCCATATTTTCCACTCACAGAACGCTATCTCAGTTCATGTTCACACGAGTGCAGTGTTATATTACTTATGGTCTGTCTTTATCTGAAACTGCAGATGGAATGAATATAGTTTGTGTGGTCAGGTAACAGTCCAAAACATGTCTTACCCACCTCAGTCCTGTTTCTTTGTGCTAAAACCCAGTTCTATGAGACTCCTACAGTCCAGGTTCAAATTTTGTTAACAGAAATGACAATCACTTTACAGTTTTCCCTTGTGTTCTGTGGTTTGGGATTTTTTTTCTGGTATCTGCACATGTGATATGGACAGTTGGTCTAAAATTGATGTTATCAATTCATTTTCACTGATCACGAAGGCAGCACATCATACATTCATAGCTGTCTGATTTAAAGTCCATGTTTGGCATTTGCAAACCAGGACAAGTTCATTACTTTAATTTTTTTAAACTTGTTTATGACCTGGCAGTACAACCAGTTTTATGGAACATGGCTCATTTACTTGGCTATCAACCTTGGCAACAAGAGTGTGTCCTGGCTCATTTCACAGAACAAGGACTGTCCATCATAACCTGACAAAGTGGTGAATATCCTCCACCCCCCTGTCCCAGAGTTGGAATATGTCCTGGACTGTTTTCTTTCAGATGTAAATGAACAAGAAATCTCATGCTGCTGTTCTTTCTAACTACGGTGTATTTGGGATCCCCTCTGTAGGTGTTCACCATCACTACAGTGGTGCTAAGAAGTGGTAGTAGTTTTTCTGCTCTATATGCAGTGTTCATTATCTTATTGAGATTGTTGAATGCCCTACATTATAAAACACTGTTTTCATTTGTCCTCATTTAATCTGGGTAAAATATAACCTTTGAACCCAAATTTTCCATTCTGGAGTAGCGTGGCCCAGACAAACAGTTAATTTAAATCCAAGCAACTGAGGTGTGTCTAGGATCAAAGCAAAATAAAATATTGTGTTTAACTAGGGCTTTGTAAACAAAACCTTGCTAGATTGGAGAGGAAAGTTAACATGAATTTCAGGAATGTATCATTTGGCATTCCCTAGAAAATCTGTTCCATTTGACCAAGCTGTAAGCTCTCACAGTGCAGATGAACGTCCAGCCTCTCACAGGTGTTATGTTTGCTCTTGTTATTTGGGGCTTACCTGCAAGGACAAACACAGCTTGGTCCAGTCTAGAGGTGACCTGTAGGAGAGAAGAGTTTTAAACTTTTGTTTTCGCTCTGTCTATAGAAAAGTACTTCATCCTAGCATCTGACATATGAATAGGATAGAAAACAGCTAGTGCTAGCTGTGATTTATCTCACTAGTGGATCTCTTGCCTGCAGTCAAATCAAGATACCTCCTAAAAAGACCTGATGATCCCAGATCGCAACAAACTTGGGGATGTTTCTTGCTTTGCCAATGTGAATTTGTGAAACCTCACTGGTCTCTGGGGTGTTTCTGTAGCTCTAAGAAAGTATGTGGAGGGTTCCCACTGGCGATGTAAACACAGTTTTTGTGATGAGGAAATGGGCATGCGTTCATTAAGGGAGATTAAGGGAGAGAGAAATCATCTTAAAAATAGCCTTGAAGTGGACATTGGCCAAAAGCTGTTTAAAAGCTGGATTGAGGGCAAACAGTTGAATAAATTCCACAGCTACATGGTAGTTGTTAATCCCGAGCTGGATTATCTGTTTTTTTCTAAAACACTCCTTTTGTGGCTGCTGCTCACAGTTGTATTATGAACCTGGCTTGAATCCACTGCGGGTATCACGACGACGCAGACTTGGCTGGTTCGGAAACACCTCCCAGGGCGGGAAGGAGACTGTCCGGCAGCGTGGAGCAGAGTGCTCAGTTTTCTCTTCCTGGTAAACACTGATCATTATCCTGGGTCAGAGTTGCCTGTAAACTCCAGGATGATATTTACTATGCAGTTATACTTCCTCCAGCTTTTTCCACTAAATAAGTTCTACTATGGTTAAATATCTTTCAGTGGTTTGCAAGTGAAACTTTCTTTTATTGCTGTGGCAAGAGCTAATGTCTTCATTGTGTGATTAATCTTAGATAGTCCCTGTGTACAAATGCATCATTTAATTTAAATGTCTAAGACTTCATTTATAACCAGTAAAATTTAAATGGCATCAATCTTTCTTGCATTTTTATCTTTTAAATATTAGTTGAATCCCATGTGAACAATTTTTTTCTCATCTTTTTGTTGTTTTCAACTCAGGTAATAACCCCCTTTGGGTTTTGTCTTTCCAAAGTGGGTACTTTTCTTTTGAATGAAGCTGGAATGTCTTGAAAAGGCTGTTTATTATTGCAACAAACCTATTATGCATTGATACAAAGAGTCCTGCCCCCATTGTTGAAGGGAATAATAACAGCATGAAGCAGCTCAGCAAAAAAAGAAATGGAATTAAAAAAGATAACTATAGACATCTAGGAGCTGATTCAGCTTGTGTGTCAGAAGTCAGTGATGGTACACTGCTTGGCAGGAATTGGTTTTAGCTAATCATAGTAAAAGGAAAGACAGGACTTGTGGAGTGGGGAAAAAACCAGACAGACTTATCAGAGAAACTCAGAGGCTGAGAGGGATGGGATTTTCAACGCAAATCCAATTGCTGTAGAAGTATGAATATCCCTGATTTTTCAGTGGAAACCAGAGAGTCTTCAGATTGCAAAGGTGCTTTTTGAAAATCCTCTTATAAGACATTTACATGGGACACAATAGCATCTTCCCTGCAAAGTGTATCGTGTTGGTCTCTGTGTTATCCTGTTATGACTTTACAATTTCCATCCCCCGCCCCCACAAATAAGTGGACTAGGTTTTCAATTTTCTTCTACCAGGTCTATTGCAATATAATACTGTAAGAAAAGGTCTTAAAAATTCTTCTTTGTACTAAGTTAGACATACAGATTTATAGTACAGACTGCATTTCACTAGTGCTAAATAAATTTGTGTTTAGTGATAGAGAGGAGACACTTTTCTGCTAATTTTATTTTACAAGTTGAAGGTTCTTTTATTGCAAAATAGATAAGCTGCTAATACAAATGCAGCTGAAATATATTTTATACTATTGCTACTGCTACGTACTCAGTGTATAAGTGCTGAGACAATAGCTACTATGGCCTAATATTTTCAGTGACTCACACAAAGCCTGTTAAAATCATGAGATCGTTCTTTTGACCGCAGTGGTGTTTGGACCTGGTCTCCTTGAAAGGGTCAGTTGTAAAGCCCTGTTTATTTAGACTCCTATGCTTCACTTGAAACCCTGAGTTATCCTATATGATGTCGGCAGCACTGCTTGCTGAGCACGAATTAGACACACCTTGTACAAGAAGTGAGCAGTCTGGCAGGCTGGTTGGCAGGTGGTTTTTGTAGGACCTTATTAGTTCATCTGGGCATGCATGGGAGGCAGGGGTGAGCTGCAAGGAAATGTTGGTAGAGAGAGGAAAGAATGGATTGAGATTAGTTTTCCTCAGCAAGCTTTTGAGAGTTGTTAATAGAAAGCCTGAATTGTGGTGTTTTCAAGGTTATATCTCCTCAGAGCAAATCTAAAAATCAGTCTTTTCTAGAAATGCCCTAGAAGTGCCTATTCAGAGCAACTCAACAGAGTTGAGATGTCTGGTCCTAACCCCCCCTTTGCCCAGCCAAAATGAGGTGCTGGGACTGTGGGAGCACAAGGCAGTCCTTTATGTTGTAGTTCACCATATACAGAAGTATGTCTGATACTGCAGCTGGGGTCACCACGCAGAGCAGAGCTATCTCAGCTCTCTGATAGCACCAAACAGTCTGGCAGAGCTGTATGAACACCACCTAGAGAAGTGAGGTTCAATTTGGGAAGCAGCATCAGCTGAGGTATTAAATAATGTGGGGACAGCTGTGCTGCATTCAGTTCTGATCTTCTGCATGGTGCTTCACAGAGCTCTGTGTGCTGCTGCATTGCGCAGAATGCGCGTGCACCCTGTGCACCCAACATGTTTGCAAGTCAAGGTGGTTTTGAATATTTTGCTAGAGATAATCCCTGAGGTGAAGAGCTACAGTTTAATTCTGGGAGTAAGTTGATTTGTTTTGCTTTAAACATTGAAAAATATTTGGAACAACCCCTTTTCATTCCTCAACAGACAACTTTTAGTAAGACCTAAGAAATCTTCCAATTATGATATTTTTGCATGTGTATCTAGATTTGTACAGTGCTGACATCTGCTATTGCCTAATCAGCTTCTAAAGAATAATAACAATAATCGTGGAAAATGGATTTAGGAAATCTGTACTTTAATTAAATCTGCCAAGTGTCAAGTTTTGTTATAGTACTTCTACTCACTGCCTGTAAGTTTTGTCTTTGTTCTTACAATAAAAATAATCATAACCTAGGGCAGAATCGTACCTTACGTTTGCTTTACTCTGCTTAGAGCTACCGACTCAGGAAGTACTTTCATTCTGCTCATAATCAAACTTATTTTATACTCGGATTCATAAGCCTTCCTCTTGGAATCTGCGTACTGCTGCTCACCCCCTCTGTCAGCCACACTGTGAAACTCAGGGGAAAACCTAGCATAAAGCTGTTGAATAGCTATATGCATTTTCCTTTGTGAGGAAGAATTATATTACTAGCTTTTTGAAAGGGCATTTCTGTGTTAAAACAGAATTCTTAATATTTAACTGTTTTACAGTGGGATGGAACTATTTGCTACCATAGTAAGAAATAACTATTTCAATGCTTCCAGTGACCTGAAAGCCTCACACAGGACTGGGGTGCCAGCATGCAGGGTATGGCACATACACATGGGTGAGTGCAGAGAAACTGCTGCCTTCTCTATTTTATAGGAGAGACACAATTTTTTGATACAAGGCGTGACTGGGCTCTGCATCTGTTCTTCCCAGGCTCCCACACTTTGGAACAAGGCTTCTCTAGTTCTTGATATTACTGTGTAATGCTGCATCCTCTATACAGGAGGAAATTGGGTTTAAGAGTCTGGCTTTTAAAAATAGTTTCTGGGCTGGCCTGACACTGGTGTCACCTAGCTCGTTTGTCCCCAGGCACTAAATCTGTGCAGTGGGTAAAAATAAATAAATAATCAGAGTCTTTCTGAACTATAAATGCAACCAGCAGATAGATAAGAGTTCAGTGTCCTATAATAGGATGTCTTTTCGCTGACTAGCAGAAAGGGAGTGACTCAGCCTGACTGTGTACACACACTGAAATAGACTTTTCAAGTTGGGAGACAAAGGCCTTTACATGCGTTTATAAAATTGCCTTTAAAATGCTTGTGAATGAGTTAATCACACAGCCATCTGATTAGACATGAACAACCTCCCTATTTTTTATGCGATTAGGTCATCCCAAGAGAATGGTAAAACAAAATAGACTTGGATGTGTCATCCAAGGGTGGCTAATAAAAAGCAGTTGAAAACAGTGCAATTAGGAAAATAGTGCAAGTAGGAAATTTTCAAGCCACTTTCACAACTTCGTGTCCTTCGTGTGCCCCATCAGAGCCTGCTCTTGAGGAAGCTGATGGAAGAAGCTCCTCCTGGCTTGCACAAGTCTGGAAGAGCTCTCCGCTTCTCTTTGTTCCTCTTCGTTCCCTGCTTGAGGCTGTCTCCAGCTCTGCAGTAGCATTTTGAACATCTGAGCCTCACAGAGTCTCTCCACTCCATCTTCTCAATGAAGATTGCACACTGATATGGGAAGTGCTGCAGTGAGATTTGGGAGAGATTAGATGCCATTCAAAATCAGAGCTGTAGGACTTAGGAAAGCAATAAAAATGGCACAACTGCCACTGTTGTAAATGCATGTCTCAGTAGCAAGAGCAAGTGCGTAGCTCTCTGCTCCTTCCATACCCTTGCCCTTTTCCAGAGGGTTTTTGTGCCCCCTCTAACAGGCACTTTAGTCCCTACTCCATCTTCCTTCCCCACAGCTCACACACCATCTCCCCGAGTGCCCCATTCTCCTGCCACACTACCATTCTCCAGCCTGTCTGCAGCCTCCCAGCTCACCCCTCTCTTGAAGTTTCAAGGTGAAGTGAAAGGCAGCGAGTGGTCAGCTTGCTGGGAGGATGCTTTGTCGGACCACCTGGGCCTTGGCACTGTTGTCCTGGTCACAGGCAGGTGCTAGTTTAGTGGGCTTTCTTTACCCAGTTCTCCTGATACCTTTTCATTGGACGAAGACATGGAGAACAGGCAGCAAACATGCCAGGTGGGCTCTCAGAGTCATGAGGCACGTGTACGCAGAGGGCGCTTAAGCATTTTCTAAAGTATTTTAAAGGATGATCTGAATCTTCTTACTTGCAGGTTTTCATCTTATGACAAATCCCAATGATATGAAGCTTTTGGTAAACTATCATCCTTCTCTAGATATTTGTAACCTGCTAAACGGGCTTTCATTTACAAGCTCAGAAAGTGAGATAGCAGTCAAAAGAAACATGATCTTTATAGTTTTCCTGCAGCTTTAATTGTGAGTGGCATCTAATCCCTATCAATCTGCTGTCAGATGCAATGCTGGGAAAGGAAAAAGCCCACAGACAGCTGCAAATTAAAAAGAAACATGCAATTCACTTGATTACTAGGGTGCACCAATCTTTGAGGTGTCTTTCTCTTTGCACTCCTAAGAACTGTGTTTTACAGCTGTCAGTTTTAAAGAATGAATGTCATCTTTCCTGAGCTGGTTTTTCTAGTGGTGCCAGTTGTCTGGGGAGATAAAAACTACACAGACTGACACAATTGCTGATATGAAGAGGCTTTAAATGGCTCTCTCACCACTGCCATGGTAAAATGAAGAAGTACTGAGTCCAAGATCTCTTGTAGCACATTTCTACTATGTAAAAAATCTGCCCAGAGTAAATCAGATGCGTGCTAAAAATTTTGACAGTTAAAAAGATGTTGGTGGAGGAAAATGTGAAGAAGTTGCTACATTGCAATGTGTTTTTTCATTAATGGAAGCCCTAAACGAGGTCTGATTATTCTGAAAAGTATCTTTTACTGTTACGGAGTATCTTATTAGTTCGGGGTGGTTCTAATGTGAAAATAATGGGTACTTTTGCTGCTGGGCACTCGCAAATAAAATTTGCAACTGCACTAGAAGAATTTGCCATTATATCCTGTTGTCAAGGAAGGACCTGCCAGCTGTAATCACAAAAAGACAAAGAGCAGTCAGAAACTACCCCCAGGGCAGAGCTCATCGCTCTGTTCAGCTCTGGCTCCCAGAAGACAGGACAGCTTGGAGAGGTAGTGGAGCATCCTCTGTCTCTTCTATCTAGTACAGCATCAGAGGGGAAGGCAGCTGGTTCCTCATTTCGGTTTTTGGAAGACCTTCAAATATCAAGACAGATACTCATACAATCATAGAACAATCAAGGTTGAAAAAAAACCTCTTTAAGATCATCCAGTCCAACCATCAGCCCAACACCACTATGCCTACTAAACCATGTCCCAGAGTGCCATGTCTATATGTTTTTCAAACACTTCCAGGGATGGTAACTCCACTACTTCCCTGGGCAGCCTGTTCCAATGTTTCACCGCTCTTTCAGTAAAGAAATTTTTCCTCATATCAAGTCCAAATGTACCCTTGTGTGCATCTTGAGGCCATTTCCTCTTGTCCTATGGCTTGTTACATGGGAGAAGAGACCAGTACTCACCTTGCTACAGCCTCCTTTCAGGCAGTTGTAGAGAGAATAAGGTCTCCCCTCAGCCTGCTCTTCTCCAGGCTAAACAGCCCCAGTTCCCTCAGCTGCTCCTTTTAAGACTTGCTCTCCAGACCCTTCACCAGCTTTGCTGCCCTTCTCTGGACACGCTTTAGCCCCTCAATGTCCTTGAGTGAACACAGAGTTCAAAGAGAAGCCTCACCACTGCCAAATACAGGGGGACAGTCACTCCCCTACCTTGGCTGGCCACACCATTTTTGATCCAAATCAGGATGCCATTGGCCTTCTTGGCCACCTGGGCCACTGCTGGCTCATGTTCAGCTGCTGTCAACCAATGCCCCCAGGTCCTTCTCTGCCAGGCATCTTTCCAGCCACTCTTCCCCTAGCCTGGAGCATTGCAAGAGGTTGCTGTTTCCCAGGTGCAGGACCCAATGCTTGGCCTTGTTGAATCTCATACGATACTTGACCCAGGATTAGTCATCCTTCTGACACACTTAATATTTTAGGGATAAGAACATAGGCAATCTCAAGTGGGTGTGCATTGATATATGAAAACAGCATAAAACTGTTATTTTTTCAAAATGCCGTAAACCCCCTGTGCTCTCAAATTAACTGTTTCACTTCCTTTGGGATTGCATGTGTGACCTGACTTCCCTCCTGGTTTACGTGCTCATTCTAACGTATGCAGAGGGCCTTCCTGACAGTCAGGAAAGTACTTGCTTGCTCAGCTAAGGTTGTTAGCAGGTGTCTAACTTCTCTCCTCAAAGAGATTTAAAGTCAGGCACTCTCAGCTGCTTGAACTGAAAGGACTCGCTGGGTGCCTGGTGTTTTTCTCAGTGTTGGGATGTGTTAGCCACGTGGTGTTTGGCAATATAAATTAGTGATTTTAGACATCTGTGGGAAAAATCAATAGAACACCAAGTACTAATTCACTCAGATGCTTTAACAAATGTACCCTGGAGTTGTTCAATATGCACTGTTTTGTTATGATGAATCTTAGAATTAGGCTGGACCAAACCTTTATAAATGTTATTAATAGCACTGCATTAATATTGTGTACTGGGATGGGCATAATCAGACGTTGCTGAATTTAAATTCATGTTAGAGTGATGTAAATGAATTCTTACTGTGCTGGCTGGTGGCACTCCATAATTCCAGTTTGTCCATGTAGCGTGTCACTGTTTTTCAAATTAGGGATTCTGGGAACTTGAGTTTTGAAGCTGCCAAAATTTATCTCAAAATTTATTCATTTAACTACAGATGCACTGTAGTTAAATGAATAAAGAGACTAAAGTGGAAAAGCATCCTTCCTGACTTTTTCTTCTTTTCTAACATCTTTTCTACTTTTTGGAACTCAGATTTAAGCTCTTGCTTTATAAAATGCAACTATGAATTCTTACTCTTGCCAGGAATGTAAAAAGTAATAGGTTCAGGTCTTAAACATTTGTTCTTCTGTCAAGAACAGCTCCTCTGAAATCATTCCCTCTAGAGAAAAATATGAATAATCTTGAAGCGATCCGTAGGTGGGAGAGAGCTGCTAAATAAGTAGTCCTAAGAAAGAGAAATGGTGAGCTGCAGCCTTCAACAGCTAGAAAAGATATTTCTTATATAGACACTAACTATGGTTTGCTATTCAAAGGGCTGGAAGGAGAAGGGAGCTAAGGCTATACAAAACTCATTTCCTCAGAGGCAGAGATTGAGGGTTATAGCTTGTTCCTTGAGTTTAAGAGAGAACTGAAAATTTCATGTTTGATTCAGAAGTTGCTGAAGAAAAGAAGAATAGCAGCTTTGGATGTGGGGTCTTTTCAACAACTCATTTGTTAACATCCTGCTGTTCTTGGGAAATACGGCACTGACCTCTTCTTGGCAGAAGTGAAAGCAGGAAGTGACCCGAGGACAGACTGTGATGGGCTTGATCTGATCCTAATGGGAGATAAAATAAACTCTTTCCCTGGTTTTACGTGGTGCAGGACCACATCCTATAGTCAGAGCGCTTAGTCATTCCGTGTTTGCTTCCCTCTGCTAGAGGGGATCTCAAATCTGATTTAAACTAGTTATTCAGTTGGGTCAAGTTATGCTCTTCTGATGCCTTCATGTGTGCCTCAGTCCACTAATGACAAATCCTTTCACTGCTGAATTCATCTTCCTGAGTGACCAGTAAGGCAGTTTGAGATGGCACATTACAAGTAACTCAAAAAGACCAGACTGTCAGAAAAATATAACTTGCAAAATGCCACAAACAATAAAACTATTATTTCAGAAACAAAAAAAGATTTGGGAGCTGATGTGTTCACTTGGAAACTAAGCTAGTGAGAATTTGTGTGCGCTTATAAAATTAAATAAAAAATAGCAGAACATTTAAAAGAAGCTTATTTCTATAGTAATGTAAAATGTTAAGTACAGATTTATAAGTATAAATAAAAACTCAAGTCACAAAATGGGTAGAGACATTATACCAGCAACATTAAATAGATTAAATAGCAGCAGTCAATCTAATAAATAGTTTTCCTTTGCTACCTCTGAAGCCAAAGAAATTATACTGCTTTGGGGACACGTTTGAAAAGAAGTAAGAGAAATATCTGTTCTATCTTCCTGCCACTGCCAAAATGCACCATCTGAGGTCACAACACTGAACCACTTTTCACTATTGCCCTGGGGATTGCACACGTCACAAAATTCAACTTTTAAAGGGCAGTGAAAATGATGAGGAAAATGCGATGGCAATGACCAGAAAGTTGAATTCTTGTTCTGCTGAAATCAAGGCTGTTTGAATTGTAGTTGCTAAATTTATCTGCCTGCTCCAAGAATTTCTGAAACTCACTTTCTTTAGTCCAACTCCTTTTTAACCATCTGGGTGCTGGTTTGCCACCATAGTTCCTCCAGAGGAAAAATAACATCCCGTCTTTGCTTGTGAGTAGCGGCAGTAGTGGTGGTTTTGTAGCTCTGTGGGGACATCTGTTGTTTTATCTACTGCCTGAGTTAGTACCAGTGAAACCACTCAGGCCAAGTCCTCTTGTTCTCTTCTAGTAAAACCAGCTTGGAATGCTAGTTCTGATTATCACCTATTTCCAAAACAAATCCTCACTGCCCCCCACCACCCCAAGTACTGGGCACTGACAGTTCAGTTCCCTGGAAGACCTGTGGTTGTGGAGGTTTACAGGGAGAGCATACAGAGCTAGGGAGGGAGTGTGAGCAGGCTGCTCCTGGCATGTGCAGGGCGTCAGGCAACCAGTAAGCTCTTTGCTGGAACGGCAGAGTCAGTAAAACTTGAAATTTTAGGGCTCAGTTTGGCAAAGGTTGCGCTGAAGTCTATTGCTAAATACTTGAGTGTATGCTTATATTCCCTCATAAGCATTGAATCTGGGACTTCTTTCTGTTGCTACCTATGTGTTTGTGCTTTGCCAAATAGAGTTGGAGAGCTGATTTGAAGCCTTGAGTACAAAAAACATGGACATCTCTGTCCAGGGCTTTGAGGTAGCATAAGGATTTCACCTACTGCTGCTTATCCTAGAATCATAGAATGGTTTGGGTTGGAAGGGACCTTAAAGATCATCCAGTTCCAACCCCCCTGCCATGGGCACTGACACCTTCAGTGGGCTGTAATTGCTCAGTGGGGTGAGGACTGAGACTTGTGCCCTCATAAGGGAAGGACTTCCTGCAGAGAAGCATCTGGCCTTGCGATCTCACATTAACTTCATGGAAACAAATGCTCCTTCTGACACAGTCAGCCAACCAAACCCACAGGTTTTCAGGGCTGCAACCTTGTGCTGATGTAAGAGCAGCTTCCACTACTTGTGGTTTAGCCCCTAAAAAATGGAGTAGCTCTTTTCATGTTGCAATTGTGCTTTTGTTCCCAATTATTACATGGTTTTTGTTTCCAAATCCTACCATTATGATACACCGGAGTCTAGATTGGATGATGGTGGTTATAGCTACCCCCTCAGCCTTTGAAAATCGTATTAATTCATTTCATGAATTGCAGACCAACCTCTTATTTGGAAACCCATTTATATAAAAATAAATAAACTTGAGTTTTTTAATACAATTTTACTAGAAATCTATCTTTTTAAATGCATGGCCTCCTGCTTTCCAAAAGGCCTATACTAAGGTTTTCTTTGGCAGAGTCTGCAGGTGCCTGTAGTACCTCTCCATTTAGAGTGGTTGGTCATGTTTCCTGTAGAGTGCTCTTCAAATAAATTATAGCTTTGGCTTTTGTAACAAAAGGCTAATTCTGCGCTGCTTGAGGCAAAGAGAGGAAGAAATGTTAAATTAGTACAGAGCACCATCGTTCTGGTTCTTGTCATCTTATTCAGTTGTCCCTGTAGCTATTTTGTGAGGACCAGGATCATAAGAGTTTCCTATTTAGAAGCTTTGTGGAATAGAAGAATTCTTCAGTGTCACTTTCATGGAACCATAGAGTCTTCCAGTTGGAAAAGACCTTTGAGATCATCAAGTCCAATTGCACCCATCCTCCACTAAACCGTGTCCCTCAAAAACTCATCTACTCATTTTTTAAACCCCTCCAGGGATGGTGACTCAATCACCTCCTGGGGCAGCTGTGCCTGACCACCCTTTTGGTAAAGAAATTCTTCTTAATATCCAGTCTGAACCTCCCCTGGCACAACGTATGGCCATTTCCCCTTGTCCTATCACCTGTCACTTGAGAGAAGAGATCAACACTTGTTCTCCCACAGCCTCCTTTCAGGCAGTTGTAGACAGCGATGAGGTCTCCTCTCAGCCTCCTCTTCCTCAAGCTAAGCAACTCCAGTTCCCTCAGCCGCTCCTCGTAGGACTTGGTCTCCAAGGTTCTCCACTCTTTAGGTGCTACAATGACAAGTGTGTTGTGAGAGACCAAACCCTGTCGGGTTCTGTGGAGGAGTCTTCAGTGTCACCCCCGCTAAGTGCACACGGTGTGAGGGATTTCCACCTGGTACATTCTGCTTACCTGCCAGAGCCCATGCATCACTGAAATGCAGGTTGGAGAGCTGATATGAGACGTGTTTAATTTTGTTCAGGCACTTCACCCAGGGAGATGTAAACACTCAGGAATTTCATGGCAAAGCACATGTGCAGTGATCCTGGGATTGGGAAGCATGCTGCTCTACTCTTGCTGCACTTACCAGCAGGTGATATGGGCATGATAGATGGAGAAATGTCTGAGGCGTGTTTGAGCAGCTCCCTTCTTCAGGATTTATGCATAATAGTAAGGCAAAATGAATAAGCAAACTCTCACCACTGTTTTACAGATCTCTCGTGCTAGTTTGTTACAATTCCTTTTTTCTATTTTTTCTTTCTTTTTTTATTCTGAATGGAGCTAATTCAAGTGAAATCAGCTAACAAGCCTTTGGAGACACAACCAGAGCTGGAACATTAGAATATGGTTTATGTTGCAGAGACAACACTGTTTCATTTAATTTCTTTTCTCTTTTTGCAATGCCTCATTTAAAAACAAGTGGTTGTTTCCTATTTCAAGAACCTGTTCTAAAATGTGACTGGGATTTTCACTCATGTAAAATCACCTTTAAGTTCAGAAGAGTTACACTGCAGAAATTAAAGTTGTTGAAGAGAGGTAATTTAGGGACATCCCTAACAATTTGCAAAAGCAACATGAATACGAGTTAAAAGGATTCCCAGCACACTGAGCTGCTACCTGCCATTGTATATATGCAGACACAAGTCTTTCTTTTGAGATTTTTTTTGTAGTGTTTATCACAGACAGGCACTCAAGTGGCCTGAAGTACTGAAGGGGCTTGTTGAGCTTTTTGGCTTGGGATTTCTTTCTTTTCCGCAGCGGTGCGCTGTGGATTGTGTCCACACTTGGCAGTGCTGTGTCTGTTGCTGATTGACAGTGAAGTCAGTCCTAGAGTAGTGCTGCAAGTCTTCTGGCGTGCTAAAAGTGAACTGAACAGCTTTGGGAAGCCCCTTAAGGGGCTCCTAAGCAGAAATACATCCGGTTCAGAGAAGAGCATGAAACTGCCCATGAGATATTGTAGGAAATATCACCAGGGAGGAGCTAATAATAAAAAATGAGCTATGTACTAATATAACCTGTTCCCTCAGCAGCACTGATAGCAGACCATCTTCACATCTGGTTATTGTGAAAGGTGTCACCACCTGCCAGTGCCAAATTTGTCCCAATCACTGCACTGCAGTGTTTTGTGGTTGAAGGAAACTGTTAAATCCCTTTGATTGTGAAAGGTCTATGTACATGGATAAATTTATTTACTTTCATGTCAGAAGAAACTGGAAGATCGTTGTATTTGATCCCCTGTATGTGGGCTTATCTGTTACTGTCAGACTGAGCCCAAGAACTTGTGCCTGTGCAATGCTTATTCTCTAAAGGCATCCTCCAACTGAAAAGTTAAAGAAATGGAGAACTCACTGTATTGCTTGGCTCAGCATTCAAAAGTAATGCCTTGTTTCCCAAATGGATTTGTCAGGCTTCAGTTCCCAGCCATTAGTTCTTCTTGTGTGATTTCCCTGCTAGACAAGAGAGACTGTAAGTACCCAGTGTTTGTTTTCTCCCTGGGAAAGTGCTTACTTGTAAACTAGTCACTTGTCAATCTTCTTTTTTATAAACTAAATGTATTGAGATTTCTCTAGTCTCACTGGATGGATTTTTCTCCAGTTGTCAAGTTTTTGGGGCTGTTTTCTATATTCTTCCAATTTTTTTCTAAGACAAGACATGAACAAACTGTGCTCGCGCAAGGTCTCACAAGTACTATATACGCTTCTCTCCTTCTTGTTGCCATTCAAGATTCCAATTTAAGGAATAAATTAGCATTTTCATACAACTAACACAGTACTGGGAACTGGTGTGTATGGGTAGATATCTGTGCATAGTATGCACAGCAATGCAGATCCTTTCTGGAATTGCAAAAACCATCCCTCTTCCTGAAAGTGGATTTACAGGTTTTGTTTCTAAAGGCTTTGCATTTGGCTAAATTAAAATGTACTTAATTTGACTATGCAAGGCTTGCCAGTGATCACCATCAGTTTCACTGGCTTGTCCTCCTTACAATGTGTCACTGAGCCACAATCTGTCACCTGCAAATATCTCGGCCAGTGATCTTGTGTTTGCTTTCAGGTCATTGATGGAAACAGAGTAACACAAGTATTTATCTTTAGAACGCTTTTTATGGAGCACCCCCTCTTAAGACTTAGTCCTGGCTGACAAAGCATTCGTGTCTATAGTTGACATCCCCTTGCCCCATGATTTATACAACTCTGTCTATGTGTTTTAAACCAGTAAAGAGTTCTTTCATATTCAAAGTTTTGCTCTTAGCTTTTGCATTTTACTGAAAGAGAGGAAATAGTCAAAGTCCAGATCTTCAGCGATTCGTGAGTTTGTGGCACCGGCTCTTGACAGTGACATGAGTAGATAGACAATCCATATGGTGTTAGAAGACTCCTCATATTCCTGTTGCAGGAGGATGAGTGGATAATGGACAAGCCAAAGCAGTTCACCAGACCTGCCAAAACATAACTGCTCCTCTGGCAGAAGTTACAGACTTTAAGAATTTTGTTTTACAGTTGCACTGTTCATCTCAGTATTACATTCTCTCATCGGAGCATATTAATATGACACAATGAAAAATGCTCCTAGAGACACACTGTTGAATATTTAAAATGAAGAATTAAGAGTGACTTTCGAAGCATATAATACATGTGATGCCAAATCAGGATGGTCTTTAAAGAAGAGGTTGGCTACCCTTTATGTGTTTTGAGTCCAAAACATAAGCTGAATAGAAGTCAGTTAAAAATCAATTGATTAATGAGAACCTATTATAATTTTCTTTAAAATCTCCATTTTTATTGGTATAGTAATTCTTTTTGTTAGTGATATTCCTTAAGGTTTGAAGGAGAGTGGGAACTCCAGACGTATAAAGTATAAGCTGAAAATTTAATCAAGGGAACTGTGCAGACAAGAAGAAGAAATTAAGAGATTAAAAACTTGGTTGGTAAGGCCATGCTGAGTTTCTGTGCTATATCCCTGCAGGTTTAAGCCCTGAAGTTAGCGGGAGGTTTGCAGCTACGTTCTGTAAGTGCTCAGCACACAAAGGCCACGCTGATCCATATGATCATTTATTTTTCTCTATAAATATTCTGTTTTAAATCTTTTTAGGTAGCAAGAGCCAGGTGTTTAACAACTTCTAAAGCCATCAATAAAACAAAATACCCAAATGTACTGAGGTTCACCTGAGACTAATTTATGTAGTCAGTGAATACAGTCCTTGAAAATGACATTCTCTTTGCTTCTAGCTTAGTAACAGCAGGCCAAATCATGTCTGTCTTATTGATTTCAATGGAGCTGCTGGTATGAATAAGCAAGAAGGCTTTGACAGAGTACATTTGGATGTAGTGTACAATACTCAGGTTTTGAGATTCCTTCCTCTTATAAAATAATGCAATCCTATACATCTTCTCTGATGGCATTTGTAGGGCTCAGCAGGAGGACATTCTTTGTCCTTTGTCTGTGTGACAGGGTGGCAGAGAAATGGAGCTGTGTCTCTGCTTTGCCTGGACAGGATCCATCTCTCTGCTTTTGTGCAGCACAGAGCTGAGGCATGTGGTGAGCCAGCCTGGGCATTTTCATGCTGTGGTCCCTCAGTGAAGAGGCTGGGGAAGTCCAGGATGGACACACTGAACACTTCTGCTAGAGGCAGAGCAGATTTTGGGATGGTCCATACAGAGTTAGAGCTAGTAAACCCATCTAAATATGAATGTATCTGCTCCCCAACCATCCAGGCTTCAGAGGAGCTTTCTAGTTTGGGAATGGCACCAGATTGAACTTGTCCTGCATTTCTGTGTTGCTCAACCCACAAAATACTGTACCTTCTGCTGGGAGCCTCGCACAGCAGGGGCATAGGCATAGTCAGGCAATTCTGCAAGGGCAAGAAAAATCCAGATGGACATCATAGTTCCAGCTCAGCACCAGCTGTGCTAGAGATAGGTTGGCTCGGGGCAAATCTGCTCCAGTGTCTCCAGCTCAAAGCTTGATACCAAGGAGCCCAGTGCTCTACAGATGGGGAAACTGGCACCCACAGACTTGTCCAAGGACATGCAGCAGGCTGGTGGCAGAACTAGGAGTATAGCCCAGATTTCTATTACTCTATCTTGCCTTATCCATTAGGCCATGAGACACATTGATCATCCTTCTGTGCTTTGTGTATCTTGTTTCTTAACTGGGAAAAATAATCACCAATGTTAGTGGATTGTGAATTTCCCAGAAAAAACATGCAGACATATATTTGGGTGTTTGTGTTATTTATTGGTACCTTTCACAGGCAGAAGCCTTTCAGATAAATCCTTACCATTAATTTAGTCTGCATTTATACACTGGTGATCCTTTTGGCAATTGGCTGTAACTCTTGTAATTGAGTTTCCCTTCCTTTTCTTTGCCCCTCGAGTATCAGTGTGTAAGCACACAATCTATTGTACATCTATTTGTGCAGGTATGCCAGTGGGCTGTAGCATCTGTACAAAATAAAGTTATAAATTAAAGGAAGCATCAAATCTTTACTGGAGTTGCATTTTCCAGGAAAAAGAAATGCTCTGAAATTAAATGCTTAATGAGGGATTTCTTAAAAATGACAGGATGGTCCTGGAAGTCATATATCCCACTTCCCTTTCCTCCTTTCATCGCATCTGATGTTTTAAGTAATCACCAATTTAATAAAATGTCATGGCTTCCCAGCAATAATGGAGCAGTGGTTTGGTCCAGCCACCCTCTTGTAGGAAACGTGCAAGGTGGATCAGCCAACTGTTTGGTTTCAGGTCAGTGCTGGCCCCAGTGTGTCGGGGGCAGCTGCAAGCAGCATGCATAATTGAGAGCGCTATAGGACTGTGACAGGGGAGCTTTTCCGGCTGATGCTTGGACAGATGGTGAGCAGCGTACAGAGCAGAGAGCATGCAGTAGATTGGTGCCAAAACTAGGACTCACTTGCCAAAGCTCATGTGAAGTAGGGCTGTGCAGATGAAATAGAGACACAAATTATAGTTTGTTAATGTTCATTGAAACTTTTGGTGCTTAAACTCCTGCTGACTTGAAAAATTCCACAGCAAATAGAAAACCTTAGGAACTCACCGTGTTTTCTACAAATGTCTCCTTCAGTCTCTGATTTACATTCACCTTCTTTCCCAAAAATGTTTAATTGCCACGTTTGGCTTCAGGCTCCTGACTGTTACGAAATTGAGACTGAGCCATTAAGTGTAAACAAACCCCTCACTTTGGTAATAAACTTGGAGTTATTTCTACTTGTTCCACTTCATAGTGCTGCAGCAGTTTTTACTGGGTATGGGGTAGTTTGACAGATTGTGATCAAAGCAGTGATAAATACGTTACTATTTATACTGTAAAACTGACTAGATAAAAACCAAGAGCATTGTCCTAATTTGACTTCCACTATAGAAAGCCTCTCTCCTTTAAGCCTCTTTTTGGGGGATTCTGGCTGGGAACAGAGCTCTGCTTTTATCAGCAAATTGCAAGATCCTCCACAGGCAGGGGGAGAGCACTCAGGGATGCAGGAGAGCGTTTGTGAACTGTTGGTTGGCAGAAATAGTGTGGTCTCAAGGAGCTGGTACTCAAGCACACGGAAAAACCTCAGGTATTTATGTTAAAAGAAATTTTCCTGATTTCTTTTTCCCTTTTGGCTGTTGATTGCACAACCCAAAACACACAATGTTTTGCCTGAAGTGAGATTCCAATGTCTAGCAGTTTGGGGTGAAATCCAGATGAAGCTGAGCCCTTTGACTTTGAGATACTTACAAAAAAGGTGGTTTAGCCCTGGGGAACTTTTAGAACTCAGTGGTGGAGGACTGTCAGTGCTGACGCAGATAGATCCATAAGCAGAATAAGTGATGAGACTTTATAGAGTTTGTGAAACTTTGACAAGATATGCCCCTCTTCAGTGCAGAGGGAAAGCATCTGTTTTCATATTATTGGTATTGCTTCAGGTTACATAGCTTCATTTGGTAGGTGGTGATGGGAAAAGTTACCCACAGACTAATTCTTCAAATGTAGCAGAAAGTTTTGTAAGTAAAACACTGAATTTCTTCAAGAAGTGTGATGCATAACCAGGAGGAACTATAGTTTCCCAGTTTTATTTGAGAGCTCAGTTGCACTGGAGGTCATCATCTCTGGCAGAAAACATCAGCGCTTATTGTCCAGGTAAACTTTCAAACAACTGAAAACAACTGGATAAAAAGAGAATGTTTTGTTGTACACACAAAAGCACTTTGGAAATGTGCACCATGTGTGGTGTCCAGGGATTTTTTTATTTGTTATATGTGTTATACCGCAATAATTGCAATTTGAAATTGGCTCTGCCTTTTCATCTTTAGAAGTAACAAGACTTTCTTCACTGCTAATACTGGCACAGTTATATTTTTTGCAACTAGTACTAAACACATTTCTACAAAGCTTTTCCTAAGAGTTGAAGTGAGTTTTGGTTTTGTTTTTGAAATCCACTCACTGCTTTTCTCTTGTGCTTATGATCATGCTTTGTTTTAGCATTTAAGGCTCAATTCAATGGGAATACTTCCCACCTAAGTAACAGAAATGAACAATTATCTCAGCTACTGTGAGATATATTTTACAGAGACTTGAATTTTCCAAACAGACAATTTAATCCTCATGGAAAAGTATTCAGAAGTGTTCTGTTTTCTAAAAATGTTACCATTTTTATACAAAACAAGCTATTCTTTTGCTTTGTTGCCCTGCAGAGTTCCTTGGCAGAGAAACCGTTCTATGTTCAGTAGGGATGGTTAAAAATATTAGAAATTGGAACTTTAGGCCAGATTTTGAACAATTTTTGGTATAGATTTCATAGAGGAAATGTGTTGTCTTTGGATTTTGGCAGTATTGTGGAAGACCTTCAGGTAAAGGAGATTGCAGTGAAATTTCTGTAATCATGAGGCAAATTACTGTTTCATGTTGTGTTAAGTTTAGTAGTGAAAATACATGTAACAGCTGTCTTTTATTGTGCTAATTCTGCTGGAATTTGTCACTGAGACATTATTAATGACTACTCCTGAAAACGCTTTATCGACTCCATCTCTGCCCATTCCAGGCACCGGGAAGAAACCAGTGCCCACAGCTGGGTCTCATAGAAAGTGACTGTTTGGGGGACCAAAATTTTCTATGCTGTGTGTCAGTCTTTCTAAGTCGCTGCCCCGCTTCTCTTCTGCCGGCAGGCAATGGTTCAGGGCATGGCTTGCTTCTTGGTTCATGAGTGAGAACCAGAGCTCAATTTGTGAGTTTCGACTGTGGATGCAGGATGATTAAGGCTGTCCACTGCTGCAGATAAAGCCCACAGCAAGAGAGGACAGAACAGCCCATGCAACTCACAGCCTGAATTATTAAAGGGAAGCTGGTGACAAGGCAAAGTTATATGCCAGGCTGTAAAATGTAATGGCGAATCACAGATTCGCCACCTATTTTGTCATCTTTCTTCGCAGGGTATCACATCTGCCTGACAACCAGGCAAACATTTAGGGGCTGTAACCTCTTAAACTGCCCAGAAGTTGTGGATTTTAGAAGGATATTTATGATTCTGGCCACAGCAAGGTATTAAATGTGTTTGTGCAATTGTAATTTTGTGCCCTCCTGAAATCATTAGCGAATTTCCTATGGGATTTAATGGGGCCCAGAATTTTGTCCTGCAAAAGGAGTAGTATGTCATGGAGGAGGAAAAGAAACCGGAAGGACATTGTTTCTATCCCTGAAAAAGCAGAGTATCCCCCTACTGGGTCTTCTTCCTTTATGTGCTAAGTCAATATTGTTTGTTTCAGAATCTCAAATGGAAACTTCCAGGAGTATTTAAATATACAAATATTTGCTTATGTGCAAATTGTAAATTGTTTGCTCAAAATAAGTGAAATTTGTCGTTATGTTAAGCTAAATCAAATTGCAGGATAGAGTAATTTGTTACAAATATGATATTTTGTGGCACTTAAACACATTCACCAGCTCATCTGGAAAGCACAATTCTGTAATTGCACACGTCATTGTTTACAAAGGTCTTGACATAGAAAATAATATTAAGAGGATAACTAGCACAGGCTCAGCAGTATTTGTGGATCAATATGCATGGTTAAATAATGGATGAAGCTCAGTTAGTGGGGCTACTCTAATTTAATCTCATCTTCCAGTAAAAGAGATACCTAGCCATAGCTTCAACTACTTGAACCAACTACTTTATACCGAGAAAAGACATTTACTACTCATTTAATCTGTATTCAGATGAAAAGACACTTGCCTTGTTATTTTTAATTCCTTCATAAATTTGGAATGGTATTGCTTTCATGACCTTGTTATAATTAGCAGTAGCTGTTTCTTGTTAATGACCTGGAAATCCATATAATTCAACTGACAAACTGACAGCCTGAGTAATTAACAAGGTTTGACCAGTATCTGAAGCACTCTGCAAAAGATTTTGTCCTCTGACACTAAAAAATTTTCTCTGAGCTTTCATATATAAATATATCCAACACTGTACATGGTTTCTCCAAAGAGGTTACAAAATCACCCTGCTGAGAAGTTTGTCTGTAACATTCATCTAGAATAGAGGCTGTTACCTAAAAATCCTATTTTGCACCACATTTATGCTGTGATTAAAACTGCACTAACACCACTGATATTTATAAATCCCTGGCAGACTATAGCATCATTTCTACATGGCTTGCAAAAAAAGACTTTAAAAGAGAAAACATTAGGCTATCCTGCATAAAGAAGCTTCCAAACCTCTCCACTAGCAGCAAATATACTTTTCAAAAGGAGTTTGTCTCTTTTCAACAAAAACTGCACTGTTAGCTGTTGGGGCCTGATCAGTCAGTTCTCCAGAGCAGGCATTCCTAGCACTCACTACACTGGGATCTGGGTCTGTCCCTGACCCTTCTTGGCTGTTTATTACTACCTGGCCCATGTCCGTCGAATTGTCTGCACCCATGTAAGTAACAGGAAATCATTTCTCATCTCTGGGAAATATTTTTTAAATGGTATCAAGGCAGGTTTTTGTGGTATGATGTTCAGAAAAACTAAGGCATCTTGTAATGTTGCAGCTGCTCCGTATGGATTTATTGATACACACAGCACTTTACAATGAAAAGGAAAAGTCAATGCCCAAGGCAGTTTTCAATCCAACACACAATGCTCTTCTGCATAATACATGGTAATTTTATGTGGGCCAAATTCAGCGTGCACACACCCTGCTTCCAGAGTTGCTGTGAAAATTAGTTTTGTTATTGTTTGTGAAGGCATTAAAATCTAGATAGATTAACTCCATAGAAAAGATGAGGAGGAAATTAATAATCCTGTCTCCAAAGTAAACAATGCATGGGAGCACACAGTGAACAAAGGGGAGAAACCAAAATATCGAATAGCTGCTCTGTACGTGGCCACATTCATCCTGTGCAATGCATGGGGCGGTGGCTCTGACAGAACTATGATGTGTGCATATGTAGTTATGCTGGCGGGTGCTGCAGTTGCACAGGAAGGCTGTGTTAAGGCAGCAGATAATTCCTGGCTTTCAAGCACTTCGCATCCTTTGTTTCTTGGCGACGAATGACCTTATTTTGTTACAGTAGCATGAGAATTCCTGTACCATATCACCAGCAGTGTTTATGTTGAAGCAACTGCCCTGACACTGGAGTCCTTATGTAGAGAGAGACCTGGTTTTGCAGTGAGACATAGCCCAAGGCCTCCATTTAACAGGACTTAAGCTTGCAAACACTCCATTGATCTTGGCACTTAAATTTACACACTTCTAAGCACTCTGGTGAGCAGGGACTTCAGGGGAAGCTGTTCTTGTATAGAATAGAAATCATGTGAAACCCTGAACAGAAGGTATCAGCAAAAACATTTACAAATTTCAAGACCTTTGTGGAGTTTAATTGTATTTGGCCTTGAGAAGGTCTTCGGCAAAGTGTTTGGGCTTTTTAGACTATACAGCACTTTGACCTTGTGCAAACTAGGTTCTGCCCTTGCTGTCTGATGGTGAGAAGGATTTGTTCTGGGATGCTACATAATTTAGGGATTTTAGGTCTTCGTGTAGACATAGTAAATGGCCTGAATTCTAAGGAAGAAATGAGGAACAGCACCTGGGACTATATGGGCTCTCCGCAGATGCCACTTTAGCACAGCAGTGCGTCCTGTGTTACGAATGTGGAGCTAAACACATAGCAGCTGTCAGCCTGCAGAGAGAGCAGCGGGAGCGTGTTTCTCTGTGAGAACTGCTCTGTCCTCGGTCGCTGAGGCTCGAGTGTTGCAAATGACATGCAGATTCACTTGAATGCAAGCGATGGCAGCTCTCTGCTGGTGGAGGTAAGAGGCAACAAACCTGTCTTTCATTGATGATTTCCAATAGGTAGAGTGCACACTTGAAGTGCTATTAGGAATATATTGTGGGATAGATGAACTTCCCTTTACGACAGGGGACAGCATGATGAATGAGAGCCTCGCCGCTGACGTTTGCTAGGACACTTTGTGGATAAATATACCGTTAATCTTCTCACAAAGCACGTCTCTATTGTAGAGCACCAGCCATGTCAGCGTAGGAATACCATCAAAATCCAGGCAGTTAAAGCTCCGAGAGACAGGCAAGCTTTGGTGCTAGCATGGTTTCCACCTTCAACTGCACCCGCCTACTTGGTGAGTTATTGTTATTGTATGTGTAAGTAACTCTGCAGACAATTTACATCTTAACCAATGCAGCACATTTGCTTTCTGACAGCTTTAGCACCCTGATTACATATAATCTGTTCAGGCCATAGGGAAGAACTGCTTCCCTTCTTAGTCCCTCATCACTCACATGTGTCCCTCCGGTCTCTGACCCTCTTCCAAGCATGGAGGAAGCAGCATTCACTCCGCTCATCCCTGGCTTGTTAGGAAAGGCATCCTAGATTCATGGCATGACTTAGGAACCACAGGACCCACACAGGGTAACTTGACCACCTTTTATTCCCAGGTTTTTACCCTCAAACCAGTTCCTTCTCTTTGGAGGCTGCCTGGGATGCTTCGTTCTAACCCAGTCTCCAAGGAGGTACTTTGTGTGGCAGAGCTCCCAGCAAGGGACACTGTGTCCATCCCAACGATTCCTCGAGACATGTTTTTCGGGAGCACTGCTGTGTGGTCAGGCAGGACACAAACCTTAGCTTTAAAGCTACATTTGCAGAGGTTGAGGCCTAAGCAGTTTTTATGTAGCCCCTGGGTTTATGCTGAGCCAGAGTTCTGTCAGCTCCAGCTCAGCACTGCAGCAATTCAGAAACCCCATCACTGTAACAGTGACACTGGTATATCACCATTTATTCAGTCCAGGAGCAATTAGCTGTGTAATAGCCCCCAACTTCAGGACTACTGTCTCACAAAAGGTTTAAGATACCCACTTTACAAAATACAGGAACATATGAAAGAAAACTTTTAGACAGCAAAACGCATATCAATGATGCCTGGATTTAGGCTCTAGAGAAAGCATGTCACAGCCTCTGTACAAATAATTACAACTTAATCAATTTTAGCACAATTAAATAGATGATAACAAGGGAAATTAGTATGCAAATAAATTTTAAACCACCAGGAAAAGTTTATTTCTCTCTTGTCACAAGCTGATTTTTTTGTTTGACAAGATCAGATATATTTTGGTAATTATTATGTATATATTACGTAAGCAGGGAGAATGATCATTGTCCATGCTAGCTTCGGTTGTGTGATAATATCTGCTGTTATTGGCATTTATGTGCGATTGATTGGTCACAATCTCAGATGATAAAAAGGTTCTTCTGGACACTATTATGAAGAGGCTCAGCATGTCAGAACAGGCTGGGACAGAGGCTGGTTGGGTGTGACCATCGGCAGCTGTGAAATCCAATGTAACCTGTGTCTCAGGAAGTCCTTCTAATGCTGATTGCTGAAAGGATGAAGTGTGTTTCAGGGGAAGGATCATTGTTTTTCTTTGACATTCACCCCGGTCACTGTCAGAGAAAAGATAGGAGGACAGAGACAGATGAACTTTGAGCCTGATCCAGTATGGCTGGTTTTGTGTTATAAGGACATTATTAATTATTCAAGAGCAAAGAAAGTCTTTAGAATAGCATGGCCTCAGTGAATAATGGTAATAGACTCAGACAACTGCACTGGTTTTGGTGAAGGTGCTGCTGATTTAATAAGCAATCAAGACCTGATGGAGTTCACTGTCACTCCAAACACTTCTGTAAAGTGCAGTTTTAATTTTGGAGTAAGATCTGTCCAGGCTGAGCACTGTGCGCTGTATCATCTGTTAGCAGAGTGCCATGTGAACAAGTAAATGTGTTTGTAAAGAAGCTGATGTGGAAGTGAAAGATGGCAAATACTTTAAAAGCATTAATGAGTTGGAAACAGGTCAGCAATAGAGTCCTGCCTCGTTAAAGATGTCCTCTTGGTTCAGAATAATTGCCAGTGAAAGTAGGGCTGACATTCTCAGATGAACTGCAGAAGTAGAAATTAATCACAAAATGTCCATTACCTTCTGCTGCCAGGAGGATAAGGGAATGCCCAGTTTTAGCATTACCAGCCAAAATGATAGAATCGTGGAATGGTTTGGGTTGGAAGGGACCTGAAAAGGTCATCTAGTCCAACAAGCCTGAAAGGAGCAGGGCCATCTTCAACTTGATCAGGTTGCTCAGTCTTTTAAAATGTAACCCTCCCCTTTAAGAATCTGTTTATCTATGTGAAATTCAGATGTGTGAAATAAGTTGTGTTGGGCCAGACCCTCAGATAGCGTAAATCCCAGGGAATTGTCTGTATACAATGAGCGAGAATCTGTCCCATTAATCTTATTGCTCTCCTAAGAAAGAAGCCATATCATTCTAGACCTTCCCTCAGGCCAGAACTACAAAGAGAGCTCTGAAAAAGAGCCAATTTACAGATAAGCAGGTTTTCATTCAAGCCCAGGGACTGCTTTTGTATTTGTTTGTTTCCCTTCTTAGCCTAAAACTAATTTAAGGAATTTCATGTTTTGTATTTTGGATAACTTTTCTTCTGTAGATGAATTCCTAAAATTACCTTTCCCTAAATCCTATTAGTGACCTCTCCATTTAAGGGGTAACAGGGTTTCTTCCTATTGTTAAACAGGAAGAAAATCTTAACGATGAGTATACAGTCATGAGAAAGAAGATTTCATTATATTTCTGGAATTATAAAGATGAAAAATGTGCTGTGATTAGATTTGGACAATAGCATTTCAGTAGCCAAGTTTGCAGCAAAAAAAAAAAACCCTGAACAACTAAGAAATTGTTTGGGTGTGGGGGAATCACAAACTTTTTGTTAAAAACCGTCATGGTTCCCCTAGATTTTACCATTTCTTTCTAAACTGAGATGGAGATAATCTTGCATCATTGAGGTGGAGTATATCACATAGATGATGTCTGTTGGGAGCAATTTTCACTGGACATTGACCCAGTCATGCAAATTCTCATTTATTTGAGTGTTTTTTTCCACATAAGTTATCCCATCAACATTAGTCCATAGACTGAGAGAGCTTCAAGAGACAGAATCATTAGTTCAGCTGATTTCACCTCATGTGTGTTGTGGGCAACTAAATTCCCAGTCACCCCCTGTGTTGAGTCCAGCACAGCATATTTTTAGGAAGAGTTCAGGAAGACAGCTTTTGATTTCAGGATGTTGAGAGCTGGAGAATTCAGTTTCCCAGAGTCACCTCTTCTGATTGCTGTTTAGATTCACTGTTTGAAATTGTTGTTTTCTTTGCAATTAAAACTTTTCTGGCTTCCCCTTTCAGTTCTTGACATGCCTTTTCTGCTGTACTAAGACATCTTCCACTGTGTTGCATTTCTTCCCAGTGAAATACTTGTACAGTGTAATGTAGGCACTTTTCATTCCTCTTATTGACAAACTGAACACACTGGTACTTGAACTCTTCCTCTAGGGCCTCTCCCTGGCCCTCCCAGGAGTTCTGCCTGCATCCCTTTCTCAGCTGATGGCAAGACCAACATTTTAAGACTCAGTGACTGTAACAGAACTAGCTGCATATTTAATGGATTTCTCACAGAATCGTGACCAAAGGTGGTAAATTTGGCTAAGTAGGTCAAATAGCATTGACTATGAATTCCTATTGGATATGATACGAGCTGGACTGTGCCTTTGCACAGGCATAAAGAGAAGTGTTGTTCAGCACTGGATGCTGCCAAGTAGTTCAGTTGAATTTGCTGCAGTCAGCCAGTCCACATTTGGCATACAAAGAGATTGCGCACAACTTGCTGAAATGTATTCACTGAGTCACATCATTGAGTGCTTAATCTCTAGGAAAGTTAACTTTTTCGGCACAGGGTAGATCACATCAGCAGGATTCTTTCTTATTTATTCCAGGTGCTGATAATGGCTTCTGCTCCTCTTGCAAGAGAGATTGTGGGAAAAGCTATGGGAGCTGCTTTGATGTCATATCATGTTGCTTTTACATGAACATCAAAAATGCAAAAGCACGGCTTGTTCGCTGTAGCTCAACACAGAGGCAAGGACACTTAAATCAAAGAACTTGCCCATACCAACATCTGAGTGGGTAGGCTGCATTATTAGGTGGATCTCTGGGGGGTTTAAGATATGATGCCATCTAATGGAATCCTCGGGCACCACAACTGGGGCTGTTACCCTTACTGTACTTGGTAGGAATCTGTTAACTGGCAGCTCTTCCCTGGGAAGCTGCACTGGTAGGAATAAAATGACAAGTCTGTGCCAGTACTCGCTGACCGCACAGCTGTGTTCACAGGCAGAGTTAAAGTCATTTCTTGACGTGCCTCCTGTGACACCCACGCTGCCGCTCAGCTTTCTGATTTCCTTGATGCCCTCTTTGAAATGTTTGATGTTCCTTTGAAACATCAGTATTTCTTCGTTTGACACTTCTGATGCTGATGACAAGGAAGAATAAGTGGCTGTAGCTTTGCAAAAACAAGTTGGAAGTGAGAAAGTCCTTGTTGAGTTTTGAATCCTCAGCAGTCTGTTCTACCCCAAGAAGTACAATGTTTTCCCCCATCTGAAGACTCCCAAAATGACTTTGTGTATTTGGGTCATGTACATCAGAGGATCATCTTTTGTCCTTCAATATTAATGCTTTTCTGAGAAATCAGCAAGGAAATGGAAAGACTTTATAGCCTGTAAGGCAAAAGTGGTATTTTTGCTTCAGTCACTTGATTTGACATTTATTTTTCAGAGTCTCTGTCCAAAAAGCACCCCTGCTTCTCCCCTTAGACTGTTTTGATTCCTAGTAGAGCTTCTCACCTGTATTCCTTTTTGCTTTCTTTGATACCTCTAAGGCATCACCTTGGAAGTGAAAAATAGGCTTAATGGAGGAGTTTCTTGTCTGTGATTCTACTTTGTATCTGAGAAGCAATAAAGCAGATTTTCTAAATCCCTTCTTATCTCTGTCACTTCGAGCCACTTTCAAGCTAGCAATGCAGAGCACTTGCAATTAAACCCTAGGCAGAATTTCTGATGATCTTCAGTGTCCATGGGCATTCACTATTCTGCAAACCACCCCCAGTCTATTCACACTGAAACTGAAGCACTTACATGGAAGAAGATGGGGATGGAATCAGGTGACTGAGCAGGTGTGACACATCTATAAACAGTCATAGGAGACTTTTCATGTTGTTCCTCACTCTTGGGACTTGCAGAGTTTTAACTACTGAAATGGAAGCAAAGGGTTCTGAATGTAGTTGAGAGATTTGTGTACCAGGTTTGTGTCCACCTGCAACTGGACAGTCATTATCTGCTTTCAAAACACTGGCAGCTAAGCTTGCTAATGAGTCTGTTTTTTAAGAGAAGAAAAGGAAATCGAGTTACATTTTCTACATCCTTAAATCCTTTTGAGGATTCTATTCTTAGAGTAAAACCCTGATGAAATGCAGAATTTTCAAAGTACTAGTAGTTAGAAATAGGAAACCAGTTACAATCTAACAAGTAGCCAGATTGGAACAAAATACAAGTGATTCATAAACAGCTTTGTGCTTACTCAAGCCCTTCCTATCAGGGAGGCAACAGAGGCTAAATTGACACTTGCAAATTGTGTGAAAACACCCCCACCATTTGCCTTCACGTGGGTAGTGGTGGGGTTCTGATCACAAAGGTCTGTTCTGAAGATGCAAACACAATTGAACGAGAAACACCGCTTACCTAGACTTCTTTGTACTTCAGAAGGATTAGTTCAGGACACTAACACAAGCATATTTGATAGCTTTTGTTTTGGAAAAACAGTAATTAAAAATTCTTTTTCTTTTGTCCTCTAGTAATTGACTTAATTTTCTTAATAAATCAGGTCCTGAAACTCTTCTTAAGAAAGACAGTTGCCAAGTGATGCTGGTGCATCCCTTTGTATCCCAAGGTGGACATGTACAATCTTATGATGGTACTGAGATAATAAGGGTGTTGTTGAGTCCTGATCACATAAGGGATGAGACTCTGGATCAGCTCTGCAAGGCAGTGCAAGCTTTGTGCATTTGTTGAGGGTATAGATAGCCAATAGAGGATAGATAAGTAAAAGCAGTATGTGGATCTCTTGAGTGCATGAATTCCAACGGAGCTGTCAATAAGAGTGTCAATGCACCCTTACTAATAGCCTGCTAATTGTTTGCTGGCTTCTATTGATCTTCAAATTGCATAAAGTCAAGATCAATTTCCTGAGTAATGCTTCTGACATTTGTAAGCAGTACCCAATATAATAATTGATCTTAGGTCATCTTGTTTGGGACTGACAATGTTGTAAATGTCCACTGATCAATACATTCCCAGAGAGTGCTTTAGTGATACCTTTTGGAAGGAGATGTATGTCTTATAGAAGCTGTATGCACTGCCAAAGCTTTTCTGAAAACACAGAAAGAATGGCCTTCTTTTTCTTCTCTGACCCTCCCATGTGTCTATCTGGTCCCTGTAGAGTTGTTGCTTTTCCCTGGACCTGTAAGAAATGCAGCACCTGTATTTAAGAACTAGAGTATTTTAGGAGAACAGCTTGGTGTGAAATCTATTAAAGTATGTTCAAAAAACCACACATTCCCATCTGAACTAGGTAGTAAATTGCATTACACTTCAGCATGGGTTGTTTGTCCTAATTTCCCAACCAGCACTGTCTTACCATTATACCCCTAGGACTTCCTCAGCCATCCAGTCTGGCAGTGAAGAGAGAGGGATCAGTCACAATTTCTTCCTTAGACCTGTTCCCCAACCCCAGGCTGAGAGCACCTGATCTGATTCTTTGCCAGTTGTACTTCCTTCAAGGGAACTGAAATATGCATTATTCTTTTCCACTATTGTCAGCCTGGAAAGTTAAAAGAAAACAGAAGCCAGGCTCCAAAAATATATCAGATAGTTTTAAAATATATATAAATGTCAGAATGGTCTTCAGGCATTGTTGGGCCACTTCATCATACTTGAATTAGATCATTGAACTCCAGTTTTCTCTCTAACCATCAGTATAAAAACTAGCATTCCTCTCTAGATCCATGCCACAGTGAGGAAAACCATTAGAGCACCAGTCTATGCAAAACCTTACACAGCAGGATCCCATAATACAATTGCAAGAGTTGGCGTTGGCACTTTTCCATCTTCTGAACCTTCAACAGATGATGGGACAAGGGGAAATGGCCATAAGTTGCACCAGGGGAGGTTCAGACTGGATATTGGGAAGAATTTCTTTACCAAAAGGGTGGTCAGGCACTGGCACAGCTGCCCTGGGAGGTGGTTGAGTCACCATCCCTGGAGGAGTTTAAAAAAAGGATAGATGAGTTTTTAAGGGACATGGTTTAGCAGATGATGGCTGCGGTTGGACTCGATGATCTCAAAGGTCTTTTCCAACCGAAAGATTCTATGATCATTGGTTGATACGCAGAGAATATGATTTAAAGCAGATTTGTTTCTGCCTTTCAACTCGAGCTTATCCCCAGCTCTGGCTGGGCTGGTAAGGTGGGTGAAGGAGAGGGTGCATGTCTGAGATACCCCAGAGCACTAAGGGAGGATCTAGGAATGGTGCTGTCTCAGCTTACCTCTTCCTTGTCTTCTCTGGTTTGGATACAGTGTTTTGGTTCTCAACTAACGGGAGAAGTTCAATAAGATTTGCAAATGGAAAAATGACTCCAGCCTGCCCTGTGTGCTCTTATTAATCACAAACTGTAGTATAAACTGAATCAAACACTGGTCTTGCAGCAGAAAGTTCTGGTTTGAGAGGGAAGCTTGGGGGTGCACTGAGGACAGGATCCTGGCTCTTGGTCTCCACTTGTTTTTTCAGTCCCCCTTTGAAGTTCTTCTGCCTTATGTCTTCCTTGCAGTAAATATCAAAAGCCAGTGTGAGTTTTCCTTGTTGTCATCAAGATAAGCGATAGGCAGTTGTGTGCTGAGCAGCCTGGTGTTCCCTGCAGTCTCAAAGTAACCTTAGTAGCAGCCTGTGCTTCACCACCACTGCAGCATTGCCTGGCTGCTGCTGTCCCTCTTAATCCCTTCTAGCATTTGAATAACCTTGCTGAAGCCAACAGATTTAAGCATGTCTAGCTTACCTCAGTGTACTGCTTGCACTGGTCCTCTTGGGATCAGCGCTGTGGAGATCTGGGTCTGCAAAGAACCCTGTAATATGGAAATTGAAATATGGGAAATGCCTCCACATGTCCCCAGGTGGAAGGTCCCTAGTGAGAAAAGTCTAAGAATTTTGCACCAGCTATGAAGAATGTGGTAACAGTGCACTGACTCTGCCAGCTTCCCGAAGTAGTTAAATAACAGCCATGTGCTCGTGATAGGGAGGTAAAACTAAAGTGGGTCAAAACTTTATATTGCAATAGCTTCTTTTCCTCAATTCCTTTCCTGCAAAGAGGAGGAGCTCTTAAAGCGATGGTGATTTGTACATAGGCCATGTTTTCTTTAAATGAGAGTATTTTTTCTGCTTGCCTTTTGTTATTTTATTCTTTTGACAGCTAGATGAGGCTGTATTAGGCCTCTGCACATCCCACACCAGCACCCAGTTACAGAACCAGAGCCTGTCATTCTGACTCTTCATTATGATACAAGTGCTGGTGCTGTACATAACAGAAGGCATGAATACATCAAGAAAGACAAGTCTAATTTACTTGGACTTAAAGACCTACCTGTGCGAAATGCTAGAATGACAGAAATTAGACAAACTGCAAAAGCAGTAAGATCCTTTTCTTTTCCCCTTTTCTTCCTTCCTTAAAAGCAAATTAGGTTTCAAGAAAACAAGGATCATTATAACTGGTCATTGGCTTTTGATTTCTACTGAACCACCATAACTGCTTGAATTGTTAACAAGGACTTTGACAAACAGGAATAGGTAAATGAGTGGAAAACTCCCCCCACAAGACGTTAATGGATACTAACAAATATGCCTTCTGGTGACATCTTATGTGCAGGATTGGTTTCTCATTACCACAGACCAAGTCATGTAGAACTTGCAGTTTGCCTTTTACCATAATTTATATCCAATAGTGTTCTAAGCAGACTCATAAAAAATGGCAAACAATCCATATCTATCATGTTTTATGTTTGGGTGAAGAATATGGGTATTACTTTTATTAAGTTTCATGAAATATCTGCTCTTATATTCAACGTAATAGATGACTGACAAAGTGTTTTGTAACATGGGTTAGGGGTAGCGTACAGAAGGAGGGGGTGCTAAAGAAGAGAAGGGTGTTGGGTAGAATTTTTATCTTACTGAGGACAAAGAAGCCATAGACCCTTCTTTGTCTTGGGGCAAGTACGTGCAGGAGACTTTCTCGTATAGCCAGAGCTATCTATAACAGGACAATATTTTCTGCAAAGCTTCTTAAACACATTTTGCCAAAATAAATTGATCCTGACAGAAGCCTTCCTGTCACCTCTACATTCTCTCTTGAGCACAGCCTGCCAGTTGTGCTGAGATTTGCCAGATTTACAAATCTCTGCTGAGGACTGGACGGGGTCTTTGTGATATTAGATGTCCGAGTATGTAGCTGTTTCTCTCTTCCAAAGTGTATTTACTATAAAATACAGAGACTGCAGATAGCTTATCCCTCCCTAATCACTACTTTGGAAATGTAGCTTTGTCACAAGGGAGTTTCTCCAGGAGCAGATACATTAAGCTGGAAGGTTTGTATTCAGTTACCTTATTAATGTGGCCTTGTCTTTCCTCTTTTAAAAAATTGGGTGTATACATAGCCAGCACTTCAGAAATGTGAAAGCCCTAGGTGCTTCTCTCTGACACAGAGCCCAAAGCTTTCACCTTCTTTGCTCTCCTGCATGGATGAGATGTAAGGAGCAGCCCTGTGGGATTGCTGATGCAGTTGGCCATGCAAGTCCATGCCAGATCATTTCTTGGGCATCGAATATAGCAAGATGAAACAGTAGTGGTGATAAAACACTGGCACTTCAGTAGTTTAGGTGATATCCAAGTGGCTAAGAAGGCCAATGGCATTTTGGCCTGTATCAGAAACAGCATGGCCAGCAGGACCAGGGAAGTGATTGTGCCCCTGTACTTGGCAGTAGTGAGGCCACACCTCAAATCCTGTGTTCAGTTTGGGCTCCTCAGTACAAGGACATTGAGGGGCTGGAGTGTGTCCAAAGAAGGGCAACGAAGCTGGGGAAGGGGCTGGAGAACAAGTCCTACGAGGAGCGGCTGAGGGACCTGGGGTTGTTTAGCTTGGAGAAGAGGAGGCTGAGGGGAGACCTCATGACTGTCTGCAACTGCCTGAAAGGAGGTTGTAGTGAGATGGGTGTTGGTCTCTTCTCCCAGGTGACCGGTGACAAGTGATAGGACAAGAAGTAAAGGCCACAAGTTGTGCCAGTGGACATTCAGACTAGATATTGGGAAAAATTTCTTCACTGAAGGGGTTGTCAGACACTGGCAGAGGCTGCCCACAGAGGTGGTTGAGTCACCATCCCTGGAGGTGTTTAAAAGATGGATAGATGTGTTTCTCAGGGATATGGTTTAGTAGTGGACAGATATGATTGGCCTCAATGATCTCAGAAGTCTTTTCCAACCAGGCAGTTCTGATTCTATGATCCTCTGGTTTCCAGGGACTTAAAGAGCTGTTTCCACAACTCTTGAAGTTACTAGTTGCTGTGGTACCTTGGCCTGCTTTCTTCTTGCTCGATAGAATTGTTAAACAAGAATCATGGATCCTAAGTCTCTTCGTCACCTCTTCATTCGTGGTTAAGTGTGTTTACCTTGTGCTTCCAAGCCTGGATAAGTCCTGTCCTTGGAGGCTTATTCTTTCACAGGTTTGGGATGCCTCCCTGAACTCCTCCCTGATAATCATTTCTTCAGGCTGTGGCTTGTAAGCAAATCCATGCCTGTGTCTTGAGACACTGTGGGGGACCCTTCCAACACTTCTTCAACCGTTTCATGGAGGAAGGGCCCTAGTGAAAAATAAGGAGAAGTAGAAACAATTGGTTAAGTAGAGACAGTGTCCCATAAGAAAGCCTGCTTGCTTTTAACTTCCTTTTCTGTCCCATAGCCAAATGACTGTAGGGATGAATCAGACATGGTGTGCCTTCTTGGTGCATTCATAAGTGCCCTTGAACACAGGCTATGTCTTTAGACCCACCTCCTAAGATGTGATGTCTAATACTTTAAAAATTTAAATACTAGCAATCAGCACAAAATGGAGTTTTGGCTCACAACCCTCAATTCAAGAAGGCAGCAGCTGGATTTGGTCTGCCTGGGTTAGGACTGAGATTCCAAATCCCAGCACTAGTCACTACCTTTTAAAATTTAAGCATCTCTTGTACTGACAAATTGCTTTTTAAAGTAAAAATCTGGAATGAGAGCAGCTTGCTGGAGTTCCAGCAGGGACAGGGGGGAGGGATGCATCTTATGTGTGTGTAAAAGAAAAATTGAGGGAATGCTTCATGTCTTCTAATCGTTACTTGTTGTAAAACAGAACTTGGCCCCTGGGAGGGTGTAGAGGTGTGCCTGTGTTTATACCTGAGGAAGATCTTGGGGGCAGAACGTGCTTTTGTGCTGTTCAGAAGGATGCTGGGGGGCTCTCAGGTTGACACCCACTCCAGTGCTCTTCCTCTCTGAGAGCAGATTGTTCGGTGAAACAAACTGCAGAGGAAATGAAGAAGAGCAGCCGCGGGGGAGTCCGTATGCTTCTGTAAAGCATAGTCAAGTATTGAACCTAAAGAACCTGGCCAGACCTGGGAGAGTGGTTTCCATGGTTAATTTACTCTTCTGTGTTACTGATTTTTCTTTTCATTATGTTTGAAATTGGGAGTGCTTTATTCAACATTAGTAGCCAATGGCAATAAACTGCAAAGATGAGACTTTGCAGAGATACAGAGCGAGGGAGAAGAAGAGGTGTGAGAAATTGAAATGACAAGGTCACGTTGGTGACTAGTGGTGTGGAGGAAGGAAATTTTTACCCAGTGTGCTTTGATGAGTAGTTAGAAGAGGAGACCATAGTAGGCAGGGAAGTCCTTAGAGGCCAAGCTGACGTCTGGAGCGCAGCTGGTGTAAAATAAAAGAAAATTGAATTGTTTCTGTTTTAAATGAGTGTATTTGGGAGATTATTGTTATTCTCTTTTTCAAGATGGAGACATCTGAGTGTATTTTCATTTGGGAGGGACTCAATATCAACTGCCGACTGCATCTCCGTGTCTGCACATGGGAAGTGAATGCAAGCATGAATCACGGCGGTTCCATCTGTCACCTGTGATCACAGCAGGTCTGACTATTCAGGTTTTTATCTGGAGTCAAAATCCACTGAAAGTGTGATCATGCATTTGAGATCTTATGATTCAAAGTCTGTTTGTAGCCAAAAGCTTTGTTGCCTCAACTATCCTCATAAGGTTTCCCTTCCTTTCTGTTCAGCTGTGGTCCCAAAGTGCAAACAATGTATTTTTCTGTTTGGGAGTAAGCATATATATTCATTTTACTGAGAAAATACTTTGCAAACACTGAAAAATGAGGCTTTTCCAGAAATTTAACATATTGAAAATTATAATATTATGGAGTTGTGGGGGAGTTAAGATATTTTTGATTGATCTAAAATGGGTCACATCATGCTCTGGAGTGACTTGTAGTATACTTGTGCTTCTGACGTTTCTCTGAATGACCCCAGCCCATATTGCATAGTTTGAGGGATGTATTAAAACAACTATGCACAAGGCCACCTTCCTTTTAGAAGGAGACCAAAGGAGAGAGGCTGGGCATGTCTGTGTGGGTGGATACAAACCACCAGGTGTCTGTAGTACCTGCTGCAGCCTGCCAGCCATTGGCCAAGCTGTCAGCTCAGCAGATAAGTCCTGCTTATACCCTGCCAGGTGCTGAGGTTTCACTGAAGGTGGTCAGAGCCTCTGAACCAGGGCTGCCTCACAGAGAAGGCAGGTGACCATCAGGGCAGTTGAACCCTGTGTAGCAAACAGCCCCCACTGCCCCCATTCCACCCTGAAGTGCTTCAGGGTGGCCAGGAATTGAAGAAGGAAAAACACAGACAAAAGCAGACAACCTCCTTTCATTGCTTTGGGGTTTGAGATTATATAAACCTCATCTTCATTTAGTCCAAAGTGAAATAGCCTTTCCCCAGGTACTGGTGAGGCTCATGGTCTCAAATTAGGTGGAAGTGCTTTCTGTGGCTCTGCAGTTGTTTCTCTGCACAGTAGTGCGTGTCACCCTGGCTTTTACTTCATTTCCATTTGAGCAAGCAAAAAGCACCATCGCATAGGCTCTGAGCAGCTTGCAGATGACTTGACGTGACAAAAGCAAAGTGCAGGGTTCCAGCAATCAGTAGCTCCCAAACTGCCTGTCACATTGTCCTCTCCTTTGCATCTAAAGCCAACTAAAAAAGTGGGCCAGGCAGTATCAGGAAGCAAGGCTGGCTGGGACCCCAGGGATCCTGCAGACCCCTTCTCCTGCTGGGGCAGACCTACTTTAGCAGTGGTTGTGCAAAGCGGGGCTGAGTTATCTTTAACCCCCTAAGAAAAGGCCCATTTGCTCCAGTTTGGTAGATTGCTCCTCAGGCCTCTGACAGGGAGTTATGCTGCACCTTTATGTCAGTCGGGGCCAGGACTTTCTGGGAAGGTTGGTAGCTCCGACAGAAAATTTGTAGGGGTCAGTAGATCTAAAAAGGCTGAAAAACTAGTGCTGTAGGAGTCAATATAGGAGTATTTAATATCTTTTCTGTCTGTTGGGAAAACAAGAAGCATTCAGTAGCTCAATGGAAAAGGAAGAAAAATCCCAGCTTGTTAGCAAACAGAGTTACATTTCTGAGTGGAACTGACTTTTGAAGTGGATTTCATTAGGGGCACTGGAGGGGGATGGGTGCATCTGGATAGCTAATTCGTTTTGGCATCTGGGAATAGTGAGTATTATTTGAACTGTTTGACTGATAACTACACAAGGGATCCTGTTTTTCAGCACGCTGTGAGGCACAAAGTATGATGTTCTGCATGGGTCTCTGCTCATTCTTGGATCTGGACTGTTTATCCTTAGTGGGAAATAAGAAATGCCACAGGTATAGGTAGCACAGAGCACAAATCTGCCCTAGCCTTCCCAGGAGATTTCTGCTTTGAGGATCTCCTCAACAAGCTTTGAGTCAGCCCTGCTCCCCATGACCAGAGTTAGCAGCATCCTTCCTTTACCTGTGAAGATTTAGCCTCTTCCCTCACTGCCCCAGCTCCCCCATTCTTCAGGCAGCCCTGCCCACAGTTTCAGTTTTGCAGCATTGGAAGGATTTTTCAGATGCTGCATCCAGCCCTGTCTCCCTCCAGGCAGGCTTTTGTTAGAGACAAATCCACCTGACAGAGCTTGGGACTGTTATCTTGCCCGTTATCAGCACAGCTTAGCTGAGAAATGTTACTGGGAAATACTAGGCTGAAATGCAGCAGCAGCAGTGTATGAGGCAAAATATTAGAGGTCTCCATTGAAATCCCAGAGTACGCCAACCATTCCCAGGTAAAGAATCTTTCTATCCGTCACCAAGTCAGCACAGACATAGTGGTGGCTGGTAGTAGTAGTAGACCTTAGGAAGGCTGACTGGAGCTGAGGGTGAAGGAAAGGAGAGGTCAGTGAAGACAATTCCTGAAAAACTAACCTGAGTGTCTTTTTCTGAGCCCTAATCCAAGGAAGAATTAATCAGATAAGGAAATAATTACGGTTTTGACAGAGGAATTAAGGAAATTAGTTCAGACACATTCGCTCTCAACAAGGTAGCAGAGAAGATAATTACTCAGAGGGAAAATTTTACCCAGCCTTTTCTGTCTCTAATAGCAGCTCAGCAGAAAAAGACCCAGAGAAAAACCTCACCAACTTCAAAGTGCAACTGCCCCCTCAGGGCAGCTCTCAACTCTTCACAGGTATCACCTGGTGTTGAGTATCCTCTGCCTGCATTCCTCCAGGTACTGGAGTAGGAAGTAGCAGCGAAGCACATCACCCTGTGCCTAGAGCAATAGTGGATTTCCAGAATTTAAAAATCCATCCTGGACTACGTAAGGTTTTCTGTTTGTATTTGTCTCTATTTTGTGTTGCTGCTTGAGCTTTTGAGACAATATGCAGCATCCCTTTAAACATCCTTAAAAGAAACATTCACCAGACTTCGGGGGCAGGCGTTTGCCTGTTATCAGCTGTAGGCACAGCTTTATTTAGTGCTTTTAGAGGTAGCAGATGCACATCTCTAAAGGCCAGTCCTTTGGTCTTGCTCATGCACATCTGTGTGTGATTAGACCATCACACTTCCAGATGATCACAATTACCTGGGTCCTTGCTTCATTTTGAATGGTGACAGGAGCTTTCCCAAGGGAGGAAAGAGCATGTCTGCAACCTTCTCTGGTTAATTCAGAGGTGAAGGCCACATAAAGGCTTCTGGCGCTAGAAAAAAGCTCAGATAACAATCCTGACACTGAAGTGGCTGTGGTTTCACATTAGATCTTGCAGGAAGCAGCTTAATTTCTTTTTCAGCACTAGCACAGCTAAGAAAAGAGATAAGCAATAAAGAAATGTAAAGCTTTTCTCTCAGGAGGGTTTTTTAAGATCCTGCTTTGAGCTCCTAAAATACTGCCTTACATCCAAACACTGCTGTAGGCAAGACGTGAGGAGGGGTATTCCAAGGCTCCAAGACTGTATGAAATCAAAGCTGATTTCTGTGGGAGCTTTATGTGCTGAGTGCTCTTGCACAGCTGCTCACAGTGTGCTGGAGCAAAGGGCAGGCTTGAACTCTTACCCAGGCCAGAAAGGAACTCGCTCATCCTATTCCTGCTGTGTAACAGGACTGACAGTCCTGCCTGCATGGTAGAGGGAGGGCTCCTATATCCCGATTCCTCTGTTCTTTCGAATAGCAAATGGTCTTTTTAAGATCAACCACGTTGGTTCACGCTAAGTTCTCAGGAGGTTACTCTGAATTAACTGACACCATGGCAGTTCCAAACGGAAGGAGTTCACACTGAGTTCTCCGCAGCAGGACAATGTAGCTTCCCTCTTCTCAAATTCAAAATGACTTCTTGTTAAGTGTTGAGAAGACATAACATCCCTCTCTTCATGAGGTGGGTGGAGGTGAAGGTCATTATTTATTATTATGGTTGGTTTTTTTAATTCTTTCAAAAAGGTTTTTTGTCCGTGCATTCGATTTCCATGTCACCCTGGGGTCTGAGGATCTCTTGCTCTGAGCACACTTTCTTCTCACAGTAGGACCTGTTTGTGCCAATTGCTGTAGCTATGGGGAAACCACATGCAGGCAATGTGTCCACCTGGGAGGAAACCCCCAAGGCAATGGAATCACCTTAGAGTGAATTCTTTCCCAGTGTAGTTCCATGGGCACGAGATGTTGCTTTTGCTGTATCCCAGGCCAGTAGGCTAAAGCTGGTACTATCCAGAGACATCTGTACCTGTGGCTTAGTCTGGGGGCAATTGCCCCCTTTCAAATCTGGAATAGGAGTCCACAAAAGCTGACCCTGTCTCCTCTGATGCTGTGGGTCAATGGCAATGTTATCTTCTTTCAAGGGCACTCTGCTGTGATCTGGAGAAGGCCAACGTTAGTCCTTGCAGAGACATCTTTTCTTCCCTGTTCACTCAGCAGTGTTTTGCAATCCTTGGATGATTTTCCTGCTAAATCCTGAAATTTCCACTCTTCTACAAGCATGTGATGTCTCATCATCATGAATTTAGACAAGTTAGTTCCCCTTTGCAGAAGTTTCTGCTTGGGCCAGCAAAGTTTGGTTTGGTTTTTTTTTTTATTTTGGAGTGGTTTTAATCATCAACAATCAGCAGTGTTGCAAACGAAGGCAAGTGAAGTGGGTTTGGGGAAGGTGAAACCTTGGGCTGTGTCTTCACTACATGTAAAGATCTAGGGAAGAAAAGTGATGGAGCAGAATTTAGTTGATTTAGTCTGAGTTACAGACTTCATGGTTTGGCACTCACCTGGGGAAAATTGAGATTCTTAGACTCCTGTGCAACTAAAATTATCTTTAATGTGTGGTTAATGTGAATACTATCAGCTGAATGCAAGACAAGAGGCTTAGGGTTAATCTGAGTCCTTGCTGCTAATAGGTTTAGGACAATTAGTCCATTGACTTCTGCAAATCACATCTGTCGGTGAAAAAAAACCAAGGTCATTTTAAATGTGGCTGTCACAAGAACCGATAGATTGTGGCTCCAATTACTGAGCACACCGGGATGCCACTGTGTCTCTTTATGAAGGAGTAGTTTTAACTCTGAGAAACTGTCTAGATTGATAATGTTTTTATGACCCTTACATCCTTAAGTGCTTGCACCTGAGATACAAGATCCTGTTTCAGGTCTTAGTGTCTTGGTTAAAGATTCTTAACCCAAGGTTTTTGAAAACAAAACAAAACCCTGAAAAAAAATGATGTAAAACAGTTGAGATCTTTCAGTGTGATTGACCTTTTTATAAATACTATCTACCTTAATGTTATTTGGGTTTTTTATCATGACTTTTTTTTTTCTAATAAAAATGTTTAAACTTCTTTATGGGACAATTGATGGACAATATTGATTCACTCAATAAGCAAAATACAGGTTGTTTTTATTGAACTGTGTTTTACTTTCATAGTCTCCCTGAATGTTATCTCTAAATGTAAGTAAATAATAAATTGGAATTATTTACTGGAGTTAGCTTAGAGAAAATGTTGCTCTTTGGCTGTTGTTTGTCTTTTTGAATCATTTTTGTAAATACACCCTTTATTTAGAACTCACTGCTGCCCTCACTCAGCATAGCACTTAAATATGTGCTTAAATTTAATCAACAGGGAACCCTCTCCCTATTCAGCAAAATTTTTGAGCATTTGCTGAGTTTTAAGCACATCAGTCAGTTGTAGATTCACATTTGAGTACAAGCTGATCTCAGTAGCTGTGTCCCTGTTGTTCCTTTTGTGCAGGGGAAGCGGGAGTTTGCGTCATCTTATCACCAGCAGTGGCAGGTCCTGTCCCCTGTGGATGAGAGGCCACCTGCATAACTGAGGCCGAGTGAGGTGACAGTTGGGGTTACATTCATTCTCAGAGGTGATTGGCAACTGTTTCTTCATCCCACTCACCCAGACCCAGAACTGCATTTGATGTATTTTAGGAAGGCTAAGAAAGCTGGAGAAATAAGAAAGTTGCAATGGTTGCTGCCTCTTTTCTCAGCCCTTCCATCCTATTCTCCTGCACTATGTTGGGAGCATGGCAGCAGAGAGAGGAAAGGATTTGGCTAACATGAAAATATGTGCATCAAGGTGATATTCTAGATTTTGTTAACCATACTAACATTTCTGGCCCTACATGCCTGCTTCAAGGCGCTATGGAGATATTAGCAAGCAGTTCAGGGAGAATTAGTTTTTTTGTTAACATCTTTGTACGAAACTGATGTCACAATCCATTCAGATCTTTCAAATTTACAGGACAATGTACTCACTCTGTGGTTTAAACTTTATTTCATGAGCTCATTAAGAAATCTAATCAAAAAACATGACAAAGAGAAGCTCAATCCCCTTGAGCCCAGACTAGTCTATCTTGTCAATTCACTTATTCACAACTCATATTATAAGGTTTCAGGACTTACAACCCATAAAACTTAATATCGTGCACCACTGGGCAAAAGAAAAGATGTCGTTACATAGACTTACAGGATCTCTTGGTTGGAAAAGACTTTTGAGATCGTTGAATCCAACCATGCCTGTCCACTACTAAACCAGATCCCTAAACACTTCATCTACTCATCTTTTCAACACCTCCAGGGATGGTGACTCCGCCTCCTCCCTGGGCAGGCTCTGCCGGTGCCTGACAGCCGACTCTGAGAGCACTCATCCTTCCTCTTCCATCAAGTTGTGGGTGTTCCCGGTATCACACTGGGAAGCATGAAAGCCTCAGCAGTCCATCTGCAGTCGGATCCACCTCAAAAGCATTTTGGGTAAACTGATGTTTTATACCCTCCAGCCTGGATGTTTGGTCTATGCCATTTCTATAAGTTAGTTGGTTCCAAGGACAATGCCAGACAAAAGCTAATCCGGAGACATCAATGTGCAGGTGATAATGGTGTGTGATCACCCTTTAGCTCTGTCTGGCCACCTGTCCTGCCTCCCTGGTGCTCTCGCTTTGACCTGATGGCACTGCTCCCAGGCCTTAGCATGAGCTAGGTTAGTCAGAATCTAAGCAAGAGTTGAGTGAACAGTCACAGACTAAGTATGAAAATGCCTCAGTTGCTCCTGAGATTCAAGTATTTGAAAGAGTGTCACTTTGTTTATAGGGCAGGACATCCATAGCAGGAAGCATAAGTTTGCATTTGCTTTGTTCTTTCTAAGTCTATCTTAAGAAGTTTTACCATTTGTTTAAGAATCAACACAGAAGTCAGAAGAGGTTTAGTGTAATTTCTTCAGTCTGCAGCCTGCAGCTGGTTTCCTTAGCAACCTTGAATGTCCCCTCTGCCTACTAAATGGAAACTCGTTAAGAGATACAACTGGACAGCCATTACATACTCACATGAGTAAGATTCAGAATCTGGCCACACTGATGGTAGCAGATCTTGGTTAGGTTGGTCCCTCTGTGCACTTTTTACAGATGGATCCATATTACTCTAGAAAGATATGCTGGATTTCATCGTCTTTCTCCCCTGAGAGAAAAGATCAAGATGTACTTGCTCAGGAAAATGAAATCTAAGACATGAATGTCCATAGCAAATTTAATGTAGGTGCAAGCTGGAGAGTTGGAAAGTCATGAAGCTGGCAAGAAACACAAATGGATGGGATAGGACCCTGCCTTTCCCTTGAGCCAGCAGATTGCTGGGAGGCTTGACCCGGGCAACTATAGGCCTGTCAGCCTGACCTCAGTGCCTGGCAAGGTTATGGAACAGATCATCCTGAGTGCAATCACACAGCACCTTCAGGATGGACATGGGATCCAACCCAACCAGCACGGCTTTGTGAGGGGCAGGTCCTGTCTGACCAACCTGATTACCTTTTATGATCAGGTAACCCGCCTGGTGGATGAAGGGAAGCCTGTGGATGTAGTCTATCTGGACTTGAGCAAAGCCTTTGACACTGTCTCCCATGGCATATTCCTGGATAAACTGGTAGCCCATGGCTTGGACAGGTGCACTCTCAGCTGGGTTAAGAACTGGCTGGATGGCCGGGCACAGAGAGTGCTGGTGAATGGGGCTGCATCCAGCTGGCAGCCGGTCACCAGTGGTGTCCCTCAAGGATCAGTGTTGGGTCCAATTTTGTTTAACATCCTCATCGATGATTTAGATGAGGGGATTGAGTCCATCATAAGTAAATTTGCGGATGATACCAAGTTGGAAGGGAGTATTGACCTGCCGGAAGGCAGGAGGGCTCTGCAAAGGGACCTTGATAGGCTGGAGAGATGGGCTGAGTCCAACAGGATGAAGTTCAACAAGGCCAAGTGCTGGGTCCTGCACTTTGGCCACAACAACCCCCTGCAGCGCTACAGGCTGGGGACAGAGTGGCTGGAGAGCAGTCAGGTGGGAAGGGACCTGGGGGTACTGATTGACAGGAGGCTAAACATGAGCCAACAGTGTGCCCATGTGGCCAAGAAGGCCAATGGCATCCTGGCCTGTATCAAGAATAGTGTGGCCAGCAGGATGAGGGAAGTGATCCTTTCCCTGTGCTTGACGTTGGTGAGGCCACACCTTGAGTTCTGGGCCCCTTAGTTCAAGAAAGATATTGAGGTGCTGGAGTGGGTCCAGAGAAGAGCAACAAAACTGGTGAAGGGACTTGAGCACAAGTCCTATGAAGAGAGGCTGGGGGAGCTGGGGTTGTTTAGCCTGGAGAAGAGGAGGCTCAGGGGTGACCTCATCGCTCTCTACAACTATCTGAAAGGAGGTTGTAGACAGGTGGGGGTCGGACTCTTCTCTCAGGCAACCAACAACAGAACAAGAGGGCACGAGCTTAGACTCTGCCAGGGAAGGTTTAGGCTGGATATCAGAAAAAAGTTCTTCACAGAACGAGTAATCAGGCATTGGAATGGCCTGCCCAGAGAGGGGGTGGATTCACCATCCCTGGAGGTTTTTAAAATAAAACTGGGTGTGGCACTTAGTGCCATGATCTAGTAATCATGATAATGTTGGATTAAGGGTTGGACTTGTTGATCTTGGAGGTCTCTTCCAACCCAGATAATTCTATGATCTGTTTGTGGTCCATTTCTTTGTAGCTCAAACAAACAGTTGACTGTTTCTTCTTCTTACCATGGGACAGTGATCTAAGAGAGCAAATGTCTCACTGAGTAATTTTTCCCTTCCTGCCCATCTGTCTGTTGCCACCTATTTTGGCCATGCTAAGAAGCAATATCAGAATAGAGATAAGTGGTTCTTGTGACACCATGGGGCCGTACCCATGCCCTGACCATAGTGAGATGATTTGTTCCATCTCATTTCTTGTTTAGTTCACCTTGTTGAACCTTAGTTCACCTTTAGTTCAGCCTGGATGTCACTGCTCTTGCCATTGACCTGCCCTGGCCCTTGGAATGCTACCAACAAGGGGACATTTTTTAATTACCTATGGAGTATTTCTCTTAAGTAGTATTTCTGTGCCTCAAAATGCACAGAAATAAGATTTTCGTAAGGACCTCAGCATTGAGCACAAGTTAAAGCCAGTAGAAGGCAGCTGTCAGGCTGCTTCTGGATATCCCACTAAGCATTTATCTTCATTGTAGGTGAATAACTGAAAAGCTAAAGTCCTTGACTCTCAGTTACACCTGAACTCTCAATGTCTAAGACTTCAAATTCTGACCCCAGGGCAGTTCTGAAAATAGGATGATGGATTTTACAGGATTTAGGTGAGGTTTACTTTGGCAGCGGGGAGAAGGGAATGTTTTTTATCAGAAACCTTTCAGCCTTGCGTGTATTTTTGTTTTGTTTTTCTCTTTTTGTGAGAGCCACAGTCAATAGCCAAGCCTACAACAGCACTTGCAATGGGCCATGTTTGTGTTGTTTACATTAAAAATGGTTGGGGCTGTCCAGGATGACAGCAAATGCATCGACTTGTGTTCTTGGCAGAAAACTGTCTACAGGCTTAGTTGCTTTGTTTCATGTTTGAGGTTTTGCTGCTTGGTATTAGTGTTATTTTTATGCTAATGTTAATATATGACATTTGGTCACTTGAGTGAGACGGAAAAGCACAAATATATGTGTTTTGTGATGTCTCAGGGCATATGAAATAAGAGCAGAGCAAGTAAGAAAGTTGGAATTAAGATCATGAACTACAGAGCATGAAACAAGACCTAAAGATCTTTTGCATTGTCAAACTTTTTACTGGACTCTCTTATTGCCAAAGACTTGCTTTAGTCAAAAAGTTCTTATACGATTGAAGAGTCAACTTGAGGTATGTCACGTACCGCCACCATTTATTTTTCTTACATATCCATACAGCTGCCAGAATATTATTTTATTGGCTAACATATGCTGTTCATAATATGGGGCCTTCCTTGGTGGTAGAATACCTCCCTTAATCTGTTTCTTTGTAGAAACTTGGAGAAAAATGCAATCTAGTAACACAAATGTGTGTTTTTAAAATGCTCTTAAACTGGTTTGAAATGTCTGGAGGCTGATTAGGTTTGATTTCGCTATGAATTTATCTTATTAAAACAATTATTATAACTACCCAAAGCAAGTTTCTCAATTTTATTTAAAATGTTTTCTGTTCATTAATTCCTGCCTGATCTTTAATTATGCAAATGTTTGGAAGGGTCTTATCGAGTCATCAATATACTGGCTGCTGGAACAGAGTTTTAAAATGTTATTGGACTTTCTGTATTTTTTCTTTATTATTATTATTTATCAGAGTTTACATGAGCAAAGTCCAAGCTTATCCTCAGGTGCCTCTGCGAAATGCCTCTTGACTTCTTTAGGAGGTTATCCCATGGATGAGCATCACAGCCACAAGATTTGGCTCTCAGATTGCAAGAGTGGCTTTGAATGGGAACCATTTGCTACTGGTACTGTCCTTGCATCCCGGGCAGCAGGTCAGCATCAGCTGGCTGAGCCAGACCCACAGTTTGGCTTGGACTGCATCTCCTCACTGTGCTTCTGGGTTCTGCCTGTTATTACCGAGCACAGGAGAACAGTAGGAGGGTGTCCTTGCAAGGGACTTCGAGAAAATTGACATTCTCTGCAAACTAGATAGAAGCTACCATACACAGAGATTGTTTTTCATGAGTCAAGGTTTGTGTTGCCCCTGGCATTTGTTTTGTGGATAAATTGCAGGCATAAGCTCTGTATCCCGTATCTTTTCATCCAGGATGTCCTTCTGAAGGAAAAGGAAATGTGTTCTTTACTTTACAGTTGTATACAATCCAGCGTGCCTTGTTATGGGAATTTAAATCACACTGCTGTTCTTGGCCAGTTTCTAGCAGTTATAAGGCACATTAGAACAATAACATTCTTGTCAGTGACATGGTGATTTGCCTTGCAAACCTTGCAGCCTGGAAAGTCAGTTTCGATCTTGCAGACAGTCTGTAGAATGCACTTACTGAGACGTGCTAGGTAACCTGCCTTTCTCATCCTCTGCCTCAGCAAACTGAAGAAACAAAGACTGTGAAGTGCCTGCATAGCATCTGCATATAACAGGAGTGGGAAGCTGCTCCTTTTCAAACACTTCTCTTTGTCAGTCTTATAGGAAAAGAAACTCAGACACCCGCTATTGGAGAGGAGCAATGTGATGCATGTGCAAAGATAGGAGAGACTAGGGTGAAGGAATGATTTTCAGTGGCAGCAGCACACTTGTCTTTCCTTCTGTGTGTATACAGCATCCAGCCCTGAAAGAGATAGAAGCAACGATATTACAGTCAATGGTATTAACACTCAGATGGACCTGAAGATGTAAATCCAGCTAGCAGCATGTGCAGGACTGACTTTTGGTGTTGCTTGGTATAAAGTGATCTTTCTTTGTCACTTCCATTCAGTTCTGCCACTGACTTGGAAGGATTACCTGGTTTACTTCAGGCTTGTTGAGAGTGGTGTTGTATCTGTCACAAAAATGTGAAATAATTAGATAAAACACTAGTGTTTCAAGCCATAGGGGGAAAATATGCCCAGGGGTTCACAGATGCCTTTGTCTGTTTGATGGGGTTGCTCTGGAATGATTTGCTCCAGGAGCGAAAGCCTGGTTTTCTGGAATAACAGAGCAACAGCAGAATGTTGGATGTCAGGGAATATGGACTCTGAGTTGCACCCATGAATGGATGCTGGAAAATAAGGCACAAAATAAACCTACTGGTGCTAAATGAGTCATAAAGAACAAATAATCAATCCATATTTTCAAAAGAATCCCTGAAAGAATGCCTTGGTATAAGCTGGATTTTATGATCCGTGAACAGCTTTTGTCTTCCGTGCTGGTCAGTAATCTAGCCTTGGCATTTAAGTTTTTAAAAGACTGAACAGCTTTTAGGTATTTTAAGCATTGTTTACTTGATGCTTGGAGTGTGTCTCATTCTAGAGAGACTGTGCTGCAGGATTTGTCATTATTTTTCAAAGCATGTCAGACTCACAGTGAGCACATTCAGAATTTTGCCTGGCTAAATTCTTTTGCAGACCCTTTTCCCGTCCTTAGCCAGTACTCCTACTGCCACCAGGCAGCTATTTTGTTTGAATAATTGCATTTCAGTGGAATTCTCATTTTCAGGAAAAAAAGAATGCTGAAATGTGTGATAGAGTTCACGCAGATTTATCGTCAAAATGGTCAGGTGAAAAATGTACAATAAGGTTTAGCAATAAAAGTCATTCCTGTTGCCAGCGGTTGTGTCTTATCAGCTGGGAGTTTGCAACGAGCCTGCCTGATTGACAGAGCGGGGGAAAAAGCTAAAACAGAGACTTCTTCTGGAACCTGAGGCTTTAGTGTAACAAGGTGACCCCAGCAAAGCAGTAGACTCAGTGGTGTCTATAGCAGGCTTATCTACTTTCTTCCCTCATTTCTTAAAACATTCTCTTAAGTGTCGATTCATTCAAAATCTCACTACTAATTTTCTCTTTTTCTCAGCAAATTATTTTATTAATTAAAATTGCAACTGAAATGTCTATTTGATTTAAATAGAACCATTTATAAATGGAAAACTTTTATGATACTATTTATTCTAGGAACTTTGATGTTGTTAATTAAATGATGCAAGGGAAATTTTTCCTAATAAGAATAGTTAGTAGCTGAACTACTTAGTGTTGTGCAGAATAGTGGTAATGATATGCAAAAGTTGGGGCCTTATGCAAGACGAGTTGTTGGGGTTACAGACTGCCTGTTAGTTCCTTCTGCCTGGAACTGTAACTCAGTGTGATACCATGTGTCTCGAAACCAGCCCCAGGATCAGGACAGCACAGGGCACTTTGTGTGCTTAGTGCTTGTTTATTCCTGTATTCGAGGGTACAGTTAGGAGTCAGGGAATTCAGCTGCAGTCTTAGGATCTCGGTGCTTGAGGGGAATGCAGTGAGACATGCCATGTTCTTTTCTGGATGGGAATTGGTTTGGGTTCCCTGAAAACCAGTAGGAACAGGTTGCTGCTGCAGCCAGCTGCATCATAAAGGAGAGAAGCCTCCCTTCCTTTCCTTAGAGAGGCTTATTTGAGGAGGTAAAGTGTTTCTGCAAGGAAGAGCTAATGTTACCCTTTCTGACTTTTTCCTGCTTCCAGAGTCACAGTGGAGTGATGAGAGTTATAAACCAGAAGTTGCTTCAGAGAGCTGTAGAACAGCGAGGTATCCTTACTAACTTGAGGAGTAGAGCGGTGTGTGAGAATTTGGGTTTGGATGGGACCTGAAAGTGTCATCAAGCCCCTAAACCTTTCCACCTCAGGACAGATCAGCTCAACACAGACCTGCATCATTCCGCTAGTGAGATAAAAAATAGTTGTTCTATGAGAAACAGTTGCTTATACCTCTTTCTGACAAGTGATGGGTCCGCAGATGAGATGAACCATGGGTTTTTCAGGTGTGGCCAGTCCCAGACTGAGCTGAAAATACTGATTCATTCCAAAGTCTGCTGTTGACAGTATTAGTTTATTCTGCTGGTTTTCCCTGGTGGCAAAGCTGGAAAATAGATCTGCCTGAGTGTGTTCAGAGCATGCAGGCTTTCACAGTAAAGGCTACTGATGCTTTATATTGGGTTTGTTTATTACAGAAGCTGTGTACCAACAGACAGGGTTTTTTAGGTTTTCCTATTTGTATAGAAAACTTCTTATTTCTTCAGACCAGACATACTACCTCAGGATATTTACTCTGCACATATAGGAATCTTAGATTCACCTTGGACTATTTTCATTTCTTCAGGATTTGTTTTTTAAGTAAAAATCTTCTGGTTTGAGGAAAAGAATGCTCTGTAATGTATTTTGACTGTAACACTTAATGCCCAGCATGTGTGCCAGGAAAGGGCATATAGTGTCAATGCTGCTAGGCCGTGTCTAGACTTTTTCACATTGCTACAATTGTCTTTTTCCATTAAAATCAAGCATGGACTGAGCAGCCACATGCTAGGAATCACTAAGTGGTATTTAAATAGGCGTGTGTGATGACTTTGAAGCAAGTGGCACGAAAGATCTCGTGCCACAAGCATTCAGCACGTCAGGAAGACATGAGGTGGATATGGCCAGAGGCCCCGTTCTCCCCTCCACCCTGTGAAGGACACACAGCACCTCACAGGGCTGAGGGAATGGGTTAGGAGCAGAATGTAACAGACTTCTCCTATATTGTCTTGTAGTTGAGTTAAATGTCTGCCTAGAAGGGTTTCTGACTCTTTGTTAGTTAATTTGGAATTTGTTAATTAGAATGTTCTAATTAGTTAATTAGAAATTTGGAATTTTCTTATGATGGTGGCCAATGTTGTGGGATGTACAGATAACTGTGAATATTCACCCCATCTTATCTTTTGGATGTTTGAGCTGGTTGTTTATTATCTGTCAGCACGTGTTCAGTGGCCAACTGTGTTACCAGAGTTCATAGTGAAAGTGGAGATAATGAAATATTCTGTAAAACATTTTCAGGATAAACATTTTCCATTTTTGTCTTTTGCTATTTGAGAAACCGAGACTGAAGTGCAATCTTTTAACTTTTTCTTGCTGTTTCCCAGTGTTTCAAAAGGACTTGTAATTTTGGATCTTGACTTGGAAACAAATTTCAAGGCAGCTGATTTTCAGTGGCTGGGAATGCAGCATTTCCTGACTAATCAGACTCTTTTGACATGTCTTAAATTGGACACTGATATAATGGATAGACAAGTGCAAGTCATTCACTTACGACAGCTCTGGGGTGGGGGTAGGCAAAGATTCTTTAACACACAGCTCTGATATGATCTGAATATGCACACAGTGACTTATGACTGCTGGGTAGACAAGAGGTAACTGTTTAAGGGACAGTAAGTCAATCATGTTGAAACCATTAGCACATGCTCAATGAAGTGGGATGCTCCAAAGGACTGGCCCTTTTTCAAGAGTCTAGGCCTGTTCTATTTCAGCATCAAGAGAGTCTCCTGCTGACACTGAGAACAGCTGGCACAATAAAACATTTCTTCTAAATATAGTAAAATTTATTATTTGGCTTTTCCATGCTCGATCCAAGTCCTGGAAGATTCAGCAAGAGTCTCCATTGACATTAAGTGAGCTCTGTTCTATGTGAGCTGGTGACTCTACAGATCCTTTGTAACCTGGGCTGCCTACACTGGGTAAAATGGGCCAAGGGAAGTGGGTGCAGCAGCTGTATTTGCACACTCAGGGAATGGGCATGGTTCTTCTAAATTTCCTGGCTTGTTTGGGGATTTTTTTGTTCTTTTTTTTTTTTTCTTCTGCAGGCAGACAACCATCTGTCCTGGCAACAGTCCTCAGCTAGCCAGTATAGCTAAAGCTGTAGCCGAACAAAAACCCATCTAAGTATTCTTAGAAATCTGATTAGTTTCCAAGTTTTATTTTCTTCCTTTTGAAAGAATTTTTGCAGAGCTGAAATGGAGAGTTCCTTACTGTATTGCTTGAGTAATGCTGTGAAGTTTTGTCCTTTGCCAAAAGCCTGTTGATGGTAACATGAGTGTTGTTAGTGCTCACTGGCATCATGTTATTGGGCCATCTTTAAAAGTTCTCTGAACAGCTTACCAAGACTTCATTTGTGTTTGATTTCTGTCTAAGAGAGGAAACAGTTATTACTGTGTCTCTTTTAGGAGTGGGTAGGCAGCAGTAAGCAAGTTCATTCATTTATCTGCCTCTTAGGGCACACTCCCCAGGCCTGGTATAGATCCCGGGAGCCTGACGAAGAACTTCTCTTTCTTTTTAACAATGAATCCAACATTACCTTATGTTGCCACCATTTCCATACCTTCTCATTTTTCATGTATTTATCTTTCTGGGAAAATTGAAATGATGGATAACCTCAGAGTTTCATTTCACAGCTCCTTCCTATGGATGGAAACCAACATCACCCTTTGTCCTATGGTTTACAATTATTCCTTTTTTTTCCCTCCAATTTTAAATGGAGAGGTTTATGTGAGGTGTTGGGATTTCTCCTAATCATTCTCTCACTAGTAGCTATGACGATGTGTCTAACCCTCTCTTTTCTTCTTGTCCTCAGGTAACCCACTGACTGTGGCCTGCAAAGCTTTCTTTGGATTCAGTGGAGAATCAGGGCCCATGATCTACTGGATGAAAGGAGAAAAATTCATAGAAGAATTAGAAGGCCACATTAGAGAAGGCGAAGTCAGGTACTTTTCGGAATATTTACTCTTAAATACATGGTATATTCCAAGAGCCGGTTGGGTTTTTTAAAACAGCTTTTTAGTTGGAAGTGGAGGTAGTTTTCTGTCTAAAGTATGATAAATGACTTGGAATGAGGGCAGTGGGAGTTGCTCCCTCTCTTTTCTAGCAAGTAAACTCTAAAGACACGGTGGCTATCTGTATGCCTGAAAATCTCTTACAAATTCCCCTGATGGTAGCTGAAGCATCTGAGAGGACTGTCATGGAATTTGTACCTAATAGCATTTTCTTGTCTTCCTTGTTTAATAATTACCTGATTAACACCTCTTTGAGCAAAGACTAAGCTATGGTTGTACTATGGGCAAGGTGAGACCAGCTCCTATAGATATGATGAATACATATTATAAAGACAGACAAGGATTTTGCACCTCCTGTTGCCCTTTTTTAGATTCTCGTTTCGGAGTTGTTTGTTTCTTGTAGAAGTGATTTTGGAAAGTAGGCAGAAAGAGATTCCTTTGCTTTATTACTTGATCAATAATATGAAGTCCAGCCATTTAGCCACTAGTTATTAAGATATACTAAAATAACCTAATATTGCACCTTAATTGAGTACATATGGAATTTATCATATATTGCCACAATGACTTTAAGTGTACAATCCTCTTTGGACTTCAGACCACAAAATACAAAATTGGAAACTTCTGCCATTGCAAGTAATCAGCATTTAATGACGTTGTGTTCTCTCCAGTGTGTATATATGAACAGAGTGATTTTTGTCACGTTCTTACTCTGCATCAGAAGGACAGTTTGAGGGGGTTGTATTTAAAGAGCTCTCCAGCTCTAGTAAAGCTCAAAACTTTTCAATTATGTGCATTTGTTAATGAAATTGAGTTTGAAAAAGCTATATTTGTTTTTTATTGTGCCATCTCATTACACATTCACGTTTCAAATTAATTTTGTGACAACTCCCTTTTCTCACTCCATTAAAATTCTTTGACTCAGTTTACAGTTTGCTGGATCTTCTCTTCAAAAAAGCTACTTATCACATACCTAATCTTCCGTGCATCACAGCCAGCATTAAAAATATAGCATTTACCAATACCTACTGCATCATTACCAGCAGTGCCACAGTCCATCCCTTTTTTTTTCATTTAGAAGTAGCTATGGTAACTGCAGTAGTAACTTTTTGCAGATTACTTTTTCACAGTAACAGCTCTTCTTTATGTGTCCCATTTCAGGTATGGTGCTTCAGGGAAACTGTGCTGTCAGTGCCCTGAGTGAGCCCCCGTCTTCCACTCAGTCGTACTTATTGATGTATTTCAAAAAATGTCATGTATGTTTCAAATTTGCTGAGCCATGGTGAACTTTCTGGTTAAATGCTTTTTCCATCAGTTTGCTTCTATATGGCATTATCAGCACATTTCTGTTTAGAAACTACAAGTAGTTGTGAATTGTTAGAACCAGACCAAAATTCCCGATTTTTGAATTTTTGATGCTGTCCTTGCCCTGGACTGGGCTCATCCATTGTGTTGCTGGATTTGCTGTGTATGATGAGAGTTCAGGTTTGCAGGTCAATGCAGTGAGGAAGTACAAAACATCCATCTCTAGTTTGCATCCTCTGGCATGTATAGTTACCAGTCAATTTGTCTGCTTTTATGAAAGCACTAAAATAAGGGTGCACGTGACTTGAGCATTTCTGTTAAAATCAAACCCATAAAACTAGTTTTTTTTGGTAAGCAGACTTCACCATAAGTAATATGTGTATAGCTGTAGGCTTCTTGTTATTTATTAGACCTTGTTACAGAGCCTTATAATAAAAGGTAACTATAGCCAGCATTACAGGACTTGGAGGCAATGGCTCCCTCTCTAACCTGCCTCCTTGCCTTCCCTTGAATGTTAAACATGCACGGGGGGGAAGGAAAATGAGACTTTGCTTGCCAGGTGGGTTTTTCACGGTGGTAATAAAAATGTCATGTAAATTGAACCCAGGGCTATTAAAGAAGGAGTCTTTATGTCTGCCTGCAGAGTTGCCAGTTGTACCTAATTATTAAAAGAGACAACAGTGAATTTCAACACGGTCTGTTTGCCACAGCAAAGAAGTATTTTCAGGCATACATCTTACTCACAGACACCTGCGAGTTGCTGCTTTTTCTTCTGCAGGCAACACTGCAGAACAGTTTGCAGGTGCCTCATAATGCTTAACTTTTAGAGCATGTTTGTCCCTTTTTTTTCTCTCCTCCCTTTTTAAAGTGGAGATAGTTTAACTCATTTTAGGGGCATGACAAAAAGTGAATGGAGACATTTTGAGCTGCAGCCTTATTTCTTCCTGCTGATTGATTTAACATTCTGCCTTTTCACCCACAGAAGTCAACTGATTGGTGCAAAATGCTGAGACAAGATGAGGATGTTCTTTTCTGTTAGGAGAGGATGCTGAGGGAGGCAGAATTGTCATCACTGCCTGGCTAATGTGCTGGGTACTTTGCAGAGAAGTGTGGAAATGATGACCCTCTCCCAAAAAGCTTTTACTATTCAAGTAGACAATTTCTGAGCAGAGAATGAGACACATGATGCAGGGAAGTGAGAGGAAGATCACTGTGCCATGTTGTTAGTTGAACTACTTTTCTTTGGAAAGGTACTTACGTACACACAGATCTGTACTTTCAGCTACAGACTTCTGTTAAGGACTAGAAAGACGGCACTAGAGCTCATATCCCTGTTCACAGTCCAGATCCTCAACTGTACAAAGAATAAAAGTTTCCTTTTTTGATAAGTCCCAACTTGCATGCAGGTTAGTAAAGGTTTGGAATTACTGCCTTGGTATTGTAAAGAAGACCAGCTGAAGCTTTCTTATGGCCTTTACATCATCCAAAGCCTGACAGTTTTAGGAAAATGTGGTTTCAAAGGAGAAGTATTTTAACTTCAGATTCAACTTAGTGCATAAACACATTGAAAAGAAAAATATGACCAAACATTTGAAAAATCTGAAACACTGGATATTTTTAAAGAAAACAATTGTATTACAAAAATAGCACTTCTGTTTTTAATTTGTATTTTCTGAACTGAAAATTAATCAGTAGATAAAATATTCTGTTTCAGATCAGATGAAGTGCTTCAGCTTGAACAAAAAAGAAAGCACTTGGTATTTTATTTACTTGATCTACCTCTTTTCTCTCTCTCTCCAACCTGTTTGTTGTGAGTTGTCAAGTACCATTGATTTACCTATGTTCTAAATAGTGTAATGACTCTTAAAATTGGTCATCACACCAGAAAAAAAGAGCCATTATTTTCTCAACTTGTGGGAGCTGGTCTGTCTCGGTAGTGTCGTTGGTGAAGTTTACCCCAGTTCAGATAGGGAAAGAGTTTCTTCTGGGTGTGCAGCAAATACTGTTGCAGGTTTAAAGTCTTAATTCTTGATACCGTATTGCTTTTGATCCAACAAAATATTGTGCTTGGTGTTCTCTGAACCAACTACAAAATGCATCAATTAAAGGCTGCACACCTATTAAAATAATGTAGGTGACCAGCTGTGTATTTCTGTCCGAATAAGGAATCATCAGCTATAGAGTACTGGTTAAAAGAAAACAAAAAAGCAGGAATGAAGGGTTTAACAGCACTAAGAGCTTTTTATGCTTTGTTCCCAGCATAATGTTTAAGTATCTGTCAGCATTTTCATGATAGATCCCATTCTAAATAGTTCTCTTCCTAAAGATTGCAATTAGCATGAAAATAAGTGAAAAAAATTCCCAGTCCAAATGCACATTCTTTTTTATGAAAGCTCCTCTTTAGCTGATCACGTATTATTTAAATTTAGGTTAAGGGTTGATTATTTTATTTGAAATAGATTCAGAACAATAGCTCATTTTATCTTACTTGTAATCTTTCTTCATTTTTTTCTAAGTAAAATATACGGATTATAGTAAACACAAGACAATCCAGACATTCACACAGTGCTTCACATTAGTAACCCAGATATCTTGTCTGCTAATGATTTTATTTGTTCCTTGCAGCATGATTTTTAGGCCAAAATTTGTGGAGCATATTATTTACCAAAAGAGAAGAAATACTTTCCTGACTTTAAAATATTTCATTATGTATACACGTGGAATATTAATAGGTAAATGCTAATAGATTTATCTGACCCCCAATAATTTAGGCTGATTTGAGTCTGCAAACAGATCAGGCTCTCTTGGGACATCTCTTTACTGGCCAGAAATTATGCAAATTCAGCCTTTCTGGCATTATTTTCAGCACTTGGACTCAGGGCCAGAATAAAATAAAAAGGCAAAAACACACAATAAATGAGAGTGAATTTGCATAAAAAGATGCAATCCATGTTTCCAAATGCAACACACGTGCTTGTTCTTCAGCTCTTGTGTCCTGGCAGCCAAGAGGGCCAACTGTGTCCTGGGGTGCATCAAGCCCAGCATTGCCAACCGATCAAGGGAGGGGATTGTCCCGCTCTACTCTGCACTGGTGCAGCCCCACGTTGAGTACTGTGGGCAGTTTTGGCATCCACGGTATAAAAAGGATGTAAAGCTGCTGGAGAGTGTCCAGAGGAGGGCCAAAAAGTTGGTGAAGTGTTTAGAGAGGAAGTGGCGTGAGGCACAGATAAGGGCACTTGGTCTGTTCAGCCTGGAGGAGACTGAGTAGAGACCCCGTCACAGCCTACATCTTCCTCTCAAGGGGAGGAGGAGGGGCAAGTGCTGATCTCATCTCTCTGGCAATCTGATAGGACCCGGGGAATGGCAGGAAGATGTGCCAGGGGAGGTGATGGATTTGTTATGTGAAATTATCTACATATGAAAATGCTTGTGCACTTTGGAAGCCCCAGAACCATATTGGTTTGTAACAGAGAAGCTTGAGTTTATTGTTATTCCTGAAAAATTGTAAGCTCTCTGGATGCAATTTCCAACCAGTACAAACAGGATTCTGGTTAATGATTTTTTGCCCTGTTGCCTCCCTTCGGTCTTCAGAGAAAAGGTTTCTTCTTTAGTGAACCTGGATCTTATTTATACTATTACCTCTTAGTGCTTTACACGATATTTTCGGAGAAGAGGCTCACTGAAGCACTAAAGGCACTGCTGAGCTCACAGGCGACTGCGAGGTCATCCCACGTTTTATGTTTACCCTCTTGCACATTATGCAGCAGTAGCTCACAGGATCAGATGAATCTGCTAGACCTTACTTGATGTTAGGTTTCCTTATACAAAGGACTGCTAACTTTTTCTTGAGCAACTCATAAGAAGCCTTTTGAGGGGATATGGCATTGTATTTTTAGACTTAATGTCAGCATCAGAAAACACTTGCGTTTACTTTGCATTCTTTTTAGTGTTCACATTAGAACAATGGCGTGAAAAGACTTCTGGCCTGAAAGTCTGCTAGAACTTTCTGTTCTCTTTGTGGGGGTTTTGCTTCTCCTCTGTCAAGAGCTCTTGTTCTTGACACTGTTCTCTTTTGAAGTCAAGATTTAGCCCCCCCCCTCCAAATGAGCAGAAAATTCCTTAGAGTGGCACAGCTCCTTCTGTTGGTTTTCCAGACAACACTAGAATATGTCACAATATGCCTGTAAAATATTGCCTTACAATTTGCCCAATGATGGCTTAGTAGTGCCTATTTACTTCTCTGGAAAGTATTTATTACTTCTTTTAAAAGAAGCATTGTTTTAGCATTCAGTTCTGGTGAAAGGAATGTAAACAAGCCACATGCAACTGTTACCCTCATAACTGCTCTTCCTGCACTTGATTCAGCTCCTTGATACAGACGTGGCAGGAGAAAGAGGCTTTTGGTTGTCATGAAAGATGCTTCTGTGAAGTCTCCTCCAGCCAACTCGAGTGTTCTTCTAAGTCCTTCTCCAGGAGTGAAGGAGACCAGGAACACTGTGTATCTTGTGCTGACAAATCATAGTTCCTTTGGGAATCTTCTGCTCATATTAATTCAGTTAATCAAAGGCTGTATCCTTCCTTTCAGACTCCTCAGAGAACATCTTGGAGAAAAAGAAGTTGAGTTGACATTGATCTTTGATGCTGTAGAGGAGGCAGACCTTGCTAACTATACGTGTCATGTGGAAAACAGAAATGGACGGAAACACGCCAGCGTTCTTCTGCGCAAGAAAGGTAAATTCTCTTCAATTCTCTGGTTTCTTGCCTGCCTCAGCAGCAACAAACCATCCAGTAGCGAAGGTCCTGCTGGCCTCTCTGAGCCAGGCTGCACTCCCATGTGCCTACTTGGATTTGTATTATGTTTGTGTTACAGCTTCCATGTACCATTTGTGAAAAATACTTGTGAATTGTTCTTTAGTCTCTAGGGAATCAGCCTTGCAGGTGGTGCGTTTGCCTGGAATACAGTCACCCATAAAGCACCAATATAATCAGTGGAAGTATTTTGGTCTAAAGAACCTTTAAATTTAACCCAGAGTTGACTGACTAGACCAGAGGTAATTGCATGATGGAGTTAAAATGTATGTTTCCTAGAATAGGTACCTCAGCAGTGAGGTCAGATATTCTTTTATTTCTCCACTTGCTGGCTTTGGTGTTTAAATTGAAGCAGCTGCCATGTATTTTGATTCCTAACTGCATTGAGAATGAAAACATTGCAATGGGAGCTATAAATCAATGGAGAATTACCCCATCATAGTTGCTTTTCCTGTTACTGGAGTTGGGAATACCACCACTCACAAGTCGCCTGTAGCAGAAAGGGAAACCATTTGTGTTTGAACATTCCAGATTAAAAGGTGCTATTTTGCTCTGCTATTTGTAGAAGTCATTATCATGATGACTGTAGCAGTATCTCATTACAGTTCTTGTGTTGTTTGTTCAGTCACCTCTCTTGTTCATAAGTAGGATGACATTTAAATTTGATGATGATCTCTCTAGGATACGGTGTGTGAAGTGGTGCAAAAGCTATAAGGCAGTAACTGTTGGGAAGGCAAAGGAAGGTTGCACACCCAGGGTAAAGACATGATGTGAAACTACAGAGCTATCGGCACAGGAGACTGGCTAAAGAGTTAATGCATTGGCCAGATCTCTGCCGTTATTCTTGGCTGTAAATTAATTTACCAAAAGAGGAGAAGAAGAAATGTTCTCACAAGGCCCACCTTCAAGTGCTGTTCCAGTCTTTTGTGTGCTTTCAGACCTCTAAGGCAAAGGATTTCTCAGCTTACTGTGGATTGCAGCGTCAGTGTTGGTTAAAAACACCAGGGCTCTCCATTGTCACACTCACAGAAAAATCCCGCAGAAGCGCCACCATTTGGAGAAGGTTTAAATAACCTATTAATACCTGAGTGTGCTGCAGATTGACCTCTGAGCCCAGGGTAAACACCACCATGGGACAAATGAACTGAGAGCCAGCTGGAAGAAATGGAAGACCAGCCAAGGCTTCTCTAGATGAGGCACCGCAGTTCTGGGAAACGTCCATAGTGACTGGTTGACTGAAGGCATGCTGGGTGCCAAGTGCTGTTCATGGCTCTGATCCATATTAAATGAAAGGCGAGGGATGGCAGTGGTATTAGGACAAAAAAAGGGCTACTAGGGAGAGGAAACTTTTGGGTCGATTTGCTATTCTTTTATTTGAACCACATGGGTTACAAGTGTGAAAGTACAGCATGCAATCGTGTTAAAATCTACTGAATCAAGTCCTGCTTACACAATTCCCTCTGCTCTTGAGAGTGTTGTGTCATCCCAGAAAGAAGGACATAATTCAGGTTATATTTTATGCTAAGTGATAAGCATAAAACACAAACCACTCTGAGGAACAAGGGCCCACAGTTGTGATGTGGAACCCACAAAAATGTATATTAAACATTTAAACTGCCAGGATATCGTGACTTAATTAAGAAATGGTCATCACAATGAAACATTAACCTATTTATAGAAAAAGCTTTCTAGATTTCCATCCACTGAACCTTATAAATATACGACTGCTAGTAAGTATATCTATGTTGACATTGTTAAATGTTCAGTGGTGTTGCATGTATTAGAATAACAAGCTAGGTTTATTTGTAACACAAAATGCAGACATTTCAGAGCTCTGCTGAAATTACATAAGAAGTACTGCTGAGTACAGAATTTGGAGGTGGGAAGGATCACTTCTCAGCTACTATTCCATTTATCTCTGCATTGTGGCTGTGGAAAGCTTATATTCCCCTCAGACCTTTTCAGTAGTTGATTTTCAAACTATTAAAGTGTCATTTAAAATAACCACTGTATTTTCACTGTGTCCTTTGGCTGCCTGTCCTATTGTCCTGTTTGGTTTTTATTAAGTTCTTGACCAAACTTTTCCTTTCTGCTACTTGATATAATTACTTCTTATCCTAGCTTTCTCCAGCTTGGATTTGATGGTGGAATATTCATGAGCCACAAATACTCCTGTATTTAATGACCTGTGACAAGATTTAGAGCAGGACTGGTAGAGGATGTTGATGAGCATCTTTTGCGCCTGTCAAAGGATCATGGATTCCTATTGTAATGTGCTGCAGCTTTCCAGATACTGGGGCACTTGGGGAAGACAAAGCACAGATCTCAGATGAAGAAATCCCCTCCCTCCAAAGATTTACAGGCTAAGGGCTATGTTATGTTATCCCTGTTAAGCAAGAGGTACTTGTAGCTCTGTCTTGTCTCCAGGTTGTCAGAGTGCTGAAGGTTACGCCTGCCCTCTGTTCAAAGATCGATTGCAGCACTTCGGGTGTACAAGGGCTGGCAAGAATCATGAGTCCTGCTAAGCTGGGAAGGCTGCAGCTGATCGAGGCCCAGTATTTTCTCTCCTTCCAAGCTGGCAGCTTTGCCATCATCTCGATTTCCTAGGAAAAAAGCTTCAGTACAACAACAATTTTTTTTCCCTCTAAAAAGTGATTTTAACCAAGTTAGCATATGCTAACTTTATCATGAAGTGTAATGAAAGTCCCATGAATTCCCTGTGTTCTCAGGGAGGTTAAATAGCTATTATAATAGACTTTTCCATCTATTAGTCCATGACTTCTTACCAACCAGACATCAGAGATACTGCAAACTGGGAACAGCTTGACATCTGATGTTGATTATTGAAATACAAGGCGTGGCAAAGCAACAATCACTCCAAAAGATACACAACTGGTTTGCTTTTTTGTCTTGAAAATGACACAAAGAACATGCCAGTAATTTTTTCTGACCTAAGTTTTTGAAGCATAAAGATCATCAAAATTTTGTCTTTCCTCTATTACTGATTTTACATCTTCACATTGTGTTTTATCACAGCAGCAAATAACTTCATGACGTCTTGTCTAAACTAATATAGACTGTTAGAGGCAGCTATTGTCAAATTGTCATCTTTTGTCTTCTGTGGCTAAGTAATATGTCAAGTGGTGTTATGAGCAATATTGTGTTCAGAGGCAATACTGTTAAAGTTAGTCTTACATCAAGTAGAGCACCAGACTGGTATTCGAGAGTTTTTATCTCATTTTGGCATTGGTTTACTGAACAACATTGAAAGTGTTGCTTCGCTTTCCTGTGCCTCTGTTTCCCCAGCTGTAAAAGAGGGATAATTGCGTTTGGATGAATTTGTGAAGTTCTTTGAGGCAGACTGTTTGTGATGTTTGCTAACAAAAACGTCCCAGTAGGAAATTTTAACTAGCACTAGTTCCCATTAAAGTATAATGTGTACTGAACAAACATGTGAGAACTCCGTTAGTAGCCATCACAACTCAAACAAAGTGGCTTTTACCAGCCAGATATGTGCTCCTGGCTTCTCATATTATCTTGGGCATTCAGGATGCTCAATTCATTCTCCAGTGATTCAGCTCAGGTCCTGGCCTGCAGCTCAGATCAGCTCATCCACTGACTTCACAAATAGAAAAAGAAAGTTTAATAACTTTGGGAGGACTAGAGCCTCCCAAATATGGTACAATGTGTCTAGGATATCTATTCTCACATGCTGTGTACAGCATTTGATGCACTCTGCCAATACAGAAGTTTCAAACTCCAGAAGTTCAGTAAAAGTTGAGTAATCTCCTGTGTAAAATCACTATGTAATTCCCTGGTAGAAGAATTATATTATAGCCCCAAACGCATTCTGGATGGTGATTTGAGATGGGCATTAGATGGAATAAATGGTTAAAGTTAAATAATAGGTAATGAGCAAAAAATCAGGCATCTTTAATATTACAGTGGTTATAATTGGAAGCTACATAATTGTATGTGAAATTGTACAGTGGATTAGAACAAATTAAGCGCGGAAAGTGCATAACCTTTTTTATCTTTCCTTACTAATTTTAGATTTGATCTACAAAATAGAGCTTGCTGGAGGACTGGGAGCCATCCTTCTTCTACTTATTTTGCTTGTGACCATCTATAAGTGCTACAACATAGAGTTAATGCTGTTCTACAGACAGAACTTTGGAGGAGACGAAGCAGCTGATGGTAAGCAGTGGCTCAGGAAACTCAATATATGCAATGGAAATATTTCAGAGACTCAAAGTGATGAAACTTCTGGATAGAAATGGGTCCTGAAAGATATTTGCTGACAGTTTAAGTTCAAACTACTAAGCACCCAACAGTGTAAAGCCCTAAGACTTTCTCTCAAAGCCCCCTGAAATCAACGAGCCTTTTCACTGAAATATCTCTGGGCCCTGCCATAAGCAAATGGGAGTCAGAAGAATTGTTCACGAGTCTGTTATAGAGGCTGGAATGTCATTTATGAACTGATTCCTCAGGAGACCTCTTCACATTCGTGTGTCCCAGTGCCCAGTAAGTAGCGAGAGGCAATTGTTGTTGAGGCTAATTGATTACTTCAGTTACTTAGGAGACTGTAAACTACCTAGTGGAAACCTGCAGCTTGCTGGAGAGTATGTTTCCAAATAAACTAGGCTATTTTTCAGTGTTCTTCCCCCCTCTTCCCTCTTACTAGGATACATTCTGTTTAGTGCCTAAAATCAAACTTGTATTTTTAAATTGAAGCTTTAATTCCCGTGAATATAGAACATTCCTGCTCCTGTGAAGCTGAAGTAAGCCCTGCTAAACTAAACCCAAGAGCTTTAAATTCCGTTGTTATGTTGTTAACACTTCTATTATAGCATAATTAATATGTTTTTAACATGCATATAACTAGTATCTGCTAAAAACCTGAAGTACAGTATTCAGGACCACTGCAACACTTATGAGTCAGGGAGGCGGTCTGGAATGGTGTACCTAGAAACAATAATTTATTGGAAAAAAGGGCAGGGAGCACATTTCCCTTATTGTGCCAGAACAATGTGCACGTGCACAGACCTGTTACTTTCTGCAGTTAGTATTACTGTTATCAAAATCATAAATGTTTCTGTTTAACACTGGGTAGATACGATGTGAAAGTGTTTCGCTACAATGAAATCTATAGGAGTTTTGGAAAGCAAGTGGAAGGACATCCAGAGGATTTTAGCATGTGGAATGATAAATAGCAGGAATAGAAGTCAGGAAGATTTCTCTTGCTGAAACTTCATGTGGGAGTGGGAGAACCTAAAATGATGCTTTCTGCATACTACACAATACCGCACAATATTTATACTGATAGGAGAAGTGAAAGGTGAGATTATGTGATTTTGGAAGTAATTTACCTCTAACATCTTGGGATTATAGCTACATAACCTCCCTGGTTCACACCAATAAAAAGTGACCCAAAGTAGTAACTTCCTCCAGGTTGTTTTCATTATCTCATGTTTTCAGTGAGAAGCTGTTTCAATTTTATTCATGTAACTTCCTTGGTTCAATCACTTTTTAATTTATGACACACTATTATTTTCTAGTTGTTTCAAGGAAGCCTCATGAGAACATAAGGGATTTTGTGTGCATGTTAATTCTGAAAACAACCTTTGTTTTTTTTCAGTGCATAATTTTAGAACTATTGCATCTTTGTGTCTCGTTCTGATCCTGCAGAATGATAGATGGAGGCAGAGTGTTACTGAAGTCAAAGCATATACTGGAATGTTTCTTTCTACTTGTGTAGGCTATAGTAGGAACATACAGAGCTCCTATGAGCAGTCAGCTGTATAGATACAATTGCAGGGACATTTTCCATTTATACACGTATTTCTTTAAAATAGAAGAATTGGAACTCAAGAGATTTGCTTTATTCCTATTTCTAAAAATATCCTATGTAAGCAGTGTTGGATGCATTCACTTCCTGTGGTGTGTGTAGCATTGTTTTTCGAGAAAATGATACGGAGGATTAAGGGAAGACACTTAGAAAATGGTTCCAAATAGTGCTGCATCCAAAGCACACAGAGCAAGCAGTGGGCAAGCATGGATAGGTCTCTCTATGTCCTGTGTATGTGGAGCTCGTGAAGAGGGAGTCAAGACCATTGAGACGTATCACAAGCACATGGGTTCACAGGGCCCTGAGGGAACTGGTTCTGTCTACATCTTGCTTGCATTGTGATCAGAGGTGACTGGAGAAGGCAGTCGTTGTGCCTACACAGCTGGAAGGGGCAGGAAGCTCAGGGACTTCTTGCACACAGTCTGTGTCTGCCTCTGTGCAAGTGCATGGCTTTCGTGCTGCTCTGTAGCCAGGTGTCTTGGTGCTCAGGTTTGCTGCCTTTGCAGAGCTCTCAAATGTTCACAGGGATGTTTGTCTCCTGAATCACTTTGTAGCTGGCTTCTCGTAAGAGGTTTTGGCAGACTTCATTTTGGACAGGCCTCCAAAGCCGACTGGCCTTTATTTCTTTCTGTTTGTTCTTCTATTATCTTTCCATCAGTAACTACTGTTTTTGTATGCTGTTGAATTCAGAGGAATATAGGCCAGCCAGGTGGACATTGTCCATAGAGCTCTGGTGACACAGGGCAAATTGCCTTTTACCAACATATAATTATTCACATGCTTTGTCTGCAGCTCTGGCCGTCATGGGTCTGGCTTTGTGTCCAGAATTATAAGAAAGTAACCATCATTTCAAGGTCATCAAGGAATGTATTGTATTATGATTAGCTATTTCTTCCTTTTTATCAGTATATATTGATGATTTTTAACTGCTTTAATTATCTTTTGTGTGTGCTGTTCTTTACAGATAAATGGTACTCAGCAATCATGCAGTTTTGTCCTCACAACATTAAGTATTAGATTTTCAGCTTCTGTAAATAATGGCAGCTGTGCTCTTCCCTGGAGACTGAATTGCTGAAGGTTGACTTTTTTCAATATACTATTTGCCAGTACTGCAGAGGAATAGCAAAGAGAAATGCCACTAGTACAGTCTGGTGCAAGCGTGGATCCCAAGCTCGGCAGCGGTGCCCCTTCTGTTCCTGGCACATTGACCAGCTCTTAGCTCCGTATGTCAGATGTGGAGAGCTGGAGACAAGTTCCAGTGCTGTGCAGGAGGAGGACGAAGTATGTTGCCCTTTCTAGCCAAGCCATGATGTTGCAGTCCTGCTGTGCTCGTGTGGCATTGTCTGGGTCCCCTCTGTCACTCACGGCCTGCCCTCACCTTTTTATGAGGCTTTGCCTCCATCCCTGGGCTGCAGGCAGAGTGGAGGGGCTAAGTCTCACCCTGCACCCCATTTGCTCTTGGAGTTTTCTCTCTCTCTCTCATGCTGTGAGTCCCAAGTATTTAAAGTGTCTGCATAAGTGACCTCTGAAATTATGATAACACCTTTGAAAACTACAAGATTTTCTGGAAGAATGTTATGGACTAATCACATTTGTCATTGTTTTCTGCATAATTGGTATTAATTTGAGTTAAGTCATGAATTTTCTCACACTTACTTGTGCAAGAAAGTTTTCCTTGTTCAAAACTTTCCAAACTTTCCAGGCTCAAAACTTTTCAAGCTCAAAATTTTGCATAATCATAATACCATTAGCAATACATAAAGAATTAAAATAAAAAGTTCCAGCTTTAGTATTTGTATTGAAATTTTGCCCCCAATCTTTTCAGATGTGAAATGCATGTGCTGTTCACATGAAACAGAGTTACTAAGTAGCTCACCATGCAGAAGGAACTAAAAAGGCATCCTTTGTCTGGATCTGAACAATTTCTCTGTAGAAGCCAGTGTGTGTTCCTGAGAAAAGTCCCAATTCTGGGAATTGCTTGATTGCTTCATGGAATAATATGATTTCCTAGTATTTTCCTATATTCTTCATAATGCTCTTGCAAACAGCAAGCTGAACGTGAATTTGTTTTCTTACAGACAACAAGGAGTACGATGCATATCTTTCATACACCAAAGTGGATCCTGATGCGTTAGATTGTGATAATAATGAAGAGGAGCAGTTTGCACTTGAAATTCTGCCAGATGTTCTAGAAAAGCACTATGGATATAAGCTCTTCATTCCAGATAGGGACCTGATCCCTAGTGGAAGTAAGTATTTCTGACCTTTCAGTTTCAGTTCTCTCTGATGTGTCATGAAGGCCTGGACTGCGCGATAAGTACAAGATATGGGAAACTTCTCTTTGTGAAGTGGTTGTGAGGGCTGGAAAAGTTTCCTCAGTACTGCAAATTTAAGCTCTAGGTCAGAGCTTGTTCCTGTTCTACCGAAATCATAGGGACCTGCCATTGATTTCAGTGGAGGAGGGAGCTGGACCTTCCTACAGAGGAGGCTGCAGCACTGCAAGCAGTACTGAAGTCCAAAGTCTCTACATCAGAAACAGACAGCTAAGCAGGAAACTTCCAAAAAAAATCTGTAGTCTCTCTTCTGTCATTGAAAATAGGATTTTTTCTTACAAGTACTTTTTTGTTTGTCTACAGCAGCTACAAATAATGTCAACTTTTCCTTTGTTTTTGTTTTTTTTCCCTAACTTTGAAGTCTCATAAATAGCCACAATAGTTTCTCAGTCAATGGTACAGGAGCAGTTTTTTCATTAGAGTTTTGACCAAGTGATGCATTTCTGAGGAGTGCTGGTATTATGTAAGTAACTGGTATTGTGTAAGTAATGCTAATTCTTTAGAGGTCTGTGTACAGCCCAGCGATCCGATGCTGGTTTCCGTGCTGGCAGTGAAATACAGTTGTCAGTTTCAAATCAGTTTTGCTGCCATATCTGAAGATTCAGGAACACATTTGGATGTCTGTACCAATGGTTAATGCCTTCCTAGCTTTAGTTATGGCATCTCTTTGTCCGGATTCATTTTTGGACAAGTCAAAAAGACCACAAATCACATGCATCATGTTGATGAATTTTTAATGCACAGTATATTTACTTTAATATCATATTTATTTGAAATGTTACCCTTGTGAAAAATAAGCTTTTTTTTTTATAAATTCTGTCTGCAAGTCACTTCCATGAAAAATATTAGAAGAGAATATGAACTTCTCTTGTGTGCTACTATATAGGACATAAGGAGAAGAAAATAAAGCAATGACTGTGCTGGAGCAGATGTTCCCAAACACGAAACAGCTAGAACTGCATTAGCAACCTGCCTGCCAGAAGACTTGAAATTGCTGCCTTGCTGCTGCCAAACCCTGGTAGCTATCCTGAAGTTGGAGCCCACTTCTCTTGAGGGAGCTGGAAACAGAGCTCTGAATCCTGTACCACTAGGAAAGAGGAGTCAGAGCCTAGTCAGAGATCATGCAAAGTCCTTGTGGCTTGAATTTGTCATGTCCATTTGCATCTTTTAGGTTAGAGCTGCTTCCCTTATCCCTTTTTCCCATAACCCTTGCAAGGTGTGAGTTTTGCTCCTGTAGTGACATATTCCAGAAAGGGGACTTGGCACATAGCACTCTTATTTCTGACAGCACAAGCAAGTAGTACTAATCTTTTAGGTGTTATTAAGAGAAAATTCATCATCTTGTGTTAAAAATCACAGAACTGTTATAAAGAGTTGTTTCATTTCCAACAGTAATATGTAGCAATTATACAAGTAAGTTAAACATTTCAAAGCTAGCCCTTCAGTGATAACTAGACTGAAGCACAGATTAATCTGAAATGAGATTCTTCTTTCCAATGGCTGTACCAGCCAGCACGGTATTTTATTTTTCTCTATTTTTATCAGTCAGGCACTCAGCAAATACTTGTCATCATTAAACCTCTCCGGAAAATGTAGGGTACCTGAAAATGTCAGTGCTCATTTATGAACATTCACGTATTTAATACCTCTTTTTTCCTCTCTCACTCACTTCTGCACTATTATGAAAGGGCCTGATTCTAACACATGGAGCTTCAAGAACACTTAATCAGACATAATGACAATGCGGAATAAAATGTGGAACTGATATTAGTGTGATTCTCACGCTTTAGCTTAAGATATGAGGGCAGGCACTTCATTTTGAGGGTGGAAGAGGGAGGGGGAAGTGATGAGGAAGGAGATAAGACTCAGTCTCCTGTATTTGTATGCTTTCTGTGTGCAATGGAGAAGTGGAATGTGGCTGTGTTCTGACTAATGCTCACCAATCTCACAAGGACTTGCAGTGCTTAGTGAAGAGGGCAGGCAGTGTGATGTGGTATGGACCCGCTGGAAACTTCAGAGGTAAACAGAATATATTTTAGGATGACTGTTTCAAGTGACAGGTATGAAAAAATATATAGCTCTTCAGGGTAGATTTCTGTGGGAAAATAGGAGGTTGGTCACAAGTTTGGGTTTTATTTTGTTATAGGAAATATCTCTTCTCCTATGTACTGCATTTCCTCATCTTGGTGACTTTCAGTGTAATGTAGTGCTTTCCCACTCTTCATTCTGATATGTTTCCTTCTTCAGCTTGTGTGTTTAAATGTGTGTCATTCCACTAGTACAGCAAATAGGGTGTTTCTTCTAAGGCTGGTTGTTTCATATAATCTCTGCAGTTTTAAGGTGCTGCCACAGGAGGGTGTGCATTATTGCACTTGCTTCCTGGCGTGAAGTGCTACATCCAGCTGCTGCTTAGATTTGAGAGCAAGCAAAAAATAGATTTGTTAAATAGTATTTCATTAACTTTCTTGCACACTTCTCTGAACAACCTGAAAAGCTGTCTTTAGAAAAATGTAGTTACAAGTTTGATTATGTTTTTGTCAAGCTGGATCATCTCCAACCCCTGGAGAAGCTGTGATAGGCTCTGCATGTGCCTGTGCAGCTGAGGGAGAGATTACAGCCAGGTGTGCCTCAGCTGGGATGTGCACACCCAGCAGTGAGCTTCTTCACGCTGCATACCCAGGCTCTGTGTTTCAGCTCTGTGCTGAGGACAGTCTGTTTCAGGGATGCCCATGGAGCAATTGTTGCTGTCCCTAGCAGGACACAGGTGATGGCTGTGAGGACTGAGGGCGCCTCTTCACTGTTAAGATGCTGATCCCTGGCATCTAGAGTTCAGGTCAGATGGGGCTGAGTCATGTTTTGCAGTACATGTTGGCTTCTGTGCCCTGCTGGGTTACGAGTGTTTTCCCAGTGGAGTGTTTTGTCCTAGTGGATGAACCACTAAGAAGGATGCCAGGGGCCTTGGTGATGTCCACCACATGGTGGCCAGCAAGGACCTTTGTGGTGACTCTTGGTGCTGCCTGTGAGTAGCACAGCTAGACCCAGCTCTCTGAACTGGTGGGGTGCAAAAGGGGCTCAAGCAGCCACTGCTTTTCTGCTCTCTCTCGAGCAGAAGCCCACGTGACTGTTCAGGCTGGAAGATGAGAGGGGCAACACGATGGGGAGACATGCAGTGTGCTGTGTAAGGTTGTAACCCAGGATTTGAGTTACATGGTACAGGAAGTTATGTAGCAGCTATTCTTTCCTAAAAACTATCCTTTGGTCTTAACAGAGTCAGTGTTCTTTGTTCTGTCAAAGCTGACAGCACGCGTACCTTTCTGCCTAGGTAACTGAGGCATAATTGAACATGTTAACCTGTGTAAGGAAACTGTGATCCCTAAGATACAGTTGCAGTTGTTACTAAAGTTTCTGAGCAGTTATCTATTTTTTCCACCCTATTAGTTTTCAAGTTTTCAAGGCATTTTTAACAAACCCTTTTCCACTGCAAGCACCCTTAAGCCTGTTGAGATTTTTAATTCGGTGTTAGGAGACCTGAGGAGATTCAATAGTTGAAGAGGAGTGGGATAATTATGTTTTCACTTGAGCCATTTTCTGTCTTGCTAAGGATGGCGTGTCTACAGAGAGAAAGATCTATTTGCATTTGACTCTTCTAAAATTGGGACTACATCAGAAGAAGGTATCTTTCTCACATGGTTTCTGCAAATTATTTTAAACTCTGGAAGTGAAGAGGTTAAAACTGTCAAGTTGGATTTTTAATACCAGCAATACAAATCTATTAGAGCATCATATAAGTTACTCTCTTAGCGTATGTGTATTTGATCTTGACAGAATTGAAAGAAACAGCAGCAATTCACTCCAGCTCAACCCAAGGTATAGCAATCAGGCACTGAAAAGAACAGGGATGAGGGGAAAAAAATCTTTGCTTTTACCTGAAAGATGAGAGGTTGTCAGCACAAGAGAGTGCCTAAGGCATGTGATTAAAAGCACCCAACAGTCAATATTGCAGTTCTGGCACTTTGTATATGATTTTTACCTGGTGAATTCCAGGTTCCTGGGTTATTGGAGGGAGAAAACCCAGTTGAACTGTGTGCCTGGGGTTCCCAAGGAGCCTTAATTTGGTATGAGACATCATCTATGTGGAATGGGAATAAAGTACCCAGATCCACAAACTCCTTTCAGAAGTTTCTGGTTGTCTACTCTGTATGAATATTAAATTTAATGCTAGACATGGGCAGGGATAGCAGAGTAACAGAGGAATGACAATTGAAAGTGGAAGAAATGTAAACAAAAGCCAGAGAAGCTGGCTACCCTGTAACAGTGCACTGGAGGCCACTGAGGTGGTCAGGGAGCTGGAGCACACAGTACAGGAGGACAGCCCAAGAGAACTGTGTTTCTTGGAGGAAAGTCCAACAAAGACAAAGCCAAGGTGGAATCTTATTGTTGTCTTTTCAGTGGAAAGCACAAAGGTGGAGAAAATCTCTTCTCAGAGGTGCACAGTTGTTGAACAAGAGGCCACAGGTACGAGTTACAACACTGAAAATTCCATTTAAACATTTGGAAAATTTTCCTCACTATGAGAGTGGTCAGACAGTGGAACAGAACCCAAAGACACCGAGAAGAAACCTCCAACCTTGGAGGTCTACAAAACTGTCCTGGACAAAACCCTGAGCAGCCTTGGCTGGTCTTGCTTTGGGCAGGGCACTGAACTGGAGAGCTCCAGAGTCCCCTTCTAAGCTGTATGAGTCTATGAATCTTTGATTCTAAATATCCAGAATTTTGATTCCAACGTCTATTCCCGAAACAATTTCATCAATATCACCCACTTCAGACACTGCAGTCTGCAAAGAGACATCCCCAGAGCTGCCATCTTTTCCTTCTCCTTCCTTTGCTGTGTCAAAGACAGAAGGTCTGACAGTGGCTGAGAGAGTGGTGTGCTGAGAGGGCACTGTGTCATGCTGATCTGGGTTAGTTGTTTCTTTGTGCTGAACTTATCAGCCATCTCTTAGTTTATACTGGAATTGGGCTCCCTCTAGGGAAAGGCCACGACTCCACTCTTTCAGCAGTTCCAGCTGCATTGCTGTCCTGATCTGAGCTAACAGGAACAACAGATATTTAATAGGAAAAGCAAGCTATGCAATCATTTCTATTATAATAAAGTAATCAAAGTTAGGGTTTGGGAGCTAGTTAGTTAGGAAACCAGGGCTGGTTATTTTCTGAGTGCCAGGAGCCAACCAGTATGAGGTTGATCATAGATACTCTTTGGTTCTTCTGGTCCAGCAGACCATGCTTCCCAAAAATATCTGTAGGACTTGATTTCTGATGGTTTTTTCCCTCTACTCCTTCTGCAAATCAACTGACTCTGGTTAGTAATTTCTTTGTGTAAGCAACTCTGTGTCTGTGGTGTTCATCAGTTTCCTCGCGCATGAGGGTGTGTTTCCATATTAGGGTGTCTGGGTTTCCTTCCAGCCTGTGGTTAGTGTAGGTCATTCAAGATTCAGTAGGCAGTTATGCATGGTTTAATCACCAATGGAATGCATATCTTGGACTTTTTCAGTGCTTCAAACTCCAGTTCAGCATCGTTGGCAGTGTTTGGTTTGGGCATGTTTGCTGTCAGGTGATCTCTCTTCATTACTAAAGGGCAACCAAAACAACAAACTATGGGTTTTTTATGGGTCTTAAAGTCCCTGCTGTCCATAACTCCTTGGACATCGTATTTGACATTATGCAAGTAAGTTACTGATAGAGCTGCTCATGATCATTGTTTCTGTGACCTATGTGAAGTGCTAACATTTTGAAAACAGTTCTTGTGCCATATTGCAAAATGGTGTTTCAAAGGGGAAAAAAGTCAAAATTTAAGATTTTTTTTTTTCAGTCAATAAAATGGGTTCATTCTAATGCTGACATTTTATTTTTATATTCTGTTTATGATAAAATACATTCTTTGGGAATTAAAAATGAATAATTCCATACTGATTTTGTCAAGATGATTTTTTTCCCCCTTACAATGAAATTTCATTGAAATTGACACCACCTGCAGGTTTATGCAGTCTGATACTGCTGGAAAAAATAAAGCTTGAATTTCCACAGTCCACAATACATCCTCCCCCTACACTTTTCCTTGCAGAAGTGTTTAAGTTGTGCACACTGGGCATATTCCAGAGTGCACCCAATGGAACCATGTGCTCCAGGGAAGTTGTCACCTGCCTGTAGTAGTGGTCCCATGCTGAAGTTATGGGGACTGCTAAGTACTTCTGGACCAGATGGCTGGAAGATGCACTTGTCTTTTTATTTGGGTTTCCAGTTTCCTATGATACAGTGTATTTTATCCTGTGTGCATGGAAAAGCCTCCTGTTGATTGGCCATGTCTATGTGAACTGGCTACAGACTTGGACTTTGAAGGATCACCTTAGGGATCATTTGTCAAGGTGCCTGTGTAGTCATCTGTAGGAAGAGCTCTGACTTGTTGCAATATCCAGTAAGCAAGGTGGACACGCCAAAGTATGGCAGAGGCACGGAGGGGAGAAGTATCCATCTGAGAAAACAGGGAATTTTTCCTGTCTTCTTCCCACCTCATTCCCAGTTTGAGTAAGTCTGGTGAGTTTTTGATTGAGATGGTGTAATGGATTATTGCTGGGTTGTTGCTATTGAAATTATTGCCGTTGGTTATTTGAAGAGATGAAAGTGGAGTGAATATTTTGTGTGTTGTTGGCTTCTTTTTTCTTTTTTTAATTGGCTGCATACAGGATACCCATGGCTGTGCTCAACACTAATCTGGACATGTGGTACTGACCGGTATGGTGTCCTGCAGAGAACTGTCTTGTACATTGCAGTGTTCTGAGTTGTTTGAAGGAGGGATAAATATGTCTCGGGAAAGATGCATGATAGTTTGTTGTTTTACTGTATCTTGCAGATTCAACCTCTAATGATGAAGCTTCCCACCTAAATTCTTTCTTTTTGGGAGCAGAAAGAAAGGAAGAAAATGAAGAGTCTGAGCTGTTGATACATTGGGATAATCTCTTTCCATTGTATTGAACATTTCTACCTTTCCTTAAGTTTTGTTTCACCAGTTCTGCTTATCATTTTCTCATTGTTGCTGGTTCTCTTCCCTCTCTGCTGCCTCTCCCATGGATTTTAATGTTGAATTTTTTCATTAATGAGTAACTATTTTACACAGAACGATGTGGGGGTTTTCCTTATAAAATATTTTAAGGAAAAGAAACCCAAACTGTAAATGCTGCATGATTAAAGAGTCATAAAACGTTAACTAAAAACCAGGATTGTTGCATAGACATTTGTAATGTATGTGTATGTCTTAAATTTTTGTGTGTCTGTGGGGTGTTTGCAATTGCCTCTTTTTTCCATTTGTGAAAGAAATTCTTGCTGCTAAATGGTGAAATAAAACATTGGTAAAGGCAGATTTGATGCTAACTATGCCTTCAATCTAATGAAAATAAGCTATTTTAGAATGTTCCTGTTGGCCTATTTTGTGTTTATTTACTTTACTGGAAGTGGTGTGAATAAGCATGCTGTGGTACAGTGCTTGGGACTATAAAATGAGTGTTGCAGTAACAGATGTTGATTAATGATGTTATTTGTAATCGTTGTTCCTGATAGAGGGCAGTGTGTGTAAGAGAGGCCCTGCCCCGTGCTGAGTAAAGATCTGTTCTGTGCAGCTCTTGTGTCCAAGTCTTCATTTATAACACATGCTTCTCCTCTGTTGTCAGGTGGCACATTCTAAGTAGCATGGTCAAGAGGTTCATGGAGTTTTAAATTATATATATATATATCTCCTGTCTCTAAGCTTGCAGTCACAATCCTGTGCACCCAGTCAACACTTTTCTGACCTTAGTGGGGTTTCTTCCAAGTGATTTCATTTCTCTGGTCTTATCCCAAAACCCACTGAAATCTGTCCCTTCATTTGAACAGGTTTTGGATCGGGTCTGTAAGTAGAACTCTTTCCCATCCTGTTCCATGTCAGACCAATATAATTGGCTCCTCTTCCCTGCCATCCCTGGGACAAGTGAAACTCAGGGATCCAAGTCCAACTTCAAAAATATTTTGTATTTCAGTAAGTTGACATCATGGAGCTAGTGATGGGGCTGGCATTTCTGCTTACACTGATCATTTGCAACTACTTGGCATGCATGAATAAAAGAACAATACTGTTTTCTTTGTCACTGATGTTTCAACAAATAAACACCTCCAATATGTTTAAATTTTCCATTTGTTCCTGTCACTTGTGCAGTTTCTGTTAATACCTTGGGGTACATAGAAGCACAGGTTTGTGATATTAAAACAGACCATTGGGCCACAAAGAATGTTTATTGTGCGTTTGTGGTCCGGTACCTAAGGAAGAAAGAGCTACCATGGTGCTTCTATGCAACAGCACAACATCTGCATGTGATGAGGGTTGATTTCTTTTTGAGCTCTTGCAAATTACAGTTCATACACCCTGCAGTACCCTCACGTCCTTGCATCTGAAACACCAGAGCTGCTTCCCAGAGTGTGCTCCCCAGAGTGTGACATTAATCATAACCAGCGTTAATGTTAAAATTTACACAAACTTTACATTGGTCTTGGCCTATATTTTGTCAGTGGGTGAACTGTGTGTTTTTAGTTATTAATGCGTCTACACAGCAAGGATATTATCTAAATGTCATTCTGTTGAGATGAACAGGGAAAACCAGTAAAGGATGGAGGTTGTTATAAAGGAGTTTTCTATATGTACTCCATAAATAGAAAGATGTGATACACGATCCTGGTTTTGATGGATTATATTGTGAAATGGCCCTTCTCTTAAATGGTGTGAATCAGTAAGCTGTAGGTTTTTGTTATACTTGATTGCAAGCCTGATGTTTTCATACAATAGACTTCTTTATCCTTTACTCTTTCTCTCTTTCTGTGATTTGTAGCCTACATTGAAGATCTCACAAGATGTGTTGAACAAAGCAGAAGACTCATTATCGTGTTAACTCCAGACTATGTTCTCAGGAGAGGATGGAGTATTTTTGAGATGGAAAACAGACTCCATAACATGCTAGTCAGTGGAGAAATTAAAGTTATTTTGATTGAGTGTACTGAATTAAAAGGGAAAGTGAATTATCACGAAGTGGAATCTTTAAAGCACACCATCAAACTCCTCTCAGTGGTCAAGTGGAAAGGACCAAAAAGCAGCAAACTGAATTCTAAGTTTTGGAAGCGCCTAGTCTTTGAAATGCCAGGGAAGAAAAAGGAAGTGGTGTCTCGGCATCAAGTCCTGGATTCTGCAGAGCAGGGCCTTTTTGGAGACCTCCAGACTGTTCCCTCTCTTGCCGTCACTGGCACTTCTGCCACGTTGGTGGAATCACGGGCTGATTTAACTGATTACCATCAAGCAGACTCTGTGCAAATGAGACATTATTGCAGAGGATATGAATATGATGTGTCAGCAGCAACATTGCCAATAGCCTCCATAAGCAACCATCACACATACTGTAACATCCCTTTGACTCTGCTAAATGGACAGCTACCTCTTAACAACACCGTGAAGGATCCCCAGGAGTTTCACAGGAACAACCCATTGCTCCCTTTATCAGCAAAGGAGCTTAGCTTCACCAGTGATATTTGGTAGTGATCAGGACTCTCTTGAGATGCTTCATGACCACCATGAAGACATGTTTTTAAAGAACTTTGCCCTAACCCCATGGGGTGAGAAAACCTATTTGAAGCAGTGGCACTCTTGTTTGCTTTTCTACTTGAACTTTTTTGTTTACATTTAAAAATTATTGACAAAGAGGGCATTGTTTTGTAACTCAGTAATGTCCTTCCTGTCTTTTAATGTACAGTTTTATTGCCTCTTTTAAAAGGAGGGGGGATAGAAGAAAACATCCCATCATTTTACAATAGGTTTACAATCTGTGATAGATAAAAGGTCACAGTATATGGTCTCCAACATCCATACATATTTAAGTATTAGTATTTGAAATACATGGAAGTTGTTGGGTTTTTCATGTAGACTTCGGTACGGTTTGAAATTCTAATCATGCTTCAAAAATTATCTTCTGCACAGACCACAAGGGATGAATCATTCTCAAAAGGAAGGAGGAGGAAGCCTTCCTAGTAACGTTTTCTTGCAAATACATTTTAGAAGGTGACCAGCTGAAACAATGCAGATGAGGCTTTATTAATAAAATGCAAAGTAACAGTTGCTACAGAATAAATCACCTGTTCGCATCAGCATCTCTTCATTTTATTATTGAGGCACGTTGTATTCCTAGTCAATGGTTAGGAATGTGGTTTTATTAAACAACTTACTAGAATATTGGAGATATTTAGGAGGATTTTAAACAATTTTTCTGTCGATTATAGATTATTCCACAATTTTTTGCAGATTTTTAATAACTTTTTTTAAACAGTTTAAGTATAAATTTATCTGTCTGTTGGTCGATTCATTAATTTAAAATTTCTTAAGATCTCTTGAGCTCTTTTTAGATTTGTAGTTAATTCAATGTAATTTTACGTAGGATTTTTTCTCCAAAATCAGGAGTTACAATTTGAAATTAAGCTTTTGGTGAGGACATCAGCAATAGAAAATAATTACTACAGCAATATAAAGAGATGAAGTGCTAAATTATTCAGGTTTACTAGTAGTCTGACTTCAATTGCAGTGATAATCACCTGAGACAGTTCTGTCTGTTTATCTCTGTCATTTATGTACCTTTTAAACATGGCTGAAGCAGGAGTATTTCTGCTCTCTGTGCAACTGGTGAAAAGCAGTACTTTTAAGCACCTAGTAAGCTGTTACATTTCTCACAGGAGTGATCCCATCAGTCAAACAGTCATCTCTTTCATGCAAAGCATTCTTGCTGCTTGTGGATGAGAGATGTTATACAGGTACTCAGCATCAGGCATTACTGCTCTGCAAGTTGGGTTTTCTTTAATGAGTGTTTTTCACAGAGATTTCCATGCGCAGTAGATTTAAGGTGTGCAGAGTCAGACCATGGAGACAACAGCATTCAAGGAAAAAGCTCTAAATAATGAAGGCAGAAGCCAGTTTTGCAGGTTTTGCATGGCTTTAATGAAAACAGAGTAGACATCAGAGCTTTGTCTCAATGAGATCTGCTGGAGCAAGTTCCCAAAAATAATTTTATGGCAGGCACCCTTGCCTGTATTTCAGTATGTTTTTAGCATTGTTCTCTCTGATTGCATGAATAAAAGTTAGCACTCTGCACTCAGCTGCCTGTGGTTTCATCAGCAAGCAAGTTCAGTAAATCCTTGACATTTCGCAGTGGTTCCTAAATTGTACCCTACAGTCAAATGGAAATAAACACTGACCTAAGTCTTAAAAGTATCCAGAACTGGCCCAAAGGCCATGAGAATTATCTCAAATGTGCAATAATTCATAGAGGTCGGTATTTTTCCATTGCTTCTTTCCCCAGTTCTTTATTCTGTGCCCTCTTATACCAGTTACTATCTGTAAGGTTTTCATTAAGTTCTAAATAATACACTTCTGTTGGCTTTTTTCTGGTATATGCATTTGACACTAACACTGAAAATGGAAATCTAGAAAAGATATTAATTTATTACACAGTATAGGACTATAACTTGCTCTTTTGTGAAGTTAAGTTCCGAACATATAGGTGTTTAATATACGTATTTTTCTACTGAGAAACAAAGTGATTTTACCTCCATTATAAATACATGTATTTCAGCCTCCTCCCAGAAATTTACAGAATTTGCACTGTTTTATAAGTGTTACGGACTGTGTTTACACTGGTTATGTTCTTTAATGCAAAGTGTAATTTAAAAAAAGGAAAAAAAACTAAAAGAAAACCCTGCATGAAAAGAGCTGCATATGTTTAAATGAAAAGCTGTACTTTTCATTATTTTCCTTTCCACATTACTCTACAATCTGGTTAATTCACATAGAATGTTCAGTGAGATTTTAAACCTACTAGTTCTGTATTAAGCATGCAAACTCAAAAAAAAAAAAAGAAGAAAAAGCATCTGCAGGATGGTCTGCTTTCTTTTATTTCCAATGCCTAAATATGGGTAGCAAATTCATTTACCTGATGATGATGTCTCTTAGAGCAGTAGCTATTCGACAGCAAAATGCAGCCGTGTTTGCATTTGAGGTAACATGAAAAGAACAGTTTTTCTGTCATTTTGCAAAAGCACATTGTGTGTCTGTGTATCGATATCTTTTAGTTATAGATGGCAAGTCACAACCTGCTTTAAGAGTTCAAAGTGTGTATTAGTACTCTGACAATATATACCTGAATCAGAACCACCTGTACCCCTCTGCTTTTGGTACGGGGATGGGGACTGGAGCTCAGGAGGCCTCTCCTTGCCTCGGTTCCATGTGATACCAGTATGATGTGCTAGAGGCCACGTGTTTCCATAGGTAACACACATGGGTCTGGAGAAACAGTCAAACAGAGAAAAGCGTCCATCGGTGGGACTTGGGTGGCACAGAGACTGGGAGCTTGGCCCACTGCGAAAGACACCTCCAGCAGGGTCCCTCATAGCAGCAGCAACAGTTGGATCAGGGCCTTGGTGGCAAAAATGTTCTAGCTCATTCATGTGAACCTCATTATCTGAAATAGAAGGGTGTGAGGGCATTCAGCATTCCTCTGTCTCACCAAAGCCATATACTTATGCAGCTGGATTTACTGGGGAGGAGCCCAGGGCACTACCCTGACACTGCTTGGTGCTGCGTCTCATTTTACAACTGTGCAGCCCTCGCCACTGACAAAATCACCAGCAGAAAACATCCTTATTACAACCACGTAGTGATGCTGATTTGGGGCATGTTCATTTTGAAGATGGTTTATTATAATGTTTGGAAACTACTGTTTGTGTACTTACCTTTGTGCCTGATGTTCTTCGGAAGCAATTATGGTTTGAAGGTTGCATATAAAATGAGCTAGAAACTGGAAACCTATTCAGCCTCTACAGATTTTATGATCCTAAGGAAAGTTCAGAGAGAAAACAGAGTAGTTTTAAATTAAGTAACAAAGTAGAGTGAATATTGACAGTTTTTAGGGGCTGTGTACTGACCAGTGTTTTAATAATTGGTATTCCTTTCTCTAGACAATGGATGAGGAATCTCAGAAAGATGTTCCCCCTACTCTGTCTATAGGTCTGTTCCAAAACCCGTGCAAGCCAACAGAGTTCCATCAAGTTCAGCAGACTTTGAATAATGCCATAAAACCTCAGGTTAAAAAAGACAGAGAGAAAGTAGTCAAGAGACTAGGAAGCATTTGCTTATTTAATCTGCCTAAAATCAAGCTTATTTTTGTCCTTGTTTGATGTGGATGTGGTCTAGGACTATCCAGCCTTGGGAAAGGAATTTTGTTCATTCTTTGTTATAAACAAGATAAGGACTTGGGAATAAACAACAGATACTTTAAGGGGGAAAAAAAAACCCACATAGTTTTTAAGTGCTTCTACTCTGCTCTCGGTGGTTCCTTTGATTCAACAGCCTTTCTCTGTTCATCCAAATGCATAAGCACATACTTAAATTCCCCTTAATTCAGTGAGAAATACTTTACTGAGCAGGGGCCTGGAAGAGCAGTTCAGTGCCAGAAATCACGGCATTTAGCAGCCTTTAGAACTGTGCCCTTATGGAGAGCCTCTGAGCAGCTTTTCCGATTTCAGTCTCTGAATAGATGCGAGTATTCTAGCAGAAGAGCTGTCAGTCTCACAGTCCTGGTTACAAGAGAGAAAGTCTTCAATGCTTGTTAGCCTGGCAGTGACATCTCCCTGGGAACTCAGTGGTAGACAGGAGAACAATGGCTTTTTTCATTGTGTCCCAGTTGGGCAACTGGGAGCTTATTCCATGGGCAGTGCCTGTGGGACAGCTTGCTTAGAAATACTGTCTGCAAGAAAGCTCCACCTCCACATGGTGTTTTGTGCATCTTCTCTTGTGCACCCTTCTTCTTTTGGGCACCCTTTGAGGTTTATGCTGGGGCTGCAAAGTTACTGGAACACTGAGAAATAAGTGGAGAGTGTGAAGAAAGGAGAGGAAGAAGAGAGCAGTTGGAGTCTGAGCGTTTTCCAGGCAGAAACATTCAGCATAGCACAATGACAGCTCTTGCATGAATGCGTCATGTTTGTCCACCATTCAGTGAATGCTGGGCAAAGTTCCCCAGAAAAATATCATTTCTTGCCAGCTCACGTGCTTCAGAACTCTTGTCTTGATAATTTTAAAATTAAATTTCAGTTTCTTGTTCGATAGGAGACTTTCTTGATTTATTCTTCAAGGGAAAAAAAAATAAGCCAGCTGCTTCTTTACATTTTTGGAAATTCCCCACAAAGTAAAACCTCATGCTTTCTGCTGGTCCTGTGGGTTAGAAACTGGCATGTAATGCCAGAAGTGTTACTAGGTCACCTCTGGGGAGGTGGATGAGATGAAGTTTCTGCAGCGTAGTGGAACCCGTCACTGGAGAGTGCAACTTCTGGCTCTGGCGTTTCAGCAAACCAAACTGCTCACTTTCGCCATTGCCTCGTTCTACCAGAAGTTTATTTCCAGTAAGTGTGGTTGAGAGTCAGAAGGAAAGCGGGTACCAAACATTACTGTTCAGGACTGCTCCAACAGCAGTTCTGTAGCTCTTGCAACACGTAGCTCCTGGGTGTTCTATCAGTTTGCATCAGTACCATCCCCGGGGGTCTCAGTCTTGCAATCTGCTGAGCAGTGCAATCACAGCCAGAGCCTGTTTTTCTAAAGCAATCGAGCCACACAGGAGTCAGATCTTATCAAAAGTCCATGGGAATTAGTACTGGTCCTCAGCTCTTGTGTTACCAACGCTAGTTGGTGAGGACTGTGAGAAAAAATGACTGGTCTGAGCAGCAGAGCTGGACTATGGCAGTGAGCCAATGTGCCCTTCATCACACAGGTCAGAAGGATAATGGGTACCTGCACTTTACAAAGCTGTTCATTTAATGTAATCAATATTGGTCTACTTCCCTATAAAATAATGAAAAATACATGAAAGTACCTTCCTCCATGGTCTTGAAATGATTTAAGGTTTTGAAATTTCATAAATAATAGAGATATTTAAATCAGTTCCATTTCAGCACTAGTTGGCACAGCAAATGGTAAAACCATGGGATTTTGGAATACTTTGTTACAGCAGGAAATCAAAATTTTAAAGTGGAAAGTCACATTAACAGTCTTCTGAAACATAGTTTACTTCCCTAAAGAAATTTCATGAAGTGTTTGTGATGGTGAAGTAGGACAGTTTTGCAGTGCTTACCCTAAGAATCCATTTGATCATTTCAATGCCACTGGAGAAATTCAGAGGTTAATAAGGCTTCTCTGAAGAAGTATAAAACAATGCCTGAAAAAAAGGGAAACATAAAGTAAAAGTTACTGAGCTTTGCCAGGAAATTTGTCATTTAAATATAAAACAGTAACACTGCCAATAGAAGCAGAACATGACCTGTCAGCATTTTCTCTTCATTGCAATATCATTGTACAGCTACAGACCAAGCAGTAAGGCGAATAGAAAATAATAATAAAAATACAGTTTGTCAAGCTGAGCCAGATTCTCACGGTAGGTATTCTATAAACAACTCCTCTAATTCATTTTGATAGACTGTAATTGGCTTTACAAGGTTTTAAGAACTTTCTTCTCTTCAGGACAAACACAAAGACAAAACAATGTATTTTATACTAGATGAGTTTTGCAATTTCTTTTAAATGCAATTTTCTTTTTAATGATTCCTTTGTGCACAGCAGTGGGTGGTAAATGTTCTCCTGGCTGAAAGTTTTCACTATGAGCATGCAAGTGGTTTGCTGGAGTGAGAGTACCAACAGCTACTGCTGAACCTGTCAGAGCAAGCAGACCAAGAGGGCTACAGGGCGTGCAGAGGGGAACTCACTGTGCTGACACACGATAAGGTGTTGGTTGGGCAATGCCTAGAGGATGCAGCACCAGCTCAGACTGTGCTCATACTGTATAGAAGGATATGCAAAGTCTTTGGTGCCCTCTTTTAGAGGATAAATGTAGGTGAGCCAAGGTGGAAATGAAAATTGTCAAAGGTAGAATTGTGCGTCTCATTTCTTTCTAAATCCAAATTATCTGGGTTTCAGAGCATGCGCTGGGATTTATGATGTGGAGGAAAGAATTAGTGATTTTCATGCAGAGAGCACAAAGGGCTTTGCTTTTACTACCAAGATGTATTTTCATGCGAAATCCAGACCCTGACATGGCCTAGACTTAATGTAAATTATTCTCTTACAGGGTGATTCAAGAAGAGAAGGTCTAATGAGATGTGAAGAAGCTTTTAAAGTACAATATACTCTAATCAGGGTGTGTATGTGGCTTAAAGGTAACTTCTGCCAGCATTTAATGCTTTGTCCCCAAATGACATTAGAGAGTCCATATTCTGTGTAGGCTGTGCACAGAAAATTAGTATCTATTCCACAAATTATAACAACGTTTAAAATCCGTAACAGCTCTTTGATTAAAAGATATCAAAGGCTTTATGATGATGAAACAATTAATCTAACACCTAATTCTGTTGGGGAAATGTTTTCATCACCCTTTAGCAAATGAAAAACAGGGTTAGGATCCATTTTGCCCAAGATCCTACCAAAACACAAAAGCAGAGCTGGGGCTGTGCCCACAGTCTCCCAGTCTGGAGCACTGACCGGCAGATAACAGTCCCTGGACTGGACCTGCAGCTTCACAGTGGATTGCTTCAGCCTGACTCTCACTGCCTGGTCCCAACCTACAGAAAACGATTGTTCCAGTCTGCATGAACAACCTCTGAATGTCTCCTAAGTGGGTTGCACCAGGGCTGTTTTGAGGGGCCTGGGAGAGCTCTCCCAGAGCAAATCATGATGCTTCCCTGTGAGATCAGCAGCTGAATGCAGAGAGGTGAAAAAACAGAAGCTAATTGTTGGCAGTGAAGTGACTTTGGAAGGACGCAAGGCTGACAAGATGAGATGACAGGAAATCTCTGTGCTGTAGCAAATTATTGGCAAAAGGAGACAGCAGGGGGTGGAAATTGGACTGACAGATAATTTGTACTTAACAACCTGCCTGAACCCAGATCAAAGCTCTGGCTCTTACACTGCCAAACTCGGAGAAAATCTGAACAAAGTTCAAACTTCATTGCTAACACCCATCAACATAATGAACAGAGTAAGCATCTGTGATATGACAGCACCAGTCTGCGAGGAAGGCTTCAATCCAGGGCCAGAAGTATTCAGTTACCATTCTGAACAATCTCTCATTGCAGATTGCCTAGACCAGTGCAGGTGTAGATGTATCTTAGTGCACAGACAATTCAAAGCAGCCCCCTTGTGGCAGAGCAAAAAAGAGGAGCCTGAGAAAGCAAAATAAAGCAGGACATTTATGAACTTGGTTTCCTTGGCAGACCCCAGCTGTGAAATACAAGCATGAGTGCCCTGTAAGAAGAGTGATGTGGCAGAGGCACTCGAGTTAGGTGAGTATGTACAAGAGGTGCTAAAGACCAGTGAACTGGGGTAAAAAGGGGCAGGAGCTGGGTGTGTGAGGGGCTGGAGACCACCACCACCACCTGCCTAGAAGACATGCCCATGCCAGCACCTGGTGGGGATGCACAGGGCATGGGCACTGCTTGGATGCAATGGCTTCAGCATCTCATGGTCACTGTAGCCTGCTTTGAGACCCGTGATAAGTGTACCAAACTATTTATGGTACCCAATTCCTGAGCTCTCCAGGGTCCACAGAGAGGTAAATCCTATCCAAACATCTCTGCCCCAAGGCAACAGGCTAATATGGGGCTAAGAAATGAAACAAAAACAGCAGTCATTAATTCAACAGTGCGTTTTAAATCTCTTTCTTAAACCACTGATTACATCTTATAAACTCATCATCATACTTGTCTTTAACATATTGAAATCCCTGGAGAGGGTATAGGAGTAGCATTGCCTGTAGCAGGAATTGTTTTATGTGTAGTATAAAGCTGGTCTTGGTCATACAGATTAAGTGGGAGATGAGACATTTGGTGGCCACTTGCAAGGTCTGGGTACCACTTGTGAGGTCTGGGTGCTGCCATCCATGGGAGGAGGAGAGGACACATATCTACAGGGCAGTGGTAGAAATCTCCAACACTGTACCAAACGCCCCAGGACAGAGAGCTGGAGCAGTGCAGCCCAGGGGGAGGAGTACCCTGGTGCCCTGCGGGCAGCTGAGCATCGCGGCATCGCGTCCACAGTCAGCAAAACAGAAGCAGCCCATGACAAGGGCTTCTCTTGCAAAATACAGCACTGTAACCTTTGAGCTGCTAATCATTTTTCCTTTTTGGCAGCCAAACAAATGTTACGAAAGAGTAATTCTCAGCATCCATTGTACCCTGAGGGTTAACAAACATGTGTAAGAAGAGCTCCAGATAGAAAGCTGGCAGCCTCTGCTTCTTTACTGTTTGGAAAGCTCTACTGAGACTTGAGGGATGATGGGAGTTGTCTTTTCTTCTTCTTTTTTTTTTTTGAGAAATAAGGTCACAGAAATTGCCAGAGGAGCACGTGGAATGATTACAGCAAAAGCACAGAAGTTTGTCATAGAAACTTCCTAATTTTAGGAGCCTGATTTTTGTTATAGTAAGACTGTAAAGCACAAACTCTGCCCAAGAGCTGGGGGAAGGCGCGGTGGTTTGAGCAGGGTTGTGACAGAAGTTGAGGTGGGAGTGGGCGGAACATGAGAAACCAGTGTATCCGCGTGGGATGGTTGACACTAATTCCACTCAGTGCTCAGCAGGGACAGAGCTGGCAGCCTCCTTACAGTGGGGAAATGCAGTGCCTGTCACCCTGCTGACGACCCAAAGCTGCTGCCATCTGACGGTCACTTCTACGTGATGCTCACTGCTGGTCTTGAGGAGGTTTCTAGTGGACAGACCTGGGCCTCTCCTTTGGCAAAGGGCCTGAGGCTCAAGTGAGCCCCAAAAGCCAAATTATTGTCCGGTGTTGGCAGGACAGGGGTCTTGTGTTCAAGGGGTGGTGAGGGAACACCCAAATGGAGAGAGTGCCCAGGGCACAGGGGTTCAAGTATTGTCCTCAGCTTTTCAATACACAAGTTCACCGGGCCTCGTGGGTCCCGAAACCTCATGGAAGTGTCCAATTTCTAATGCTTATTCCCCCTGAGTCAGAAAACATCACAGGAATTGCACTGGTGGCAAAGCTACAATATCAGAATGAGACTGAAGTGTCACCAGGTAACCTAGTCAGGACCAGTTTAACCTACAGAAAGTTATGAGCTTCTTCAATAGTATTTAAAACTCGTGATGTGAAGGCTGTGTTTTCATCAAAGTAGCCATGGCAGAACAAGTTTAGATAATCAACAGCCTCTGCCTGTCCATACGGCTTTGCCTGGCACCACCAGGAATGAATCCTCCTGCTCTGCTTTTCCCCAGGTTTACCATGTGCTGGGGCTGTCACTGCTGACCCATCAGCCACCCTGCAAAGACACTACACCATTTTCCTGATGATTTTATATTTAACTCATACTTTGCACCGAGCCATGGGAGACAATTCCCTGGCTGTGGGATGGGAAAGGCTCCTTACAAGCAGCTTGAAATACAACACTAGGGCAGTAAGGCTCACTGCAACATTTAGAAATTACATTTTATGGTACTTGGTTAATTCAGGAGCTGGACGGGTAACACCAAGAAACCAGGTGAAGGATATAACGACACCACAATCAGACCCTGACCTGCAGCCTGAGCAGTTTTCATCTGGAATAAGATTAATTCAGTGCACATGTGAGCAGTGAGCCACTGATTAGAAGCTCTGTTAGAACAGAGCAACATTTCTTTAACTTTGCTGTCTTCCCTACAGGCTGTGGAGGAAGTGACTAACTCGTGAGCAGGCATCCCTGGAGCTGGTGAGAGATTTCAGGTATGTGTTGGAAGGTAAAAATATTCCGGTGCCCTATCTAGTCTTGGTGATATTAGTCAAGCATAAATCATAGCACTATACCTAAGAGAGACTTCCCCAGGGAAATCACAGACTGCTAATTTGGGGATTTTTATTTTTTTTTTTGCATTAAGATGATAAAGCAAAGGTCTCCAGCTGAGAAATCCATTTTGGGAAATGAATGATAATTTGCCAGAACAGGGGACAGCTGAAATTAATAATGATATTCTGCTGTAATTTGTACTACCCAAAAGCCAGAGTCAAATCAGTGTAGTCGCTAGGGATCTGTACCTGATTTCTCTGAATGAGAATTTGTTCCATTAATCTGAGCAGTTTAAAAGGAAGATTATAATACTGCTGAGAATTTGGCTTCAGTTGATCCAACAGCTTCTACTGAGGACTAAAAAAAGACTTGTGAGCTACAGGATCTGTGGTTTTATACTAGTTAATGTGATGTGGCTTGGCAGAACTTGTGATTCGTTCTGACATGGAGGGCAGTTACCAGATGTATTTTCAGTTTGTCATCTGAAGTACAAACCCAGGCTCCTTCACCCCCCAGTTTTATATGGCTAAGACCTCAAGTACTGCACCAAATTTTAAGTGAGCTGAAACCACGTTCCCCACTCAAACCAAAGAAACCCTCCCAGAGGCAGCTGTACTGTAAAAAACCACAAAAGTCACAGCATAAAGTTAGCATTGCCCAGAAACCAGAATTGGCCCTCCTGACCCCAACAGCAATCAGGTTTCTGCTTGACTAAACTCCAGGTACCTTTCTCCTAGCCTGCACCTCTGCAAAAGGCCTCAGCACATCTCCAGCACCATCTCCCTGGGGCTGGCCCCTGCTGAGCCCTCCCTGCTGCCTCTGGTTCCCTATCTGATCAGCTGGGAAATACTCTCAAAAGGTTAAAAAGAAAAATGCAATAGAAATGCTGGTCATGTAAGGATCAGCCCTGGAAGCTTTCTAATTCTCAGTTTGAGCTTGGACATGTGGAAAAGATAATAGTCATTAAAGAGCTTGCAGGCCATCCCAGTCTAGATGAAGACTAAAGAATACAAAGGAACACAGCAAAGAGAAAACAAGATAGATAAATTCTGATTATCCTCCCAGCAGTTGTAACATGGAAATTAGGACAGGATAACAGGCAATTTAATGCCAGCATCTGCATTGGAAAAGTGGAGGTGGCCACAAAGGGGATTAAATATGACTCGAAAACCAGTATGGAAGAATCATCAAAATAAGCCCAAAAGAGAAAGGGAATGGGGATATACACTACTGACCTTTGTTACATTGTTCACAGAAATGTCAAGAGAAAACACAAACCCATACAGCCACATGAAAGTGAAGCAAATTGTTATCTGGCTGAGCAGGAAGACATGTCTGGACAAGAAAGAAAACAATTGATTTCTGCTGGGTAACCTAAGTCCAGCAAAAAGAACAAAAGGGTTCAAGTATTGCAGAGTTGAACTGAAAGGTTTCCTGTTGTTTTGGGGTTTTTTTTGGTGGCTTTTTTTAATGAAAAAAACACAAAAAATGGAAGCACTATTGGTGCTTCAAAGCAAGAGGTGTTGTAAAGCATACAGCTCAGAAGAGGTGTGTGAGTACCCACAGGTTGTGTGTGTGTTCACAGACACCACATCTCTGGTTTTAAAGAGCAGATTAAAGAAGAGAAAGCACATAGAGCATGGATGTTGTTCTATGCCAAGGGAAGTCTCCAGCACAGCTCATGAGCCAGCACCCGCTGCCTCCCAAAGGGCTCAGCACAGCCAGGGCGAAGGCCAAAGGGGAACAGAGCTGGCCTGACTAAAACCACAAAATAATTGTTATCACTACCCTCCCATTGCTGCCTCGCAGTCTTTGCACAACTACCTGTCCACAGGGATTCACCCCCGTGTGGGTGGGGAACACACGAGGCAGTGGTGGGGGGCGCTTCCCAGTGCTGTGCTCCAAACCCAGGTGCAGTTATGCTGGAACGTTTTAGTAGGAGCTGTGTGACCGTGGGCAATTCTGAATCAAAGGTGAGGTAAAATATCATCTGTGTTTGCAGAAAACACTGGTGTTTGCAAGGAGAGAGGACCTGCTGAGATGCCCCTGTTTGGAGGAGGTTTAGGCTGGGAAGTTTCATGTGGTTTCAGCTACAGCTGGACCTGTTAATGAGTTAGGTCCAGGTGATGAATCATACAAAGTTCTTTACTGGGACATGGCTCATCTTGGAGAGCTCATGCAAAGATCCAGCCCCAGAGATCTGCTTCAGGGGCCTCAGTGCTACGGGTGAGCCTGATGCAGAGGGCAATGCCTGGGTGCTGAGATGGCAGAGCTGATGGATGGGGCATTTTCTGGGATGATTTGTCACTGTTTTAGAAGAAACAGATACGGTGACCTTGTAAGCAGCAACTGCAGCTCCAGAGCAATGGAGCAGGTCTGCCCTTCACATAACACTTGTGTAAATGCTCCTTTTCAGGCGCAAGCACGTGACTGACCTCAAGTGAGTGGGCAAACTGTATTTTTATTGCTATAAAATGACGCAGAGTTTACAGACAAAAGCAGATTGGGCAGCTGGTGGAGACTTTTAATCACAGAGAAGATTCAGTGGTCACTGGATGTTAATCCACAACTGTTTACAGAATCGTTGTTACCACAGCATGTCGCTTTTCCTGTGCAGGAGTTGAAACTGTATTTTAACACAACATAATGATCTATGTCTATTATCTTACTTAAAAAGAGTGTCTATGAAAATTAGAGGATTTAGGACACATGTAGGAATTTTATTTATGCATACATAACGCAAATCTTTATGTCTTATATACAAATACATCTAGCTACATGGGATATGTCCTACAGGATACAAAGGGGGCTGGTGGTAGCTTCATGTAAAACTTTATGATGTGTTTTTCTGGCTTTCCAGATACTGCTGATTTGTCTATTTAGAAAAAAAAAAGGAAAAAAAAGTCCAAACAGTACTTCAGAGACATAGCAATAAGCTTTAATATTCAAATATCAAATGCCTCTAGAGTTCTTCTTCTTTGAGTGTTAACTAATCCAAAGGAAAAAGACAGGAAGGAAAGATAAGGGGTTTGGATGGGACTCGGGCGGGTGGCGCACCATTAATGTCCTCCTGCACTACCACAGTGATGTGTAAATGTGGATAATAGCTGTTCTACTCCCACTCTTGGCATGTAAAGATTATGAGCTCATGGGCCATCTGTTACTTTATAACTTAGAACTGGGTGTTCTGGAAAGCAAAGGACTAAAGGTAAAGTTGGCCTCTTCCAAACCTGTAAGACGGTGCTTGCAGAAACAAGGCCACAGGAGTGTGGCACCCCACACGTGGTCTGCAGAGGATTCCAGACTGGTCAAGTCTGCTTGGGATTGCTTGCCCCATGACCTTGTAAGATGCTCAGCTCTCAGATAGATGAAATCAGCTTTCACCCTTTAAAGCAATGTAAGCACGCAAACTGCTCAGAGAAAGTATGAGAGCTCAAGTACTTAAAGATGTTTAATTGGTTTAAGGAGCTAAACTCCTTAAATAACTTAAGCTGCTGTGAAAAGGGAAGCTGGTTTAAATCTCCTGCTGGAAGGCTAAGCCCAAGTGCACTGTAGGGTGCCAGTTCTGGCCCTGGCTGCGACTTGGCAGCTGTAAAGCAGCCAGGCAGCCCTCTGCAGGGGATGGATTTCCTGGATGGTCAGGACATCTTGTTCACCAGTTACCTTGGACCAGTAAAACAGTCTGAGAGGATATTGAAAACAGCTGTAATTTGGGGAGTTCTGAGCACTCTCACTTACACTGGGAACCAGAAAGAGAGAGATCCATGAAAAATGGAAACCAACATGTCTCGTAGCATGTGGCACCTTTGTTCCTTCTTTGTTGGGTTTTGGTGATTTATTTTGAATTGTCTGATTTCTGCTTCAACTACAGGCTCTGGTTATGTTTTTTGTGATTAAAAAAGCCCACTATTTTCTCCCTAGGAGAAAATGTAAAGTCACTTTTCTTTTTGATATGATAAGAGCTTTAGCTATTCAAGGTGAGCACAGTAAGCCATTTTGTCCTCAGTGGTTAATTTTTGTGCCACTTCCTTGTGCTGAATCCAAGTCTTAATTTCTGCTCGGTGCATTATTAGAAAGAGCTGGAGATGCTGTCGCAGCATCCATTTCAGCAAAGCTGTATGGGAGGTAAAGTCCCTTCTCCAGCCTTTCTTCTCTGCTTATGCAGCCATGATCCCATCAGCCCTTTTGCTACAGTATTGAGCCAAGGTGTTCCCACAGTTGTCCTCTGTTAGAGTTCATGAGGGTCTCCTGGATTCAGTGTTCTGGGCAGTGTCCAGGCTGTGCTGGGTGCAGCCAGCTGGGGTTGGGAAGGATGGTCTGTGCCACAGCCCTTCCACCACGCTGTGTGTGAGCTGGGCTTGCACATAACCTGGCACAAGCTGCTATTGAGATGAATATTGTTTAAATGGGTTTAGGTTACTGAGCCATGCCTGCGACACAGTGCAGCACTGTGCCACTGGCCACACTGCCTCTTTGTGCCCTCTGTGAGCTAAGCAGTGATTATTTGGCATTTGTTTCCAGGATATCAATAAATGCAGTGAATACACCCGGTCTCGGACCTGCGCAAACACATTCCTTCCCCACAAAACTTCCATTACTAAGTATCAGTGAATGACTGGCAGATGTACAGAGACTTCCCATTCTTCCCCAGCCTCTAAACAACTTGTCAAATTTAATTTTTAAAATGTTTATAGTCTCAGCTGACAGCTGTGCTGTGCAGCAGCATCACCGAGGCGAGGGCACCTACCCACTGCTTTCCCAGGCGCGCCGTAAAGTGTGGTGGAAGCCGTGTTTTCTGTCACCAGACTGAGCGTGGTGTTAGAGACATAACTGAAACTTGGCTGGAAATTATATACTGGTTATTAATATACAAAGATAGCAAATGTTTAGATAGAACTGGCAAGAATATACAGGAAAAGGCACAGACTTATTCATGAGTTAGTGTTGGAAGAGGACTCTGTTGCTCAAGGCTCAAATGAGCTTCCCCTTGCCTCTCCCATCCAGCAGTCACACACATGCACAAAAAAAAAAATTAGGCAACATCCCAAAGGCAGGATTCATTTCCCTTGAGGAAAAGAGGAGGATTTAAAAGGCTCAGGCTCTGCGCTGGGGCATCCAAGTGTGTTTGAAATGTGCCAAGTTAACAAACTACCGAGATGAAAAGCAATTTGGAACTAAATAGAAATTGGAGTGAGAAGATGTTTAATAGGTCACAAAGGGCAGGTTTTTTTCCAGAGGGCTGGATGGGGGCTCATAAATTACAGTTCCTCTTTTGCCTTTTTTCCCTTCTCTAAGAAAAAGAGAAGCAAGGGGCCTGGGAACTACAGATATGTAACTGGAACTTGAGCAACAAGGTAGGCTTTTTTTATAACTAAATACAAGGTTAAAATTGAGTAATTTTGTGAAGCACAGGTTAGGCTTGCAACACAACTGAAAAAAATGTTTAATTTACTGAGAATGTACCCAGACTGACACACGACACTGAAAAGGTTAAAAAAAGTAGGACAAAGTTGATTTTATTTTTATAAATACATTAAAGTTCTTGAATTCTTTTCTTTCTTTTGAGAAAGAGGGAGACAAAGAATCCAACCAACACCCTGCCCCAAACCCCTGTGCCCAAGTCTTTTATCTGAAGATTCCTCCAAACAAAGGGTGATTCAGATACCAGTTCCTTCTTAGCTAACCAGTGGTTTGGATAAAAGGGAACCGTGGTCTGAGTCATCTAAGGTTAGCATTTGGTTGGCAAAACCAAAACCATGCCTGCAAGATTTTCTAAAAGTCAAAAAACCTCTGCCTGTCTGCCAGAAAAGTTACCACAACTTGTCTTGCTTTCACAAAATAAAAGTGTGTGCCACATGATATTTCAACTGATAAATTTAATGTGGTAGTGATTAAGCTATGCTATGTCACTTTTCTTTGTATTTTTTTTTTACCTGAGAAATCTGCCTATGAAGAGGCAGCAGCTATTTTTTCCCATAATTGCATCTGTTTCAGAGAACAGACAGATGTTGGGCTGAAATTCATTACAGTATTCATAAACCCCATTGGGATCTGATGACCTAGTAACATATAGCTACTGTTCCTTGCACAGAATTTAAGATTCAAAGTTGCCACTTTGAATGAAGAAATATCTTTGGAGAAGATGGGAGGGAAGGGAAGAACTTATAGCCAGGCAAATGGCTGCATAGCAGTAGTATACAATAGAAATATAAAAGGTATGATTTCAATTTATTTCAGTAAATCATCTTAATTTTGCAAAATCACCAGCCAGCATTCGTGCACTGGTGCTACCATAGCATGCAGATACTGTGTCGGTATTCAGATCCCAGGCATTCTGTGAAAGTGAATTTACACAGTGACTCAGGAAAGAAATAAAATCAGGGTATGAAAAACTTTCATGGGGAGTCAATGTAACAGAAATAACCACTTTCCTGTGTGAAAGCTATCGATATGACTCGTGTAATACTGCACAAAAGCATAATTGAGGATTTGATTGGTGCTGGAACTGAAAGGCCAAAAGCCAGAAGCGCAAAATACTGTTATTCCAGAAAATACAGCTCTTCTCCCTGAAAGTGTTTGTGTTGCTGCTGTCTGGAATAGCAGGGATCTGTGCTGGGTTGACGGGAAATGGGAAGCTTCCAGCAGCAGCATTCTTACTTGAGAAACTCCGAAGTGCTGTGCTGAAACAATGCTGTGAAGTCATGGGTCATGCAGTGAAAGAGGGTTATCAGTCCTGCAAGGAGAGGGTTCCTCGTGCTCTCTGTGAGCAGGGCACTCGGACACACTTCGTGTTTGTGTGCAATTGAAAAGGGAAAAAAAAAATCTGCAGAAGTCCCAGAGAGCGGCATTTGGCCCAATGCAAGTTTTGTGGGAGACCTGTATTTTAAGTTTTACCCTGGGAAATGAGGTGGACATCCTGGCTGCGATTACAGTGGTCAGAGGCACTTTTTCCAGCTTGCCTGTCCGCTCAGGAATCTTTTGGGAAGGAAGCTGTTTGGTCTCATTTTGGATATCCTGTGAAGCTGAACCAGCCCAGCTGCTAGGAACTGTGAAAATGTTATTTAATTTTTAAAGAGCTGAAAACTACTGTATGTGCCACTGAGTATTGTACAGGAAGTGACTCGTGGTTTCTTTGTCCAGATTTCTGATATTCTGTGTTTACTCAAGATAGTAACCCTGTCTCTCAAACCTAATGCAGCAGCCTCTGCAAAATGCAAATCTGAAGACAGATTCAGGTTTAAATATGACTGTATGACTGTCTGGCCCAACCTTAATATGTTTGGAATGAAGTGGCATTTTCTTTAGTTCAAATAGGAAAAAGCATGAGAAATATTCAGAGCCTGATCCAACAATCCATTGAAAACAAAGACATCTTACTGTGATTTCCAAGCACTGCAAGGATGGGTCACAGAACTACTGACGTTATGAAGTGGATTGAGTTGGGGGAAGGGTTGGTGGTTCATCTTTTTTAGCATCTTTTAAGTGAATTGGAATGTAAGGAATTGGGAGTCCATGGCCTGAAACTGAAATCTTTCCCCTGCAATAGAAAGAACTTTTGCAGCAGTTGCACTACGTTGACTGGTATTTTCCAGGTGTGACCTGATGAAAGTATTTCCTGTTTTTCTGCGTTCATCAAATAGTATTTGTGGCATTGTGTTACTGCCACCAAGCCACCATGAAGACACACCAAGCTCTATAGGATTCCAGATAATCTTGTTCCTGGCAGCCTAGCAAAGCCACCCACAGTACTAAACTATGCTATAATTGGAAACGGAAGGGGACAACTTTAAAGTTAGTGGCTGGCCCAATAAATTAAGATTCTTTTTGTACTTCATAAATATCATTAGTAACAATAAATCACTTCCAGAAGGATGCTATAAATAGGTAATAGTGGCAGCCTACTCATGGATGAATATTGGGCTTAATACCATGCTGGCTGTTGCCACCCATTGACTCTCTTGCAATTAGCATTCAACACCTGGTAATCTTCTGGCTCAACCAAATAAGGACAAAAAGTTTTCTGAAAGCATTAGGCAAAAAGATTGGCCTTCTTTTTTGAGCAATTTAGAAAGAGCTTCTGGAAGGGAAGGGTGAAGTCAGGAGTCACAAGCAGATTTCATGGGCTTTTGTCACTTTGCTGCCTCTCAGCTAAGGGTTGTGCCCTAAAGAGACACTAAAAAGATGTCTAAAATCTGTAGTTCATATAAAAAACAAAAGTAATGGGGAATTTTGTAAAGGATTCTTATTCTAGGAGGGAGGTGCTGATGTCTGCATCAATCTGACAGGCACCTCTTACAGAAGGCAAGAAGACTTCCAGCAAAATAAATCTCTCAGGGGGATGTTTTGGTGCGAAGGAAAGCTGGTGTTTACAGGGATTCTACCTGACTCTGGTGCAAGTGCTTGGCCAGCATGCTGGGGTCAGGCTCTGGCTCTCTGCCCTGAGGCTGGGAGCAGAGGAACCAAGAAGCTCAAAGAAGGGAGTTTGCCTCCTGCCTCTGCAGCACAGAGCCTAAATTGAATTTGGGCTTTCCTGAGCTCCCTGTTGTAGATCTGGGCTGTGGATCCTGAAAATGCTAGGAAGTATATGCAGAGACTTGTCTCTGAAGTCATGGCATGAGCTGCTGAGCCTGGCTTTCCTGCAGCCATGGATGTGTCCATTCCCTGAGCAGCATTAAGGGGGTTATTTCAAGGAAAAGTTTCTGTATGTGATTTCTCTGAATTTACAGTTCAGAGAACTAAGAAATGCTGCAAAGAGTCAGTTTGTCTCATTCAAACTGAAACCACAAGAAGCTGTTTATTCCCTGGAGATCAGAAATCCTGTTCTTTTATGAGTTATCTCATTTTTTTCTCTGCCAGCTTCACACCTGTAGCTGAGACCCCAGCATAAACAAAGCTAAAGGAAACAAGCTAGCATGTCAATTTGAGCCTCAACTTTAAACACGCTCTTCCTTTACTGAGTGACGCATCTGGCAGGGGCGATTAATCTCAGTAGTGTTATGGATCCAAATCTGAGTTGGGATGGCAGGGAGGGGGAATGCAGACAGAAGAGCTCAGGATTAGCCCTCTACTTCTTGGGGTACGATGGCATTTCCTTTGCTGAAACAAAGGAAGTTCTTCCCCCTTCATGCTTGCGCTTCCTTTTTAACACAAAACATCCCTTGCGTGCACATAGACGCTTGAAAGGTTTTTATGTTCAGGTCTGTGGTTGCTGAATTTGGCTGCAAGGTCTTGACAGTGGCTATTGGAGAGGAAAGCCATACTGATACGATTTAATTCTCTCCTGTGATTGTTATGTATTTTTATTTTTTTAAATTTAATTTATTCTTAAGAAATTCTGTTCACTTTTTATTATTGATAAGATGAATGTGGGTTTCTAGTTTAACAGCAGTCAGATTGCAACAAGGCACTGAATTTCCCAGTTCCTGGGAGTTATTCTGCCATTTGGCTCCATGCAGAAGAGCCAAGATGTGACAACTCACTTGCAAGTCAGGAACAGCACGAACACCTGGTCTGTGTGGTACTTTGGGGAGAGCTGGAGCAGAAGCAGGACGTGAGGCCGCAGGGGACACTTGGCGCACAGTTTCTGTTTCTGCAGAAGCAGTCATCAGGCTGGAGATGAAGAACTTGTGACTTGTAAATCTGGTTCTACTCTGAAAAGTAGCCTCGTCCTGGTGGTATTTTCACCTTCAATAGATCTGCTGTGCATATCAGTGACAAAACCAGCTGTTGCTTCTGTTCACCCTCCAAGGCCTTTATGGGGAAAAGATGCGCTGCCTTCTTCGGCAGCAAGGGAAGAATCACTTACAAAGCTCTGCCCTCAATGGTGCAAGCGGGACTGGAGCATCCACAGAAAGTATCAACAGGAAGGTTCAGTGGAGGGAAGGTGATGAAAGGTGGTGATAAATGCAAGCAGCAAAGAGACACTGAGACATGCCTGCAGAAACACTACAAGCCACATTATACTTCTAAAACCAGATTTTCATATCATTTTTGGGTAGAGCTTTCTGTCAAGTTGAAATTAATCCTCAGGCTGGAGAACTCGCCAGAGGCAAGCAAGGCAGGTAGGATTAATTTGAATAAAGAATCTAAGAGATGGAGCAAGAGAGAGGATATTTGGTAGACAACAGCCGGGAGTTTCACACCAGTTCTCACCAGGGAAGCAGGAAGGAAGTGGAAAGTGGCAGGAGACAAAGGACAGCCCGAAGGTTACAGAAGAGATAAAGAGGGATTGTGAGAAATAACACCAGCAGAAAGGGTAATGATGGATTTATGTAAGGCAGGAAGGCTATAATGGGGAGCAAAACTGCGGCATAACTTTGTCAAAGGTGATGTGAAAGCCAAAATTTCCAAAATGTTGCCCAGGGGAGAGCTGGCCTGGGCACAGAGAGGGGCTTGGGCTGGGCTGTCACTGCGTGTGGGTATCTGCTGCTGTCATGCATAGTTGCATTATGGGCATTTACTTCTTCGACAAAGCTGTGCTTTAATGCAGCAACTGGCCTCAAATCTGTTCGCAGCGCATCAATATGTTGGCCTACAGACAGATGGAGAGGAAAGAAACAGGGGCGCTTTAGCAGTTAGCGTACCTAGCGTGGGCTGCTTTGAAAGAATACTTTGAAGTTGAGTGATGCATCAGCATTTCTTTCAAGGAAATTGCCAAATGCTTTTATTACGACACTGCCACTCTGCTGCTGGCATTGCGTCCACTGTGGTGTGTTAACAGGCACCAAAGACGTGTTGCCCACTTTGACTTGATTTAACGTCTGTGATTGTGAAAATACTGATTCAGAACTTCATCACCTTGGCTCACTGTCTACGAGGGGACAGTGTCCCAGCCCTGAGCATCGTTCAGGAATGTTTAAGGACTTTATCTCAGTAACACGCATTTCTACTGTATTTTTGTCTCTAAATACAAGACCCAAAAATATCTGCAAGTCCTTCCACACCACTACAGTAGAGTTGTACATTATGTTTTTTCTGCGGTCATAATTGCAGGGCAAGACAACTGTAATGGGCAGCAGAGTTTATAGTAACGTGCTGTCTTCTTGAAGCTTGCTGCAACTGCTTTGGGACAGGCTTAAGGAAAGGGTCACACAATGATGGAATGGTTGGGTTGGAAGGGACTCTAAAGCTCATCTATTTCCAACCCCCCTGCCATGGGCAGGACACCTTCTAGTGGATCAGCTTGCTCAAAGCCTCATCCAGTTTGGTCTTAAACACCTCCAGAAATGGGACATCCACAGCTTCCCTGGGCAAACCTTTACCAGTGCCTCACCACCCTCACAGGAAAACATTTCTTCCTAATATCTGATCTAAATCTTCCCTCTTTCAGCTTAAAACCATTACCCTCATCATATCCCTGTGCTCTCCCCAGGGTTTTGTTCTCTCCATCTGTCTGTAGGCCAACATATTGATGAGCTGCTAACAGATTTGAGGCCAACTGCTGCATTAAAGCATAACTTTCTGGAAGAACTAAACATGCATGAAGAGCCCCTCCCCAGCTAGAATTCTAGGGTCTAGCGGTGTTTGTGTGCATTCCTCTTTTAATATAGTTCACTGGGTTTTTGCAATTGATTTTGGTGGGGATGGTTCTTTTGGGGGAGCTTGTGAATCTGTTTGGGATTTTTTTTTCAGACAGGGGTGTTTTTTTGTTTGGTTGGTTGCTTTTTCATGGGGGTGGCGTAGGTTTTTGGGGGGGCTTTGTTCGTTTTTGGGGGGGTTGTTCGTTTGATTGTTTTCTCTTGGGAGTGGAGTGGGTTTTTGGGGGGGGTTGTGCATTTGTTTTTTTGGGGGGGTGTTTTTCGTTCGTTCAGGTGGGTTTTTTTGGGGTGGGTTTTTGAGAGCTCTGTACGTTTGTTTTGGGGGGGATGTTTTTTGGTTGGTTTTATCTTGGGGGGTGAAGTTTTTTGGGGGGAGTTGAGCATTTGTTTGGTTTCTTTGGCAGGGATGGTTGATTTTTCTTGGGGGTGGGTTTTTGGGGGGGAGATTGTGCGTTTGTTTGTTTGTTTGGGGGGGGAAGGCAGGGGGTGTTGTTTTGTTTCGTTGTTTTCTCTAGAGGGTTTTTTTTTGGTCTGTTTTGCTTTGTTTTCACGCTGCTGTCATTTCCTTCAGCCCCGCGGCTCTGACCGCTCTCTCCGTGCGGCTGCGAGCGCATCCCCCGGGTGGGAGCTCGCAGATCCCCCCCTCCCTCCCCGGTTGGGCTGGGGCTGTGCCCGGTGCGACCCTCGCGGGCTGCGGCTGCGACCCCTCCTCTCTCGGGGTGGGGAGGACGAGGGGACCCCGCACACCCCCACGGCACCCGGCGCGTCACTTCCTCGCAAAACTTTTTTTCCCGAGGAACCGCTTCTCCGCCGAAAGTTGCCGGGGCTGCCTCGGCGGAGCGGGGAGGGCGTTGCGGCCGGCCGGGCATGCCCGCCCCGCTGCGCTCGCCGGGGCACGGCCGGGCCGCCGGGGGGCTCGCAGCGCCATGGCCCGCAGCCTGGACGGCATCGACCTGGCGGCGCTGCGGGTAAGGAGGGGCGCGGGGGGCTGCGCCGGGGCTGCACCCGGGGCTGCACCCGGGGCTGCGCCGGGGCTCGGGCTGCACCCAGTTTGTGTCCCGGCTCCGCGGGTGGCACCGGCTGTGTCCCCCGCCGGAGAACGCAGGGAGCGGGGATGGTCAGAGCGGGCTGCGGTGCGAAGGCTGTGCTGATGCGGGCGGGCTGGGATCCGCGGAGCTGGGATTCTGACTCTGCTCTTCAGATTAGACATCAGGGGAAATTTCTTCGCTGAAAGGGCTGTCAGGCACTGGCACAGCTGCTCAGGGAGGTGGCTGAGTTCCCATGCCTGGAGGGATTCAAAACACAGGTAGATGGGTTTCTCAGGGATCTGGTTTAATAGTGGACAGGTACGCTTGGACTCGACAGTCTCAAAGGTCATTTCCAACCAAGCGATTCTATGATTCTCTTCTATGATTCCATGAGCCCATGGTGTGTGGGATGCAGAGGTCGTGTTCCCGTCGCCGGCCAAAGCGTTTCACCAGAAGGCAGCCCTCCCCTCCCAGAGTAATAAATAATTCCTGCTGTAATTCCTAAGGGTGATGTGAATGCAGAGAAGCTGTGGAGAGGAGACAAATAAGACATGAGGATTTTCTGCAAGATTTACATTAGACATTAGGAAGAAATTCATGCTGAGGGTGGTGAGGCACTGGCACCGGTTGCCCAGGGAAGCTGTGGGTGCTCCTCCCTGGAAGTGTTCAAGGCCAGGTTGGATGGGGCTTTGAGCAGCATGGTCTGGTGGGAGGTGTTCCTGCCCTTGGCAGGGGAATGCAACAGGATGAATTTTAAAGTCCCTTCCAACCCAAACCATTCTATGATTCTGTGATAAAATATGCACATGGGATTTTGGCTTTGGTGGGTTTTTATTGAGGTTTGGACTTTTTTTTTTTCAGAGCTAAAAAAGTCAGCATTCATCTACTTTGCTGTGAATTTTTATTGTTATGCCCTTGTATTTTTAGGTTTTGTTGCATAATCCAAACTTTGGCCACATTGTTAAGTGTTTTACATCCACAGACAGTTAACAGAGTTATGTATAATGCCCTTTGGTTCCACTTCACTTTTTGACGGAGAAGCTGATCACCTATCAACCGAGGCATTTTTTTCTGGAGCGCTTTCCACAGAGGAAGAAGGAAGACTTCAATTATGGCAAAAAGCAGTCAGCCCCAGACAGTGAAACCAGAGCAAGCTACTTTCTAAAAATACCAGGAAATAAAAAAAGAGGGCTGAGAGAAGCCTTTGCATAATCACATGGCGAGGAGGGTGTTCCAGAAGAGGCAGAAAGAAGAAAGACAGCAGAGACAGTAGAGTTTGTGAAGCTGGCTCAAGGCTCCTGGCTAGGCAAGCAGAAGTTTAACCTGACTCTGTAAGACAAAATAAGGGAAATTCTTTTGAGCTTTAGCTCATCAATCTTATCTCCTCAAATAAATGATAAGAAACCACTGTAAGTTTGAAGAAGAGTAGCGCTGTAAACCACGCAGCAAGCTTTGTGTCAGAACCATGTGGTGCAGAAACCTCCCCGAGGCCATAAGCATAGCAAGTACCAGCCTTGACAAGGAAAAGGACAAACGTGTCCTTGCAGAGGAAACCTCCTCAGCATGTTGGCAGCCTTAGTTTGGGGTTTGTGCTTAGCAGGAAAGAGGAGGCAGGTGAGGCTGGGCTGTGGAAATTATGTAACAACAGGTGTTTTATCTTTGCCTTATTTTAGGTGGTCCTGGGGCCAGTGGGAGCTGCCTGGGGGAGGCACAACTGTAACTGGGATTGTTTAAAAACCGCACAAGCTGGGCTTGCTTCCCCTCCAATGGTTGCTCACCAGGTCTTTCCTCTTTTCCTGAAAAGAGGGCTGTAGTTTCCAAATGTTGCGTGATTGTCTTGTTGAGGTGCTCTTGCTCTGGGTTCATCAGGGAAGTCAGATAGTTGAAAGCCTCTGGTCACTGCCAAGGTGCAGAGGCCCTATAGGACTTGAGCATCAGACACCTGTATCTTGTTTAGCTGCAGGACTGTGAAAAGTGAGTTTTGGTTGGACTCTTGCTGTGTGCATTTTTTCATTTCTGCCTTGCAGAGAAAATGGATGTGGCCTGAATGCCTCTGGGTCAGCAGTGTTGCTCTTGCCTTTGGAGTGCTCTGCAGATGACTTGCAGGAAAGCAGGAAGGCCACCATATGGTACAATGCATTACAGTAATTAACCTTAAAGTGATGGATGTCCAAGCCAGGATTTGGCATCTGTCAAAGCAAGCCTAGCAGTTTGGCAGGGGCTGGCTGTTGAAGGGTTAGGTGAACCACAGGGTTTAAATTGTAGCTGGGATGAAGCACTACATCAAAGATGATCCCTAACTCCAAGATAATTAAGAAGTTGGCCCATTGTGAAGAATGCCAGCGAGCGATGCAGTGCTGATATCCAAGCAAACAAGGGCAATCCAAGGACCAAAGTCAGAGCCCAGATTAATATCCTTTATGACTCTTAACAAGGCTCGGTTCACTATGGTACCCTGATTAAAAGAAGAGAGATGGCCAAGTATTTTGGCTGCACTCAGAGCTGCAGAGGCTTGAGAGGTTAATGCTCAATTGGCTAGCAAGGACAGGGTAGGATATTCTCTATATTAAAGTTAATGCTAACATTTATTTAGATGATTGTTCGGGGTTTTTCCTAGAGTGTCTGAAACCTTTAGAAGCAAGCTATTAGGATGCTAAATCAGAATGAAATTGATTGGAGGAAGAGAGAAGCTGTGAGGCACATTATTATATTTGCATAATATATCAGCTTGAAGCAGAAGAGTGGGGACAGAGCACACATTTAAGTGAGAGGAACAGTTGTGAACTCTGAGTTGAAAATGTGGCGTAAGTTGTTCTAGGTTTCTGTGCTATGAACACCTCTTGATTGGGCAGTGCTACTTTCTGCAGGAAAGGTGGGGAAAGGAGGTGCTCTTTGTGCTTCCCGCAGAGGAGAACTGTAGACATTGTGCATGGAGAGCCTTGTCTGGAAGAGTTCCTCAGAGAGCCTCCATGCATGGACTGTGTGCAACCCAAGGCTCTGGGAAGCCTGCGTATGAGGCTGAGATTTGTAGCACCCAGCTGGGCTTTAGCAGTGGCAATGGACTGTTACTGACTTCAGGTGTGCTGAAGAGAAGTGTATGGCTCCTTTACATCCAACACTAGTAGAAATGATGTTGCAAGCTTTCTTAACAGCTTAGCTCCATACAGGAGTGATCCCATTGATTTCCTTTTCTGTGAGGGCTTTTGGAATTGGGGTTGAAGTCTAGAAGGCCACACCTTACTACTTTGTTTTAAAAATAAGGGACAGAAAAAAAATGACACAGACTGGGTCAAAAGTTAAGTGATTTGATCTAGTTATGCATTATTAATCAGTTTAGTTTTTTTAAATTAAAAAAAAGTCATGTGAGGTTGACAATCAGGATAAGATTAAAACTAATTTAATGTAAAGGCAATACCAGATTGAGTCATTAGTACTTTCAGTTGTGGAAGTCTGTGCTGTGTTGCTCTGACAGTGAAAGCTATTGCCATTTATCATGACAGTTGTGTCAGTAAAAGCAGAATCTGCTCAGAAAAAAACCCTGTGTGTGCATGAGAATTTTGCCTTAATAAACATTTCCATATCAGATATGAAGAAAGCTTTATTTATATTAAAATCATAACATATAAGTGGAGTGGAGAGGTAGCTTGATACCTTAAAAAAAGGGGGGGGCATTTTTTGCAACCAGGGTTCTAGAAACTGTACTTCTGAGATAACGTTTTTCTGTATTGCATCCCTCAGCAGTACCAACAGGCATCGACTGACATGACAGATTGCTGAAACAGATGTGGTAAAACTGACACATGGAGTTAATAATATTTTATATAAATTTCTCAATGATATCATCCCAAGGAATGAGTGGACTGATAAATGGCTCAGCCAGAAACCAAGAAACTGGTCTCTCGAGTCCTTAATGATTTCATATAAGTCTCTCAAGTGAGTTTTAACTGAAGCAACAGATTGTTTAATGTGCTCAGTCATGCAGGAGCGAACATTTACTTGCCCATGCCTTGCAACAAGATGGTTTTCCTATATCCAAAAGGCTGCAGCATTTCGTTATTGGAGAAGGACATCTGTTACAGTGTTTGGTTTTACAGCAAAGCAACTGGTGCTAAACTAGTAGGATGAAAGTTGGCTCATGTGGTTTGGTACACTGATCACCTGCCACATTAATCTTTTGTGCATATTAACGATCTAATCTGGGTTCAAGGCCAAGGCTTCAATACATCAGTCAAATTCACCTTGTTATGTTTGCAAAATAGGACAATTGAGCATTCTTAGCCTACCTGTACAAAGGTGGCCTGGGGTGGTACATTTCCCTGTTGTAAGGTAGCTGGGCTCAGGTGCTCTATAAAGTATTTTTCAGTTTTATTTTTTAGGTTCTTCCCTTTGTTACATTGCTCGTGCTACGTGTTTCATAGCAGGTGGCAGCAGCTCAGCCTCTAGGCTAGCTCAGTATTTTAAGTCGTGGGAAGGCTGGAGTTTATTCCTTATTCTACTGCTAAGCTGAATCTGTTGAATTCTTGTATTCTTCATGCATCTCCATCTATTTGTTGTATCTGCCATATTGCTATGCTACATGACTTCACTGTGTTGTGGATAGAGTTTTCTGCAACTTGACTGAAAACTTTAATATTAAAGTATTTCTTATACTGTTATTTGGCTATTTTCCCCTTCAGTATGTAATACAGATGACTGGGATATGTGCCACTGACATTTTCGATTGTTTGTAGTTTTGCTCCATAATGAAGTTATTGTTCTGATGCAAATAATTTCTTCTGCTTTTTGCAGGACCCTGCAGGAATATTTGAACTGGTGCAGGTTGTTGGAAATGGGACATATGGACAAGTCTATAAGGTTTGGATGCCTCTTTGTTTATGTTATTCTTGATAAAGCTGTTTATCCTAAAGCAGAAATGAGCACTATTTAAGAAAGTGGACAATATTGTTCCAGCAATAGCCTGATTTATCTTGCTGTCTTTTCTGTGTAATGCAAAATGTTGTCACCTGTGAAACTCTGTGCCCCTTCCTTCTGCCCTGTTTTCATGTCTTTTTGCTCCCACAGGTCAGGTAAGTGTGTGTTGGCTTTCATACTGACTTCCTTCTGGCCTGTTTTTTCTGTCCTGTGATTATTTTCTCTTCTTGAAACTCATTTAATAAGTAGCTGGCACAAAATAAAATCAGTGATGGCTAAATTTGGCCTGGATTGAGTGGAGAATTCAGCCAAGACTAAACCAGCAGGACTCCTCAAGACAGACGTGTCAATTAACCCTGCTCTGCAGGCAGGCTGTGAAGCTTTTGATTTCTGTTGTTACCTTTGTTGCTGTGATATCAAAGCAGAACTTCTAGGTGAGAAACTACAGCAATCAAAGGTTGTTTGCCATAACATGATATGTACAAATGCACACCTCTAGTTTGTTATAGGAACTAGCCTAGAAAAGTGTTCTTTCCCTGTGAAGCCTTTTCTAAGAATGATCTAACAGGAGAAAACATGTGCTAAAATAGGGAACCGAGTCTGTGTTGTTCCCATTTGGAGAAAGAAGACAGAGGAAGGAAAAGGCTGTGCTGCTAAACCCTTGGAGATACATCAGAAGCGTAATGGCACTGGAGGAAACTGTGTGGTCTTGCTTCTTCCTCAGATCCTGCTGCTGACTAGCTCCTGCATGATGAATGTTTGCAGAAGGAGGCCTTAATGTAGAAAGGCAGGATGATTTGTCCTTCTTCAATTTCCAGTGCATTGAACACGTGTTACATTTCGGTGTCCATCCTCTGGTGGCAGATCTGCTGTGATCATGTTTTGGTTTCCCTTTGAATCTATATGTACTCTTTCAAAGATTCTGGAAAATTGCCTACAGAAGCAGTTCTGGTGTATTCCTGTTTTCCCATACTACAGTATTAAAATTTATTTTCATGTCACAAGCAGGATCTTTCTCATGTAACTGTTGCTGTGATTTAGCCTGTATTGTTTCTGAAACTGTCGTTCAGATACTAAGGTCAGTACCACTAAATTAAAAATAGAGGCTCAGGGGTTCACATGGACAGACTAGAATCTGGGAGACATCCAGGAGTGCTGTTGTCACTGTAATCACAGGTAGAAAACCTGTAAAAAGATTGTAAAGCTCCTCAATGGCCATTGAAATAATTGCCTGCCTTTTCATGCCTGGATTTATTTTATATTGAGAGAGAAAAAATGTCAAACTAGTCATCTTTTAAGGATGTGGAGAGTGAATCAGCTGCTGCTTAATCATGGCAGAAACAGGAAGGAGTAACATACTCATTTGCTTCTCTGCTGCTAAAGAAAAGTGTTTTGAGTTATTGTGTGGTTCAGTAGAATGTTAGTTGCCAAAATGTGTAAGAAATTTTGACAGTGACAATGAAAAATTGTACCCAAAGGCTGCTCTCCACTGAGCACACAAGAGAACAGAGTCTGACAGCTCTGGATGATGGTGGTTTGTAATCTCTGCTCATTCTGCACTTGGAGTAGTTGCAACATTGAAGCAACGCACTGAGAGACAAGGTTGAGGGCACTGAGGAAAAGCTTTGTGCCCATGCACCATGTGATGGAAAGATAACGTGTGTTACCCTGTCTCTGTGCAAACACAGCCATAGCAGAGACTTTGTTCATACAAACACGTGATCTCTCAATGTAGGGCATTTTGCTGGGGCTTGCTTAGGAGATGGAGCTGCTCTTTGTGGGAAGACAAGAGTGATCTGTGAGGCTGAAGAAGACAGATGAGGTGGACAGATACAAAATGTGTGCTCCAAACTGCAGGAAGTCAGCTTGGTCTCAGTTTGAACAGTTTTCACACAGTCCAAAGCTCCCGTGTCTTTGGAAATACCTCTGCAACCAACTGAATGTACTTGGGTGGTAGCTTCCTGGTGCTGGCCTTTCAACCAGAGCAAATGTCTGTTCTTTCTGAAGGAGGGCAGCTGTAATGGAACAACTGCTTCTGAAGTGACCATAGAAAGTTAGGCAATGGTATTCGCTTTTCTTTTTCGCTGTTGTGAAATATGTCCTTTGATCTATACTGTGCTTAGACCAATGCAGTGATTTAGCGAATGCTAGAATAATTTTGTAGTTTATCTTGTAATCATACCTGAGATTACTTTATAACTTAAGTATTTATCCACATAGCATACTCATGTAATTAGAGTACAGTTTTATTCTCCAGAGGTGTCAGAATTTTCCGTACATTCAGAAATAGATACACATAGTACTTTGCACATAATCAAAACAAAGCTTATTTCAAGCGAAGTAAACTGTCCAAGATTACTGAATTGCTTGGTTGGCTGCAAAGATGATTCATAAGGCTATCTGTTTTAATATATGTAGCTCCATAAAAGTGAAAATAAATTTTAGAGGATTCATCATTTGATTTGGAAAACAATGTTTAACAGATTTATTGAAGGAGAGTATTGTTCATACTGAATTATTCCAGACCAGTTCCAGTTCAGTGTCTTTTTAAAGGAAATGGAAGAGGTATAAATTGTACCCGTGATAATGCTGGCACTGCCTAGAAATGTTATAAAGCTGGCATTTGCATATAATAAGTGACTAAACGCTAGCAGATTTTTTGACAACTCATGAAGTAGTAGGACGTAAATATGCCACTAGTGGCAATTTCTGCCTTTTTGAAAGTATGAATTAGATATTAAAAAATCAGATAGTACCCAGAAGTCATGAGACTTAAGCTTCGTTGCCTCTTGAAAGGACAGATGAGGTTTTCACTTAATTGATGGCTTCCGGGAGCTGAAATTTGAAGAACAATGCTATGTAAGAGGTGATTCTGAATAATGCCGTGAAAGGTGGTAGCAGAGAGACTTCTCTGAAGGCAGCTGGAAGTAGTGTGTGTGCTGGCTGTATTGAAGTATGAATATTTAGTTTCTCATGCCTTTCCTTCCTGAACTTTGAAGTGCTGAAGGTCAGATTGTGTCCAGTCTTTGCACTGTCTCCATTCAGTGTTTCTGAACTTGCCATGTACTGCTTTTTGCAAAGGTTGTCTGACTTGAGGGAACCCTCAAGGCTGGGGACCACACAGACCGTGTGGAGGACACGGGTTTGCTCTCCAAGCATGAGGGCCAGGGGTTTGGGGATTTTAGAGCCGCTCATCAGTCAGGACCTTCAGACAGGGCAGAGCAATGTTGTGCATCGTGTAACTGTCGGTGTCATCTGAGAGGAAGTGAGATTGAAGTTGTCACCCACAAGTTCTTCGGTTTTGCTTCCTCCCTGGGCTGCAGCCGAGGTGCCTTGGAACCTCCTCACTCAGGCTGCCTGTGGAAGCTTGAATCAGGTGTTCCTTGGGATGGCAGTAAAACTAAGAAAACAATCTAGGAGATTTATAAATACCATCTTTTTTTTATTTGCTAGTAGTTGCTACATTACCGTGACACGGTGTAATGCTGAAGGTGGTACCTTTGAAAGCATTGTGAAGCTAACGTCTGTGGCTATGTGAACTAATCTTAGTGTGCTCGAGGCTCTACCTTGCAGTGTAGATACAACTGCTGAGACCCAACAGCGTTGTAATTTGAGTAATTCTTTGCCTAATTCCATTACCTCCAGAAGTTTGTTGTCTGGATGCCTGATTTTCCTCCTACATTTGGTCTCCATTGCTATGAAGAGCTGGATAGTGATTGTTATCACCCTTGATGTAGAACTGTTGTTTCTTGGTCAGTGTTTGTGTGTTTATTAATAACTAAACTGTAAGTCTGGGGGTGAAATTATTCTTTGCAAAGACTACAGCTGTTAGTTGCATATTCTTTGAGGGGTATGCATTCAGTAGCAGCCTGTTAATGCATTTTCTATCTTTTAATTTTCAGTGTAGGGTCATTTTCCTGATGGGTGAATGGGAAAAGAGGGAGAAGGTGCAACTGAAGTGAGTGCTGTTTTTGAAGCTTTTTGAATTGCTCTTAAGCTCTGGAAGAGACTGTAGAACTCAGTTTATAGCTGCTTTGTTTTTTTAGTTATTAAGATAAAGAGGAATTGTTCCTAATAGTACTCATTCAGTTGTGCTTTGAGAGTCCTCATCCTTCTAAAAAACTTTCTGTGGCCCAAATGAGATCACCAGCAGCATCTTTGCAATCTGCTTGTTTTCTGATGTTGAGAGGCATCTAACTGGGGCTTTTGATTTCCTTTGTTTTAATGATGTGGATTAGCCTTCTCATGGAGTTGGCGTTTTTGAGTAGCCTGGGGAAAGAGAGGTCAGTGTCTTTGGTGAGTTCCAGGGGCTGATGTTTTTTGGAGTGTGATCTTGTGGGCTGATGATAAACTGTGGTAAATTACAGCTGCTGTGTGTGCAAAATAGTTGTATCTTTAGTGGAGTCTGAGGGCACAGGAAACTTGAGAGAGGTGCTTTGGTTTGGGACTGTGAGAATCAAAAGGGAAGAAGCGACTTCCTGGTAATGCAACTGTTGAAGATGAAGCAGTGCTGTTGCTGAGGCTTAGCAGAGGGTGGAAACATCCCTGCCTTCCTGCAGGGACTCTGCACAGCAAATATTTTTATACCTGTGTAGCCGCGTAAGACTCTGTATACAAAAAGGAAGCAGGTCTAAGTTAGGAAGTCTTTTAGCTTGGGTTTTTTGTTTGTTGTTTAAATACAGCTACTTCTTGGCATTGAGTCATGCTTCGGTTGCTGATGTGCGTTATGAGTTACTCTACGTTTGATGTAAAGTGGCAGGAGTGTAGTGAAGCATAAATATGACTTTTCAGTTTATCTTAAGTAATGTGAAAGTCTGCTCAAAGTTCTTCATAATTAATTTAATTGAATAACTGGCTGAAGTAATTGATACCATGTTGGGAGGGGCAGGGGGAAGTCGTGGAGTTTTTGAGAGACAGTACTGTGTGAAAAAAATCACAAGACCATGCTCATTTATGAAGTGTTAAAATCTCTGGACTATATTGAAAACTTTAATTGATGGTAGCGCCTCAAGCAGGTACTAGAAGGCTAAATGTAAGAAACATTACAGTTATGTTCAGTGCAGTCCAGAGGGCAAACATGTATAAACTGGAAACTTCAAAACTGTTCTTTCTGGGGGTGGGTCAGAAGTAGCCATCTTCTGAAGAATGTGTCTTGGGGCTGAAATGCAATTTCAGAGCCTCCAAACTGCCGTAAACAGAGACATTAAAAATGTTGTGTCATCTCGGGGTATTTTGTTATCACTTGTGGTCAGTTCCAGTTTTCAAGCCAGTCATAGCCTTCAAGGCACTGAGATTTTGATGAGTCGAGAAGGGAAATCAGTTGCTCTTTATAGAAATCAGAAAATTCTACTTTCTGTTTGACTAGAAGTTGGTAGACGTGTGTGTCTATTCATTTTGTTTATTTGGGTTTTTAGTAGCATAGCTGATTATCTTGTCTGCATGAAAAACTAATTAATTATTGTAGGCAGTAGTGTATAAAGAAGTATTGCTGCAGTGTTCTGGGTGGAGTCAACAACTCATCGTGTAGATCCTTGGTTCCATAGTGCAAACAAATAATGGAGATTGTCTGCTAGTCCTAGCAACAGGGATCTCTTTCAGGAGTAAGTCAGAGCTTAAAGTGTGCTACTGCCATTGTAATAAGGTATGAAATGCTGTGGTGGTTATGAATAGGTTGCCTTGAAAGCTCAATGTATATGGCTGTAATATCATAAATACGTTAGAGAAATATGGTTTGCTGTTTCAATATTTAACTTATGCCTTTGATTTTTAATAACACCTGTGAAGTCCACATACTACCAAATGTGTTTCTTCCTCTTCTCTCAGTTGCCTGCAACTCACACTCTCATACATCTTCCACACCACCATGTTGGTCCTTTCCTCCTTCAAGGATGTGGACTTGGCAGTGCACCCTTGCAGCAGAAGGGGAAAACCATGTCATGGGCTGCATCAGCAAGAGCGCAGCAAGCGAGTGGGGGCATGTGATTACTTCCTCTACCTCTTGTTAGACTACACCTGGAATACTGCATCCCGTCTTCGCTCCTGTAGTTCCAGAGAGACATTGGGAAACTGGAGAGGGTCCAGCAGAGGGACACCAAAACATTTTGAGGGTTAAAGAAATTTACACATGAAGAAGGAAAGGCTGAAGGAACTGGAGTTTTTTTCAACATAGGGAAGAGCAAGCTTAGGGCAATCTAGTTATAGTCCTCCAAGTGCTTCAACAATGGTTTGTATAGAAGATGGAAGGAAGTACAGGGATGCATAGAAGAGGAACCAGGCATAGATTGCTCAGGGGAATTTCCATCTGGATGTAACAAAAAAAATTCTTCCCCATTGGAACAAGTCAACATATAAATAGGTTTCCTAGAGGGGTGGTGGAGTCCCTAGCTGGAAATATCCAATGCTGTTTGACATTGTCTTGGGTAAAATAAGGCCCTGCTTTCAATGGTGGATAGAGCTATATATTCCCAGAGGTCTTTTCAAATCTTGATTTGAGCACAGGACTTTGAATACAGGACATGTGAATCTCAGTGGATACAACATATCTACTATCAATCCAACCTACTGGATTGTGAATGACTGACTTGGAGAATTTAAAAAAAAAGTAGGGGGAATGACTTTTATTTGAATTATATATATATAAAATAGATAGTATATCATGTGTGTATCTAGTTGTCAGAGCCAGAAGCATTCCTTTTTGATAGTGTATGGGAGTTTGGGTTTTTCCTTTTGTGTTTTTTTTTAATCTTTGCTTCCCTGCTTATTTGCATGGCAATGCCAAACTGTATTCAGCACTGGAATTTAATATAATGGATCATACATGCAAAATTAATTAGCAAATTGTGAAGTCCTGGTTCTAGTTAGTGAATATTTCAGAGGAATTCAATTAAGATTCTTAAGCATAGGACTAGTTTATCAAAAATAGAAGAGTAAGGATGTGAGAAAACCTCTCAGCTGTGAAGTGCTTCTGTACAATAAAGGCTCTTTGGATGAGCAGAGCAATGTACAATAATTAGATGTGCCATATCAGTCATTAGAGAATAGTAAAATCCTTGCAAATAATTTGTTGGCAAGCCTACTATTTCCAGCTCCTCCGTGTTTGAGACCTGAATGTCCATATGGGAAAGCGCAATGCGTTTTCATCCTAAACTGGTGGCATTTTGAGCTCATGTTGCGTAACACTTCAGATGCTGGCACTGGGAGATGCTATTTTGAAGGTACGAGGACATGCTAAAAATGCACTGGTGATAATACGAGCACAGTAGGAAATAGTTCAAGCTCTTAATTACCCACTCAAGCACTTTGCTACACTTTAAGCGCCTCACTAGTGACATTGATTTCAATACTTCTGACTGCTCTGCAGCTCCCAGAATCATGCCTACATGAAGATGTGCCTCAGTGTGACTGGGGAGTTTTATAATACCTGACCTACTCAGAAGTACTTCATTGTTATCTCTTCTTCAAAATAAATCAGCGGCGTTGGGGGAAAACTTGTGAGAAATTGTCTATTTGTAGTCCAGAAAACTTCCCAAACGTGTCATGAGCTACTTGAGTTAATGAATGAGTGGTAGTATATTACTTATGCTATATTTTCTGCTATGTAAAGTTGTTGTTTCTAGATGTTTGAGATGACTCCCACTGCAGGTTGGCTTTAGTCACCGTACCTTTTCTGAATGAATCACATAACTTTAGTGCCTTACAAGCATGTATCACCTTATCTCTATGTCTCTGATTTTTTCTTACAGCTCCATGTGAATGGTATTTTTTCAGGTCTGCTTTAATGACCAGCAGAATGCATGTACATTTTTTGACAGTCCCTCTTCAGTAGCTCTGGGCTACAGCCAGTAGAGCATAATAAAAAGAGTGTACCAGTCGGTTTTCTGAAAATATTGATAGCCTTGCTTGTCTTTTTATTATTGTTATTGTTGTGTGTATTGCATGGACTTATCGAGCATTTGGTGCTTTAACTTTGACAGTGTGATAAATTGGTCTAAAGAACTGTGTGGAGCGTGTGCTGCTCGTCTGTCCTTTCCCATTGTCTGCATAGACAACACATCACCATTGTCTTCACCAGCAGTAAATATTCTTTTAAGTTTCATGCCCAGTCTTTGGATGTTTTTTCATAAGAATGTGTTGGAATTTTTTTATGCCTGAGGTATCCATATTTTTGTGCAAGAATTATCTGTAATTGTGCTTTATAGTTTGCTTTTCAAATATTCCACAAGTTCGTTATGTTAAGCCAAATAGTTAAGCCCTGCACGATGAGGTCTCAGGAACCAAAAGATAGATTTCTAAAACATATCCCAGAAATGAAGTTGCAATCCTGTTCTGAAGGAGGCTTTTTACCTATGTATTGAGTGAGGTCTCTAGTAATCCTGTAGCAGTAGTGCTTTGTTGCAGATGTTGATGGAAGATCCAGCAGCAGAAATGTCAGTGCACGGAGGCAAGTGCTCCGGCTGAGGTCTGTAATGGATTGATATTTTCCATTGGTTGGATGTAGTCCACATTTCCAGCATGCACAGACCAGTGATTGTACATGGTGGGACTGTTGCAAAGCTGTTCTCTTGAGCTCCTGTTTCACTTGAGCAACCTGAGCTCTGAAATCGCTCTAGGTTGTCTGCTGCATTGCCCCTGTGACCATGAGCTCAGGCCTGGTTGAGCTCTGTTCTGTCTCTGACTTCACCACCACTCACTTTTTTCTGTCTTCCCCAGTACCTGATCAATCTCTGTGGTGGGTTTTTCTCCTCTAAGTAAAATGGATGTTGGTTTGTTTGAACTGCAGAATGCAGCTATAGTTTGTCCTGACCTCTGCTCAATATCATCACTACAGAGATGAGCTTGTATTAACAGCTCCTAGTCAGTCTGACTTGGGCACTTCATGAAAGGACACTCTAAGAACCAATTGTATGAGTGGCTGCTGAGTTGTACCTGTAGAGATGTAACTTCTGCCGTGGGAAGGCCATCCAACAGCAGTTAAAAGTACTGCTGTGCTTATGCAAGAAAGGTTTTGTGCACTGGGCGCTTGAGCTTAGGGCAGTGCTTGGGACAGGGCTGGAGCTAACTTGTGGCAAGTAGCAAGCCCCTTGTTGCTTTGCTTTTCTGGAGGAAACAAAAGTAAATAGCATTAAAGAGTTGTTCTTGTTTGTTATTCAGATGAGGTCGTGAGCCTGGTAATTTGCTGTCCTATAAACCACATGCTGCTTTATGTCTGTGTAAAGGTTGCACCGAAGTCTGCCAAGTCAGGCAGTGAGACTTTTAACACTGGGGCTGGGAAGTGCTGAAACATGAGGGATGTTCCCACAGCGTTGCCCTGGCATGATTGGCTGCCATGGATGATTACCACAGCTCCTCTTCCACACTCTCTGAATCACCCCGCAAGTCACACGGCCAGCAGCATGTGGACCATCAGCTGCATGAGGTGCAGGGTGTAGGGGATGAGGGGTGGTTAGGACAATCAGCCAACAGAGCTGGCAGCACAACCGGGGCACCAAAAGCACAATCTTTATGCTCGCTGCTGGGAAGAGCTCCTCCAGACAGCACATCTCGTGGTGTCTCCCAGTGCCACATGGGAGTGCCTGGAGGCATCACAGCTCTGGAGGAAAGCACTTTGGCCCAGCTGTGATCTTCCTGCTGCCCTGAAAGCCAAGTACAGTGGAGTCTGGTGGTAGCACAGCTATTCAGACTGCAGCTGCCTGAATGGGCAGCAGCAAATTCTGGTGGGACAATTGTTGATCCTGCCCTTTCAAAGCATTTGTGGGGAAACGGTGTTTAAAATCCAGTTTCTGTTGTCAGCTGGGGTCAAATAGCTTGCTCTATCAGTAAACACAGGTGCAGGTCAGCCCCTTACCCTATCATAATGAAATTTCCAGTAAGCAATTTTAAATTCTAATGTTTAGTTTCAATTGTAAAATCCATAAATGTGATAAAATTATACTTCTACTGTCTGGTATTCAGCTTTGTCAGGCTGCTGGCCAGCAGTCATTATTCCTGGCCAGCACATATCTGTGAATATGACTCTAAAGAATAAAATTAAAGAAGAAGCTATTTTTCAGCTCTTTGTAGTGTACTTTTAAAAAAACAAAACCAAAACCAAAAAACCCTTGTATGTTACAATCTGCCCTTGTAACCTACTGACTTTGTGAGATTCCTGAAAGGTTTTTAAGATTTGCTTTAGAAGCCCCTTTTCAAAGGCCATTTCTTCCTCATCCCTGCCTTTCTCCCTATGAAAACTTGAAATTTTGGTTAACTTCTGAGGTCTTAGGGAGTGAACAATTCAGAAGACATACTTTATAGCAAATGGGTCTTTTCAGTGCCTCACACAAGTAGTGTTGTTGGCTAACATAGAATAGCCAGCATGTGGTTTGTGGCAGTGGCTTTTAGATGCTCCCATCAGGTAAGAAATGGATGATTTCATAAAGAGGGACTGATGTGGGCAGCTGCAGTGCAGGAGGTGTAGCTTTTTTTTCTTGCCTGTGCTGTTCATCATGCCTTGAAAACACAGGAATTCGCTGGAAATGGAGCTTTCCTTATGACTGTGGCTATTAAAATGGAGGCAGTCCTTGTTTTTGTAAAGCGTCTTGGGATTCTGGTTAAGAGGAGTTAGCGTACTTACGGAGGTGATTTGTGAGAACTGGTTAGCAGCCACTTACTGAAAAACTTGCTGTTTGGAAACAGTTTTCTCCCAATCAAAACATGTTGACATCAACAGAAACGTTAGTGGGAAAACTTTAAGAAATGAGTTGGCTTTCATTTTCAAACTTTGTTTCAGAAATGTCAAAACATTGCATTTCATTTTTTTGTTTGAACATACATTTTAATTTAGCAGGATGTTTAACATTTCATAGATTTTCTTTAGTACTGCACACGCAAAAAAAGGTATTACCAGACTGAAATAATTTGGCATTACTGAAATAAACATGGGAATATTAATGTGAATTCTTTTGACTTTCCATTCTGTGAGGAATGTCTACAACTGAAAGTCGGACCAGTTGGCAGAATACTGGCATTTTGTTGAGGTTTAAGGAATACTGGAATTGACTAAATTCTGTTTCCTGACTCTACAGTTGTACAGTTGCTACATTTGATAGCAACATTTTTGATGCATTTTTTTCTTTTTTTTCTGTTGTTAAAAATGGAAACATATTGGGAGAAGGGTATAAGAGAAATGTGTTGTTGCTTTCTGAAAATATTTGTTTTACTGAACTTGAAGAGTTTTCTAAATTTCTTATGTATTATGCTAAATTTTATCATGGATTTTTCCTAGTATTTTAAAACAACAAGAGAGTAACCAATTTACTGATTATTTCTGCTGTAATAGATTTGTCTACTCTTGTTTTACTCTCAGCTTTAAACCTATGAACAATTATGCTAAAATATGCAACAAAACCATCATAAAATAAATATGATTATAGCTTAGATAATGGACTCTCAAATGTATTATTTACACAGATTGTCCATGATGTTGTCTTGTTATATAGAAAAAAGGAAGAGCCAGGAAAAATGTTTTTGCTTTAATATTTGCTTTTTCCAGTCTAAAATGAAATATTTATTGTAACAGGCTTCTTGCGAACATTCTGCCCCCAGAAGCCAAATTGTATCAGTGCATATCTGATTGCCTTTTATTAATTTCAGAGGGCAGAGTTAGGTATTGTGGACCAGCATATCCCTGCTGCTGTAAAAATCAAATTGTTGTAGTTAAGTTTTCCAGTTTTTCATCAGCTGCTGACAGCAGGAGCTGGTCTCGTGTGTGCATTTTGCCCTGCAGAATAAAGAGGCCACACAGTACTAATACATGATTTGGTTGCACCAGACCGTTCCTCCTTCTGTAGGATTCCTTTTTGATGAAGGGTGATTTGTTTCCAGGGACATTGGAATATGTGTTGCCATCTCTACCAGTGGAAAACTGCCAGATTTTACTGGGATTTTGCAGGCAGGCACATTAACACTTGAGGCAGAGGGTGTGCCCAGTGAACCCAACAGTTGCAAAGCCCGGGACAGCTTGGACCTCGCAGAGGTGGTACGTGCCAGTAAATGCAGTGCACTGAGGATACATTGGGCTTTTTGTGCATGTGCAGATCAGACTAAGTAGGTCTGACGCTTCCCAAATGTGTTGAGCTCCCAGTTCACATGCTGTTGAGTAGGTGTGCACGTGCATAGGGCATAGCGGATTGCTGGATGCCCAATTAGGACAGCTTCCTTGGCAGAAAAAGAGGTTGCATCTGGAGAAGCTACATGTATTGCAGGCTGCTTTCCATAAATATGCCTGAAAATGGAGAAAGGATAAAGGAATAAAGAGATGTACCAGACACTTGAAAAATTTCAGTCAGAACTGTTTTGAATAGAGGAAGTCACAAAACAAAGGCTGGAAACTCAGGTCTCTGATCCCACAGGCTGGAGAATAAAGGTTATAGAGGATTTGGGATTCATGCTTTCCTGTGTTCCTCTCCTCCTTTCTTTGCATCACGTTTGTTTCTAGGATCCCACCTGGTGGAAGACTTTGCATGGCCTGTATCCCTGGCTTGCACGTTGGAGTATTTTCATATTGGCACAGGAATCTGTGCCTACAGACACAGAGATTCATGAGTGATCAGGTTTTTGCATATGTTTGCAAAGCACCTCATGCATTTATGAGGCTGTTCACGTAGTCATAACATGCTCCTGGTTAGGTTGTTTAATGTCATTTGTCTTTTTGCTTCTGCCAAATTCACAATTCTCTGATCAGGAACAAAAGAAAATGGGTCTTTTCAGCCCTAGGTGATGCTCAGAGCCTGCGTGGCGTTTGTCCTATCTGTCATGCAGATGGGTTTCAAATGTCATAGTTGTGTAGATTAAAGACAGCTTGGCTTCCTAAGCTGTTGTGGTTGCTGTTGCATTGTTTACATTGCAGAGTTCTGGCAGACTTCTCCCTTTTGATGTTATTAATATTAAAATACAGTTATTCTTTATGTTACAGAAATGGACTTTAGTCCAACTCTGACAGACTTGACTATGGAGCTCCAGGCACCTCTACTGCCCTGAAGATGGAGGCAGTCCCCAGTTTTCCCATGGGAGCTGGACCAGGGCTGAACAAGGATTGTAGGCACCAGTGGAGTTCGTGATGGAGATGACATTGTGCTATATTTATTATTAATAGATTGAATCCTGTTGTGTGTAAACACTGCCTGAACTTCCAGAGGGGCTATTCCCTCTGATTAAGGGAGCAAATGCCAACAGTGGGTTTTCTTTCCTTTCTGACTTCCTCTGTTGCTAAGCAAGTAGCATGAATTAAGTGAGTAACCTTGTTATAGAAGGAGATCAGGTTAGGCAGTCCCCACCAAACTAACCTGATCTCCTTTTATGACAAGGTTACCCACTTAATGGATGAGGGAAAGGCTGCGGATGTGGTGTACCTGGACTTTAGTAAAGCCTTTGTCACCATTTCTCACAGTGTTCTACTTGAGAAGCTGGCTGCCATTGGCCTGGACGGGCACACCCTCTGCTGGGTGAAAAACTAGCTGGTTGGCCGAGCCCAAAGAGTCACGGTAAACAGAGTTAAATCCATTTGGAGGCCGGTCACAACTGGTGTTCCCCAGGGCTCAGTGTTGGGTCCAGTCCAGTTTGATATCTTTGTCAATGGTCTGGGTGAGGGGATTCAGTGCTCCCTTAGCATGTCGGTGGATGACACTAAGCTGGGTGGCAGTGTTGATGTGCTTGAAGGAAGGGAGGCTCTGCAGAGGGATCTGGACAGGCTGGATCGATGGGCTGGGACCAACGAGATGAAGTTCAACAAGGCCAAGTGCCGGGTCCTGTACTTGGATCACAACAGCCCCACGCACCGTTACAGACTTGGGGAAGACTGACTGGAAAGCTGTCTGGCAGAGAAGGACCTGGGGGTGTTGGTTGACAGCTGGCTGTGCATGAGCCAGCAGAGTGCCCAGGGGGCCAATGGCATCTTGGACTGTGTCAGAAACAGTGTGGCCAGCAGGAGCAGGGCAGTGATGGTGCCCCTGTGCTCACCACTGGTGAGGCTGCACCTCGAATCCTGTGTTCAGTTTGGGCCCCTCACTACAAGAAGGACATTGAGGGGCTGGAGCGTGTCCAGAGAAGGGCAATAAGGCTGGTGAAGGGCCTGAAGAACAAGTCCTACGAGGAGCAGTTGAGGGAACTGGGGTTGTTTAGCCTGGAGAAGAGGAGGCTGAGGGGAGACCAGATCACTGTCTACAACTGCCTGAAAGGGGGCTGTGGCGAGGTTGGTGTTGATCTGTTCTCCCAAGTAACAGGTGACAGAATGAGAGAAAATGGCCTCAATTTGTGGCAGGGGAGGTTCAGATTAGGTATCAGGAAAAATTTATTTGCTGAAAGGGTTGTCAGGCACTGACAGAGGCTGCCCAGGGAGGGAGGTTGGTTGAGTCACCATCCGTGGAGGTGTTTAAAAGATGGTTAGATGGCTTAGGGATATGGCTTAGTAATGGACAGGTATGGTTGGACTCAATGATCTCAAAGATCTTTTCTAACCAAGCGATTCATTGATTCTGTGAAGTCATTATACAGTGCCCTGCTATCTAAGCTGTTCATTGGCAGTGTGTGATATGAGAAGTCCCCAGAGACTGCATGGTGTATTTTCATCCTCAGGGGTCTCCTCATAAAACTGGGAGCAGGATCAGCAAGAGAAACCTTTTTCCCCACCCCAGGGCATGCTGTTGACTGGGCAGTTCTCTACGTGTGTGTTTCCAGGAGCTGGTTGTCATCTGATAAGCCGTATCTGACTTGTGTCCTGGCTGCTAAGGAGGACATCCAGGTTTTTGCATTGACACTGGCTGAAGGAACCTTTATTAGCAAGGAGTGTTTGGATATATAAGACGATGCAGAGTGTTTTACATCTCTTTGTACCGTGTTTGAAACATCCATATCCATATCCATCAGCGTAGCTGTTCATTTCTGTTGGATGTGCAGATGAGGTTTAGCTTTTCGAACACGCGTGCTCTGGACTGGGTTGTGTGGTTGCTGGTGCTGTAGCGTAATAGGGTGTGTGCCTGGAGCTGGTGATGAAGCAGAACAACAGCTCTCTTGAGGTTTGGCAGAAAATAGTTTCTTACGTTATTATTCTTGATTTTTTTTCTTGGCAAAAGGAAAAGGAAGTTTTAGCAGGTAGAAGGTTGCTGTCTTGCCACAGAAACGTGTTCTCGCAAATGACTGCTGCGAGGGCAAAACCACGAGCTGGACCCACCCCTGACTGTGGCCAGCATTTGCTGTTGCAGTTACTGATAAAACATCTATTCTCATGAGTCATGAGACATGAATATTAGGCTTACATCAGTCAGCCTTTTAATCAGTTTAATTGCTGAGTTTCCTAAACCAAATTATTTTAAAAAGAAGAAAAAGCTAGTAACAGAAATAAATGGGAACACCCAGCCTTAATCTCCTTCTTCTGCTATTAAAGCCACTGTGAAACTGCCTGGACAGAGATGGAGTTATGCAAAAGATGAGCACTTTGGAAAATGAGGCCCAGTGTGGCTGGATTAATGAAAAGGAAATGACGAACAAAACTGATCAGGCTGGTGAGCATTTCCACACTTCACAAAATTGAGCTGGAAATACATTTCTGGTTAAACTAGGTCAAACCATGTGTGCAAACCAGGGCTTTAAAAGTACTTATTTGGAACCTCACTTTCTCTAGTCCTTTGCATATGATGTCGTTCGTTATACCTATTCAAAGTGGATATAATGTTAGTGCTTTATGCTCACCTTGTACTCACTTGCTTATAGAGTAATTGACACATGGGAATGGGTGGTGGAGAGCGAGTCCTTAAAGGTGGCTCAGTGTCTAATTTCAGAACCCCTTCTTTTCAGGTATTTGGCTTTCTGTAACCCTCCTGTTATGGAATATAGTTATTTCCTTGTGCAAACAGATGTCAAAAATACGTATTTTCTGTAAGCCTCAGTGAAGCAAACAGGAAAACACTTTAGCAATGTTAATAGTAAGAGTAAAGTAGCCTACAAGCACTGATGAGAGATGGGTTTCTACATCAAGGTAAATTCTGAAGTTGTTTAAACTTCCTGTGTTTTGAGGAAAAACTAAATAGGAAAACTAACAGTGTGGTTGCTTGCAAATTTGTCCCTTCTTATGCTGTCCTCTACCTTTGACCTCGGCAGTCCCAATTCGTTTGCTGAGTCCTTTAGGATCTCTCCTGGTACATACACCCATGGCCCCCACTTACTCCTTAGCCACCCCCTCTGACTTGATGCTTCTGCAGCTGCTGCCTGTGGCTATATCTGCTGCCCCTGGGGCAAGGAACTATCTGCTGTCCCTGGAGCAAGGAGCAGCCTGTGCTGCGCTGGCTGTGGATCTCTACGCGCAGCCTGGCTGGCCAGCTGGCAGGCAGCATCGGGTAGGAAAGCACAGAGCCCACCCTGCAGCACTCCTCTCTGGAGGAAGGGAGTTTTGTCCCAGTCTCTGATTCACAAAGCACATAGGAATTGAATGATCTTTGAGACTTCTTCTCTGTCTGTTGGTTTTGGTTGAATTGGGCTGACAGGTTGAAACACGGTCGGACTCAAGGGCAGCACAATCACGTATGCTTTGTTTTCCTAAGAAAGCTGGCTAAGCTTCTGTCTTTGAATAGTGAAGGAAAGCTTGCAATTCCCTGTAATCCCATGTCCCTCCCTGATCGTAAATGTTTGGAAACTAGAAGGCAATACAAAACACTTGGGAGGTAGGTTTTCTGGTATGGTGTTTTCATATGCTCATTGGTTATTATTTTTTAAAGACACTTTTGTTGTAAATAGAGACCTATTTGTTTAAATTTCTGTTATGTAAGTATGTGCTTTGTCAATGCTATACAGTTTTAGCTGACCCTGTGAATTTTTTCTGTGGCACATATTACCAGATTTATCCTAAGGAGCTGCTGGTGGTGTATTTTGGCATCTGAATGTAGATGGTGGAATATGCAACGAAGCTGAAAAAGGAAGTTGTTTTGAAACTTGTGAATGATTAAATTCTTAGAGTAAATTTTGAAGAGAATACAATTAGAAGAAGGTGTTAAAGCAGAGATGCCACTTTTAAAGCTTATAAATGTAAACCAGACCAGATAATTGCTACTCCACATTTCTTCAGCAAGCTGCTGGCATTAGCTGGATGCTTTGTGGAATTTTTAGGTTGTTTTGCTGTTTAATTTTTTCTTTCTTGACAGCTCCTTTGTGATGGGATGCAGCTGGTTAGACAGGCTATTCCTATTACAAGCCAAAAGCAAGCAGATGGGATTCAGAACTTGGAAGATGAGAACTGGGCTTGAGACTGAATCATGAGAAGGATTCTGATGCAGCTTCATTAACACCTCAGGTTTCATGGGTTGGGCCAGTGGGTTTCAGTCTTGTAGCTCTGAGTATTTACATATGTGTTTGTGTGCATGCACTTTTGTCCCTAGTGCCTTGCATCCCATTGCATTTGGTGTGGTACAGTTTAACAAAGATGCCAGTGCTGCCTGGGAAAACTTCATGTGACACACCAGCTGACAAATGGTGAATGAGCAGAATCCTGTCAGATCTATATGCCTGTGAGTCTAAATGTATCTGTAATCAATCAGAACAGCAAATGTTCTCTGTTTCCATCTGGCCTTCATCTGCACCTTTATGAAGAGACTAATTGCCAGTAGGCAGTGAACTTTGAATAGTGGTGGTGCTGTTGGATGTCAGATACTTTTACACAAGTGGACACTCTGCAGGAATGGCATAGGTAAATCCATCACAAACTAGCTTGAACCTGTGATGCGATCAGTGTGAATGCACCTTCTCCAATAGAGAAAGCATTGAATGTAGACACTTTTTCAGGGGGACGCCACGTGCAAAGTAGGCTTTGTTTTGTTTGAGAAACTTGACCTTTTATGGAGCAAATTGAGATCCAAGAGGATTAACAGCAGAGAATTCCTGCTGACTTCAGTGGCCAGAATTGCATACAAGAGCCCGAGCATTAGGAGGGGTGGGAAGCCCTGCAGGGAACTGCTCCGAAGCGTAGCCAGCAGTGCACCAGAGGCGGGTAGGGGGTCCCCGGTCTGTGCTGGCACTCTGCAATTGTTTTACCCAAATGCATAGTGCTATATAGGGCACTACTTCATTTCACACTGTACAAAGTGGACTAGGGTTGTCTAAACAGGCCAAGGCAAAGAGATGAGTGTTTCTAAGTCTCGGTGGTTAATTGCAGGAGATTCTCGGTCCCTTTTGTGACCAATTCTTCCAGTGGTTAGCTGCTGCTTTTGCTCCATATGTGCTGGTAATTATGCTACATTGCTTAAGGCTCTGTGGCTCTTCAACTGTAATGTGTTTATCCATTTTCTTGAAATTATTCTGCAGGGGTACTTTATTTTTTTCTTCTACTCAAGAATTCGCTGTTTATTTCTCTCTCTGCCATGATTGACTTCAATCTTTACAAGGAATACAGAAAATTGGAAGATTTGGTATTGAATAGTAACAGCTTGTAGCTATTCAGGAACTATTACTGCACATCTGACCTATAGTTTGCTCAAGAGGAGATTCTTTGCCAGCCAGGCTTCTGCTGCACAAAGCTGATTAAATCAGTTTAGAAAAAAATAACACCAAGGTTCTTCTCTAATTGAGATTTTTTCTTTAGGAGAGTGAACTTGGAAGGACCGATTCTTCTTAATTTGATTAGAAGAGCAAGCTATACCTTACTTTTCAGAATAATTAGAAGGGTAGTCTGGTTTCATTTTAGAGACCAACTTAATACTGAAAGCCTTTCCGAACATTTAAGTAATTTTCCCTTGAGTTTTCTGGGCCATCTGGCCAATAGGATTTTGGAAGGAAATAGGAATTGACTGATGCTGCGAGATCAGTGCCATTTAGTTCATCTCATGCAGAGCTCGTTCAGAAATCTGTAGACTGATGTATTTTCTCACAGACTAATTGTGTCCATTAAGTGTCTTTTTATTTTTGGAGAGGATATGCCAAATGACACCAAATTAAAAGGCACTGAGAGTAGATGCTCTTTTTTCCTCAGTTAAACACTCTATGAAGACTTTTGTATTTGTGTGAAAAATACCACCTTTCCCTAGGCAAACCTCAGATCTCCTGAACTCTGCAGCGGTACCCAGTAGAATTTTTGACTTTAGGATTCACCTCAGGTGAATAGAGTTGTAGGGAGGGTATTTGCTGTGAAGTCCAAAAGGGAGGGCTCAGAGACCCCAAGAGAAAGCCATTTAATGCTCACTGTTAGTATTGGGCTGTCCTGTGCAGTGCCAGGTGTACTGTCTCACGCAGTCATCTGGAGAGATGCACACCCACATGGTATTGCAATCTGTATGAGAAAAACAGCAGAACTGGAATGAAAAAATAAATGACTGTTAAGGTTGTTGTAGCTCTCATTGTCTGGGCTGGAACTTGCAGTGTGAGCCGTGTACCCTGCCTGCCTTAAAGCCTTTAAAAAAAAAAAGGCAACACAATTTTAACCCGTGCAGAACCTTGTCCACGTTCTGTGTTATATATAAGAGAAAATTCATCTCCCTTACACTTATTGTTCAAGTTTTGAACATGTTGAGGTTTTTTTAAAATTCAGTGATATAATTGCTGAGCTAAATATGCACACAAAGTCATGTTTATGTGGGATGGTAGGCTAATAAATCTTTATTAGCATGTGTCTAAGAAGGCTACATTACTTAAAGTTAAAACATAACTCTCATAACATGAGGTTTGTAATTGCTGTGTGCAGCTTGACCTTCAGAGTTTCGTAGGGATGGTGAGCCAAGAAACCTTCCTTTGGGGAATTACTGCTCTGAAAATCCAGCCACCCATCAGCTGACCTCCTGCAGTCCAGCCCGACTTCCTTTCAGCAGGATGAGGCTGGCAGGACACATGTAACTGCTTGTGACTTCATCCAGCAGAGATGTGCTGCGTGTAGATTTTCTCTAGTGCCCTGTATTCCTGTGAATGGATGCACATGAGTCAGGCAGCGAACATTCACTGGGGTGGAGGGATTTGTACCTCTCCCTACACTTAGCTTCCCGATGGCCGCTGGTCTGTGGAATAAGAGCCTTCCAAAGGCTGAGGCTTTTTTCCTAAACTGTTTATTTTTTCTGGATGAATGGATTTGTGGCACAGAGGACCTTTGTTGTCATAAATCGCTGCTTGGCTCCCCACATGCTGAGCAGGACTGGCTCAGCTCCAGGGCTGTTTGCAGCCCTCCCACATGCAGCAAGAGGAGCTGGGGGGCTGCAAACACCCCGCATCTCTGCCACCCCTGGCTGCCTGCAGACCCACCAGCCCAGGCTTCCCCAGGGCAGAGCACCCATTGGGAGAAGAAAGTCACCTGTGTCTGTGAAGCCTCTGTGCCCCTGGCAGGGGTAGCAGGCCGTGATGGGGTGTCTGAGGCTGGAAACCCAAAAGCGTTTCAAGAGCTGTTAAAAGGTGTGAAGCCCAGGATGAATGGCAAGGCTGTTGAAACTGCTGTTTGTGCAAATACTGAAATTTAGGCTCAAATAAATCAGATTTTATGTCCCAATAAAAGGAGTGTGAGGAAGAGGGGATAACTACAGACTGCTTTTCTAGACCTCTCCCTCCATTCATTGTGCTCTGTCTGAGCTGCTCTCTTGACCCATATATGACCCCAAAATGTTGCTTTTCTTTCCCTGCAGGTAGCAGCACCCATGCAAAGTGCGTGCTTTGTTTTGAATGTGTGGTTGGAAGCTATGGGAGTTCAGGGGCCTTGTGGTTACCTCTAAAGTCAAGCACCTGGATGACTTTGCAAATAGAGGGCAGCTAGAGCTTCAGTGTGTTTGTCTTCCCCTTAGAACCTCCTGAAGAATCTCCAGATCGGGCCAGATCTCTCTCTGTCAAAGTCAGTGGGGTTCTTGTCTTTCACCAGGAGCAGCTATGCCTTTGGTAACCATGTGTATCCCCAGCCAGTGCCAACCCTGATGGCAGCAGCAGTGGCAGTCTGGGAAGTCAGCTTTCCGAACCGCGTGCTACACTGTGCGCTGCAGCTCTCGATTTACCTATTCCAGGAGGAATGCTCCTGGTCTTCCTTCTTTACCTTATTGAGATTGTTCAGAAACTTCAAATAGCAGTAGGATTTCTAAAGCACCATATCTGCCTATTAGCTGAATGAGGAGAAGCCATCAGAATGGTACTTTCCAGATTCCTTCAAATGATGATGGAGCTGTGGAGCTGCAGAAGATTACATGGGATGTCCTGCTGCTAGCACCACCCATTTCAACTCAGTAGACGAAAAAACTCCTTTCTTCATAGTATAACTAGCATTGTGTTTTAAAATGTGCTTACAGCCTTGCTTGATCTTGCTTATCACAAGGGGAATGACCTCTTTGGGAGCAGGTTTCAAAATCCCACAGATCAGTCCCTAGTCCGGTCTTATACAAGCGTGCAGTAGCCTTGAGTGGTCCACGTCTTGCATAAGGATGGTGATCTGGTCGACTGAACATACCGATTTTGCAAAAATGTTGGTACTCAAATATGTGTTTGTGAAAGGGCTTGAATTTGTGCCTTTGTTTCATTTTCTTTTCCCACTGGCCTGCAGTCAGACACAGACAAACAGTAGGCAAAGCAAACAATCTGCGTTTCCACTTGTACAATGGGAGGAAATAGGAACCGAAAGGATAAAAAAAAAAGCCAACCTGGACAGAAAAACTGCTTCTGGTGCCTCTTGGGTTTTGCAGTTCATGGGAGCTGTGGTGCAGACACTTGCACTAGGAATGAAAACCAGTTCTTTTTCTCCAGAGATCAAGGTTGTTTAATCTGGTACCATTGAAATGACCCCTCTCCATCCCTCCCTTCTAGCCAGTGTGGACTTGGGTAGAATTTTAAGTGTTTGATAGAAGTCATACATTCTAATCTCTTCTCTTGGCTAATGTGTTGCTATTTTAGTATATGGGAAGTCCTCCTATACTGCTGCCAACTTAGCTGTCTTCCATAGTGCTATGAATAAGAGAGATTTTTGTTTGTTTAAGCATGTGACACAAATAGGGGCCCTGAGAGAAATTCCTCTGGGTTTTTTTTTTCAAAATCTTAACCCTGAAATGTCAAAAACCTAATTTTTAAAAAACTTTATAAAATTCATAATTTTGCTTCAAGTGAGTGCAAATTCTGAAATAAGAGGAGGGAGAGAGAAGCAATGCAACGGATAGAATCTCCTGTTTTGCACAGAAAGAGGGCAGTGGTATTTGCTAGGAAACGAACTTCTTTCCCACTGAATGTTCAAGTAATTTTTGCTGTGTAAATTTGCTAAACTTTACAAAGTTATGCTTTTTTTGGAATGCAGTGTAACATTTTTATGATTTGAATTTTTTTCTTTATAATTAGTATACAACTCTAATATTCCTTCATTAATGTAACATGCTTTGTCTTAACACTGAGTGTTATTAATTAACTCCCGTTCTTTATATACCTGCATGCAAACATGTTAGATTTTACTGTTAATGTTTTACAACCCAAGTTCTGGGGCATGTAAATAGTATTCAGCTTCGTAGTGTTTCCTATACTAAAAGGGATAATCTTAGCAACTTTGTGGAACGTTTTTAAGCATAAAGTGGAGTGGGAATTGGCATATAGGAGAAGAAAAATCATAATGCTTGAAGAAGCGCTATTATTGTATTATTTACAGTGTGTTAATGTTTGTTGTTCACCACTGACTGGCTGTGGCTAAGGGTGATCATACTTTGTAGTGTTTAGGTAACACACTTTGCCTTTCCTAGGAAGACACGTGTGAAGGCAGTGTTACGTTAATCAATTAGTCCCATTGCAGCCTGAGAGACCGAGTGGTGGTGCCTCATGTTGGATAGTCTGAGAGCAAGGGAGGACCTCATGTTGCTGAAGAAGTAATCTCAGGAGCTCGCTCCGATGCTGCAATCTGCTGTGTGCCCTTCCTCTTGAAAGAATAGAGTTAGTGCAGATAAGGCTGTCCAGCTGCTGTTGGAAGAGTGTTTATGGAGGATAGAGAAGGGGAAAGGCAACAATTGGCTGTGCTGACCAAGTGTTTTAGAGTGAGACCTAGGACTGTCTGGAAATTGGGTGCCAGATGTGGGGGTGAAAGAGCAAATATGTTGCATCCACATGGTCAGCATTTAGGCAATGCAGCTGGGTTGTGGTTTTTCTGAAGTCCTGTGTGCTGTGCTGCTGGCATGAAAGCAGACACTTAAAAGGAAAGGAGGGTGTGCTACAGCAGGGGGATGGAGCTAAGGGCTACCATAGAGGTGACCTGCAACAAGAGCCCAGTTTCCAAATCTCAGCATCTTCCAATATTACAAAGAGAAGAAATGCTCTAAGGGAATACGATTCTTTGAGTTACAGCCCCAAAATATAACAGATATCCAGAGACACTGTGACAGAAGTGCCACTGAAACTTTGTACTGTCAATCAATTAGACTTTCTGCAGCCTGAGTCGCATGATTAAAAAGATGAAGCTGGCATCAAAGTTATAGCCACATTCCTACCTGGCTGGTGTCCTGAATTCTTCATGGGGTTTAAAAAAAATAGACTTTCTGAAACGGGTAATTGTCTGCCCAAGGCTGATGTTTGTTGTGGTGGGTTGAGGGTTTTGTGATTTTTGTGGGTTTTGTTTTTAAAAAAAACTATCAGGATTGATGTGGATTACATCTTACAGTTTGCAATGAAATGGAGCATTTTTTAAATCCAGTGCTAGTGTTCAATGCACGACTGACCCTGAGCTCTGCCTCACATTACTAACTAACAAAACAACCTATAAGCTTCCAAAATCTTAATAACTTCTTCCTTGAAATTTATTCCTGTCCCATTTTATTTTTTGCTTTACTGCTGTGTTTTTAGCTAAAGTGCTCCAACCATGACTACAGTGGGATGTCTCACGTGGTACGAGTTGCTGAGATGAAGATTACAGACCAGTGTTCCTGATAGAGCTCTCCTATAAACTGTCATTTTAGGTGACACTTCTCAGCACCAAAACACTACATCCCCAGATGTGCAAGGCCTGTGCACTTGCTCAAGGCCCCAAGGGACAGCAGGATGTGTGTTGTGAGCAGCCGTGTGCTGTAGAACAGTAGCTGTGTCTAAGCTGCAGAGCAAGAGCAGCATATCTGCAGGTTTTGTGTTCTTGGGGTCCTTCTCCCTGCCATGCTAACCCTCTGGTGTGCTCTGAGGGCTTTGTGGGACTGCCCTTGCCTGCCTTCAGTTTGAGCACAGGCTAGCTCTGGGGCTGGTGGTAGCAGCAGCTGCTCATCTCTTCTGAAGAGCTGATTTTAAGTTGAAAAGCCCTATGTAAGTGGAAAGGGAAACAGAAGGATCATGATTTTCTTAAGGTCATGTAGAATAGGACAAAGGGCTTTCCTGGATCCCTATGCAGAGCATTGTCATTTGATGTATAGCCTCTTAGAGGCTTTCCTTGTGTTATCAGGATAGAAAGGGTGGAGAGGAGAGGGGCAAAAGGGTGGGGTCCCATTCTTCAGGGCACAGAAGGCTGAGCTGGCAGCCTACCAGCAACCACAGGGTAACACACTGATTTACCCAAGATAGGCTCCAACTTCAAGCTCGTAAGTGGGTTTTGAACAGGAAACCTGCTTGCTGAAGTTCACTTTCAGTAAGAGCTTGCAGCAAAACAGCTGTGCTTTCACCCTGCTCCCAAAGGGCAGGTGGCTGTAGCCTGCGTCAGTTATCCTGTAATAAATGCTTCTGGATGGGAAAGTCCTTTGGCCTTGAAAATCCTCCACTTCCAACAGCCAGATGTTGCTTTCAAGTACAAACCTTCAATATCCAGAGAAGGTCCCAAAAGTTGTTTGTGCTATCTTCCAGCTTTCTGGGTTCTATCAGCAGGCAAGGGCAGCCCCAGGAAGGGGCTGTCGCCCAGTGGGGGACACCTGGGGGTCCAGTAGCCTGTGCAGATGTTGTCAGCTGTTTGTGTCTGTGCATAGCTGAAGTGCACTGCATGTGTGCGTGCCTGATGCCAGAGTGCATTTGATGGGAAATGGCCATCTGCATGGGCACAAACATTTAAAAGGCTTCTGGCTCCTGGGAGGTATCTTTGCATGTAGACAACTCACAGCCTCACCAAAACGAGTGCTTTTAAGGGACAGAAAAATAAGGTTGTGCTCCTGGTTACAGACAGGACATGGATGCAGAGAGATTTTTGCATAGTCCAAATCACCAGCTTTGTGCCGCCTTGGTATCCTGCAACTGGCAGTCCCTACTTTTCACATGTGCTCTTTTCTGCTGCAGTTAAATGGGGACAGCTACATCAGAAACACGTGGACGTTAATGAGCACCTGTTGCCAAAAAGGAAGTGTGTAATAGGTCTGTCGTGCGCTGCTGTGACATGGTGCGCAGCACTGTGACGGGGCAGCTGGGTTGTCTTCTGGACTTGCAATCATCCACTTGAAATCTATGAGAGTGCAAGTGGGAAGAGAATCTGATGGGAGTTGTTTGTCACCCCTAGGAAGAGAGGGCTGTGCAGGATCTGGGAGGGAAGCTGTGAAACCAAGCTCTCTGCATGTGACCCACAGCCTTACAGTCTGGTGTATGTCACCGCGACCTTGATTGAATCATGGCCCAAGCCAGGGACTGCCCTAAAGTTTTGTTTGGATCTAACCAGAAAAGGTGCTGTACATGACTGAGTGCATCTTTTTGTAAATATACTTAATTCATGTAAAGCCCCTTTATCAGCTGATAGCTTGACTGCTAATACTGATATTCTTGTTTGATGTAAATAAAAAAATACATGTCTTGATCTTCTGTAGAGGGAACAGATAAGCAGTTCCTTTAAATTGAACTAAAAAGATAATGTTATTTCTGTTGGATAATTATTTGAGCAATCTGTCCTATTCTGTGTATATCTCCCTACAGAGATAAAAAAATGTATGGTTGGAGCTCATCAGAACCAGATCTTTGACACAAAGCATCTTCCCCAAATGTGGCTGCAATGAGCAATGCAGATTTGAAAAATGTGTATGCTGGCTCTGGGTTTGCTGAATGTTACTGTGGTGCCTACTGGCAGCTGCAGCAGACTTTTTGTGGAAATATTTTCTGGAGGAGAAAAGGAATTTAGCTGGACACGAAGCTAATGGGAGATTTCTTCCAGCTTGGATACCTCACAAAAATGCAGGCAGGAGCCTCAGTTTTACAAAGTCATTGAGCTCCAGAATTGTTCATGTCTAAGCACTGTTACGAGCTTGATAGTGTTTAATAGTATATTCTCGGTTGGAAATATGGATGACTTGCAGATGGCTGTTGGATGTTTTGGCTGCATTCTCCAGTTTGAGAGCAATTTCAACTCTGAGCATTTGGGTGAAAGATGAAAATTTTTACTAGGGAAACAGGCCCACAGACCATTCCTGCCGTTTGCCCAGTTTCTGAGGAAATGTGCAGTGGTGGATCTTGAAACACAACAGGGTGATTCCCTTTAGTGATCTAGAGAGGATGAGCAGAGACAGATTGCAGAGAGGACTGGGAGGGAAATGCCCCTTGTTCTTCCTCCTGTTCTGGACTAATTCAGAAAGGATGAACTTATGCACATCTCGCCATTGGAAGGACATCTGTTGATCTCATTCGGTTGGGAAACAGTTAAAACAGCCAGTTGCTCCTGGGAGCTTTAAACAGAAATCAAAACACCACCTTTCTCAAAACAATTCAAACATGCTCAACCTTGTGGCTTCAGCAAAAGTAGCAATGTGTGGTTTCCCATGAACTCTGGCTGACTTCTGAGATTTATTGATAAATGAAAAAAATAAGGGGCCAGACCCTGAAACCTTTCCTTACTTAGGCAGTAGTCTCGGTGTGTTAACAAGAACCCCGGGGCTGGGTTCAGGATATTTACTGCTCTTAGAGGTGTCAAGGAGAATGAACCCAAAATGGTTTAAAAAACCAACAAAAAAGAAAGAAACCTGTGATTTTTGTTCTGATTGCCAGTACAGTCCATACTTTAAAGCAAGTGTAACGTGGAACACGTTATCCTGCTCAGATAAGCTGCACAGGCATTAATGGTTCTTTTGCACATGAACACGCATGTCCTGTGAAAGTTTCAGCCCTCTTAGTGTACAGTCTTGTATTGCAAACTCACTTTTTTGGGTGATGGTGCTGAGTTTAGGAGGGTGCCAGTATGAAAACACTGCTTATAGAGGCTGCTGGCCTTTGGGTGAGCTGTTGAGTGGCTTTGCTTCAGTCCCTTTTCATCATAACTAACTGAATACAGCGAGTTCTGGGGAGAAGGAATAAAGTTTAGGATGTCTCCAGGGTTCTCTGGTTATTTTGTCTCCACTGACGGAAACTTTTCCCTTGGAAATATTTAAAGGAAAGGTTTTATTTGTGTATGTTGAGATGATGTCAGAGGTAAGGAGAAATGATGGTGTGTGCTGCGTAATTTTGCCACCTGGTTTGTTGCATACATTAGCAGGTGCAGAGGCTTTTGAGATGTATTGCTCTACGGTAACAATAAATCCTTTACTTTGGGAAAATGTACAACTGCAATCAAAAATAAGTCTGCCAAGATGGCAGTAAAATTAGTGTCTCATGATGAGAATGTTTTTATATAGATATATAGCTGTAGATACATGTTTAGCTACACTCTCCAAGATATTTTTTATACACTCTTTTAAACTAATTCATCCCTTTTAGATAATTGATGAAAGGCAGATGTAAATATATAGATATATTTACACATTTTCATGAGGTTAACCTGCAGCCCTCTGCATTACCCTGCACAAGCTTGTGCTGACGGGGGAAGATCAGGTTCTTCAGCTTACTGCCATCAAGAAATATGGAAGACTTTTGGACACCTCCCATACGAGAACAGGCTTAGAGAGTTTGGCTTGTTCAGCCTAGAGCAGAGAAGGCTCTGGGAAGACCTTAGAGCAGCCTTTCCAGTACTTAAAGACAGCCCGACAAGAAAGCTGGGGAGGTGCTCTTTATCAGGGGGTGTAAATATAGGATGAGGAGTAACAGTTTTAAGCTGAAAGAAGGGAGATTTAGATTAGACATTAGGAAGAAATTTTTTACTGTGTGGGTGGTGAGGCAGTGGCACAGATTGCCCAGAGAAGTCGTAGATGCCCCATCCCTGGAGGTATTCAAGGCCACATTAGGTAGCATCTTGAGCAACCTGATCCAGTGGGAGGTGGCCCTGCCCATTGCATGAGGGTTGGAACAGGGTGGGTTTAAGGTCCCTTCCAAGCCAAACCAGTCTGTGATTCTATGAAAAAGGTGTGATAACTGTTCTGGAAAATAAATTACTATGATTTGAGAGTTAGAGCAAACCAATAGGAATGAGTTTTTACTGCTCCTTTCCTTTTGGCCTCTTGAGAAAGGTTTGGGTTCTTTGGTGGGTTGAACCATGCTATTTAGTTCCAAGAAAAAGGGGTGTAAAAGGACGTAAGGGTGTTAAGTGCATGTAGTTAACAGAATGTACTTCTATGTAAAGGCCGCTTTACCCAGTCGGAGAGTATTTACTGCAGATCAGCCTGTGCAGAGGGATGTTTGGATGTGTTTCCCTCATGCTAGTAATAATTTTGCATGGTGTGAGGAAGATAGGGCATGGAGACAAGACATGGGGCATGATCCTACCTGCTCTACACAGTCTAAGCTCCTCTTATCCAACAGTCAGCCCAGCTGCAGACATGGGAGCTTTTAGCAATGTTGGAGCAGGATTGAGTTGTGTGTCTCGGTTAACAGGGACACCTTTGTTGTGGAAAGATGAATCATGACCCCTGAAACAAAGGGATTTGCTTTTTTTCTTTCCCATAAATGCTAATTTTATAAACATTTGGAGGGGATTTAGCACTATCCTTTACAATGGTAAAAGTGAGGGAGAGCATGCAGTGGAAATATCTGTGGCTGCAAAATAACACGTCTGTTATGCAGAGGGACAGTTTGACCAGATGTCATGCTTTGAAATCAAAACTGAATGCTCTTTCCCTCTTCCTTATTTTTATGTGTTTGATATCAAGTGCAGTGCTAGCCTAGTATTGATTATTTGTTCAGTAAAGAAGCACATATCCGTGCCTTACTGTAATTATGAAAACAGGTGTTCATTCTTGACATCATCCTATGCAGAATGTACAGCAGTCCAGGAAAGACTCATCATTTTGATGGGTTGGTTGCCTGCTATGTGTGGTGGCCGGAAACATGGAATTATCAGTGTACTTGACTGCAGACAAACTTTGGACTTAAATCAGGGTGCCAGCGTGTCTAGCATGACTGCATTTTGTGGAAAGCCCTCTCTTGCTGTATTGCCAAGACATTCAATGCCTGGAAACTTTTGCAAACAATGGTCTCCAACAAAGGAGCTGAGGCTGTGCAGAGGAAGCTTGCTGTCCAGGATTGACGTCAGCTGGGATGGATGCTGACCAAACACCAGCATCTGTCGGGTTAGTGCTCCTCACAGCCCATCTGCACTCAGCCACGGTGGGGGAAGGTGTGTGTGGTGGGCCTGGTCAGGGTGTGTCCCATTTGCCTTCCTCCTGGGGTCTGTGATAATATATAAATCCTATCATTCTAGTTTATGAGAAAAAGCTTTGCAATCTCAGGCGTGTTTTCACGGAAGGAGGACACTTATAAATATACAAAACCTCAGCAGGATTTAGTTTTCTGTAAAAGAAAACACGACTGTGACATATCGCCTGAGAAAGAAAAATCATTTTTCTTTGATGCAAAATTGCTTATTCTTAGAAATAACACTTGTATGCAATTTTGTGCAGATAGGACCTGGGTTTTAAAATTACATCAAACCAGCTTTTAATTTTGCGGGTGTAAATTGCACCTGCAAATCATTTTATCTGCAAACTGCAGCATTTCATATTTGATTTCCTGATTTCCTATGGCTTACTTAACTGATGTCAGTTATTTTGATATACAGCTTTGCAGGCACTACAATTTAAAGAACAAAGTAGTAGTCATTTGGTGGAAGTGAAGAGTTAGGACATATAGCCTGTCAACCACACTTTTCATACAAATCTTTTGATACTATCCTCCAGTATGGTATTAGGGTTGGTCATCCTGACAACCCATTGCATCTGCAGTATCAGTTGAGCGAGTTCATCTACCCAAGTCAAGACACTGTGCAATTTACAGTAAGATTCCTGGTTACAACAGTCATGTGAAACACATTTTGTTGGTCTCCATATTGCTTGCACTTTTAATAGCTTTACTCTCTTTTACCTACTTTTTTCAAGCTTTGTTTTCAAAACTTAGCCACTTACCTAGTCTAAACTTACAAGTTATCTGTTGCTTAATAGTGATCACAGGGTGTGAGCATTTCACCTGTGAAGTGTGTGTACGTATGTAGGCATGCATGCAGTCGAAGCCCTGGGTCACTGTCTCCCCATCACCATGTCAGATTACATTTTAAATACAAAGTTTCTGCATGATTTTAGGGATGTAGCAGAAATATAGTTAAGTCAGCTACAGCAAGAGTTTTAAAAACTAAGGATTGCACAGTAAAAGCCAAAGGGGAGAGGAGGGCCAAGAAAGTACGTACAACTTTAGTTTCCTGGCAGCCATATCCAGGTTGCCAAATTGATGTACTGAAACCCATTTTTCTCTTTACCCTGAGATGAGCCTAGGCATGTGTTTCAATTGGATATTAGGAAAAAGTTCTTTAAGAGTGGTGAAGCATTGGTACAGGCTGCCCAGGGAAGCGCTGGAGTGACCATCCCTGGAGGTGTTCAAAAATCATATAGACGAGGCACTTTGCGATGGGAGTGTTGGGCTGATGGTTGGGCTGGATGATCTTAGAAGTCTATTCCAACCTTAATGATTCCATGTGTGCTATGTCTAGCTTTGGGATAGAGGGGGGGGCATTCAGCCTGCAAAGCTAACTGGGTTAACATTCGAGCACAGTAAGGGTGTGGGTCTGATAACGCGTCACCAGACTTCATCTTGGTAGTTTTGTATTGCTGAAAGGTTGTTGATACGTGGTTGAAAGCAAGTACTTGAGCTCAGGTGCTATGTACCTGATTTGTTGCTGTATACAATGTTTGCCTACATGTTTACTTAGTCTTCTGTTGTTTTAACAGGGTCGCCATGTTAAGACCGGGCAGCTAGCGGCGATCAAAGTGATGAATGTTACCGAGGTAAGTGCAATACCAAAAATAGAAGAAGCTTATCAAGGTTCAAGGGAAAATAAATAATCAGATCGTGAGAAGGTGGATAGCTTATAAAAGACAATCCAGTGGTATAAACTGTGCTTACTGAGTACCAGTTTGTGTTTTATAAAGTACTTTTCGATTGTAGCTGACCAATGGCGACAAAGCAATAAAGGAATGCATTGCCATGTATTTCACTGGTCTATAAAAACAAAGAGAACTCTCTTCCTGCTTATTTCTAGTTGATTATCTGTTTCCAGAGATAGCAAGTAAAAGATTTCCTGTAGCTCTGTGCTGCCCCTTCTGTGTTTCATCACATTCTCTCCCCTCGCGTGCCAGCCATTCCTCAGAGCAGCTACCCTGACAGCTAGCAAGCAGGAACATGTTAGAAATGCAGATGTAGCACATTTTATAGTTATTTGACAGATGAGAGAAGGAGACAGTTTAATTGGCACTGTCCCTGTTCACATTTATAAAGTGGTGTCAGTGCTGGAAGGGGGTATTGAAAAAGTTGCTAAGTATTGATTTTTATTTCTCCTTTTATGAGCACAGCCAGTAGTGCAGCAGCTTCCCTCCTTGAGACCAGATTAGCCTGAGCCCAAAACGGTTAGGGAGGCTCTCTGCTTCCTCTTCTCAAGTTTACTGGAAGTCTGTGGTTTGGTAGGATGCACCTAGTGTCAGCTCCCCATTCTGTCACTCTGGCAGTGCAGATACGGAGCACAAAACTCCAAGATAAAGTTAGAGTCCTCTTGCAATGTTGTGGAAGGGTTATTACCTGAAATAAAACAGGGCCGAGTCTGCCAGCAGTACATCTACATGTGGTGTTTTGAGAAAGCACAAGCAAGCCTTGCTTGCATTTTCGTATGTCTTCTGATTGTCTTGGAAGACAGCAGAACAAGTTGGTGTCTGCGTGGGCTTTGTCACATAGAGCAGATCCAGGACAGTTCTCTCTGCTGATGGTGTAGGAATCCAGCCCTGAGCAGCAAGTGATCGGAATTGCATGTTGGGTTTGTGAACTTAGTCACTACTGTAATACTTTTGCAAAGTATATGTAAGGGCTGGTTTGACTATGGCTGCTAACTTGTAAAATATGTGTACATAGTTGTATCACCAGTTTTACTCTTCCCTGTGCATGCAGGAGGGTGCATTCTTTAAATAAGTGCTATGTTTGATTGGTGACATTTTTGCTTTTAGTTCTGTAGGTGCATATATCATCAGGTACTTTGCCTTTAAAAGTTGGCAGTCACCAAACATGAGGCTGCTATATTTTGAAAGGGAGAAGGGACAGGGCTTGGGTCGCAGAGAGATTCCTGAGATAAAAGCACCTCCACGCTTTGAGAGAGCAGCTGACAGGACGGAATGTGGCAGGGACTCAGAAGTAATCCAGAGCTTCTGTATGGATTGCTTTCATGCTTTGCTGGGTCACTCAACAGAGTGTGAGGGCTGGTCCAAGATATCACTTGTGGGCAGTCATGTTAACACCAGTGACAGTCCCTTCCTTGATGGAACAATTGAAGCAAAAACTGCAGGAAGAGAACCTTGGAAAGATTTCCTTCCCTTTGCTATACATAACACTCCTTTGTATGTAAGCAAAAAACCTAGTATCCAGTATTGCCGGCTTGCTTGGAAACAAAATTTAAAAGGAGGACAACCTTGTTGGTCCAGCTTCAGGATTTCATGTTGATAGACTTGAATGACTCTGGGAACAAAACCAACTGTTTAGGTCTGGTTTACTGCTTTCTGGCAGGCTAGAGAGCAAGCATCATACCAGAGGAACCTGTCCCATTGCTTGAGAGGCAATGATAACAGATCATGCCATTTTCTTGGTGAGTCACTTAATGTGAAAACAGTTGTGACCATTTGAGAGCTGAGTGGTGAGCATGTTGCTGCAGACACCTGGAGGGGTTTCCCTGATGCTTTTCCCCCACTAAACCCTGAACAAATCCATTTCAGATGTTTTTGAGTGTTTCTACTTTCTGACCTTGGTGCAGGGTGAGTGCAAGGCTTTCTGCTGTTATTTCCACTTTCTTAATGGAGGATTGACTACAGGGCACAGGCTGGCAGACCTGGATGCGTTCCTCTGCTCTATCACTGGTTTCCTCCAGGCTCTTGGCAGTGCATTGGTGAGATGTTAGGAGACCACTGCAGGAGTGGTTCAGGTGGTTGCTGCCGGTAGCTGCTGATTCCCCCTGTAGCTGTCTGCTCAGCCCTGCGGTTGTGCTCTCCTCAGCCACCACATCTGAGAGCTCAGTGTGTTATGGCAAACCCCGACTGCTTTCAGCACAGCAGGCTGTGGGCAGCTGTGGGCAGTGGCAGAGTGGGGCTGGCAGCTGCTGTCCCGAGCCCTTCAGACACCTCGGTGCAAATTCCCAGAGCGTTCAGGGTAAACCATGTGGATACAAGAAATGGGGTTACTGCTGGCCTTCTGAGCTGATGGGTCTGGCCAGGGACAGTGCCACTGGTCTCTCGAAGCGCAGAGTAGATGGAGTGGTTAAAGCCAATGCATTCCTGCTCTGCAGTTGCAGTAGGCGGGAGCATAGGTACAGCTGGGGCTGATGCTGTGTGTGTCCAGGGCATCTCTGAAGCTCAGTTCTCTTGTAAAATAGTGATAGCTTTTCTCTACTTCCTAGCATTTGGTTACTGAAGCCTTTCATGGCAGTGGGTCCTAACTGTAATGCAGAAATCCTTTCAGTCTTCAGGATTTCAGTGTCCTAAATTAGGAGCCTGTCAAGGATTCAGTACTTCTCCTCCATTGTTAGTCTGCTCAGGTTTGAGTTATTTTCTGATCTTTGGTCTTGAAAAGCTAGCTGGAGGCATTAAGTCTTTAAAATATTGAAATCCTCGTCTCCAATGTCCTGCCTATAAATTGCACCTGAAAGCAATGTCTCACATGGAATTTGGCTTGTGAGAAATGGAAGCTGTCAGAGTAAACCTGCTTAAGTGAGAACAGGAGGCTCTGGGTCCTGTGGCCATTTCCCTGTTCAGGTGGTTATATGATCTGATTAGTGCTGAACAAGGAACAGTCTTCTTAGGGAGTGAAAATTTCATCTGGTAGAAAACAGGAACATTCAAAAAATAAAATCAGGGCAAATGCAGTCTTTATCCCTTCACCCTTCTGCAAAAAAAATGGAGAAGAGCTGAATGCCTGGATTGACCTTGTGGTTTGGGTACCTGCTTAGAGGACTTCCCAGTTCAAGCTCCTACTAGATCTCTTCATACAAAGTAGGGCCGTTTCAGTGGCTGAGTTTAACAGAGCCGTGTGCCAGTGTAGGCTGGTGGTAGGCTGGTTACTAACCTGCTCAGTAACGGGTTGTGGATATTCTACACTGGGTTTCTCTTCCCCAGCATCATGTTTTCACTATTAAATAATCCAACTCAAGAAACCTTTCAGGTAATGTTTCATCGTAACCAGTATATTTCTGCCAAAAGATTCTGTTTCACAAAATCTATGGGGTTTGGTTTTTATTTTTGTGTTGTTGGTTTTGTTGTTTGGGTTTTTTCCAGCAAGAAATCATCTCATCAGAAACTTCCTGTCTGGCTCCAGCTGTAACTGTTCAGCTCTAAAATCTGGGGCACACCGAGAGCTGAGCAAACATGCCCTTCACTGTCATGAGCTGCTGCCCCAGGCCGGTTTCTTAAGAGCAGCAGCAGGATGTTGTGGTCATTGTGGGATCCTCTGGACATCTGTCAGGAAGTGCTGCCGTGTCATGTTAGGGGGGGAGTGGGGGGAGCCCTTTGAAATGGTTGAAGGGGAGCTGATGGCAACGTGCGCTTATGGGCTTCTCCACATAGGCTCCGCTTCCTGTTGTCTGACGGTACCAAGCAAGCAGGGTGCTTGTAAAGAGGGTGGGTTCTTGCTGCTTTTCTCTTCAGCTCTCTGTGCAAGGTGATCAAAGAGCTCTTCTGCAGCAGGTCATTCTCTGTCTGTCCTTGCTTTCAGTCTTTGCAGATAGCAAAATAACATTTAAATGAGAAACGTGCCATTAGAACTGCCCCAGTACTAAGGGGTCTCTTGGTGGATCATTTATTAGCTGATGATCTTGTTTCCATTTGAGGTCAGAGGCATGTGCTTTCTAGTTCTTTGCTTCCTAATGTCATTGCAGATAGGCCCACATCTTCAAAAACAGCCTTTGATCAGGAACCAGTCATCAGTGTGCATGCAGCCATCCGTGCCCAGAAACGCGTTGGTTTGTGAAAGCAAACAACTTCTTGCACCTGCACATCTGCGAGTTTGTTTCCTTTTCTTTAGCAGTATGATTTATGAGCAGGTTTCTAGACCTCTGGGAGATGTGGCTGACAGTAGCACTGGCAAGAGGCGTGGTGGAAAGTAGAAATCCTGAGCATGTGCATGCACTGAAAGCTGAGGGTGTTTTTGCCCCCAGTTGAAGGACATACGTAGCACTGAGACTCAGCAAGTCTGGGTTCAATTCCTGGCTGGGATATGGACGTGGCCCATGGGACAGAATTGCTCACATTTACTCTTCTGCCTTGGTTTCTCCATGTGAAATAGAGTGATCTTTCCAAAGCCCACTGAAGCACTGGGAAGACAGAGTACTTTCTTTCTGCGAAATGCCCGCCTGCTGTCCTGTATAGCTTTGGCCTTACAGACTGGCTGATGTTTGAAGTTCACATCTCTGTCTTTGGAGGATGCAAGACTTTGGCTCAGAGGGTTTCTGCTCAGCAGTGGTGGGGTTCAGCAAGAAAGCCCACTGTGCAATCCAAACAGCATCTTCCCAGGGCACTCATCCTGTACCTGAGCAGCGTACAGCGGTGTGCATGCACAGGTAACTGCCTGGGCAAGGGAAGAAGAGACAGGTGCAGGGAGGCAGCAAGTTCCAGCCTTATGGGTAAATAGATAAGGACAGGAGACAAAGCAGGAACCAGATCATCTTGCTGGTAATGGGAAGGAAGCATTACACATGTGCAGCTACCCTTTGCTCTTCCCAACGGGTGTGGAAGAGCCTTTGTGGTGTTCCAGCTGAGTTCATGCACAGGCACACACTTATCTTTGTTTTGAAAACACGGAGGCAAGATTGCAGAGAAATAGAAAGTACTTGGATAAGAGCTGTGCCAACATGGTTCCAGCACCCAGTAAATTAATTAGGCAGAGGAAGAAATGCTGAAAAAGAGGCAACAGCTTTGAGGAAGTGGTTGAGATCTGCCAGCTCCCTCAGGGGAACTTTGTAAAAGCTGCAGGCAGGTGCTGAGGGCTTAGGGGGGAAGCTTTTCAGTCAGGCTCCACTAGTGCAAAGTTCACACAGATGGGCAGAGATTAAAAAAAACCTAAAACCTTAAGATCTGAAGAGCTCTTAATTAATTTGTGAAGAGCATTTACCAGAGACTAATGTTTTCCCTCCCCATGTTTGGTTGCCCCAGCAGAAGGAGTGGGCAGGATGCAAAAGGGACAGCAGGGGCACGAAAGGAATCTTCCCTTTTTGTCCCACTTTCTGCCCTGCTTCCCTCAAGATCTGTTACCAGAAATTCTTATCAGTGACCTGGTCCTTGTGGCCAGGTCGAGGATGGCAGTTCCTGCTTCCTCCTCAGCTGCCTGTTCCTACACTTTCACGTGCACTGTTTGGAGTCCCAGAGGGAGTAGAGCCTCATCTGCCCTCCCAGAAAGCATCAGCACAAGATCTCAGCTCCCTTTGATTGTACCCTGGCCACGTGCAGAGAGAAACAGCACCTTGTGCATGGGGGATTTCCTACATGCTGTCTGGGAGTCAGCACTGATTTCTCTTGGAGACTCTAGGTGCTGCACTGGGCTTCTTCTTAACCTTGCTAATTAAGTCATACAACATCTAGGGCTGTATCAATCTGAGGATTAAGTGTTCTTTCTCCTTAATTGCAAGCAAAAGATAAATGAAATATCTAGTGCAGCTTGAGAGCCTGTCTTCAACAAAGGGTCTGTTCTGAAACCTGAAATAGCTCATTTTGCTTCAAGTGGAGTTATTTTTCATTTCCCATTTCCTAAAGCTTAAGACAATTAGGCTTTGGATTAGGCTTTGGTCTGGTAACGTGTCTCCTGTGGATTGATGTTACTCGGGAAAACTTATTAGTCCCTTCTGTTCTGTTGGGAATGATATTTGTGTGGTCGGGTTTAATCAGATGCATCATATGCTTGAGGGAATTTAGCTTCAGCCTGTCAGGCTTTCATGTTTTGCTGCAGGTAGAAAGGACAACGCAGCTGGTTTTATAAGCAGTCTGCTGTGATGGTTAAAGGAATGCTTTGATGGCAAAGCTACTGGAAAATAGTGGAAAAGTGCAGAAAAATGTCCTTTGGGGCTGGGCTGTTCTTGTATCTTTTTTTTTTCCCTTCAGCTAGTAAGTGCTGACTGGGGTGTTTTGCAGGAAGGTAAATTAATTTTCAGCTTTGTCATATTCCTTTTAACCAATATAAGGATACCTTGCAGCACCACTTGTGTTTCCCATTAAAGCATATGAGGCAGCAAAATCTACATGCATTTCACTGGGTCCTGTGCACCCTTTGTCTTGGTGGCAGCACAACAAATAGGCCAGCTCTGAGAGGACCTTTTCAAAGGAGGCAGTTGTCTCTGAAAATGAATACTTTCTTCTAATGTAATGATTAAAACATGTGTTTCCATTAGTTGTCTTATTGTGCACTCTGCCATACTGGGCAGAAGAGAATGTCTACCCTGAAGAGACTGAAATAAAGACAGTGGGAAAACAGAGCTAGCAGGTGCCTGGGAGATGTTTAGGGGTGTGCTAGCCCCCAGCACACCGGAGACTTAACTGATGGCATGATGTTAGGAGGGAGGGAAAAACATCCCTCACAACTGGAGGTGGCATCACAACTGGAAGGAAGGAGCACATTTTATCCCTGCGCTTGCTCTAGAGTTTGATTTGTGACAACTTGCCTTCTTCTTGGCTTTGATTTCCTGAGAGCAAGACCCTCCACTGGGACAGGGAAGGCAAATTGGCTGATGTGTGCACTAAGTGCTTTTCCAAGTATTTATATAATGAAGTGTTAGGAATATTTTTATTTGAATCTGGTTAAATTCTCCAAGACTAAATTATTGCATACAGCAACCCCAAATGAGAGAGTAGTAGGTCCTTTCTAAGCCCTGTGAGGAGACAAAATGAGATCGTTGTACCCAAATCGGAACATTTTTGATTCTTTAGGTCAAATTATAGCAATTCATTATTTTAGGCCGATGGGTCAGGGTGAGTCAGTTGTTTGTTTCAGAGCCTGTCCTTCAGTTGCAGTCTCATAATCACAGGATAAATCAGGTTGAAGGGAGCCTCAGAAGGCCTCTTGTCCAACCTCCTGCTCAAAGCCGGGTCAGCCATGGGATCAGACCAGCTTGCTCAGGGATGATTCCAGCTGAGTGTTGAAAGTCTCCAAAGACAGAGGCTGCCCTGCTGCTCTGAGCAGCCTTGGAGCTCAGTGATGTCTGGTCACCTAAGGAGCCTTCTGCTCTCTTTTGCTACAGAATGAAGAGGAGGAAATCAAGTTGGAGATAAATATGTTAAAAAAGTACTCCCATCACCGGAATATTGCTACATATTATGGTGCGTTTGTAAAGAAAAGTCCTGCAGGCCAAGATGATCAGCTCTGGGTAAGCGTTTAGTGTCATTTCTATTGAGCACATTTACCACTCCTTTCTTTAGAGCTCCAGTATGCTTGGCTTTGGGCTTTGTCTCAGTGAAATTATGAAGTCATTGTTCCAAAGAATAACGTATTTCAGAGAAAAATTGTTCCTCCCTACACGTCTTCCATCCCCTATGATTTCCTTTGAGGATGGGCAGACTTGTGCTGCCATTCTGATTTGTTGTTTGAGCTTTTTTTTCTAATTAAATGTTTTTGTAATTTTTTTTTAATGAAAGTGAAAGAGAGCTTCTCCTCATCTCCTCCTCCTTTTTTTGTTGCTTTCCTCTCCTTTTTCAGCTGGAAAATAAAATTAAAAAAAAAAAAAGAACATAGGAATTGGCAAGAAACAAAAGAAGAAAAATGAGTACTCCATTTTTTTGGCTGCAAACCCTGCAGCAGAATGAGAAATTTTAAATTTGGGAAAAAATCCCACCTTTTCAGTTCTATTAGCTCTTGTTTTTCTGATTTAGTAGTTTCTAAAAAAATGTACCCATAACCTGCAGTATGAAAGGAGCACTGCTGAGGTTTTTTATTTATGCAGCAATGCATGTGATTCAGGAAATGAGATTTTATGTCACTTGGCATCCGGGAAGGTCGTGTGTAGTTTGCCACACCTTGATTGTGGTGGAGTGGGCGTTTGCACATGGTATCTCTGCTGGCACCTTCTCAGTGCTGTGGTTTTATTTCGTTTGTCTTGCTGCAGTTGGTGATGGAGTACTGCGGCGCCGGCTCTGTCACTGACCTGGTGAAGAAGACAAAAGGGAACTGTTTCAAGGAAGACTGGATTGCATACATCTGCAGAGAGGTTCTGAGGGTGAGCAGTGCCAACAAAGTTTTGTTGCTCATTTGCAACAAAAAGGCCTTTGGTCACTAATGAGCATTATTGTTTAAAAGTTTTGATCCATGGGTCATGGTCCTTGAGTTCAGAAGAGTCCAAAGAGCCAGCACGATAGCCGCTTGATGTCCCGTATTACTGTAATTAATCCCTTTTTCTGTAGGAAGAACAGAAATTTCCCGATTCCTGTAGCAAATAGCTATCATTTTGAAATCCAGATTCTGGGAATTTAGAAAAGTAAATACATTTTCTGTTTTCAGTAAGTCTGTCATTCACACGAAGAGATCTTGCAGCTCATTGCTTCAGCTGTTCATGCTGTGTAAGATCATTCTGTTCATAATTCCTTTACCTGCACACTCTCAGGGGACACTTTTCCATACTGTTATGCAGAATTCAAGCCACTGTAGCCAGCCAGCTGCTGTCTCTGGTCCTCATCCAGAGCACTCTACATTGCTCTTTCCCTCTTTTGTTTGCTTTTAACACATAGTATGAGGAGGCATCCCTTGATTCTGAGACGATGTTAAAAATATTGCTACCTTGTTCTCTTCACACTTGACTTGAGATGCTCCACTACTGTCAGGCCTGTGGGTAAAGAAAATGCTTTGTCTCCTCCCTGAAATTGGGGTCTTCATGTTGCTAGTAACATCTAAAGGACTTTCCCTATAAATAAAGTCTGGGAAGGATAAATGTATAAACAGGCAAAGATGCCATGCTCATAATAATGATAGGAAGAAAGAATAAGGGAAGTCTGGTTTTCTTTTAGGGCTTGTCACATCTTCATGCTCACCATGTCATCCATCGAGATATTAAAGGACAGAATGTTCTTCTCACAGAAAACGCAGAAGTAAAACTGGGTAAGTTTCCTTCAGTGTATGCTAGAAACCTGTTTGTAAAAATTTAAGATTTCCATGTTGTCTCAGTAACCTGAGAGCACCATCAGGTCTTCACAGAAAATCCCAGCATGCAAAGACTTCCAAAATAAAAAAGTGGGGGAATAAGTTATGCTAATCCATTTCTCTGAGGGAAGTGGTCTTAGACATTTTCATAAATACAACAATACATGAAATTACTCCTGTGTAAGGGCTACCACTGAAGAGTAGCTCTTACTAATAGTCAAGTCTCAAAAACATTGGAGAGTTTACTTCTTTCCTTTTCTAGCTGTGACTTGTCAGTGTTGACAACTTCTGACTTCCTAAGACTGAACTCAAGTACAAATCTCACTTGAGGATGGGATGTATTTCATGTTCTGGGATGACATCACAGAGAATGCATGGCAATGATTTAAAGGCGTGGTCTCAAGGACAATAATTCTCTTATTTGCGTTGATCTTTATGCTCCTTTTCTCTTCATTTGAAAGAATTAACTGTAGAGTTGGATAAAAAAAATAATGAACACAGCCTGCAGATGTGGGGAAGGATATTTGGCTGGTGCAAGTGAAAATAAGTACTTTAATTCTCGTGCCTTCAGTGCAGTCAAAGGGAGTTTTGCTGTTGTATTAAGTGAAGGGAGGATTTTGGTTTGTAGTCTCTAAAAGATATGTACTATCTTTCAAGTGTTCCCTCTTAAAACTGGCAAGATGGGGGGTTTTGTGTGTATTTATGATAGTTACTAGTCCCACCATTCTTCACATGATAGACAAGACAATTAAAACTTTCTAACTCTGTGTAAAGGTGAAACAGTTTTACTAAGTACAACAGTGAAAAAAAAAAGTTTCCAGAGAGATTTAGCTTGTGTGTCTTAAAGTAAAAAAGCTAGAGACCCAAGTCTCCTCCTGAATTCCTCAGTCCAGTTCCATTCTACTTCAGTGGAAGTGTGCACGCTTCCCATTAGAAGAACGGAGCTTTTCATGATCCCAAAGGTCAGGTCCAACTTAGTACTGGAGAAGCTTTGCTAAAGGGGACATCTTAGATTACAGTAGTACAAATGACTGTGGTTTGCAGATGATCTGCAATGAGGTAGCATAAGTGAGAAAATCTGCTCCGTATGGCTTTCTCCTTTCAGTCCTTTCTTTTCCCTGTTAATTTTGTCTTCTCTGTGAATAGCATTCAAGTGCTAATGCCCAGTGGATCCAATTAGTGTATCACAGAGGTTTGTTCAAAGAAAAATACAATCACATAGTTATTGATTGCATGGACCCTTCTTCATATCTGAGAAAAGCTGTTTCTCTGTACAGTCTTGATGAAAGTAACATCCTTTTCAGCACAAGGAGCACTGCTCAATTACCTTGTTATAATGAGTCCAAGATCAGAATAAACTAGTATACTCTGTGGCTTGTTATCACAGTATCACAAGGTTGGAAAAGACCTCTGAGATCATCTAGTCCAACCTATGACCCAACACTAACACCTACTCATCGTTTAAACCATGGCACTGAGTGCCTCATCCAATCTGTTCTTAAACACCCCAGGGACGATGACTCCACCACCTCCCTGGGCAGCACATTCCAATTCTAAGATAGTGTATGAATGTAGGGAAGGAGTTACTCCAAACACCTCAAAAATGAAATGATGTGATAGTTCTTCCCAGCTTTCACAAACGGCCGTATTGGACACATCCAAATATGCCTTGTCCATAGCTACTATTTTTCCTTTCAGATGCCGGTTAAAGATCTTGAGTCCTACTCAGTGTAGCCTTTATATTAATTATGAATTGTTCTGTAATGTCTTCCTAGGACAATTCATGTCTGCTGTAACCTCCCTGGCAGATTTAGCATGCTGTTTATTTGATCCCTCTATCAAAAAGGAAGAAAAAAAGGACAATTAAAAGTTTAGTGTTCTAACAGTATGAAAGCAACCAAGCAAACACTCTGTCTCGTGGATACAACTCTCTATTGATTTCTTTACCTCTGTTTGGCTTTTCAGTGGACTTCGGTGTAAGCGCTCAACTGGATAGGACAATTGGTAGAAGAAACACATTTATTGGCACACCGTATTGGATGGCACCGGAGGTCATTGCTTGTGAGGAGAACCCAGACTCTACGTATGATTACAGAGTAAGTGTTACAGCTCTGCATAAGGTAGCAAAATGTGCAGGTTATTGCTGAAATCCTGCTCAAATATTACATTTGAAAAGTTCAGACTTCTCTCCTTTTAAACCATAATAATATTACAATGGTAGAAATAGAAGTATTTGTAATATGTGGGTGGTGGGTTTTTTTAAGAGTAGAGTTTCATTATGAGTAATATTTTTTTGTGAATTGTTAGTACAAAGGAAAAAAAAGAATGAGGAGCTAGGAATACTCAGTCTTTGATCATCCAAATGTGGGATAGCAGCAATTAAATAGAGAGGGAAGACCGAGTACACAGGACTCAAATTAGTGGACCTAAGAACTGAAAAATCTATGAACGTGACCCTTCCTTTATTTAAAACTGTTTTCTGAATAAAATATATCAAAAGCTTTGACAAAGCGTTTATGAGAAGGAGTTTGAAGGTATTATTCAAGCCTGAAGTACTATATGTAAAATATTATTATATATTACTCTGCTCTTCAGTACCTATAGGGCCAAGACCTTGTGTTTCCATCCAACGCTTATCACAAATGTTTTCAGGACTCAGTCTAGATGGCTGGATGTAATATCATTAATATACCCAAGAACAATTCACCTTGGCTCAGAAAATAGGTTTAGCCCTCCACATTTTAAGTGGTGCTTTCTGTTGAATTTTACATTGATCTCAACGTTACAGAACAATGTGAACATTAACTTTCATGAATTTCTGAGCAAAAAAAATACTGACACATATGGTGATTGCAGGTCAGGACAAAAAAGGAAGAGATAAATTTGGAAGGAATACTTGAAGTCGTGTAATACTAATATGACACATTACTGCTCTCCTCTGTGATAGAGCTGTTGTACTCTGTATTCAGCTTAGGTTAATTGGCAATAATTAGTATCACTTCACTCATTTATGAGCACGTGACTGCAAGAGGTTTCCCATCTCAGACTGTTTTCTAGTCATTCGCAGGGTGGCTGAGGTGAGAAGGCACAGAGCTTCTTGTATTTCAGTTTGTGCCCATTGCCTCTTGTTCTGTTACTGGGCACCACTCAGAAGTCTGGCTTGGTCTTCTTTACTCCCCTCACATCAGGAATTTGTACATGTCTCTGAGATCCCCCTGAGCCTTACCTTCTCCAGGCTGAACGGTTCCAGATCTCTCAGCTCCTATCACTTAATCATCTTTGTGGTCCTTCACTGCACCCACTCTGTTATGTCCAGGACTTCCTTGTACTGAGGAGCCCAAGAACAGCTATTGAGCACTTTTTTCTCGTTCTCCTCCTAACTCTTATAATATGCTGATGCTGTTCCGAAGAGACTTACAGAGTTTATTTGTTGTTCTCTGGCCTGATTCCAGCAGTGTTGTCATTTCTCTGTCTCCACCTATCAGGCAGGGTGTTTTCCAGGGATGGCTTTCAGAGCAGCTATCTTCTGAGTGACCCTCCAGTCACTCTCTTGCTTCAGGTGCTCTCTTCGTTGCCTTCAGAAATCTTTATTAGAAGAACCTGTTATTACTTCCATTTCTACTGATTAAGAGGCTGTGACTCTCTGTTGTAGAGACCTTCTGGGTTGCACTGTCAGAGTGAGGTCACGTTGTGTGAGTGTCTGTCATGACCAAAGAATGTTCTTGGATTTTATTTTATTTTTCATACCATGTAAATCTTCTACTGAAACCTCAATAAATTAATCTTTTGTCTTCATTCCCTCTCTAAAGTAACTTTCCTTTTCAGAATGTATACTTCTAGGGAGATATAAACATTAGAAACATGCACCCCTAATTCTTGAGGTTTCTTTGCCTTGAGTAGTAACCACAGTTCATCTGCATGCATTTATGTCTGCTTCCAAGTAGATTCTGCAGATGGTAGTTTAAAACTGACCAGCAAAGGGTTTTGGAAGCACTTAACGTAGACAGTGCTACAGCTCAGAAGGTGGCATGGGGCTGGTCTAGTGAGATTTATAGCTGATGTGCTGAGCAAAGTAGCAACAAACCACTCTAACTTTTTGCTGTTACAGCTGTGATCAAAAAAAAGAATTATAATGAATAAGTAAAAATATATATATGCATAAATATGTATATATACACATTGACCTTTATAAATACTGTTGTCCTCCTCCCTTTCACCTGGCTGCTTCTCCTGCTTTGGAACTCCAAACCAAAATTCTTTGTAGCCTGATTGTTCTTCCAATTTTACCCAAAACTTGTGGTACTATGCCTCGAAGGCTTTTCTGATTTTCAGTCATTTACTTAATAACAAATCAGGATCCAGCACGTATTAAATCCCACCACTTCTGTTGTCAAATGCTTCCACAGACTATGATGTGAACTGGTTTTCAACTTGCATAAAGCATTTTGGAGCCACTGGACTGAGAAGGCTCAGTTGATAAAGTCAAACTTAGAGTGCCAAGCTGGGTGTGACTGCTGTTCATGTAATGGTATATCGCTTCTAATCTTTGAAGGTTTGTCTTCTTTGGCTCCCTTTTAAAAAGTAGTTTTAGACAAGCCCCGCAAGTTGGTTTGGTCATGTGCCTCTCATTTGGCTACACTTAGACACAAAACCCAGTAAAATAATGCACATTAGTCAAGTGGAAATCTGTGAAGTTTTTAGAGCCACTGGTAGTGTTTCCAATTTACCTTCCATGCTCAAACCCAACCCGTAGCATCCAAACAAGCTGATAAAGGAAACTCCACTCTGCTTTCACTGAGCTGAACGTATACTGCAGAGTAAACCCAACTGCATGATTGGACTCTGCTTTCATGTACCCAAAAAAACATGTGATCAGAGACTTTGCAGACAAAGAAAAGTCAGGCACCAAGGCCTGACTATAATTTCTATTCCATCGATGTAGAAACTCAGGAGTAACTGCTCTGAGATAAGCGTTAAGACCAAGAATTTTTCTGGGCAGGAGAAGGGGGGGAGGCACTGCTGTGTCTCGCTGCCTCATGAAAACAGTTTAGAAGATTTAAGACATATATTTAAATGGTTCCTGCTGTATTCTTTCTGGCTCTTGTTTTTTCAGTGTAGAAGGTCTGCATTTTGAGGTTGGCTGCTTAAATGATGAATCAGCTGTTCAGAATTGCATGGGAAATTGGAAGGTTCTGGCTATTAGTGCATTTCCGAAAAGCTCAGTGGGGAATGGGAGGGAGCAGAGTGTGTGTCACTCCAACTAAAACAACCCGATCCAGGAGAAGTCTAGGAAAACTGTAAAAACAAAACACCTAAATCAAAAGCCCCAAAGAAAACAAGAAAAAAAACCCTTGAATGCTGCAAGTTGCAATGTGCACTGTCTCTTCTCTTGCAGAGTGACCTGTGGTCTCTGGGAATCACTGCCATTGAAATGGCTGAAGGAGCTCCTCGTAAGTGACTTTGGTATAAAGCTGGGGGTGTCTGTGTTTTGTAAACTCATACCTGGCTAATGCACAGATGTACAAAATTCTGATTCTGACTGTATCTTTAAAAATTATCTATGACTATTTCTCATTTGGGCTCTTTTGCTCTCTTCTTACTTTTAGACCCTTTGAGTCTATATTCTGATTCCTTGTCTTCATTTCCTAGGGAAACATTTCATTTCTTCCAGCTTGTCTTGTCAGCGTCGCTTTGTTGTTCGCTGCCTGTGGGTTCAGCTAAGCAGAAGTGATTGGCACATTAGCAGAAAAATAATTGACAAGGGTGGCTTTGGGCCACTAAAAGGAAAAAATATGGCAGTGGGAAAAGCTTGGCCTAACAGTTATATTTTTATTCTGGGACTCAATTGATTCTTACAGGTTTTGGGATGAATACTGTATTTACTTGTGCAGTGTGTTCAGTCCATGACCACATTCTCACCTGACCACTGATTGCCGTAGTTTGACAGCCTGCCCTTGCCTGGTGGCTGTCCCCTCACTCCTCTGGTTAGCCTCTTGCAGCTGTTGGGCAGAGAGCAGCAGCTGCAGCGTAGATGCAAAGACCTCATACATTTTTATTTCTGCAGAGGACCAGCTGTTTTGCGCCAGCACCCGCAAAGCAGATGTGATGTGATGGGCTGTCCGGTCACTGCTGAGAGCACAGGAGATGAAATAAATTATATTCTGGCCTGAGCCTGAGAGCACGTAGGCTGTGTTTTTGACACATACACTTGGCTGTTTTCCTGTCAGATGTGGTTTTTAGCAGTGCTCAGGAGCCAATTGAGATCAGGATCACTTGCAGACACTGTGTTTCAGCATAGCTGGAGCTTAGTCCTGAGACATGAGTCAGTGGGGAGTTTTCTTTGAGAGAGACTTTGTAGCTTTGTATGCTAATTCCTTATGCCAGTTGTACTTGGCGTTTTCTCTAGTTCTAGCAGGGAAAAGCTATGGATTATTGTTCTATTGCATTGTGTTTCGTTTACTGTAGTACAACAGTGTCTAGGAACCATAGCTAGAAACCAAATTTCTTCCATACATTCCTGTTGTATCACATGCTGTTGAAAATACAAAGGAAACAGTCAAAACCAGAACCCAGATGTGAGAAACGATGGCAGGTGGATGCACAGGCAGAGAAATTAATAGAAGGCTTTACCAGACCATGGTCTTCTCACTTTTAATAGTTCTATAGTATTGTAGGTCCATTCCTGTTAACAGAATAACTGTTGAACACCTGTAAATCATAAGAAATCAGACTCCATATAGTTCCTATCAGTTGTCATCCAGTAACTTGGTTTTGTGAAGGAAGACCTCTGACCTCTCCGTGACAGAGGGAGTACACTCGCAATTCCACGCAGAATGCCTGGGGTGGTGAGAGGTGACAATATTTACTTTCAACAGAGTAGCTTGTGGCTTCAATTTTCAGCAACAGTAGCACTAAAGAGAAGTACACTGGGCTGGAGAGAAACCAGTAGCTGAATGCATAAGTAGAATCTGTTGTGGATTGTCTAATAATGGTGCTCACACTCCCGAAACACAGAATAGATAAACTGTGTGCTTAGTCATTCAGCTCTGTGCCAGTGACGCAGTTTATGAGCTCTCTGCTTTGAATCAGGTTTTCTCCATCCTGCATTTTCTCTTATACCATGAATGGTGTAGCTAAGAGTTTGGTTAAAATGTAGCTTATCATTTATCTGAACCTTAAACCAGACATAATAAACTAGATAAGCATTTTGTTCCCAACTTTAACTTCTATTTATGCAAAAACACCCTTTGATGTATTAGAAATGTAAGATTTTTTTACGTCCTTCTGAAGCCTTATATATGAAAAAATGAAGACAGTTGTATTGGTTCCTGTCATGTAGCCATTCTTTCAGGTATCTTTTAACTGGTGATAACAGCATATTGTTGTGAAAGTTTTCGTGTACTCAGAGACTTTATTTCTTGGCTGTAGCGTGAATTTCATTGACTGACACTGTGGTTCTGTGGCAGATGCTGTGCTGTTGGAAGTGGGAGTGTTTATGGAGGATTTCTTGTCTCTGTCAGGAGTCTGGCCTGGCTGGGTCAGCGTGGTTAGGCTGTGGGAGGAACGTGGTGGGGACATGCACTCTTCAATAGCTTGTGGTTTCCTTTGCAGCTCTGTGTGACATGCACCCCATGAGAGCACTCTTCCTCATCCCACGGAATCCACCCCCAAAGTTGAAATCCAGAAAATGGTAAAGAGATGTGTAAAAACTGTATTTTTTTGCTGCGTTTTGCGTAGGAGGATTTTGAGTTCTCTTGTCCAGAGGCAAAAATTTTGTTAAATCCTACAGTGATCCGTGAGGTCTTTCCTAGGCTATTCCTGGTGCTGGATTACTCTACAGGTGCAGATGTAGTTTACCTTTGGGGAGCAATATCTTTCTTTTGAACTCTGCCTAACCTACAGCAGTCATTGCAGTTGCTAAAATTTGGCATGAGTAGCTGAAATTGCAGTATGGGCAAGGCTTAGATGGGCTGCTTGGGGTCTGTGCTTTGCCAAAAGATTGCATGGACAGTGGGGGCTAATGGCAGGCCCTGCAGCCTGCAGAGAATTAGGATGTTTTTTAATGAGGTATATAAAGAATATCTTCACCATATCAGAAGAGTAAGAGCATATTTGAAAGAAACCGCATCACCAGATTGTGGTTTTGTTGATCCAGGTGTAAATTCACTGTCACTCCACTGAGGGTTGGAGTTCCCCACCATTCACCCTCAGTGCTTTGCTGATCTCAGGAGGTGCACTGGTGGCAAAACTTAAATTGTCTCACGCAGTTCCAGAGCAAAAGGAAGCCTTGCAAAGTTAGTGCTTTCCGTCACTCAAGGGTAGTGCTTGGTGCACAAGTTGAAAAGGGTTATTGTTAATCTCCACTTTTATATCTTTTTTCAGGTCAAAAAAATTCTTAAATTTTGTTGAAAGCTGCCTTGTAAAAAATTATTTGCATCGTCCATCCACGGAAACCTTGCTTAAGCATTCTTTCATCCGAGACATGCAGAATGAACGGCAAGTGCGCATCATGCTGAAAGACCACCTGGACAGGACCAGGAAGAAAAAAGGAGAAAAGGGTAACATGGCCAAACCAAAATAAAAGGCACTGTAGAGAGTAGGTCTTCTTCCAATTTTGACAACACACTACGAGGCAGATGCAACTGAAATACTAGAACCAGGAAAACTCTGAGAAAGTGTTGTCCTTGATAGTGGTGGGGCCCTTTTGAAGATCTTTTTGCCAAAGCCTGGGTCCTTAATGGTGTTTTAAGTGGTGTCTTTGGAGCCTGACTGACCCTGATTCACTGAAAGCAACCCTAAAGCTAACATAAGGAGTCCAAGTACAGTTTATGGTGCCTACTTTTTTGAGTATCTAATTAGTATTAAACAAGCATTTCCTAGTTTTTTAGTTCACCTAGCTGTCCCCAATCCATTTAATTTACCTGGTGCATCTCCATATAATTTTAGCTTGTGATTTCTTTGTGGACAGAAGTGTTCTTTAAGCATTTTGCAGTGGAGTGCACACAAGAGACCTCGAGAAGGCCTCCAAGCTCCAGCAAAACACAAGTGGTTATGACAAGTCGTCTGCTTCACAAGGTGGCTGAAAAAAACCAGAGAATCTGAGTTTGTTCCAAATGCTGGCCTTGGTCTTGAGAGCACACCCTGGAAGAAGCAGTGCAGTAGTGGGGATATTTGTGTACACAGCAGACTAAGGGCTGTGCAAAGTGGAGAGAGAGACGTAGCCTGTTGACCACCAATTTTCCCTGCCCTCTTTCCCCTCTTCCTCTCCTGTATATTTTATACTGGCAGGAGCACTGTGAAGATCAGCGAGTATGACAGCAAACTTGGAAAGCACTATGCAGTTGGAAGGTGACTTATAAACTCCAAGTGTTCATTTGACAACAGGAATATATGTGCCTAAAATGAAATTGCTGTTGCAACGTAGATTTACTGACTCCAATGGTAGTTGCAAATTCTGCCACCTCTTTTAGCTATGAATCTCAAAGCACATTCGAATGGAAAAATTGTAAGTTAGAGTTTCTCACCAATACCCTTGAGGGATGGGGGAATGCAATGATAACAATCACTTCTTGATAGATGGTTATATTTTGACCTGAAAAGTGCTATTTTTAATCAAAGTTCCCCTGAAAGGAAGAACAGTGTGAAATTGCCACACTATACACTTCAAAGCAGTGATTTCAAGAAAAGTTAAGTCCCACTTTAGCATATCATACAGCCAGAAATGCAGTGTAGGACCAATTTGAAATTACCATATAACAGCTGCCTTCATATCAGTCTTGAAGACAACTTTAAAAGTGTGGGTCAGCTTCTTCTGAACCACTGTGCTGAAACTAGCATTAATTTATTATCTCTTTTTATGTTTTTAATTATTTGCTTTAATACAAGAAGAAACCTGGATTTACTGAAGGCTTCAGCTTAGCCTTACAACAGAGATTCAATAGCAGAGAAGGGCAGTACAAGTCTTTTACATCCTATCTAATTTTTTTTCTGAGGAACCCCTCTGCTGGTTTTATTATGGGCATTGGATTTCTCTGTGGGTTTAGCCTAATTTATTTCAGGTTATGGAAATGGGTTAGTTTTGCAAAGCTAATACAGTCAGTCAAGGGAAGGATGGGAGTGTGTAGAGGGGCTGCCCTAAAACATTATCTGAACCAGATTTTGAATTATGTATGTGGGTATCTTATCTCCCCTCAGCCTCCCAGTGCAACCTGTGGCTTTTAAATTCCTGCTGAGCTACACATAGTTCAGGTTGAATGCTCAGAACGGAGTTCAAGATCATATCTTAAATAAAAGCATCATCCACTGGAGTTTGTTTACTCTCTTTTTCAGAAGAAACGGACTATGATTACAGTGGAAGTGAGGAGGAAGACGATGAGCTGAATGAAGATGAAGGAGAACCAAGGTTAATTTTATTGCTGGGATAGAAAATTTGACTGGCCAAGCTGTTCTCATTGAAGACAGCCCTCCTCAGCCAGAATGCCTTTAACTGCTCTGAATCCCTTATCTCCTGTATCCCCTCTGGTAGCTCTGACTGTTTCATAGCCATCAAATATAGCTGCTGCTGAGTGTAAGATGTCTGTAATAAGCTGCTGCTTAGTTCCTCTGCATTAGAGAGAAAACTCTCAACTGAAGGATCTAATAATCAGCTTCAGACTGTTTTGTAGCACAATAAGTGTGGTTGCATGGCCAACATGCTGGAGATTTATCGGAACATCTTAATTTGCTAACACAGGACAACAAGCAATTCCCAGTGCACCTTATATTATCTCTTCAATGTTATGTTCAGTGATGTAGAAACCTCCCCTTTGTTTCAGCTCCATAGTTAATCTCCCTGGGGAGTCAACTCTTCGTCGTGAATTTCTGAGGCTGCAGCAGGAGAACAAAAACCGTTCTGACCCTCATCGCCAGCAGCAGCAGTTGAAGGACCAGGAGAAATACAAGAAACAGCTGCTGACAGAGCGACAGAAACGGATTGAGCAGCAGAAAGAGCAGAGGAGGAGGCTGGAGGATGTAGGGACTGGCTTGTATTTTTCTTCTGTGTCTCATCACAAATAAAAAATGTACCTGTAGAGTAGAATTTGAAAGGCAAGAAGGCTGTGTTATATTATCAACACAACCTGGATCATAGTCTTTAGCTCTGGGAGAACTGTGACACTTTTGAACACAAGGAGTTTAAATTATTTTAAATAGACTCTGTCCTTGTCCTGCTGACAATCTGCCCTGAGCTTTGGGAGTGGAAGAGGAAGGACTTTTTGCTTGAGTGACTTTGACAGTGGAAAGCTGGGCAGATGGGAAGAGAGATCCCAGTTTCTCTCTCATGTGCATTGCCAAATTTTGGAGTCTGTCTGATCCAGAGTCCTGGCCCTGCATCTGTTTAAGATGTTACAAGATAGCTGCTGCCATTTCAACTTTCTGACACACTATGGTGTGGCAGGCATTGATAAATCACCAACATGTCTCTTCTCATCAATATCTGATGAAATTCAAGTGTTGTCCAAACACTCCCAAGCTGGCATTTGTGAAGCATAGTACTACTCCAGCTAAACGGAGGGACTCTGGAAAAACCCTTCCTTCTCAAAATGACAGGAGAACACTTGCCATTAGATTATCTGCCAACCATCAGAGATCTCACATGCCTACTTAAATGAATGGCAAATCTGCCCTTGGCTACCAAAAGGGCAAAGGTTTCACTTAAAGTCTGGCAATCATTGTGGTGGCAGCTTTTGGCTGTCTGCTTCTGCTGCACAGCGTATCAGGTATCCTCTGTCTGTGACTGCTTAGCAGGAAATGGGCCTTGTGATTAATGAACACTGATTTAAGTAATTGGTTGGGACAAAAGTAAAGTAAAATAAGCAATGTTATTCCCTGGCTCTCTTCCAGCATCAGAGGCGAGAGCAGGAGCTACGAAGGCTGCAGGAGTGTGAGCAAAGGTGGCCAGAGGCAAAGGCCTTTCAGAGGAAAGAGGAGATGTGTAAAGAAGACAAAAGGGCTGTGGAAGATGAGCAGTTCATAGTAGATGGACAGAGGAAACTGGAAAAGAAGCAGGTATGGAAAGAATGTTTACTGACAGCAATTCACAGCTCTCTGTTCCTGTAGCTGATGTCTTTCTCTGTTCCCTGAGGGTGTTACCATCCTCTGAGTCACAGACCAGAGAGGGACTTTTTAAATGAGTTTACTGTCTCTTGTTCTTAGATTCAGCCTTCTTTTGAGTTAACTTACGAATTATTGAGTCATCCTTCTTATCTGCAGCAATGATATTGCCTCTCCCACTTTTGTCCCTGCTGTTTCTGTGCTGAAATGTTCTTCAATCACTTCAATCTGATTTAAAATATCTTTATCTTGAAAGCTTCCAGCATCAGCTCAACCAAAGTGTAAATCTCCAGTTTATGTTCGGGTTGTAACCAGGACTTTTTCAAAAAATGAAAATAGATAGGTTGTTAATGCTGAAGTCTCATTGGCAAGTCTGGCACCATGGCCACGATGTTTTTCTAATGTTTCAGCAGCAAACTGATTTGTAATCAAATGGAAGCAAAGAGTGATTAAAGACCTCTGGCTTTAAAGAATGTAAAAAGAAATAATATGATTTTCTGCCATGCTGTCTCAAAAGCCAGACACAGAGTGTTTGGGTTCACTTTATGCTTCCTGTTCCTTGGGGTTGTGGCTCTTCTGTCAGCCCTACTGGAATTGTGCTTGCTTTGTTCTTTGAAAAGTCAGTATTTCTAGCAATCAGCTTGGGTTGCCCTCTGAGGCATTGTCCTGACGTTCCTTACTCTTTGCTTTTATAAGGTGGAAGATGTGCAGCACAACAGGAAGATGCATCGAACTCTCCCCAAAGATCAGACACAGCTGCTGTCTCTCCAGCATGACCACAGACAGAAGAAGAAGGAGCCTTCCAGCATTTCAAATTCTGCAGTGCATCCTCCATCAAGCAGCATAAGCAAAGAGGTACTGTCTCAGCCAATGTAGCATTTTGGTTCTTTGCAGTTTATAATGCTGTGGTAATACAGAAGCAGAGAACAAACTATTCTTTAAACCTGAATCTGGAGATTGATTTCCATCTTACTACACGCTTATGCTAGAGTAAAGCCTTTGGTTTCCGTTAATGTAGAGGACAAGGGAGAGGAAATGTTGTCCTGTCACATCTGCTTGAGTTCAGAGAAGAGTTTGGCTGGTGAATGGGGAAACAAGGTCGTCCTGGTGAACTAGGTGTCATTCCCCTGTCTTTGAAAGAGGACTGAATTAAGGTAGTACTATCTGAGGTTTACCAGATACCTGTCTGATTTTAGAGTACACAAAATTGACCCAGACACAAATGGCACCATGGCCCCCAAGCACAGATCTCTCTGCCCCAGTGTCAGGATGTGACGCCTTTTCTTGTTCTTTCTCTCGTGCTACTCTTAGGTAGATAAGATTGATGGATCAGGGTAGCCACATATAGTCCTTGATTAGGGATTTAATCCTTTTCACTCTTGCTAGCTCTGAAATTGTTTCTGCTCACCAACTTGTTCTGCTTACCATTACCATATTGTGAAAAGCTAGGGGTCCATTTAGTATGTGTTATCTCATCATTCCTAGCTCATTTATTTTTCTTTTTGGTGTAATCCCAACTTGTAAGCCCAGTTCTACAGCTGGTGAAATTTGTTGTGTTAAAGTCTGGGCTGATGTCAAAAATCTCAGCAGCTCACAGAGGCCTCCTTGGTGACAGTGTCTAAGTAGAGTAGTGAAAGTGATGGTCTCTTTATTCATGGAAAAGCACCTTCCCAAAATATCCAAGCAAAGGCATGAGGAGAGCTCATACACAAGTATGTAGAAAGAATGCACCTCTTTGTGTGTGTGCAAGCTGCAACTGCTTCCTTTGGTGAAAATTTCTATATTGGTAAGCAGTTATATGTAACTGTTGAAATGATGAATTTTAATCACTGAATAGAGTCTGCAAACAGCTAAGCAGCAATATGAAACCAGGAAAACAAAAGATATTAATCTCCTTCTTAGAGTAGGAGTTGGTGAAAACGAGAGAATAATTCTGTTTGAAGTACAACTTAGCTGTCAAAAAACCAAATGCCCTACTCCAAAGGCTTTATTGCCTTGACCGATTAAGTAAATCATTACTGAAATTTGAATGAACTCCTCTTGAAATCACTATTTGTTTGATAGTGGAAGGCTGGGTCTTATTCCAGCTCGGGAGTAAATTGAGTGTGGACAGAGAAGTAAGCTGCTTTTGCTGAATACACAGTGTCAAAGTCAATAGAAATGCTTTGGCTTTGCTAGGTTTTTGGTGGGTGGGGAGAAAATGCAACTCAGTTGAGTTAATTTAACTTTCTTTTCTACTTCATTATGTTTTAGAAGTGAAAAGATCTGCAAAATGTCAGCTTAAATACTTATCTCTGGATTGTGTTTTGTAAATGACTCCTTTGTAGCAAAATGAAATGTATTATGGAATTTAGTGTGCAGACGCTGTTAGCTTTTAATTTAGTGGTGAAAGAAAATATCAGTAGTTGCAGATAAAGTGCTGCCTGCCTTTTAGGTTCACAGCATGAGGCTCTTGTTGAAATGGCTACCATAACATACTCTATTTTTAAGGACAATTTACTGTGCAGTATTATGTAATCTCAGAACTTCTTGGAAGTCACAAATCCTTCCACTAAAATCATAATTAGTGGTAAAGGCTTGCATTTTTTGGTTGAAGTTTGAGACTTCGTAATTATGTCAGCAGTCATAATTGTTCACAACAACTAAAAACGCTTTTAAGTTTTGACTTTAAGGGTTTTTTTAAGTTTGCTTTTAAGTTTTTTAACAGTGATAGCTCAGTGAATTTATGCTTGTTGATATTGTTCTTTCCCAGTTTATTAACCAGAGAGATGCTGGTTTCTGCATTGGGAGAGATCTACATGCGGATAGAGACAACCTACTCAATACTGAGTTTGCTTCTATACTTTTTAGAGCTCAGTGGCTTTTGCAGGACCAATTATTAAGATACAAAAGCTCTCCAGAAGTATTGTTGCACTGAGGCATTAAAAACAACAAACAAACCAATACATAATACATTTCATTCTAAAGTCCTCCAAAGCCTCAGGTTTGATGTTTGGGGCCTCAGAACTCTTTCTTGGAAGTTCCTTGTCTCTGCTACTGCACTCATCCTGTTGCAGTCAGGCCAAGGTGGGTTTCCCCTGGTGTGTGCAGACGTGACCTTGCTCTGGGCTGTGTATGGTCCCACCAGAGCCAATGAGCTGAGAGGCAAGAGTTCTGTCTTCAGTTTGATGCTGCACTAGTTCAGTGCCTGAATAGGAGCTGGTGTCGGTTCTGGGAGCCCAAAGTGTTGGCTGCATGAGTTTCCATCTGGTTTATAAAATATTTCACACAGGCACCCTTTTGGCACAGAGTTGGTGGGAAAATTACCTTATCTAGCTTAGTGAAGCCACTCTTAATTTTTACATTTTCTTTCTTGCTTATGGTAAGATTTGTCTTTCATTATTAGGAGTTGCAAATAATGAAGATCTGGTCTCAAGAGTAGTGTAACTATGGAGTTCAGTGGGGCGAGAATTCCATGGTATTTGGCTGTGGTTTCTTGTTTTAATAAATTTTTTATGGAGGGGTTTCAGTGTTCTTTTTTCCCACGATCAAAATCTGTCAGACTAAGTGGAATCATTTTCCATCTCTTCAGCAGTTTCTTAAATTGTATTAAGAGTATGTTTACCTTCCTGACACAGGCATAAACATCCAGATAAAGGAAGAGATACCATTAAGAATGCCCACCCAGCCACAGATAACTGGGTGTTTTTATGGCATTAATATCTAGTTTACTGTGTAGAGCTGTTTCTAGGCTGCTGAATCAGAGGATATGCTGAGGATTTACTTTTGAGAATGGGAATTAGTCATGTTGAGTGAAGCTGGAAAGAGTCGAGTTAAGACCATAGGATAAAGACTTTTGTAATAAGCAGTACCATCAGGAAATAAAAGGACCCTTATTCCTTCTCGATCATGTTCCTCAGTCTTTTCTGTGGTGCAAGTAACACCAAAAGATAAAGTGTTAAAAGCATTTTAGAGTAGAAATCAGCATGCAGTAATGTCATTGTTGTAGAATGCACAGCAAAACAGCCTGCATGTTGTCAAAGATAAATAAATACAGATTATTCCTTTCAGCTAAAATCCTGGCCTGCAGCAAATGGCATGGCCTAGAATACATTAGATGGCAACTTAGGCACTTGTCCTTGCTGCAGTTTGGAAATCTGATGAGAAAGGAAGGATTGCAAAGGGAGAGGCAGTAACGGTTCATTTTGTGTAAGGGATGATCTCTCCCCAGTGGGGAGGTCCATCAGTGTGGATGTGCACGGTACTACTGTTGGAGAACATACAGGCTGCAAAACCTAAGGCTCAGTGTGCTACGTGCTTCTGCTTTTCTCCCTCTCAGGCTGAGGACCGAAAAAAGAAAAGTGACAGCATCCAGCCTTCCCTCCAGTGGCCAGCAATGCTGGGGCACGAAGCCACACCACACGCCAGGATGGGATCTGGCAGCAGTTCCAGCCCTTGCACCCCTGCACCGCAGAGAGCCGTGTTAGTGCAGGTACAGTACTGCTGCCACAGATGGGGATGAGAAAGCATGGGTTCCTAAGCAGAACAGCACATGGAAAACCTGATTTCCTTTGCTTTTGGCACAAATGGTTGAGGTCTGTGCAAACCAACTCAGAGGTTTTTAGTGCCATCACGTGCTGCAAAGGTCTATGTGGAATAATGCTTAGACACTGCAGATCAGGGTTAGAGGACTGCTGATTCCGTAATGTTACTCGTAGGTGTTCCACAGAAAGGCTGGATGACTGTGCTGTTGCAGTCCCCAGGTGATGTATTATTTATATATATTATAAATATATGTGACACTTTACAGAACAAATACAAAGCCAGACTTTCTATCCCTGAAGACTATACACACAAGCAAGTAGTTATTATTCCTTGTGACCCTTGCTAAGTTTAGCTTCAGCTCCGCCTTGGCCCCATATTTATTCAACCGGGCAGCATCCCTATGCTCTTCCCAGGCTACCTGTCCCTGCTTCCATTGCCTGTGCATTTCCTTCTTGCCCTTCAGTTTGACCAGCAGGTCTTGACTCAGCCATGCTGGTCTCTTACCTTTTTTTCCTGATTTCTTACACCCAAGGATCGAGAGATCTGGTGCTTTATGAAAAGCATCCTTAAGGATCTGCCAGCTCTGTTCTGCTCTTTTGTCCCTGAGGGCAGTTTCCCAAGTGGTCCCATTGACTAATTCCTTGAAGAGCTGGAATTTTGCTTTCCTAAAATTCAGGGTCCTGACTTTCCTCTTTGCCTATCCCATATCCCTCAGGGCTGTGAACTCCACTACTGCATGATCACTGCAGCCCAGGCTGCCTCCAATCTTGATGCCACTGTTTAGCTCTCTTGCACGGGTGACCAACAGGTCCAGTATCTCATCCCCTCTGGTAGGGTTGTCTGTTACCTGGCCCAGGAAGGTATCCTCAGTGCATTCCACGAGTCTGCTGGGTTGCCTGTAGCTTTATGCTACTTTTACTATACTACTTTTCTGGCAGATTTCAGGGTGGTTGAAGTCCCCAGGAGGGTTTGGATAGTGTATTAAAAAGAAAGATATGGAAGTGCCTTAAAAATCATGCCTTTGTTAGTTGTTGTGTGTACTGGCCGTGACACGCTCAGCATGTCCTGAGTCAGCCCTTCTCGTAGTACTGTTCTTACGTTCTGCCTTTTCCTTAGACTATTCTTTACATTGTGCTCCACAGGTCTTCCTTCCCCAGGAGCCAAGGTCCTCGCAGATCAGGCTCCCTGGCCCACTCGATAGCTTTTTGCATGGGAAAATATTTGTGTATCTTCTCATATCCTTTATTCCAGGGCCTCTTTGTCATTTCAAGAAGTATTGTAACTGGGCTGGCTTGATGGCCTGGCTTGTAGGATAGAATTGCTGGAGAGCTGGTGCAAGGTCTACGAGAAGGGCATTTATATCTTAGCCTTGGGTAGAGGCTGACAGCTTCCTTGAGGCAAATATTTCAGCCCTGCAATAGGAGTGGGAGAGTCCATAGTTTATTACAGGGCATTTGGGATTTTGGAGGCTGTACAGAGGATAGTCCTCTCCTGTTAAAATGCCACTGACCGGATGAAAGGAGCTACATTCTAGGCTGGCTGCATCACTTAGGATAAGTCACTTCATTCCTTTGCACTCTGTTGATGCTTCTCTGTTTGGAAGCACCTCTCCCAGCTGCCAAGGGGATTGGTGAGGAATGAAGCAGTATTTATCATCCTCTTTCACATTCCTTGATGAAAACTACTCTATAAAATTTTTATGCTATTTAAAGTGATGGTGTTAGTTAAGGATAATAGCAGCAAGTGATACACAGTTGTTACTATGTGATTTCACTCCCTGCTGGTAGCTGCCCTGTTACCCACTCAGAAGTCAGTGCTCCAACTGATAGAGACTGTCTGGACAGGGAGAAGCCAGTCTGTACTCTTACCTGCTGTGTTAGCATGGAAACCAAATGAACTTCAATGGGTAATTTATAAATCCTCTGAAAGGTTGTGTTTCCTTATGCTGATTGGCAGCAGCTGTTGGTGCTAATAGCAGCACGTTTGGACATGCTGCCTGCAGTAAATGTGTGAAGTGTTAGGGTGAAATGAGTGATGGGTGAGTCAGTCACCTAGACATTAAAAGATTTACAGCAATATACTTGTGAAGCTCGATAAGTGGGTACCTTGTTGATCTAAAATAAAAGTGAACTGCAGAGTTAAAATGCAAGCTGAATTCATCACAGATATATGTGCTGAAGAACTTCCAGCCTGGTTTTTCAGAGAGGGATAGTCTGTCATCTCTGCTCTGCTCAGACAAAAATGACTTTTTTATTCTAAATGATCATGTGGTTGCCAAAATCTCTCAAATTTTTTTCACTGGAAATCTGAACACAGCCCCTGAAGGGTGCAGGGAGAATGATTTATCTGTGTCTTTTATCATAGCTGTCTGTTAAGGAAAATGCGAGATACTACTGGATCAGACTGCACTTGCCTTGTACCTGTTCGGTGTTTGCTGCATGGTAGCAGATCTGGCACTCTGGTTGCTGTGGTGTAGCATGAGCCATTCTTGGCTACCTGCAGAATTTCAGAGATTTCTTGACTTCTTGAACAAAGTCACCAAGTCTGTTTCTCTGCCCAGCGTCTCCTGCTGCCAGACTAGTGGAGGAATTTACTCACATCCAAAATGAACTAGATTTTTTAATTGACTCTGTGGTTTTCCTGTAGGATTTTCTAGCTAGATCTTCTCTGTTGTCTGGACTAACATGGCTGAAACAGAACAAGAAAGCTAACAATATTACAAGAACTTGCTGTGCATTAGGTCATAGATTGACCCAGTATCCCAGAGAAGATCTGCTCAGAAGATTAAGGAAATCCTTTTCCTTCTGCTGTTTTGTAACAACACTTGTGCTTTTCTACACCCTATGTGGAGATCCAGTTCAAATTAGTAACTTGGGCATCCTCTGAAAAGCAGTGCAGTGTGTCTTTTTAAAACTTGTTGCTCCTAAATCTTTGTAAACTAACTCTAGTAATCACTCTTTTGTGCTATATCAGCTGATGTTATAGTTTCAGGGAACAAGAGGTCCTTTTTCTTAGCCCTGTTAGTTGTGCCTTTATGGTTTGAAGACACATCATAGGTAAAGCTTTGTCTACCAGTACTCTGTGCATGAGAGGAGCTGCTGTTCTTTCAGTATTACTTACAGTAAGAACAATTTAAGACTCAAGTCTGAGTAGTTTAGAATCATTGTTAGATGGGGGGGTATTTTTTTATGCTTATGCAATTATCTGTAAAACTTATGGAGAATATCAAACAGTCTGACTTTGGGAGTTATCTGAGAGACTTTTTGGCTTGCTGTGGAATTGCAAAGTCTTGTAGATCCTACAGAAATCATCCCAAAAGCAGGTGTCACTTCTTGGCTTTACATGGAACCAGTGTCCTGGTCTCTTTCTGCCCAGGAAGGCATGTGAGTACCATCTGCAGAGTTTGGATTTACCCAGTCACTTGTATCATGGTTCCTCAAAGCTCGTCGCTGCTTTTAAGCACAAATAGTTTTCTTGTAGTCTTCGGAACTCAAAAGCTGAATTTAGGACAAAATGTAACTTTGTTGTTGAAAAAGTGGCAAGGAAAAAAATCTTCCTGTAGTCTGATAATAATACACTTGCTATAAAACCTACTCCTATACCCACAATAAATCATTTCAGGGGAACACTTTGCTGTTGAAATAATTCTGGTTAACTAAAAAACTATTATTAGTGACAATCATGTTGGGCAAAAAGTAATTTTGACAAAATGAAAGGACATGGATTATGAGATGTTATAACTGCTGAAAAAGCTGTTTTCTCTAAAGAGGGTCAACAGAGCAAGTTGTCCCAGAAAGGCAGTAAAAGCACCTGAATATTTAACTAGGTGAACTTCTCAAGATTTTTTCCTGAGAGTTGACTTTGCCGTGGTGCTCTGGGAGGTTGTGATTACACATTTCAATGGGTGTTTGGCATCTTTAACTAGTTTTAGAATTAGTACTGTTAATATTTCCGTAATTTTGAACAGTGTTCCCATTAAAGAATCAGCCTTGTGGAGTTACAGGAATTCATAATCATATTGTATTATTGAAAAGTTGTGTGCAAATCTCGGTTACTGAGGTTTACCTTTTGAGACTGGGGAACTGGAGAATTTTACAAACTTTGGCTGATAAATCAAGAAAATATTCATCTGAGTCATTCCTTGGGGAAACTGAACTGCAGCTGCAGCTGAGTAGCAGCAACTTAATCAGGACACGAGAGCGAACTTCGACTCAGACAAAAATGACTGGCCTCTTTCTTAGGCCTGCACATGGTGAGGTTGCTGGTTTTGCCATGCATTTGAGAAAGAGGTGCCTCCCAGCAGGGGTGTGTTAGTGTGTTTCAGTCTTGTGTCCAAGAGAATTTTTCACTTCAGGGAGGATAAGTACGATCAGTTGACATTTTTAGCTCTCTGCCTTTCTTCCCTTTGGAAGATGCTGATATAATAGATCGTTGGTGTGTAGAATTTAAGAGACCTTTCCTTCTTATAATTATTTATTTTAAATACAAAAAGAATCAGATGACCAGATTTTGAGTATTTTAGCTTGAGTCTTAACACTACTTACTTATTGTTCCATTGGAAGAACATTATTTGATTACTTCTCTCCCTGTGATTAGGTCTTCTGCTACCCTAATGCTCTAATTTGATAGCTTTGAAGATATCTTTTAAACACAAGTGGTTTGAACGGTAGCACCTGAACATGGCTGTCCATGAGGTGCAGTCTGAGCATAGTTTCTTATTTATTTCTTATTGCATTCTCAAGTTTGCATTTTTTCAAACAATTGAAAAAACTTTTGTACAGGAGGGCCAGGGCACCCTTGTGACCACTGCAGAGTTGAAAACAGTTCCAGCTGGCAGTTTGACTCTGTTGATTCTGCTTTGGTGGTGGCCTTGCAAAGACTGGTTTGAAAGTCAACATCTATCCTGGGGCAGATGGGTTCCCCCAGCAATTATGTTATCTAAATTCTGAAATGAAAGCATTGGTCAGGTTTCAATGCAATCTACTTTACAGTAATGTTTTCATCATCCGATTAAGTAGTTTGCTGTTCATTGCCAATGACCTATTAGCTTCTCCATAGATTTAAGAAGGGGAGATATATTTACAGCACAGATATTTTTCCTACCTCTTTTTATTGTGCCCTTCACCTTAAAATATTTGTGCCTAACATGCTAATATGCTGGAAATGAAAGAATAACTTCTCAGTGAAGGAGGTGAGTAGGGCTGTATCCAAACACCATACTCTTGTACGTTTACGAAGAATTTGGTCTCACAGACAGAGCCATTGATACGTGTTGAAACTGGGAACTGTTACATAGGTAGGGAAGTACAATTCAATGTGTATTATTTCATCTATTTCAAGTGTGAAAATTTCCGGGCTAGTAAGGATGTCTACCACAGCAGTTCACTGTCAGATATGGTGACGACACCGCTCAGCCCTGTGCAAGATGATGTGTTCTGGAGCGTGAGTCAAAATGAAGAATCACCCCCAAAGGTGTGTGAAACTCGGGGTGTTTGGCACTGGGGGTGGTTAATAGCCCTCTGCTCAGTTCTCCGCTGCATGAAACTGAGGGAAGGTGTCATTGTTTGTACTTAACTGGGTCTCAGTAATCTAGAAAGAAGGTATGAATTTATAAGCAGATCAACGTTCTGAGTTTATGTTTATAATATCTGCAGGACCTGTGACTGCAGATACGCTTCTTTTGGTAGATCAAATATTTGTAGCTGCCTTTTCTGTGAAAAATCTGGCTTGTTACAGAAAAGCTCATTAGTTGGTGCTATTCAGGTGGTAGTGTATTTCTCTTTTTAACAGAATTTCTAAGAACAACTATAAGAATACTTATGCAAGGATGTGTATGTGTGTGTGTATTCATTTTATTACTTTGCAGCTGCAGTTTGGGGGGTATCTCTTCCCCCAGCCCTTTGGTAGTGAGATAAGGTTATCCACCACTTTGGGAAAGTTGCATTAAATGACTGCAGATACATTTTCCCATCTGCTTTCAATATTGACCAAGAATGATGCTAACTGTAGGGAGAGGTGCAAACCACTTGCAGTCTGCACCCTGATAGATTGCACAGGCTTGGAGCAAATGGGAAGCACCTGCTGCTGAGTCACAGATCCCACTGAAGCATTATTCATTTGTTGGTTAGGCTATTTTTTTGCATTGATACAGGTTAAGCATTAGGCTCATTAACTAAGTCTAAAATATCAGTAGCAAACTTAAAATATTTGATTATATCCTTAAGGTTCCAGAAAGGACAACTTCTAAATTTTACATCAGGGATCAGCCTGGCCATCAGAGATGCCTTCCAAGGTAAGCTCTTAAGCATTTTATTTTTATACGAATTCTGATTTATTGTCAAAAAGAAAACTAAAGCAAATTTATTAAAAACAAAGCTATAACCTCAGTACCATCAAAACTGACATGGGTTTATACTTCATTTCATAGCAGTTAGAATGATTTTGTCTTTTGAGTCAATTTGTCCACAAATATAACTGACAAATCTTCCTGAAGGAAACATCTAAGCTATCTTCCTTTTAACGATTGACATAATTGATTTAAAGAGAAACAAGCCTCTTGTAGATCTCCTCCTCCTTTTGTTGCAAGGTAGTTCTGTCTTCTGCTGGAAAGCAGTATTTGTAATATGTAACAACTCTTCCATCTGTGATAATTCCTGCAGTGAGTTGTTTTGAGTCAGCCTGTTTGGCACACCTGACTGGGTTGTGTGCAAATTGTGCATCCATTTCCCAGTTAACAGGCAGCACGTTGTGCAGTCATTTAACTTCCTGTGATGTGGTGATGTTTTACTTTCCCTTCACATTGGATTAAGTGGCTGCTGAACGTGCAGGCTACTTGAGATCCAAGCCTCATGGTGATGATGATGGTGGCAGGTAGGAGTGGTGCTGGTCAGGGCTGCCTGGATGCTCTTGCAGGTGCTCTGTATCAGTGCAGACACCATTGGTTTCAAAGGTAAGTCAGGCATCTGGATACTTCAGCGAGTCAGGGTCTGGCCACAACTACCCATATAGGGACTTACAGATATGCTTGTGAAACTTGTGCTGTAGTTTTATTTTACCTGGTAGTAGCTTGAACAGGCAATTATGCTGTCTGTAGATGTATCTTAACTGTTTTGGCAGTCTGCCCTTAAGGCCAGTGTACTCCTTTCATATCCCAGGAGAAAAGACCAAGGATGCAGAGAGCTCAGCAATAAAGGGCAGCCCCCACAGGACATCTTATCAGGAAATGTAATGCTGTGAGAAACCAGGGTTGGAGAAATTTGAAAGGGAAGTAAATTTAGCTGACATAACAAAATAATTTGCAGCACTTCTGATGAGTCAGAGTCAGAACTATCATCTGCAGTAACTTTTAAGTGAAGTCAAGCCCTAAATGCTCTCTACTTAAAAATTACAGGAGGGAAAGAAGAGAAAAAACATGTAAGTAAACCACAGTGTTACAAGTGAGTGGTCCTGACCCTGTGTTTTTGGGTGAGCCACTGTTTTACTTCACAAGCTTGATGGCTTGTTTTACTGTCAGATGTATTTCTTTCTCCATTGATAAGTGGACAATGTTGTATCTTCTAGGAGGGTACTGGAGCAGGTTTCATTATTTGTAAATACCATGAGATTTTGGACTCAGGAGTGACACAGATCTGAAGAGGCCAAGGCAGAAGTATATATAGTAGGATATTTTGTAATGACTTGTGAATCTCTGTAATCTCCCAGAATGACTGCCCAGAGGTAACTGTCCCCTCCATCATCATCTCTCTCTGCTGGGTGGCCTTGCTTGGAGCAGCAATGAATATGAAGTTTTTGTTTGTCAGGAGTATTATATCATCCAGTAGCAGCAGGGAACTCGATTCAGTGGCCTAGGAGGTCCATTCCAGTCTGTGTTCTTGCATGCAAGATCTGCTTTTTGTCTTTCTGTTTAGTAACACTCATCAGTCATCCCCCGGGGGACATGCTCTGAAGCTAAACAGCAGCAGCAGCACTCCTGGCAACATCCCGTGGGAGATGGGATCTCATCAGAGCAGCCGGTCAACCTCAGGTGATTCCTAAGCCAAAGATTAATCAGTCAAAATGTGCAGAATTCCTATCACATGGAAGAGGCTTCTACGGGGTGTCACGTGCTGCATTGCAAATGAGATATTTTATAAATAATTTCTTCTCTTGGTAGGCTTTTGAAAGCCCTCTGGATTTTATGGTTTCATGTTCTTAAAATATAAACACTTCCTCTTTTGAGTCAAAAAGTGACTGTGGACATATTTCCATATTGAAAATATGAATTCTCTAAATTAAGAATTGAAAAATAAGTTCGTTTGCACTTAGTGACACCATTGAAACTCATCAGAGCCAACACTACAGACATACAGATGTAATTCAATACTAATGTCCACCTGTTGTCATTTTCTGCATAACCATGTGCTGTTTTTTTACATTGCCTGCTGATAAGATGATCCAGATGAGCAGTTGCTGCACTCTAATAATGCACTGGCTAAAGGAAGCGTAAGGCTCTGTACAGCACCTTATGAAACATTCTTCCAATATTCTTCTATTTGCAAAAAGGTAGTGGAAAAAAAAGACAAAGGGAGTTAAAAGGTAGAGACAGCCTCATCCAACAAGCAAAGTGCAACTTTGTAAGCTGTATTGGCATCCCTGGTAGTGGCATGGTTTGGTTTTGGTTGTGCAGATTTTTTGCAGTACAGACTCTGGTTACAGAGACACGACCTGAGATTCTGGCACATGAGGCCACGGAGCAGAAGTGGACAGCTTTGTTCCTCTGTTGTTATTCCTAAGGACATTTTCTGTGAGTCAACTGTAGGGAAATTGTTGTGTAGCTCCTTGCAAAGCAGCACTGTGTTACAACGCTTTACATCCAGGTGGGGGACATAGGGAATCATGCCCTGTGAAGCAGGGTGGATGCTAACAGTGTTCTGGAACCACACCAGTGAGCTACTGAGGTAATTTATTTTTAAACTGAGGCTCACATTGTTAATTTGCAAGCCCTTGATAACTGAAGAACAACTTGGTTATTTATTACACTTACACAACCAAGCCAGTTTTGCTTTCACTACCTACACAGAATAGGAAACTTTGCTCCAAGAGAAATACAACCCACACTTTAAACTGCTTGGGTTTTATTTCTTTTTTTTATCTTATGTCATGTTGTGTTTGAATAACAGCATAGAGATGAACAATGTGCAACAGCCCAGCTCAACTTTGCAATGTCTGTGTGATTTGTAACTCCTGTGCTATTTTGGCATGGGGAAACGAAAACCTCACCAGCAATGGAAAGAATAGAAAACCTCCCTTGTGGTTTAAACTGTATCCTTGGGTTCTTAAGCGTCATTAAATTACAGCTAGTTCTGGCATATGGTGTTCCAGAAAGAGTTTGTTGCTTTCTGAAACCCACAGGGATAATGAATTGGGCAGGAAAGGGCTATAAATACTTTAAAGCTAATACTCTGCTGAGTTGCTCAGGTACTCATTGACAAATAAGGAATTCTGAATTTTAAAAGCTTTGCAAAATGTATGAGTACATGAAGCCTAAACTACCAAATACAAATCCTTATTTGTGTGAACCTGAATTCTCTCCCCTTAATTTGCAAGAAGCCCTCTTGGTAGCAGTGAGATAGTCATGGGAGAAACTGCTGAACAAGGTAGATGTTGAGCTGGCTTGTGTGTCCCACTGGTAGGGTGGAAGCACATCTGCTTTCTCTCCCTTCATTTGGATCAAGAGTTGTGTGCAGAGACAGCACCTCTCCAAGGCAGCTTTTGCTCTTCCCAGATAGCTTTGTGGGCAGTGGGGGCACTGAAAGGGAAAATTCACTTAATTACTTGGAAGCATCCCTCCTACCATGGCACCAGCACGTGCAGATGAACTGCAGCTCCTCCAGTCCTGTTTGCTTGGCTATTCAGTAGCTGTTCAGGCATGGTGGCACGTGTAGGTCCCCAGGCTGCCTGGGAGGGAAGCACAGTGGCACAGCTGCCATGCTACCCATACCTGACCTAGGGCAGGGCATCATGAGGTGCCACCTCGTGCTGAGTTGGTCTCAGCTGGGGCCAGTTCTCTGTGCAAAAATGCGAGCTGTACTTGCTTCCCTACGGTGCAGAGTGGAAGTGGGAGCTGAGAAGTGACCCTCCGTGTGACCCAAGGGAAGCAGGGACTAGAAAATGGTTCTCACTGTGCTGCCATAGGAAGTGGTGAATCCTATTCTGCTTTTAGCTTGACCCCATGCTCACAAGTGGAGTTCAATGCAGCTTGTTTTTCCCAGCCGAGTTGGATTTAGAGAATCAGATCCTTTAGACTGGTTTTGTACAACAGTTTTGTGAAAGCCAAATCTTGGCACCATGTCAGTTTGCTCATGAAAATGTGCATTGGAAGCCCAGGCTCTTGTTCCCTCTCCCTGTACACCCTGTCTGCAATCACAGGGATGTAGCTGGGTGGCACCCTCAGTGCTGGAATATAAACAGCAGCTGCTGATATAAGGGACCATTCCTCCTCAAAAAACAGGATCAGAGGAGGGGATTAGCATCCTCTTACCCTTTTCTTTTGCAAGCTGCCTTCCAGTCCTTGGAACCGTTGCTGGTGCAGTGGGAGTACGTTGCCAAAGTTTTGGTCTGCTTGTTTTACTCTTGCAGCATTAAGCTGCATCAGTATCAATTTATATACATAATATTGTAGCACTTGGAACCACTGGGAAGCAAGTGAAAAGATTTCCCTTTGTGACAAAGAGAAAAAAGGAGTTTGTCAGCAGAGGTGTCTGCTTTGGGTGGTAACTGTGTGCTTGTCTTACTGCCTCCCTCTCTTACTCTGCTGCGCATGCATAGAAACTTTTTTTTCCCCCTAGGGAATCCAGGACTGGCCAAAGCAGAGGACCTTTTGTCTCAAAACCACTTGCAGCTGCATAAGAAGTCTGAAAAAATTTCTCATCCAGGCCAGATTGCAGTAGGTTCTTTTAAATCCAATGATATTTTTGATTTGCTCATGGTTTTCACTGAGGGCATGGCTATGCAGACAGCTTCTCTGTCGGTGCGTGAGTTTCCTGGCTGATGAGTCCATCGGAGAGGCTGTGGGGGGCTGACTCCAGCTTGCTGCTGCATTAATGTGTCTCATCAGCTTTCAGGACAGGTCTGACTTGCACAGGCTGTCGGCAGAGAGTTCAGTGTTCCTGAACCTGTCTAATTATAATTTTTAGAAAGGAAGTGGATGACTTTAACATTTCAGGAAGTCATTGATCAGTTGTCATGCAACCCAGAAGTCAAGACCATGCCTGTGGCTTGTGCAAATATCCAGTGTGTAACTGCCTGGAATGTGCACTACCAGGCTGTCCTCCACTCAGGACTCTCCATTCGCTGATGTGCCGCTGATGATGATTGCTACTGTCTTCTTTATTAAGGCATTTCTTGCCTTTGGTGGTGTTTGATTTTGGGGGAGGCAGGGGAGTGCCTTTCAGACAACTGGAGCTCACGGTGCCTTGTGTAGGAGCTCAGGTGTGGGATGTTTGGCATTTTAAAACTTTGTGGGCAGGCCTGGGTGGCTCCAGGGGCTGCAGAGCAGGGCAGCAGGGGACAGCTTCCACTTAATGGAGACCCTGATCCCTCCTAGCTGGTCAGGGTCTGGAGTTTTGAAGAAGACTCTATGTTTAGACCATTGCTGGTGACATGGGAGGCCTATATATGAGTTCCCTTAGGGCTGGGATGTCGAACTGCCCTGTGGGTACGAGCCATGGCTGTGTTGGTATTGCCTTTCCAGCCCAAAGGTGCTCTGTAGTGGGTTCTGTGCAGGCACTGCCTGTGCTCAGGAATGGCACCGCAGGCCTCGAGATAATCCAGGGCTGGAATAGAACTCAAACTGGTGTGGAGTGCTCCTTTTTGTGTGTGAAAAAGGAAGTACTGCCATGCTGCAGAGTGTGAAGATTAAATCATAAATGTTTGAGATTCAAAATAACTTACTAAAGTTAGTCACATTCCAGCTTTTAGGAAAATTAGGCGTTTTAGCTTAGGTCACTTTGTGGATATTCACAAATATCCACTTGTGATGGACCAACAAAAGCATCAACTTCCTAATGAAGTTTTTTTGGTGTGGAATTGACAATAACTATGTTTGCTGGGGGAGTAAAATTGCTGTTTAGCAATGAGGAAAAAATACACAACTGAGTTTTCTTTACTCAGAGTCCAGGCTCCTTTGCCAAGGGGAAGGACGGTGCCAGCGCATTCTTAAAAGCAGCAGACTATTCCTCATCAAGTGACGAAGTCAGCAGCAGTGATGAAGATGACTTAAACCACACAAGGTTGGCTTTTTTTTTTAAGTTATTATTTTCTTCCTTTTTCTTACCTGCTTCTACATACCTGGAAAAATTTGGCATACATAAATCCTACTTCCCCTCTGCAGTTACTATCCATCATTTATGTCAGTTGTAATTAAGCAGTTTAATTGCACTATAATGAACTCCCCAGGGTAAATGTTTGCTCCTTCAGATGTGTGCAGTGTAATAAGCTTTGATGACTTGCTGCCCTGGGACAATGAGGAAATGTCTTGTTTCAACTGAATATCAATAGGTAGTACTTTTTTTGTAAATTATTTCACATTGATCTATGTTTAAATGTAATTTTTGAATGAAAAAAAGGAGAGGGAAAGAAAACTGTATACCTTCATGCTAAATACAGGTTACAGCAAAAAAAGGCAAAGCAAACATATTCAGCTCGTCTGTTCACTCTGGGAGAAGTAATTACCATTGAAAAGCTGATCTTTCACCAGGGTTGTTTGTAAAGAGAGGGCAGTGTAAGCAGGATTTGGTTTTGTAAAATTTGCTGTATTTTTGATATTGTTATTTTGTACAATTGCTGTGATTGCCAGACAATGTACTGTGACCTGGACCAAGCTGATTTTGCCTCAACTGTTTCTCTCTAGCTTTCCAGTTTCTCTTGTTGATTTTGTGACTGACATCTTGTGGTGTTTTACCTGTCATGCAAAATGTGTGTTTTGCTGAGAAATAATGGAGCACAAATAGCTTGCGAGTCTGAGTGAAAGAGAGTCTGGGATCAGCTGGCCAGCCCTGCTGTTTGGAACAGCAGGCAGAATTATTTTTTAGTATTGATGAATGAACTTTCTAGTTTTCTTGCAAAGAGGCTTTCATTTAATTCAAGTTCTAGGATTTACTTTGAAGTGCATCACAGGGCCACAGAGCTCTCTGGAGTGGGGCTCTTGCTCTTCTGACATAATTGCAGATGCAGTTTTGTCAGTCTTCAGGAAGAGCAGCGCAGATTTGTGGCACTGTTGGCAAGCTTTGTGTTGGCCTGGTACCAGTCCTTTTCCCTGTGCTGCTCTGAAGAAGGTAGAGTTTTTGCACCTGCATATGCTCCTGATTTGCATTTCTGAAGTTCATTTTCAAAGCTGAGGGATCAGTAGGGGGAATGTTAAAAATTGTGTTGCTTATTCACTGCATCTAAAAGAGCTTTCTTTTTACTGTAATGCCTTTATTTTCTTACTGTTCCTCTTCCGAACCGCATTATTCTGATCTGTAAAAAGTTTTATTCACTTTAGGTCATAGAATTCTACCTAGACCTCAGAAAGATTCTACTTAAAAAATATGAATTTGCCCTGTAGCAATGACTTTGCTGTGTAAGTGTTAGATTGCTGTGATCCTTGCATGCTGTAATGATTTGAACTGCCTTTAGAAATCTGCATGTGTTAGTTCCATCTCTTCTGTGTGTGAGAACTTCTAGTCCTTTAGCAAAGTGGAATTAGCAGGATGATCCACATCAGGTTTGCCTTCATGTGCATGCAGCCACTGCAAGAACTCCTGTAAAATCAGAAGTATAATCTTTTCTGTTAACGAAGTCTTTTCACCTTGGCTGGACGTAATTTATATTAAAAGAGATACTTTGGGAAATAGATCCTGATTGTTAGCAAGTAAATAGCAAAAAGGATAGTGATCAAAGTGAAAGCAACAGCCAGCATTGAAACGTTGCATATTCCGTGAAGGTTTTTGTTTTTCTTGCAATCTAAAGCATGTTAATGCAGGGTCAGAAGCCCCTTGCTCTTTGTAGGGGTGTGTTCTGTGTGGGCTTTGGCTGAGACGCCTTGGTCCAAGTTTCAGTTGGCTATTAAAAATAGTCTGTGTTTTCTTGTTTTGCCTGGGCTGTGGATCAGGTCTGGGACATGCACATATGCAAGGGAAAGAGCTTCATATTGTCTTGGATGAATCCTGTTAACTGCCCTGAGAAGGCTCATTTCTGAGGAAGCCAGGACTAAGGGCAACTTTTGGTAGTAAAACAACTTTTGGTCTCATTTTTCTTTTTGGTGAGATAGGCCAGAAGGCTTCCTCACACACTCCAGGTTTTTATTTTAAGGAAAGGCTGGCCATGTGTGAGCCTGCTTTTATAGCATATCTATTCCACTGATGCTAATTTATCCTATTCTGCTGAGAGTGCTTCCTCCTCTGATGACTGCAGCATTCATAAACCCTCTAAAACACAGAGTTTCCTGGGGCTCACTTAGTTCACTTTCCTGTCGCTGCTCTTTACATGTTGTTCCCTACCAAAATTCTAACAAGGTGGATGCAGGTGTGTGCTAGGCTAGGAATTACTTTCTCCCCCTAATAAGTGGGAGTTTGACATCATTTAAGATCAGCTTCTGCTTGCTTTCCTGATAAGAACTGTTCCTTGCACTCACCATTGATCCTACTCCATATCTTGCCATTTCTTCTAAGTTAAGTATTTCTTCCATAGAAGAGGGGGACACAGAAAAAAATAATCAGCAATGAAAAAAGCCACAAAAACTTCTACTCCTTCACAACCATCTTAAGTCGGTAGCTTTCTTATCAAACCTCTTTACTATCACATTATGCAACATTTAAAAAAAGAAACCCAACCCTTACACTGTTCTATTGGTTGTGGTGTAGCACTGTAGAGCCCTTCACACATCCTGAATCCAGTTGGTTTTATAATTACTGAAAAGGAGGAAGAAATGTAATAGGCTAAAATGCATTGCAGTAATTAATAATTGAATATGAGTTAGCAAGTGGAATAAATAAATAATGTGGGGTGGAAATGGCCAGAAGAGAAGCCAGGGCCTGGCTGACATAAGTTTGAGGCAGTTCCACTTGGGTGAAAAAAGTTTAAAATGCAAAGACACCACTGGTTGTGTAGAAAGCAATAGTATGCTGGGGTCTATCACAACAGGTGTCTTCCTTGTTCTTAGCCTTTCTGTAGTCATCTGCTTTTGGTCACTGTTGAAGACAGGGTACTGGGCCAAGTGGGCTTCTGGCCCCAGCTGATCCAGGAGCTCTTACATTCTTTTGTCTTTAACTGGGCAACATTTTCTTTGTTTCTTTTTGTGTAAGGTGAGAAAGTCCATGTTTCAAGGACTTATTCACAATATGAAATTCCATTCCAACTCTGCCTGCCCCAGTAAGCACTGGCAGAGAGGTCCCTGAACTTGCCATATAGCAGAGCAGTGACTCTCCCCTTTGCAAGTGCAGCTGATACTCTTTGGAGGGCAGGATAGCTTATAAATGCACCCTGCCAAGGATGTTTATGTGACGAGACAGAAGTTTTGAAGTAAGTACTTCTCAAATGACAGCTTGAGGGACCAGCTCTCACTTGCCTGAGCTATGCAGTGTCTGAAAAACGATGGGTGAAATGCAGGGAGATGAAGGGGATGCTCTCTGTCAGCGTGGGGAGAGCTTCCTGCTGTGTGTGAGTGGTCCTCAGGCTTGAGTCCATTGAGGCACATCCACAGACTAATCAGCTTGCTTTTGTACAAGAACCTTTAAGTGTGACTAGTGAACGTTAATTATGCTCACTTTTGAATATGTATATTTTTTTCCTCCCATGAAGTAGTTCTGTTCATTAATTGGAGTTTGTTACCAGGCAACTGCTAAGCAGCAGAGTGGCAGATTTCTCAAGGACGAGAGTACCAGATGGAATTGAACTGAAACCCCAAAGCACCATCGCAGAACAGAAGGTAATTTGGCCATTAGTAAGGGGGTGGGTACAGTGGGGAGGGGGTGTCAGGTCATTAATGTGCATGATAAACGCTGTATCCATTTCTTCTCAGCAGCATTTTCACTCTGAAGTCCTGCTCTGTCATTGAAAATGATAGCTATAAGCCTTGAAAAAAAATGTGTAGTTTCAGGTTTTGTGCTTCCTATAAAAATGCTTGCATTTAGATACAACTCGCAATTTGTCCTTGTTATTGACCTGATATATACTGATATCAGTAGTTTCTGATGTCAGCCTATTTCTTGAAGGCTGTAAAAAGCAATGCTGTTGATTATTGTTTGTGTGCATTGTTGCTGTTTTAAAAAGTCTTGACCTTTTTTATTCCAACTTAAAGAGAACTACCTTGTACTAAAAAATATTACCAGAAGAGGGGAAAAACACTTTTATGTCTCCCCATTGGCTTAGCAAAAATACCTATCTTCTTATATATCATGTTATGGTTCTTTTCCAGCTGTAGTGTCTAGTAGAGACTTCAAGTCATGTGGATTTTCCCCCTGTGATAAATACTAGGGCAGAAAAGATGAAGACAGACAAAGCAGAACAATGTTCTTTGTGGTCAAAACCAACAAAAATAATTACAGTAATAAGACTTGCACTCAGCGTCAGAGCACTTCTCACATGTTGCTGAGTGTGCTCTTGTTTCACAGATAGGGAAAATAAATTGCTGTGAAACATGTTTTTCCCAGAGCTTCTTGCGTGAGCTGTGGCAGGGCTAGGAAGAAAATGGGGTTTTTTTTACCTCTGGTGTGATTTCTAAGCTTCAGACCAGAGTGGCATCCTTCCTAACTGGGACTTTTCTTTTGCCTCACCATCCTTGAGGAGAAAAGACTCTGCCTTTGGAGAAGAATTATTAATGGGGCAAATACAATATTTTTCTTTTGGCAAAACCAGCCCCGTGCCTTCCCTTTCTCCTGATATCCAGGCATTGGAAATAGGCTGTATATTTGGGCCAGAATTCAGAAAAGCTGATCCAGTTTCAGCAGGTTGTTTATCAAAGTCAGTACAATGTAGAGGCTTGCCTTGAATTCAGCCAGCTAGAAACTGCTTGAGTTTGATGATTTTTTTGCTTCAGTGTAATTCAGGATTCATTTTCTAGTGCAGGAATTGGCTCCTGTCACTTTCTATGTTCCAGTGCCTATGGTGGTCTTGTACCCCAACTGATCATGGCCAGGGGTAGATGCCTATGTGCTGTCCTCCCTGCTTTACACATTCCATCTTCCTTTCTCTCCAGGCTTCTAGCCATGTATTCCCAGCAGCTGATCTCTGATCCATATTTTGTGCTGTCACATAGAGAGATTGTGTGGTGCCTCACACCTTATGGAGTTTACAAGTATTTCTTTGAAGCTGGTGGGATCCTGTGAGGAAGTCTGCAGTACCAAAAATCATTGTATTGGAAATGCTGATACTGGAGCCTACTGAATGTCATCATTTTAGAATAAATCTTCATAATTCAGTAAATTGAAAGTAGCAATGAAATTAATTTTAAGGGGCTTTGAACTAAATGCAGGTCCAGAACAGAGAAGTAACTGCTTCTGACTGTGGTAAGCAAAGGTCAGATCTGTAACGTCGAGACAAGCCATTTGATTCTGTCTCAAGTGTCTCTGAGGATGAAGTTGCTTCTTTATCTGTGGCTCGAAGTAATGTAGATGAGGAACATTTGTGCTGGACTTCAGGGATGGAAGCCAGTGTTGATGTTTCAGGTGTTTGCCACACACTTTTGTGTGGCGTTAAAATTTTACTTCAATCTTTCCATAGGGTCTGTCTTTATGGGATGCATCACATGGAGCAACCCTCCCCATATGCCTCTTATTTATTGTCCTAATGAGCAGGAGTTGCACAGTGCATTGGAAGTATGCTAAATGTGTAGTTTAACTGTATGTTCTCATGTGCAGGATCAGATTTTAGGGAAACAAATTTCTAGCACCCAAGAAGGCCTCTGGAGCCTAAACAACCAGAACTATCTCCTGCCAGATCTCCTCCAGCAAAGTCAAATTTCAGACTCCTCTGTGAACCCACCAAAAGTGCCACTGTCGAGCCAGGAACCTCAGAACAAACCTCTAAATAAGGTAAGAGATAAATAACAGATGGAGTGAATTGTACCATCTTTTTCCTCCAGCCCCTAGGAGCCTGAGATTGTGTGCCTCTTAATTTAATCTATCCTGTCTCTTCCTATGATGAGATTTTTCACCACATCCCTTTTTTCTTTAAAAGTTTTATCTCGGGGATGGATAAAGCAATCTTGACCTCCCTAACAGATTTTATTGTTCGAGTTGTTTGCCCCCATCTATCTCTCTGTTCTTTTTTCCCTTTTTTCTCCCCTTTTACACAAGATAGAAGGGCTTTTATCCTCTGCTCCTTTACCTGTCATGTCAGCAATGCACCACTCTTGTCTGCCTCTGCTCATTGTCCCTGACTTTCTTCCATCCAAGTAACAGGCAGGAGTGCACAAGACCCAGGGCAGCATGTCTTGGTGGTCCCAAAGGGACTCTAACACCGCTGTGAGCACAGACGTCTTCTGAGGAGCAGTGACTCACTTGAGGCAGATAACTCTGTCAGGGGTTATGTCCTAAAGTCCCCTACCTGAGGCAACAGTGCTGCAAAGAGATTTGAGCAGTGCCCTGTTGCAGTCAAGACAGCAGGGAGTGATTCATGTGCTCTTCTGGAGACTGGTTATTGAGTGCAGTGCCCGGCTAAGTGTCCCGACATAACGCCCTGCTCAGGCCTCCTCTTCTGTCACAGAATTTATACCATATATCTACGGCTTTAAGACTGTTCATTGTGTCTAAATATGCCACATGCCATTTCTTCTGAATCTCAGAGATGCCACACTGCTGTGTGCTGTTTTCTCCCATCACCTTCCTGAAGCAGCTCTTGTTTTTCATTGTAGACCCCGTGCACTGAAAGCACACCTTCAAAGAGCAGTACATCATCTACAACATCATTTACTTCATTTATAGACCCTAGACTTCTGCCAATCACCCCTCCCACCAGTCCAGTAGGACCTTCCTGTAGTTCTCGTGAGTATGCTTTACCCTTCTTATAAAATATCACTCCTGGTTTCTGTTTTTGGAGGGAGTGGGGAGGGACTGTTTCTTGGAAATGGAAACTGTCAGTAACATATCCAGAAACTGAAACTCCATTTTTCTATGAATTTTCATTGTACTACTTCTGCCTTTCTTCCAGATGTGGCTTCTCTATGCTGCTGTGTTACTACCATGCTTACTCAGGAATGCCTGAGGAATTTTCCAGATGTATTATGTTTTCACTGACTGTGTAATGTTCCCAAGATGTTCTCTGACCCCTTTGGGGCTTCTTTCATTCTGCCATAAACAGGTCAAATGTGAGATGTAGCCAAACACCCGCATTTTTAATGATTGCATATGTCTTTCATCCAGCATCTAGTGCAAAACCTGAGCCTGCCAGAAGAGAAAATGCAAGGAAGGGCTCCGTTGTCAATGTCAACCCAACAAATATCCGCCCGCAGAGTGATAGTCCAGAAATTCGTAAATACAAGAAGAAATTCAACTCAGAGGTCCTTTGTGCTGCTTTGTGGGGTAAGCACAGAAGTACTTGGGCATGTGTGTGAAGGGAAGGCAGCATCCAGAGAAGCTGGCAGCATGTGCCGGGCAGATTGCACCTCTCCTGTCAGAAAGTCATGGAGCGGGTCACTGAGGAGATGCCTGCGTCACTCGCATGACGCTGCCTTCCTGGTACAAGATGGCAAACAGCTCACTTAGTTGCAAAGGATTTTGTGCATCATAATGGGGAAACATTTGATCAGGCACCAGATGGAAACTGTTTTTCCTGGGAGAGCCATAAATTGCAAATGTGTTAGTATCTTATGTAGATCATGATGCTCTTGTCTTAGCTGTGTGCAAGTACAGCTGACCCAGCGGTGAGAATCCAAACCTGAAGCCTGTTCCTGACGTGTGTTAGATATTCCAAGAATCTAGGGCAGGTCAGGCATCGGTCTTTCCAAAACCTTGGCTTCCTTAGTTCCTGCTGTAAGTGCTTAGTCAGAACCTCACTGAATCACCATTTTTACAGGGTCAGCTTCACATGGTGTGAAACCAAGATGAGTGTAGTCACACCAGTTTCGGCATCTGTAGACCTTGTTCCAGTCTCACACTAGCTAAGCACTTGGTTGTTTTTAACCATCTTTCTACTTCTGAAGAATAGATGTATTCTGTGGGACTCACCCAGCTTTTTACTCATCCTTGCCTTTTAAGCTTGGAATGGAAAATGAATGACCATTGTCCGAAGGAAATGTAGATTTCCAGTTTACAGTTTCACAGATTTTGTGCAATGTATGTTTGTAGGAGTCCAAGATCTTAAATTAAGACCAGAGCTATGCGGCAAGGTCTGTAATTAAACGTGCGTTGAGACTGAAGAGCACCAGGTACTTGTCAGAGCATTGCCAGTAAGAGGAGGTTACAGCAGAATACCCAATGTCATTTCTTTAGAACCTGCTGATTAGGAAATATAGCTGCCAAACACAATTTTCGACATCCTGTGATGTCAGCAACCCACGGGAGCCTTGGCTTCCTCGGGAGCAGTTGGATTTTGGATGGATTCACTCCTTTAATTTGGCATTTGAAAGCAATCCTGCAAAACACACGCTGTTTTCAGACAAAGGCTCCGTTTCCTCCTAACAGCAGCCCTTCTTCCCACAGGTTTGGTCCTCCTGTGGTTTGAGTGTTGTATTTGAGGAAAGAAGTTTGATTGTTTGGTTGTTCTTTTGAATTAGTAGAGATGGTTATATTATTTGGTTGAATCTCCTGTGTTGCCAGTGGAGTGGTGCTGGACTGGGACTTTTGCAGTGCTCACAGGCACTTTCCAAGGTCACCTGAGATGGTTTAGTTTGCAAAGCATTTACCTTTTTGTTTAAATCAGCATTGACTTCAGTGAAACTACTCATCCTTCAAGTTACATGGACGTATAAGTCTTCTGCTGGGTAAAAACTGTAATAGTGAGATCCTTTTTCTCTACTAATTTTTCTGTGAGGTCATCCACAGGGCAGCAGAGAAGTTATCAGGTGCCATTAAGTGAGACTAAATAAGAATCAGTTCTTAAAGCAGTGAACACTCAGTGGCCTTTGAATCATTAGGTGATTTATGCAATATTTTTTTCTGTGTGTCAATAGGAGTAAATTTACTGGTGGGAACAGAAAATGGATTGTGGCTGCTGGACAGAAGTGGGCAAGGAAGAGTTTATTCGCTGATTACGAGGAGACGATTCCAGCAAATGGATGTTCTGGAAGGACTCAATGTGCTAATTACTATATCAGGTTAGTTCAGTGTCTAAAAGCATCTGACCTGCATGGGGGTTGGAAGCAATTAAAAAGAAGAATTAGGTTATAAACTAGGTTGAGGAATTTCCTCTTACAGAAAATCACAGGACAGTTATTCTTGCTAATAGGAAAAATCTCTTGAATTTTTAACATTTACTTTCTTATTTCAGAGAGGCTTTGGGATATCGCATTACTTAGTCAATGTGTAAAATGGTTTATGGAAAGTATGAGGTGGTTCATATCCTTAAAATGAATTGATTCTCAGCAAGTTAGAGTTTGTCAGTCTCTCTGCTTGTTTCTGTGGTGTGTGAGCATGTAAGTGAAATTCTATTAAGATATCATTAAATAACTCCATTCTGTGTTCAATGAGATGTATGAGCAGTAACATGAGAGTGATCTATATTGTGAAAGCATTGGTAGCACTAAATGGAGTGGCTTCTGCAACCTCTGCTGACAGAGCCCGTGCTCTGCCCTGCAGGGTAATGAGGCCCTTATTCCTCATGGATGAGAGTGGCCACAAAGGATGCTTGGTACGTACCAAGGTCAGAGATGTAGGTCCAGCAAGGAATAACAGCTCCGTGTCTCCAAGCCAGACTCACTGTAGTAGGTGATGTTGAAGGCTTTGTCCTATATTGCCAGGTGCAGTTGCTTATGTGATGCAGTCTTTCTCTTCTAGAATAGCCTGTAATCCAAGACTGCTGTTGACCATATGTACTTACAAACTAAAGCAACAGGAGGACTGACTGAGATGAAAGATGACGAAGTATTTCTCACGTGGAAAGAAATCCAAAACAAAATAGCTACTTGTAATGAAGGTTGTCAGTTAATTAGAACTAAATGAGTTGCTTATTCAAAATGGCCATTGTAGGCCACACCTGTGTTCCTCCCTTCACATCAGAGTAATGCCAAATAATGTGATTATATCTGATAATACACACATCTATAGAAACCTATTCTTTGTCTTGAGGGAAGAGTTTTAGTCAGGCATAAAAATCTTGCATGAAATCACAAGGTAAGTGCAAATGTGCCAAATGCCATTGGATTGCTCTGGTCCAGTTCCTTTCTGCCTCTCACCATCACACAGGGCTTCAGGGCTTTTTTTTTTTTGCTGCTGGACTCTTCTTTCACCTCGATGAGGCACAAAGATCCACTGTACTCAAGGTCACAAAACTCTGGCTTTTTGTAAGCATGGAAGACTGTGTACTTCAATGAGTTAACGGGTTATGTCTCTCTTTTTTTCCCAAATCCTAGGGAAGAAGAATAAGTTGAGGGTATATTACTTGTCATGGCTGAGAAATAAAATTTTGCGCAATGATCCAGAGGTGGAGAAGCGGCAAGGCTGGGTGTCTGTGGGTGACCTGGAAGGCTGTGTACACTACAAAGTTGGTAAGGACTACTTCTTTTCCTTGGAGAGCTGCTTAATCATCCCTTTGCATCTCATGACACCAGCATTTTTTATTCAGCTCTGTTTGAGGATTTTGTTGGGCTAAATATCTTTGGGTTCTTACAAACCTCCTTGTTCTATATGGCAAATGCTTTGCTCCTTGGCATCCCAGGGAGTGTTTCTTCTCGCAGCAGTTGCTGGATGCTGTTGTGGGTATTCCCTGTGACAGATGGAAGAAGGGGGTGTGAGCCCTGGTTTGCCACTCAGTCATTATTTAGAAGTTCTGTAGTTCTGTAAGGTTTTAAGGTGGATATTTTCCACCTCTATGATATTCAGCTTCTCCCCAGCCCTGAGTAACTGCTAAGAAATTGGACTAGTAAATGTGCTAGTAAATGATACTTGTAGGATGTCCATAGATAGATTGTATGTGCTAGAATTCCTCCCTGTCTCTAGACCTAAATATACCTTTGTTGAAACTTACACCCTGGAAATGGTACTGTAGCAGTTGAAAAACTATCTTGCTTTTATTTGGCTTTCAGAGAGTTCATTCTTAAAGATGAACGTCAGTATTGTGATAGTTTCTGTTGTTTAACTGTGTGAAGAGGTGTGATGTATGATGAAGGATGGTATATGAAAGTGGCACTTTGTCAAAGTCACACAGAAATTATGTAGAGGAGTGCAGAAGGCACAGTGGCTGACTCTCATAAAAACCTTGCTTGACTCTCTTTTTCCTTTTGTATCTCAGCTTTAAAAGTGGCAAGGGTTAAAACAAAGAAAGAATGTGAAACAGATGTGTGTTGCTACTTTCTTTGTGATTAGAGCTATTCTACTTCAGTTGCTCATCTTTGGGTTTGGTGTGGCTTCCTTTTAAAAAAAAGTTATCCTAAAATGAGGCAAACATTTGGTTAGGAGCAAATATGTTTACATCTGACAGGCCACTCTTACTTCTTTGGCAAAACAGCTGCTGCTGGTTTTGTCTTGGTGAATCATCTTCTATCTTGACTTTTGGTTTTGCAGCCAGTTGTCCAGGTAGAAGTGGAAAAGGATGTGCTGTTCTGCATGTTGGTGGAGTTTGGGGTTTTTTCTTTCTCTGCTTATGTGAGATTTTCCTGAGCAGTGTCCATCCTTATCCACTCTTCGTGCCTCTGCTATATGTTTGGCCAGTCTGAATCACTCTTTTTGTAAGCAGCAAGTGCTGATGAAGCCCTCCTCTCACAGAAAACAAACCTTAACTTCAGTAGCCTAACACCTGCATCTTTTAAAAATCCCTGCCAGGCAGGTGCTGCATATAAAATGAAGGGTGAATGAGCTGGAATGCAGTATCCTAGCATTCTGTTTCCAAAGCAAATGCTTGTCTCTGGCAGAGTGAAAACAGAAATGTACAAAGAAGCCTTAATTTTCAATGCATGATTCTTCATTTATTCTCAAGGGCCCCAACATGACTTAATCAACTTAGAGAAACTGCTCATCTCTTAAGTACTTACTCATCTCAGAAACACGGGAGTCCTTTGCCCACACTAGCACATGGAGATTTAACCCCACACATGAACAGTGAAATGAAAATTCATCCTGCAGAATACAACAGAATTGTTCAGCCAACAACCACCACTCCTCCAAAAGAAGTTTATTCACAACCAGCAATGCTGGTGTGTGCTGACACTTCAAAAATAAAGTAGGCTGGCTTAGCTGCAAGGTCAAGATTTTTTTTTTCTGATTAGTAAGATGCATCTATTTTGTTTTCATATCTATGAAAAGCAATATCTAAATGTAGTTAACAGTCATGTGGCTTTACTGAGAATAAATTAACTATGCATTTGAAGTCAAGGTATTGTCGCTGGTATTAAACATTGATGTCCAGAATCTGTTAAAGCCTCCCTTGCTGGATAATGTCTACCTTTACAAGTAGTCCATTGAAATTATTTCATGTGATGAGATGGTCTTTGATTTAAGTGTCTGTCTGGTACCTAAGGAATTGTTTTTCTTGTATTACAGTAAAATATGAGAGAATCAAATTCCTTGTAATTGCTTTGAAAAACTCAGTGGAGGTTTATGCTTGGGCTCCAAAGCCTTATCACAAATTCATGGCTTTTAAGGTAAGTGAAACTTCACTTTGGTTCAGATGTATCACTGTGTCTCATCTAATCTTTTAATTTTTGCTTTGTATAATATTTATTTCTAATTAAAGATAAAATGAATATTCTTTTAAAGAAAAGTAGCTCATTTGACATACACTGGAGATGGAAGGCAAAAAACCGTCAGTCATGATTCTGTTAGATGTGAATAACTTCTTAGTGCTGTGCCACAAAGTTCACAAAGTTGATGCTGATTTCCCTCAGAAGAGTAGGAAATTGAGCATGAATGGTACTCAGCCTAATTTTTGCCCAGTTTGTTTCTAGAATCTGGAATTTTTTCAAAACTCAAGTGAATTATCCAGCTCTCCTTGCAGCTCAGTGGATGATGGATACTTAGCTCCTTAAACGTAACATAATATTTAACAAAAATAGATGTCAGCCTCTGGAGTTTTGAAAATTCTTAAGGTCATATATTTATATCTGTGAACCAACAGCTTTGTTGTATTATATAGTGTATTTTTCTTTTTCCAGTCCTTTGCCTCACTCCATCACAAACCACTGTCAGTTGACCTGACCGTTGAAAATGGACAAAGACTAAAAGTCATCTATGGCTCACTGGTAGGCTTTCATGCTATTGATGTGGACTCTGGATCTGTGTATGACCTGTACCTTCCAACACACGTAAGATACTCCAAAAACTTATGTAAACGCCTCAGTTCTTTGGGCTTTATATTGGTGATGATCAGGTTGACTTGTGCTGTATTTTAAAAGACAGGGTAGTGGAGTAATCATTGCATGCCAGCTAATAGAAAACTACTTTTCACATGCTTTTATAATACTGAAGTTCTGTTAAAAGGCTTTTATCACAATTAGAATATCAGTTTTAATGGTTTAATGTCAGAAAGCCTCTTGGATGGACAGTACTGTTCTTAACTGATTTATCCTGGAAATTTAGGACTTCTTATGCAATCAAAGACACAATAATATCTACATGTATTTAGGTGACTTTTACAACTGTCACTGTGCTTTTCAATCTTGCTAACAAGCTAACTAAATTTTCTCTGATTGAGCTGAAATTTGGCTCGGATTACAAAGACTGTTGCGACATATTTTAATATTGATCCACTGCAGGTGTTGCACCAACGAGTACCTGTAGCTGGAGGAACCAGGTATACATGTGCTCCCATGAATAATCCCAATTTATTCACCATGGAGCAACGTTGCATTTGTTTCACATGATTATAGATCCAGGTTCAATGTGCAAAATGTGACTTTTCAGTCATGACTTTGCAGAAACCCAACTTCCAGAGCAAATGAATTTGCTGATCTTACCCTTCAATTGCCCATGAAATCAGTCCTTAAATTAAAAAGAATTTTTACATTTTCCTCAGGATTTTCTAATTAGATTGTCAAGAAGTTGGCATGGAGATGTTGATTTCAGGTTGATGTGTACATATTGCATTGGGCTTCTCTACATTGAGGAGATGTTGATCTCTAAATTCTTGCCTAAACTCAGATAACAGGAAAGTAATTCCCCTGCAGAAGTGAATGACTGGCATGGGACTGTCCAGTATGAAGTATGTGCTATGCTTTTAATCTTTGTTTGTTTGCTTATTTTTTAGCTGTTGTAGGTAGTTCTTTTCAAAGCTGAGTCCCAAAACCCAGATAAGCTTGAGAGCTTAGGTCCAGAAGATTAGCAGGTTCTCATGGCTCCAGTTTAATGGGAGGCTCCTGGCAAGGAAATTTCTGTGTACACTTGGACACCTCCTTGAAGTCAACAGAGCTCCACAGGGGCAGAGTTAACTTACCTGGGTGCCATGGCCTCCTGCACCCCAAGGCAATGTGTCCCAAAGTTACACTGAGGAGATCTGAAGAAATCTCATTCCAGATCTGTATGTTGCAGCCTGTGCCCTGAACCCTTTTGGGTTTTAACTTCTTTTTCTCCACACTCAGCCCCAGGTTTTCAAACGAAATGAAAACTCATGCCTGCCATGGAGCCACTTGATTGCTCTGCTGCCCCGACGAGAGACAGCCTTCAAATTCTGTCAGACCAGTGTATCTGGTGGACACAGTGTTTGAGGAATGCTGTTACGTTTATAAAGGTCTCTTAATTAAAAAGTAACTTTTCCAGCTGAAACCATTGAATCACCTGCTAAAAGCTTACACTGTTTATTTCAGTGTTTAAGTTTTCTTAGAGGGTTTATTTAATCTGACCATTAGTAGATCATAAATCTCAGCATGGTGCCTCCATACCAACCCTGGAAGCTGGTTGCTAAGGAAGGTGAATAATGACTTGTCAAAAAGATCATTAGCATAATTGCCCAAGATAACAAAGGCAAAGAAAAAAGTGAACCTTCTTAGGGGCTGTGGATTTTCAACAGGCTGCATATATAATTATGTACCTAATGAGAGAGATTTCCCAAGTGACCATCTAGAATATGTGGGGCACCTTTAAGACCCATTCCATTTGTGTGTGCTCTTCAACCAAAAGTTAGCATATACTAAAAATATATTTTCCCTTTAGAGCCATAAACCTGAAATAAATCTGCTGCTGTAGGGCCTCTATCTTTTTCGGTATTTTATTATTTTTATTTTAAAGAGCATCTGCTAGAACTGGATAATTCTCTCGAGGAGCTTTGTGGTGGCAACAGACCAGACTTTAACAGGCTGACTTTAGATACTCTTGCTTTCTGGTAGCCTCTTTTCCTGGTTCCCCACCTCTTTCTTCATCTCTTACCTGCTCCGATCGCTCATGCGAGTACCAAGGCAACGCATTAAAATTGCTCTGCGACTCTGGATACCTGTGCTAGTGTTACGGATAGTTGTTGCGGAGGCACGGAGTCAAGTGGTTGGCCTGAGTGTATTCAGTTTGGCAAGTACAGCTTCAGTGCTTCTTTTACTGTTCATTGTGCCCTTACGGTGTGCATAAATGTATGTGCGTGAAGAAAAAGAGATCTGTGTGTTGCTGGCTTGTGAAAATTATGTAGAAGCTCCAGTCATATGCTTCCTATAAAATATTAATTGTCGTGGTTTAATTTACTATTTAGCATCCTGTTTTGAATAGTGTTTTAAACAAACAAATGCTTTGTTATTGTTTTTCAAGGCTGTCCTCTTTTTCTTTCAAAAATGCTTTCATAAAAACCCCACCTTCATGGTTGTATACTTAGAATTTTCACTTGGGACGTGTTGGCTTTTGGGAGAGATTGTAGTGCATTGAACAGCTGTTAAAATAATCTGTGTGAGTGAAATGCACTGTTCCTGTGGCATGCAGAAAATGTATGCGGAACAGTATTGACATGGGGAACTATTTTTAGTGAAGGATGTGGGAAGGGAAGGACAGAGAGTAGCTTGTATTTTGAAAGGTCCAGGTAACTTTTCAACTTACTGTAAATACTATTAAATTTACAGGTTTTAGCTTGTGAGGGGGGGTCAGGGACATATCATGGAAAGTGAAAGCACTGATTTCCTAGAATGTGGAAGCTTTTGTCTTTCCTCCATCTTCTGAAATTATTGTGAATTCAAATTTATTTCACCTTTCTTCTATTTATATAATGCGAGTGTTTTGTGAGTAAGTAAATATTATTGTGTCTCAGTGGCTCCATGGCTTCTTGAAACCAGATAATACTGGTAGATATGAAGTGAAATATTGACTGTTGATTTGTTTGCAAACCTACTGTCATATTCAAAGGGGGGAGGAGGGGAGAAAGCCTGTTTCAGAGGCTGGCTAGCGAACTCTACAGCCTTTCTGAAAACAGGCATTTCTTTCACTTTCCATGAGCCATAAGCTAGAGATTTTTATTGCTCTGCCAAGCTATTTAGATTGATGTTGTCACTAAAATTGCAGTCCATTTTCTGATATAAATCTTAGTAAAATATGATTCTAGATCCAGGGGACTATTCGCCCACATGCCATTATCATCCTCCCAAATACCAGCGGAATGGAGCTTTTACTCACCTATGAAGATGAAGGCATCTACATTGATATATATGGGCATTTCACCAAGGAGACTGTTTTGCAGTGGGGAGAAATGCCAGCATCTGTAGGTACGTATGAAAAATAGTACTTTATTAAATGTAAGATTCTGCTGCATGAAGCCTGACTACTTTATGAGGTTTGTATCCATATGAGAGTGGTTATATGGCACAAAAAGCAACTTCTGAGCAAACCAGATGTGTAAACAGATTTATGTACGCTTGTGGTAAGACAGCCAATGATTGCAATAGGGTCTTCCCATTTGGATCAGAGAGTTCATATTCTTGTCACACTGTTTATTGCATCATACCTTGATTATACAGACAAACTTCACTGAGGACGAAGCTTCACCACCAGTTTTCACAGAGAATTACATGAATTACAGAGGGGAAGAAAAAGGTATTCTTGTTTCCTGCTTTGATTGTTCATAGCCCATAGCTTTTTATGTAAAAATTCACAACTATAGAGAGGACAGTTACTGAAGAGGTTTGTAACTGCTGTCAAATGGCCCCTTAATTTCATCGCTTTAAATTCACAGTGCTGCCAGCCCAGGGTACTTCTAATAGATTCACAATTTCTCCATGCTTGCAGTTGGCTTTGTAGGAGGAAATTCTGATTGTATTGTAGCCAGGACAGCTGTTGGTTTCACCTTCCCTGGAGGGTTTCAAGATAAGTGTAGGGAAAACCAAGAACAACACAGGCAGATTTTTGTTTTCATTATTTGTTGCTTTTAATTTCTTTTCTGGCATCTTAAAACAAACATATGAACAAATGAAAAAGCCCAAGACACTTAGGTTGTACAAAAGAATATTATTAGCTTGGCAGAAACTGGATGCCACAGTGAAAAACTGAGGATGTTCTTTCTCCTTTCAGTTCTACCTGGGTAGTTTTAGGAAAAGTCTATTAAAATCAGTAGAATAATAGCCTGGAGTAAGTGCCAGGTGTGACATTTGTAGGGGCTTTTCAACAGTACTGAGGGCAAGAAGTCCACCTCTGGAACACAAATGGCTACAAGACAACTTATTTTTCAATAAAATTCAGCAACAAACTTGCTTCAGTTTCAAAAAAACAGCTATAATGTTATAAGCTACCTATATAACGTTTCCTTCCCTGCACTAAATAGCCTTATCTCCAATCTTCAGCCCATATTCAGAGTTATAGGGTGTAATTAAAATGTATCAAGTCAAATTCCATTTTTCATAGGAATAATGGTCTTTGATATGTTGAAATTATACATCCTCTCTGAATTAATGTTAGAAAAAACATAAGAAATAATCAATAATCAAAAAGCCATGGTAAGAAGAGTTATAATGAGAATTCATGAATGTTATTGGAAGCTGCACTGATGAATGCTATTGGAAGGAGACAGTGTTTTTGCGGGACGTGCCTTCCTTAGGCCTCACTAAAAGTAACAAGCTTACTTAACAAGAATATATTCTTTAAACTATGATGTCTTATCCACCTTATGGTGTGCATGTATGATGTATAATATGCAATTAAACTCTCATTAGTTTTTCCACATGTACTTCATTGGTTAGAACTCCTTTTTCCTGCCTTGGAAAGAAACAATTTTAAAATCAGCTGCATTTATATAAGCATCCTGCCAGAGATTAACCCTAATCTCATGTTTAATACTTTTTAAACCATGGATGTTATCTGTAACTATTACAGGCTTCTCTACTTGTATTATAGTATATGCTATGTCCTAAAGAGTCACTGTTACTACATAGTGTGTTTCAAAGGTGGATGATTTATAAGGAACAAAGGGCTTTCTTAAATCCTGTTTCAGAAAGAAGGGTATTACAAGAAGGGTCACATGGATGATTCCTGCTTGGAAATTTGCAGTTTGTCACTGGGCATTGATTGCTCTTAAAGCTTTTTCAGTTTATCTAGATAGTATTTGCATGAATGCCTCAGAAGTGGACCAGAGTGAACTTAAGTCCTTCCCTTACATGTACCTAACTGGCACTGAAGTGAAGAAGCTTCACCACTTTGGACCAGCTGAATATGTGTCATTTGTGCCAGTTAATTACTCTAATTTAAATCATCCTTTGGTATTCATCTGGCTAGGCATGATATTCTCAATTTCTCAAGGTTGATTACATCTTAATAGAAAGAATGCCATTTGGACATGCCTTTCCATGTGCTCATGCAGCTATTTCTCCTGTTCTTCAGCACACCACTATGATAATCATTTGCATGGAAAGGTATCAGTACAAAATTGCCTAAGCACATTTGTTACTGTATTTTAAGGCAGTTACATAAGAAGAGGATGGAGAAGATGCTTCTGAGGGTGGCATCCCGTCTGGTGAATTTTACTGGAGAGAAGTTAGGACTCTTGTCTATGTGAATAGTTTAGATTCTCTTTGTAAGTCAGACTAGAGAAACAGGCATTTATGCTGCTGCAGCAGCCCTTCTGGTATCTCAGAAATGAATTACTTTGCAACCTAAAATGTCAGTCTCTATGATGTGGTACAAGATTAATTTGACTTGTAATTGGAATCACATTTCCACTAAAAAAATTAACCCAACCTATGACTCAATGCACAACTAAAATTTTAAACAAAAAGCTTCTGTTAACTATTATTTTAATAATTGTTTCCCGCTGGTTCTTATTAATTTTCTTGATCCTTTGAAATTCTTGGCTCCAGACAAAACACTAAGTGTTGTGAGAGAAGTGTGAATAATTGGGTTATTTGCATAAAAAAGTTTCATAAGAGAGAACCCATTTTCCTGGAATTTCCAGACCTATATGAGACCTCCTGAAGTCTGTATGAGCTTATCTGAAAACTTCCACTCTGTGTTTCAGAGATAGAGGGGTCTTGTGTTAACCTCAGGGTACACTCTAGTCCCACTTTGCTTATTTCTTAATTTCTTTAAGCAATTATTTTGAAAGAAAACTTTTGTAGTTGGTAAGAATATCTTGACTACAAAAAATTAAAGAGTTCGTATTATAATTGATGGATTTAGGGCAGGGAATCTAAATATAGCTTACTGTCATTGTGTTTAAGTTAGGACCTCTGTGACCAATCCGTTAATAAGGAACCGGAGAGAGGAAACTCAGATCCTGTGGGAAATTAAAATTGTAGAAGTACTCTATCTATGTTTAATCTGAAAGATATTTCACATATGTAGGGCTAAATAGAAATATAGCTGTAATATTTTCTTTCTATAAAAAAGAATTAGAAAGGGTTTAAGAAACATCAAGTTAATAAGATTTGGGAGCACTTTTGCCCTTTTGTGTGGGTAGTGAATTATTTACAGTATGTAGTTGTAGAAGCTTGGCACAAAACTAGATATTCCCAGAGTGGGGAGCCAATAAAAGTCCTTATTTCCTTTGCTGTATACATATTGGAAACAAAAAGGATGTTATGTAGAGAAACAAACAGCATGACCAAAAAGTTGTTGAATTGCTGCCTCAGTGCTCTATCAGAATACTTTCCAGTTCTTGAAATAGTTGCTGTCCTGCAACTGTTTTTTCTACTGGAATAATTAGAGGAGTGAGCAACAACTGGGAGCCAGGAAGTTTTGGAACAGTGATGCATGGAAACATATTTGGGGTGGGGAATTATTTAGTCATAAATTTATTCCTACCTTGCTTGGGGTGGTTAGAGAACCACCATGCCCAATTAATTGGTCCATTTATGACTTTATTCAGCCTTAGGTTTTTTCCCTTCTTGATTTTGACTCTCTAGCCTCTCTTATTGTGTAAAAGTTCACCACAGCTGCGATTGGAGGAAGAAAAATACCCACTTCTATCCAGATAACATAAATAATAGCAGTAAAACTAAAAGAATTGCACAAGAGAAGTTGCTAACGCTTTCCTCAGTTTTCCTAACCAAAACTGCAGTGGATTTTAAAGCACGTGCACAGAAGTACGTGCAAGTAGTGCTAATCAAGTGATCAGCAGCATCACTGGGGAGCCCCAGGCTGGGTTTCAGCAGGAACAAGCTTTGCTACATCACAGGACACTGTTGGTATCTCTGCAGGTTATTTCCATTCCCAGTCCTCAACACCTATGCCTCCCTTCCATTTGTCTAAAAATATAATAACTTTCCCCAAAGAGTGGGAAACCAATAAAAATCATGATTTCAGGAGCAAACTGGGTTTGACTGAAGGGCCAAGGGGTTGTGTAGAAGTTTTCAGTTTTAAGATCTGTGTGGTCTCTAATAGCTAGTATATTTTACTATCAGAAAAGTCATCACTGAATATTCTCCTTTTAATATTTGTGCCCAGCTGCAAACTTGCCTGAAGAAATTTTCTCAAACACGTGTACAAAAGCAAAATTCAGTAGCTTTTTTTGCATTGAATTTCACCTATGTGCAAACTGATGGTCTCCAAAAAGGAATTCAGTAAAGAAGCATCCACTCTCTTTTACCCTGTGAAATGGAGTTTGATGATTCAGGCGTGCAAAAGTGGATCAGAGTCTTTTATTTATGTTTAGTTTGTTCATTTCAAACTTCTTGATTTATCTGGAATCAGTTATCAGGGGAATTTTTGAAGTCTCCATCACTAAACGTCTTTAAGGTCAGGTTAGACAAACAAATGTCAGAAGTGATACTGAGGTGGCAAAGAAATACGGATGGAAGATAAGGTGCATTAAGGTCCTTTCCTGCCCTATTTCTGTAACGCTAATCAGAAAAGCCCGATGTTATGATATTTTGCTAAAAGCTGGCCTGATTCTGCTCTCATGCAGAGATCAGTTGGGAATAACTGCTTAGGGCAGTGAGCCAAATTCAGTACATGAGATCAGAAAAGGGATTCTTGGAGAGAAAAAGTTTACAAAAGAAAAGAAAGGTTAAGTAGGGAAGAGAGATTGTACCTGGGTTCTGAGGTACCAAGTGCACTTGTCTCATTCAGTCTGTGAGTATGCTACTGGTGTGAAACTGGGATTTAGCCGAGGCCAGTGACACTTCAGAGAAATGGATCAAATATGGCTTGGAAATTCCTTTCACCTTTGCTATGCCTGTCAGCCATTTCCCTTTGAAAGAGTCACTTCCATGAATGGGAGCTCTACTCTATTAATAAACAGTGTAAACAGGACATACCAAGCCTCACCCCAGGTTTAGAGCAGTGCTAATGATGTCACAATGTCAAGAAATTGATTTTGAGCTCACTTTGCTATATGAACTTTATGGTATATATTCTTTGATGTCCAGGGAGTAATGCTTGTGTAAATTGTGAAACAAGAACCACAGCTCATGCACAACTGTAGGTCTTTCAAGATATACGATAATTTGGGTGAAGCAGTGGATATTCAGGTAACCCTGAATGTCAGTACATGAAGCAATACTGGCACATCAGGCAGAGTCAGTATATGGCTTTTCTGCTGAGCTATTGTCCAAAGGACCTGAGTGGCTAAGCCTAGGGTTGCTAGAAACCAGTACAATCCTGCTTTGTTTGTAATACAAACACAGGTATATGTTGCCAGCTGGAAGCATAGGATATTTTTATCTAAAGCTTGTTGAGGTGGAAAGTGGCCTCAAAATAACTATTCCTAAGTCTCTTGTGGACTAGGAGCATTTGTTCTAGAATAAGACAACTTTATTCTGAGTATCTAATCTGCTCTCAATTTATTTCACATTCAACACTTGTAAGTGCTGCCACATGGGAAGATTATCAACACTCAGTACTGACCTTTGAATTCACAGCCTGCTATGGTCCAAATTAATTTCCATGTATAGATAAATCCTTATTAACTGGACAACTGCAAATGGCATAATGGGGCCTTTTTGTTGGTATATTATTTCACAGATGCAATTTGAGAAAAAAATTTTTGATTCTGCTACAAGAATAAGTTACTTGTACTTCAACTGAAATTTGTGACTGTCAGTTGACAAGTTCTCAATATATTGGTCGGCCAGCAGAGCATCAGTGGATAAACTTGGTGTATCTGTTTTATTGTGTTCCTACTGTAATTGGAGATCAGATGTCTTCTGAACGTATCAGTAGTGGTCCAGTCATCTAGGGCTTTCTATCCTGCATGACCTAGAGGTTGCAACAGAGCCTAATTAAGCTGTTACTGAGAGCTGCAAGCATGCTATCAAACTGAAATCTGCCAAAGGCATGGATACAGCTGATACAGATGCAGCATATTGACAGCTTGAGTGCAGATTTCATGTGGTGGAAAAGGAGACTCATGAGTGGATTAGGTCTTTGTTGCTGGACTTGTATGACCTATTAAATAGCATAGCCACAGAATGCTTTCATGCTGTTTGTATATATCCACTTGTCTCGCTGTCCCACCCTCCAGAACCACAGTGGGCCTGTCTCCGTTGTGTTCAAAGGCAAAATCTGAGAACATCCATGTGGTGTCAGTTGTTACAAAAAATAGCAAATATCTGAGCATTGCATCACTTGTATCTTCTTGACTTTATGTGTGGTCTGGGCTTACGTTTTTAGATACTACCTGCATATTGCATGGGTGCTGCCTTGGTGCTCATCGTGCTACTGCTGCAGTGATTCAGAAATGTTAAAGACAGTCTTCCTTGCGGCCTGCAGCTGCAGTGTCCTGGTGCACAGCCTAGGAACTGAAGCATAAAGAAAAGATTTACAAGTGTATCGATTTGAGGCGTTTGATTCTTTCAAAAATGCCCCCACTTATCCTCAGTTGCTCACTGCTGTTTTGCTTTTCAAACAGGATGGTTTCTCCCTCTTACTACATGACTGGGATACTGGGAAAGAATTTTCTTGCGCTCGTCTCTAGTGACAGGGAGGCCTTCAGTGCACACAAAGAATAACAAAGTACACTAAACAGATTTAGGAGAAACTCCTAGACTTTGAGGGAACTAAAATCACAATGTTGTGGCCAAACCATGCCTATTTCCAAGGAGGTGTAATTTTCATACAATTGTTTGGACAACAATTCTAAAGCAAGGATTCCAAGTTAATATTAAGGCAATAGCTGCTAGAAGGAGGATATACAGTCACTCAGGTATATTGCCTGTATTCTTTGCTGCCTAAAGCAGGGTCACAGATTGTTGCTTCCTGTATCAGTGTGTACTGAAAGTTTAATTTTTAGACAGATATCTAAATCAACATGGAAGGTTTTAAGGAACAGACAGACAATGCTCACAGCAGAAATGTAGGGCAGGCAAGCACTATCCACTGATGTTAAAAATCAGTCAAATGCACACATTCCCTCGGCATCTTTTCAGAGCACCAAAATCTTCAGACTAATGAAATAACAGTTCATAGTTGAGCAAGAAAAAGAGATTCTGAGCATTGACTATCAATAGAGCATAACTAATGTGATTTTACCTTAGAAGCCCATACATGGACTAATCAGAGAGCTTTGAAACTGTGCCTAATTTGAAATCTGTAGTGTGAACTCCTTCATCAATATTTTGATTTCTCATCCAATTGCCAGATTTAAAGAGTAAGCTTCCATAGTGCTGGAGTATCTTCATTTAGTTTCAGAGATATTGCACATAACCAGTGATAGGAAGACAATAGCTAAAGACAGCAAATTTATCATGCCATAGTCTCAGATTCAAAAGTATTTAGGTTTCAAACTAAGCTGAACTCTGTAGTAAATATAAACCCAACTTCCTAATGGGAGGGTATGGAGAAGACAGCATCAGGACTTCTCTTGGACACGTACAGTGAAAAGGATGAGAGGCAAAATGGCCACAAGTTCCACCTTGAGAAATTCCATCATTAGGAAGAAATTTTTCACCTTGAAAGTAGTGAAGCATTGAAGCAGGGGCTCAGAAAGGTTATGAAACATCCATCAGATCATGTCTGGACAAGGTCCCGAGTAACATTGTCTAATTTGGCCCTGCTTTGGTGGCGGGGGTTAAACACGATTCCCTTCAGAGGCTCAGAGGTTTCCTCCAGCCTTAACCTAGTGTACTTAAAATTTATGTCCAGAGTCTAAAATATGTCTGAGAGGAAAAAATGAAATTTAGTTACTCTTCCCAAGGCTTTTTTTTGTAAACTTAAAATACAAATAATTCAGAATATATTGTTATCAAAGAGAAACGCTTAAGATCCATAGTGACATAAATGAGGCAAGAATCAGTCTTTCAGCTGTTAAATAGTATCAAATCTTCTCTTTTTTTATCTTTTAGCTTACCTTCAATCTAATCAGGTAATGGGCTGGGGAGAGAAGGCGATTGAACTACGCTCTGTGGAAACAGGAAATCTGGAAGGAGTATTTATGCACAAGAAAGCACAGAAGCTAAAATTTCTATGTGAAAGAAATGACAAGGTACAGAGATGACTATGGTGTGGGGATTTAGCAAAAATGAGTGATAGTTGACTGTGACACTGAAGATCATTTAATTTTTGTAACTTTGTTTTTGCATTGGTCACTTCTTACCTTAGGATAACTTCCCCATTCAAAACAAATGTAGTGACAGACCCCACAAAGCACTCTCTACGGCTATTTCTCACTTTCACACCCCCTACTTTATAGTTCCTACACCACGCAGCCTTAATCAGATGTGATAACAAATACAGACATTCCCAACTGGCCAAGGCTCCAGCACAAGAGTTGTACTGGGGAGGGCCAGAGCGCCAGCGCTGATAATGCCCAGCTCCAGGGCTGCCTCTCCTGGGCTACTGAAATTACAGGCGATAGAGAGCAGCCATCACAGGAAAAAAAACAATGCTCCCATATTCAAGATATTGCAGGCAGTACAGTATGGATAATCAAGTACAATTTCTTGCCTATAGTAGTTCATAATAAATGTTCTGTGAAACCTGCTTAGTGCCACTTACATATTTAGAAAACTGGGGCCCCAATGCTGTTTAGATTAATTATTTTAAAATGTTCTCTTGTGTCTTTCCAAAAAAAGGAAAATACACCAAAAAATATATCCCAGTTGTACCACAAGCACAGTGGTTTCTCATGAGTTTAAAGTTAAATTGTGATACAGCTATCCTTATATTTGGGGCTGTAGTAATCTCTCAGATTTCCTGTACAGGAGAAAATATTCTCATAAATGTGAACTAACAGTAGCATCTCTTTTTCATTTTCTTTTTTTTTCCCCTTTCAAGGTGTTCTTTGCATCTGTACAGTCAGGAGGCAGCAGCCAAATATACTTTATGACTCTTGGTCAAAATGTATTATTCAACTGGTAAATCACATCAAGATGAAGGATGCTTTGAAGTTCCTTGTAGGTAGCAGTGTAAAATGCTTGGAGGTAATATACACAAATTTGCACTTTTTAACCTACAAAAAAATCTTGTCATTATTAACTTGTCAAAGCTGATACTCTCTCAGTTTGGGTAGAATTCCATTTCTCTGTCAAAGTATTGCAAATGTGTTTAGTTTGTTTTCTCAAATATGTTGCAAACTGAGATTGTAGTCACAGTGTTAGGAGAGAACAACTGCAATGAAGAACATAGCCAATACAAGAAGCTCCTGTATTCTGAAAAGCATACATTTTCTTTTCACAGATGATGTAATGTTATCTTGAACTGAAGTATTTTTCTTTTTTTTGGACAGCAGCATCTGTAGGTAGATACAAAAAAGCAAACAAGTTGGGTCACAAGTTGGTAATCTACTTTATTTTGAATTGTGCAAGTCTTTTCTAATCAGTGAAAGAGCAATTCTTCATGCTGGGGCCTAACACAGGATGGGATGCTTGAGGGTTTGTATCCTCGGCGAGGCAAGCAAGTGCATTTCACTGCAGAGTGGTAAAAGCAGCTACTTCAAAACATGTGCCCCTTCTGGTAGATGTTCCAAAATGCAGGTGGTAACTTATCGGTTCTCTCAGGGCTGGATGCCTGAGCCCATAGACACAGTTACTGTAGAATGTGTTTGTAAAAATAAGTATTACTTTGTCAGAATCATATATGCATAAGGCATTCTAGACCTGAACCTGTAACTTTTACTGAAACATGGGACCCACACATATATGAGTTGATTTAAAGGCACTACCCATGTACATAAGGGCACAGGATCAGACACCTTCTTTTCTTCCCTTCTTGCTCTTTCAGCGTAACGTCTTCATGTATTTGTGTGTAAATATATCTTTTCACGATGAATGTTAAGATTAACAAATGTATTCTTAATATAGGTATAAAAATATCCAAAGAGTAAATCTACTATAAATAGAAAATATAAATAATTTCAGGTTCTTTCTATGCTAATTACATCTAAATAAACCTGCATCCACTAGTGTTATTGGTGCCAGTGTTTCTGCATAAACTCTGTTCTCAGGGGCTTGTAACTTGGCCATAAAACTATACAAGTATAATATATATATATACACACTATATAACTATATACTATGATTAAATTGTAGGGTTTAATGCAATCCTCATTTAGCTGATTTTTGGATGTGCTTTGAAAATGTAAGGCATCAAATATGTAAACCAAACGAGCTCATTCCAGACATGATACAGTATGGATGGCACTGTAGGCAAAGTGAAATCGCTAGCTACAGTGTTTGAAAATAGATATTTTTTACTTGAAATATGTGATACTGAAAGGTGCAGGGAAAGTGCATTGGAATATCTGGTTGTCTACCTCAAGGATGATGATTCAAAGTTGACTAAGGGGAGAAATAAAGTTGCTAAAACTGGTAGCTGTTCTGTGGAGTGTGTCAGGTTAGGCTAGGGCTGGCAGTCATGCTGTGACTGACGGGTGCTCAGACCACAGCCCTCAGCTCCAGAACTGGTATCCTTGTAGATGTCAGCAGAGAATCAAACTAGGGGCTAATCACTCTTCCCCCGCTTCCGAGTCGGCACCTTAACTGCTGCAGGCATGTCTGAGATGCCTACGCTGTTGCTGTCAATGTTCTTTGCTATATGGAAGACTGCACTTTCCAAAGTTATTAACCTAGCACTTTTCAGGAGCACTAGCTTATCTCAAAATGTATAGTGTTTTTTATGAAGTATTTTCCTTTTAAATGTTTTAACTTACAGAAAAATAAGCCTAAAGCCATACTAAAAAATATATGCAGTTAAATACTCGAAGTGGTTCTTAGTGTATGCATGCAAGTAACCCTCTTGTGTGCAGACTTAAAATCTGAATGGTAAACTGTGCTCAGGCAGAGCTGTTTGAAAACAGGAGGTTTGTAGTAATGTTCCTACCTGTTACCAGTGCCAGGACTGGGGCAAATGAGCAAAACAGGCCTTGGCTCCCTACACTACTGAACACTGGATTGTTTTGTTTGACTTTCACAAAAAAACCCAAACCAAACACCAAACAAAAAACCCAAACCTGTAACAGAAACAGAGGTGAAAGTTACAGGCAAAAAAATAATTTGTAGACAATCAGAAATACAACTTACTTGCTTTTGACTTAAAAGTCTAAGAGACTGTGAAGAAAGAACAGCTTTCATTTTGTACCCAGTAGGGGTCCAAAACGCGCTTGCAGAACTGCTCGTGCTATAAGCAATCCATGATCCAGGCTGCCCTAGAATATTTTTTAAAGCATGCTTATCTCTGCAGCCTCTGCATTATATGGGCTGCATATGAATTCTTTCCTCACCCACTTTGGTGTCATCAGGTAGGAGGCAGATTTTTCCTGATGCTAGGCACTAGGTAAAAAGAACTAAGCAGAGAGCAGTGGGAATTTAGAACAAACCTTATCAACAGATTAAAGAAGCAAATGTGATCAAACTTGTTTAATATTATTGTAACAGAGAAGCGTGACAGTAAGTTGACACACTGTGACGATGTTTAGCTCAATAATAAGAGAGGGAAGAAAAGCAGCAAGTTCAAGAGAAGGAACATGCACTATTACACCAAGAATTTTCAATTTTTCATTCTGTTTCCTTCTGTTAGCTCTCTTTTCTTTCCAGCTATGATCCGAGGCAGTGTGTTGGATTTGCATTTGTCACTTAATTCCAGTGGTTTTACATGTAAGCTGGGTTACATCTATGTGTAAATATGGAAGCAATGAGACCCTTAGAAGTGAATACTTTTAAAGGACTTAGAAGTGGGATTGTACATAGCAATAGGAACTGGATGCAACAAGACTGTGGCATTTTCTCTTTATCAAGAGAAAATCAGAATGGTTGAAGATGAGAAAGAGCCCAGAGATGTTGAGAAGATTAACAGAAAAGTGTGGAAGTGACTGAAGAGGAGGGAAAAAGTGAAGAAAGTATACACGAGTAGCCAAAGGGGAGGGAGTAGATGTTTGGAACAGTGTATTGCTGTAGGAGGAATAAAAGAAAGGTTAAGGAAAAGAAAGTAACAAAAAAAAATGGAAACGTAACTGGAGTGACCAGGTGGTCTGAACGTGGAATGGAGTGTGTTCTGAGTGACTGCTCAAAGCAGAAGTTCAAAGGCTGGAAGGAAAAAAAAATTCCAGAGACCCAAGTTTATCACGACATAAATTAAACTATGCAAAATGTGTATCAGGTTTGTAGTTTCATTTTGTGATGTGTTTCTCTACCTGTACCCTTTCACTAACTGTTAAATCCAAGGAGTTAACTGCTTAACAATGTCTTTTTCTAGTGATGCCACTTTGATGGGAACAAATGCTAAAGGGGCAGAAGGGCAGACTGTTAAGGATCCATGACCATAATCCTAATAGCAGGTGGTGCTCCTAATGTTATATTTGCCAAACAAGGCTGCGCTAATACTAAGCAAGATAGTACTGTATGTGCCTGCTTTCATTTTAGGAATGGTGAACTCTACTCTGCAGCCTGAACCATGACTTTAAAACCTGGGAACAACGCGAGCTATGTACTGTACATTATGTATTGTTCCCTGGTGTTGAAACTGTACAACTGAAACAGCAATAAAAAAATACTCTGAAAGTCAAAACTAGTATTGTGCTTGTAAAATTCTGTTATAATGGCATAAGCTATTGTAAAAACCATAGAAGGTTTTGTTATTGTTTTCCAAATCCCGTAAGTATCCCTAGGGAAACACCTGCCTCTGCCTATAGAGACAAAATGAATCTATTTCCTTGCAGAAGCTAAAGATGTTGAGGTGACAATGTGAGAGCTCAGCCTAGACAGAGTGCTAGTAAGGGTGCTTGCCAGCGCTGTCTGTGGGTGCTGCTAATGAGCTTCACAAGTGAATTTCTTTGCTTCTGCCTTTCACTTTACACAAAAGCCCAGTGGGATGAAGGCAGTGGAACTACAGCGAAATGACAGCTGCCAGTCCTTGATGCTACAGGAACTGGCTTTTATGCATGTGTGCCAGCCTGAATGCCAGGTTAGCCCTATTCACTTTTTCTCAGGTATGTTCATGCAGCCTTTGTTGCCGTATATAAAATTTATTGCTATATATCACAAGAAGTGACAGCACATTGTAGCTGTACCCACTTATGAGCAAGAAATAGGAAATCTGCCGTTTATGTCAGTGTTGGGAGTTGGAAAGTGTGAGGGGATGAGGCAAGATTTCTCTTAACTTTTTAAAATTAAGAGTTATCTTTCATCAATATTATATCTCTTTTAAGCTAGCAGACCACGTTCTTTGAAGTGTTTGATGTATGGAGTGGTATCTGTATCATAAAAGATATCATGGTTGCTTAAGTGAGAAGATAGCTTAGTTTTGCCAGTCATTATTGTTGTTTCCACCAAAGGTTATTGCTAAGCCTCAATAATACAGTACACCTGGATTATTCCACACTGGTTACTTGCAATGAGTTTCACTCCCCAGCACAAGAGGAAATAATAAGGCCTGAGTTCCAGTACAATTTTGTCTGTTGGACAGAAGATTCTATCTCCTTTTTTATTTGCAACCTCCTTTAAAATCAAGAATAACTGTAGTAAAAGTAGAGAAAAGCAAGAATGGACCAATGGCTTTACTTTGAAAAAAATGTAGTGATTCACATATGCATCATTAGTGGATTGGGAGATGCCATTAGTGTCATATTACAGAAAACACTTATCAAGAAATAAAAAGTATTGTCTTCTAGAACCAGCATGAAAAATCTTGTTCCTTGTCCCATATATGTGAAAAGAATTGCAAGTAAGGATCCAAAGGTTTACTCTTTTGAAATGATCCTTTATAGTTTTCTGACTGTAGATCTGTGTTATCTTGCCAAAGGTTAGTAACATGTACAATGAGAAACGGTGATTTTAAGACCCACTTTTTCCCCTTGCTTCTTAAATTGTCAGATTTTTCAGAGCAGGCTGTAGTTTCCGTCTTCTGTATCAACTATTATCAGTTCATTTTTTTCCCCTTAACTTTAGCGAAGATGGTTCTGGACTTTAGAGGAAAAATGCTAGGGACAGTATTTGTCTTGTTCATGTTTGTTTTTACAAAAAAGACAGAAAAAAACCTTCTCCCATAACAAAAAAGCCCCACAGACAGGTTTTTCTATTAAAAAAAAGTTTTAGGAACCAGAACTTGGAAGTTGACCAATAAACTGCTTTTTCTACCTTTTACTGTGCTCAGTAGGCTTTGGTAAGAGGTTCTATCTCCCAGACTCCGAGCAGGCATACTGCCCCAGCCTGAATGGCCAGGTCAGAAAAGTTTTCCTGCGATTGCAGTTTTGGGCCCAGACCACATTATCCAGCCAAAAAAAGCACTAAAGGTGGTGTGAGAAGGGAAACGGCACTGGTTTAAACCTGAACAAGAGACACCTGAGAGAAATCTACAGAGAAAGTACAACTGTACAAAATGCCCAGAGATGAGAGCACATGAAAACAATTCCAAATCTAACCTGCAGTTACCCTAGGTTTGGGGGTTGATCTACCTGTCTATACTAGTTGTGCTGGTTTCTGCTGGGATACAGTTAATTTTTTTCCTAATAAGATGGCAAGCATACAAGAAACAGGACAGGGACACAGCTGGGACAGCTGACCCCAGCTGGCCTATTGATATTCTGCACCATGGGGCGTCATGCTCAGTATTTAACTGGCCAGGGTGGGGAGGAATTGCTGCTCTGGAGTGGGGCAGGCATTGGTTTTCTGGATAGTAAGCGGATGCACTGGGTATCACTTGCTTCGTATATTCTTTTATAACAATAAATTGTTGCTATTGTTATTTGTCTCTTTCTTTGCTGTTCTACTAAACTGTCTTTATCCCAGCCCATGAGTTTTACTCTTTCTTTTTGATTCTCTTCTCCAGCGCCACCAAAAGTGAGCGAGCAGCTGAATGGTGCTTTTGTTGCTGGTTGGGACTAAACCAGGATGCTAGTACTAAAATGTGTCTTTATCTGATACACTAAGCCTGATCCCTGTGGCACGTGCTGTAAGGAATGTCACAGGAGGTGTTCCATGGGCTAGTAACTAAACTCTCCCCACCCCTCACTCATGGGCATTGACTGACGTGCAGGTAGGCAGCACATCCATTTAATCCATAGTGGTGGGTAATCTCATTCTACCCCTAAATATAGGAGTATTCTGTGGCAAATACTGACTAAATAAAAATCAAACTGGGTCCAACTATGGCATTCATTTGTGTGACTACTCAGTAAAATTCAACTAACTTAACAACAAAATAAAATTAATCTTTCTCTGATTATCCTTGTTCATGATCCTCTTCTGCTCCCCATCCTGAGTTGTTCAATTAAACTACTATTAAAATAGAAGGTTGCAAGTTTCTAGAAACTGAACCCACCTGGAGACACCAGAGGACATGCTGGACTGCAGAATTACTTTCTGACGTCAACAGGTAAGGCCAGGCCTCAGCTTGCCCTTTCTTAAGGTAGCAGCTAGGATCAAACTAATACACACACACTTCATTCCAGCCCTAGAAACAGAATTCTAAGTCTGAATATGTAAGGTGCTGCACAACTCAGCATCTTGGTGCCAAAAAGAAGTAGTGACATGGCCACTAAACCTTACCCAATATAAGAAAGAAAGCAACCATTTATTCAGAATCTGCAAGGAGCCAAAAAAAAGGCAGGAAGGGTGGCATAAATTAACAGGCACTAATAAGGAACATAAGAGAATTCCTCTCTCCCTGGCAGAAACTGCCCCACCTTAAGTACCCCGCAAACTTACTGTAACTTGACAGTAGAATTGCCCTGATGAAGTTGTATTATTCATGTTGCACCTAAAGACAGAGAAAAACAGTTTATATCTCACCACCATAAAACTCACTTTTGCAAACAAAACAATGCCAGTCCAATGTCAAAGCATTTAGGGTTTTGCCTCATAATAGGAAAAAAATAAAATATCTTCTTTAGTTTACCGTTTGGCAAACAGTAAAGCTAGGCAGTAAGATACGGCTACGCACACACAGTGCAACATACATAACACATCAAACAAACTGTAAATACCTTTGTATTCTCTAATGGGACTGGAGCTCAAATGAGATGGCATTTTAATTTTTAGCTTTGTTTTACATTTAAAAGTAGTTGGTTTCATGGTACCGAATTGCTCTGCAATGAAATTGTTTCTCCAAAGACGATCATAAAAGCTAGCTTACAAGTTCAGTTTCATGTTTAGACAGCTGTAGTTAAGTTAAATGAAACATGAGCAAACCTGCAATCTATGTAAAAGACTTCGATAGTCTAAAACCTGCACAATAAATCGAGGTTTCACATAACAAAAGTGTAAGAGATCTTCCTGCTGATAGCCCACCACTTTCTTAAACTGCTCCTCAAAGTGCATAGAACTGATTAAAGGCCACGAGGATGTCTGCTGGGTAATCATCTCAAATGTTATGTTAGCATTACTTAATCGCTTCCTGTTATTTTCTAGGTTGATCTAACAAAAGCGCTTAGGAGATAATGGTGAAATATAGTAGAAAGGCTTTTCTATCTTTTGCTAAACACTTTGTGGCGAACAACTGTGTTTTACAGTAAGCTTTATAGTCCTACACAATAGTTTGGTTGGTTGGTTTGTTTTAATCTATAGCATCAGCTTTTATGCTTCTGTGTTTTTCATTTCTCTAACGTAGATGAAACCTAATGTTTAACAGAATGTCATAACATCTTCCTATGCAGCACAGCCCATACCTGACTGGCATTGCTATAGAGGCTAACTCCTGTTTCTCTTAAGGGGTGTTGTCCATAAAACTTGAGATACTTGGCTGCTAATTATGTTTGAGAATTTGAGATGACATATTGATTAACTAGAGGTCAACAATGGTACAGTTCAGCTCGCTTAGCTATAGGTATGTGAAAAAAAAAAACATAACATCTTCAACGAGCTTCTTGCATGCCCCAATGGAACAGTGTCAACGTAACACGCTGAGCTCTCAGTTTTTGTGACTCTCATACAGCCACCTGCTGATGGCTCATCACCATTCATTATCAATTCTGCAAGTGTTTCTGAACTTCCAGTTTCTAATACAATCACGTCAGTTCCACTGGTCAGGTACAGCAGGGAAATCAGATCTAGAGCAACTCAGAGACGTAACCAGTTCTTAAAACATGCTGTTGACATGCCATCAGCAAAGGAGATTCACCCTGTTCCAGTTTTGAAATTAGTATGTTAGCTAGAACTCTGCTGGTGAGAAAGGAAGTAACAGAAGCAAGTTCCTAAGAGAGGGTCTGAAACTGCAATGCATACAAATTTATCCAAAATTATAAAGTATTAACTCCACTGTTAGTCCATATCAGTCCATTATCACGCCACAAAAGCAACAGCTTCATAGTTTTCATGACTGAAACCACAGTGACTTACAATAATAAAAATCCTGACAACAAATGTGCATGTAACAATGCTGCTATAAATAAAATACATTTCCACTGTAAGTCATATTATGAGAACAGACAAAAGTGGAGAGAACCTGGGCACAGTCCAAAGACTTCCTCATTATACCTACAGATTCATTTAATAGCTGGAAAAAAGCCTACACCACAGCTGTCTGGGTAAGGCTTGTATGTGATGTGAAATCACATCCTCTGCAACCTCAGTAAAATGGTGTTTGGTCATGTTATTTTTTTTTTAAATTGTAAATGTCATTGTATCAGCCCACACAAGAGACCATGTGCTTACTGGGAAAAAAAGACACCACCCTGCAAGTTTTAATCAATACCTTGGCTTCAACATAAACATCAAAAATGACATTTAAATTTTCTCACTACGGAGTGCACTATTATATAAATTCATAAACTCATACCATTCCTAGGGCAGTCTAAAGGCCAGAAAAGGCCTGGGTTTTATACCTCCTTGTCTAGTTTTTCAGTCTGTTTTAAATGGTTCAAGCAACAGATTTTCCCAACTTCCCTAAGGCAAATGCTGCATGGTGGCAAAGGCAGCAGACTTAAGAACACAACCATTCCTAAGCTGTGAAGTTGGAGACTTGCTTCTGGCTCAGCATATGAAGCAGCTCTGCCTCAGCTGCAGCCCCACTTCAGCCTTCTAGATTTCCAAAGGCTATCCAAACTAGTGACACTGCATACTGGAAACTGCTTGTCTTCCTTTTCCTGCCTCTTTATCTTTACCCCTCTCTCCTCAATCTGTCCCACTGCTTTATAGCCTAATATTTCCTCTGACAGAAAAAAAATCCCCATATATTAGCAAGTGCTAATAAAGTATTAAACACAAAGTTCTTAATCCTCAGAAGCGTTATTAATATGGTAAGTGATGATGGTATCACAAGGTAAAATAGGATGATCTTGACAGGAGCAATGGGATGAGAATCAATAACAAAAAAGTAAGGCCAAAGACTTACAGAACACTTGTAAGAATTTCTCTGAACAGATAGAAACTCAACCATTGCTGTTGGCAACAACAAAGGAGAAAGACACAGGAAACTTTTTCAATGACAGAATTAGATCTGACACCAAAAAAAAATAAGACTAACCCTATAGCTTGGGAACCAAGCGTGGGAATGGAGAGAAAAAGAGACGGTTATAGAACGTTTGAACTTGTCACAGTCAGACAAGGCTCAACTTGATTGCTTCACTCAGTACGAGTGAATGCATGTCCTTGATTGGAAAATGTCGTTGTGCAAGAGTGAATAGCAGGTTAACATTAAGATTCTTGTGAAACTGAAGAAATCCGTAAGAGAAACTACAGTTATTGGCTGAGATGATTTCTACCTCCCTCAAAACATCAAGACAGTTCTCAAAGGAACCCATTTTCTGTCGGCAGAAGATGTGAAAGTGAAACTGAGAGATCCTCAACAGCCTTTCAGAAAATGATTTGCAGAACTGCTTTGAACACTGGCAGCCTCGTGTGCAGCTGTGTGACAGCTCGGAAGGGAACAATTTTGAAGGTTGATTGTAAATGATTTTCTTACTTTGTTAAATAAAAACAGTTACAGGCATGGTCTCTGTCTTCTTTCTTTGGGACCTTGTAATTACATTGCAACTATGAAGGAGGTAAATCATGCAATCATAGAATTGCCTGGTTGAAAAAGACATTTGAGACTATCGAGTCCAACCATACCTGTCTACTACTAAACCAGATCCCTGAGAAACACGTCTACCCATCTTTTAAACATCTCCAGGGATGGTGACTCAACTACTGCCCTGGGCAGCCGTGCCAGTGCCTGACCACCCTTTCAGCGAAGAAATTTTTCCTGATGTCTAACCTGAACCTCCCCTGCCACAACCTGTGGCCATTTCCTCTTGTCCTATCACCTGTTACGTGGGAGAACATACCAACACTGACCTGGCTACAACCTCGTTTCAGGCAGTTGTAGAGAGTGATGAGGTCTCCTCTCAGCCTCCTCTTCTCCAGGCTAAACAACCCCAGTTCCCTCAGCTGCTCCTCTTAGGCCTTGTTCTCCAGCCCCTTCCCCAGCCTCGTTGCCCTTCTCTGGACACGCTCCAGCCCCTCAATGTCCTTCTTGCAGTGAGGGGCCCAAACTGAACACAGGATTCGAGGTGCAGCCTCACTAGTGCTGTGCACAGGGGCACCATCACTGCCCTGGTCCTGCTGGCCACGCTGTTCCTGATACAGGCCAAGATGCCATTGGCCCTCCTGGCCACTTGGGCCCTCTGCTGGCTTATATTCAGCTGCTGTCAACCAACACCCCCAGGTCCTTCTCTGCCAGACAGCTTTCCAGTCACTCTTCCCCAAGCCTGTAACGCTGCACGGGGTTGTTGTATCCCAGGTGCAGGACCTGGCACTTGGCCTTATTGAGCCTCGTCCTGTTGGTCTCAGCCCATCATTCCAGCCTGTCCAGATTCCTCTGCAGAGCCTCCCTTCCTTCAAGCACATCAACACTTCCACACAGCTTAGTGTCATCCGCAAACTCATTAAGGGAGCACTGAATCCTCTCTTCCAGATTGTTGATAAAGATATTGAACAGGACTGGATCCAGCAATGAGCCCTGGGGACCCCCCTTGTGACCGGCCGCTACAACCAGGAGCGCTTTGCTCTTGAGACGGAAGTAATAATGAATATTATGCACCCAGTGAACTTAAAGCGTACTCCGGCGGGGCGGGGAGTGGTCCTACAGACTGACCCGCACCGGCTCCCCCTCCCCACCCCGGCGGGAAGCCCCTCTCCCTCCCGGCCACGCCCCTCCCCGCTCCGCGACCGTTGGGCGCTTTGAACGGGACGCAGCGCGCCCGCGCGCGCCAGCCCCGCCCCCGCGCGAGCCATGGCGGCGCCCTGGCTCTGCCGGTGACGGCGGGGAGAGCCGAGGCCGCCGTCTCCCGCCGCCCTCCCCTCTCGCCAGCGGCGGCGCGGGGGGGAGGGGGACCGCCGGGGAAGGCTGTCATGCAGGACCCTACCGCGGAACGGGGAGGCGAGGAGACGAGCGGCGGCGGAGCTTCCTGGCTCCAGGAGCTGTTTGAGGCGGTGCGGGGCTCCTCGCAGCTGAGCGTGTCCCCCGCGGAGCCGCCGCCTGTGACGGTGGTGGCGGTGGAGCGGTACCTGGCCGAGGCGCCGCCCGCCGCCGCCGCCCCGCGCTACTGGTACGACGTGACGCTGGCGGACGGCGCGCGCCGGCAGCGCTGCCACCTCGCTCCGCGCCTCAACCGCCTGGTGCAGCGCGCGCACCTGCGCGCCGGCGCGCGCCTGCGCCTCACCCGCTGCTCCTACCGGTACGACGAGAGGCGCCTCCACCGCGGCTTCCTCTGCCTCGAGGGGCTGGAGCGGGTCGGGGGCACCGCCTCCGGCCCCCTCGCCGCCGCAGCGCCCCCGCCCCGCCGCCCGCCGCCCCTCCGCGGCGAGAGGAAGCACTACCTGCCGCTGTGGAACAATGAGGATCCCTACGGGGACGTGTGGGTGGCGGGGAAGCCGCAGGCGCAGGTGAACGTGGACGGTAAGGGGAGAGGAGGGGGCGATAGGGAAGGGGATGGAGGTGGAGAGCGCAGAGATGGGGGGACGCGGCTGTGGGTGTCCTAACCCCGCTGTCCTGATGGGCTGTGCGGGGTGGGAGCTTAGGCTGTGGAGGGCAGGACTGGGTCAGAATACCCCGATCCCTCCCAGTGTTTAAAGTGACGTGCAATGCCAGACCAACATCCACAGAGTAATGTCTGGGAATAGGAATAAAAGACGAGTATGCACTGAGCTCCAGTAGGTAAAGGATTAAACCAATCAGACATTGGGGTTAGTAATGTGTTTTGTTAGGCATCTAAAAATTTGCTAAAACTTGCTGCATGTGGCACTCATAACTTGCTCTTGTGTGATCCAGAAGCAAAGCTGGTGAAGGGTCTGGAGCACAAGTCATGCGAGGAGGAGCAGCTGAGGGAACCAGAGTTGTTTTGTCTGGAGAAAAGGAGGTTCAGGGGAGACCTTATCACTGTCTACAGCTACCTGAAAGGAGGTTGTGATGAGGTGTGTGTTGGTCTTTCTCCCTGATAACAAGTGACAGGACGAGGAAGTGGCCCCAAGTTGTACCAAAACATGTATTTAGATTGCATATGAGAAAAAAATTATTTGCCAGAAGAGTGGTGAAGCTTTGGAAGAGGCTGCCCAGGGAAGTAGTGGAGTCTCCATCCCTGGAGATGTCCAAAAAGCCTGTAGATGTGGTACTTTGAACATGGTTTAGCAGGAGTGATGTTGTTGGGCTAATAGTTGGACTGGATGATCATAGAGGTCTTTTACAACCTCAGTGATTCTGTGATTCTATAGTAGTTCTCACTTTATAATGAATATTTGAATAAAAAGCACTTATAAGCTTAACAGTAGTAAAACCAATAATAATACCAATAACATTCACCATTGCTGTTAAGGCGACTGACAGTGTCATGCGCTCAGGTGTCACTAGCTGGGAGGATGTCACCACACTAGTGTAGTCCTCAACTGATTCTGTCCTAACATCAGCTGTTATAAAGTCACTTTACCAACGCGTGATTACTAGCAGCTATGATCTGAAAACAGTTCTCTGAAAAGGAACATCACAAACCACGGTCAAAACCGCACCTCCCAGCATTTTGCTGAGCTGGGCTTCTTTTTGATGAAATATCCGTTTTTGCTGCTAAAAGAGGGGTGGTGTGGGAGATTGGTCACCACAGGGTTTGCTTTGTGCAGCTGGGCCAAGCTCCCTGGTCAGAATGCAGTTGCATTAGTCACCAATGTGAATGTGCCATGTGTATCACAACGTTCATGTTACTTCGAGAGGGTTTTCTAAAATTTATGAAACATTGACAGAAAACACGTAGCTGTGGTTCTTGCACTCAGTCTGCTGAGGTGTCAAAACCATCTATTCCAGTAGGAGACTCATGGCTTGTCTGTGGGACTGGGTGGGCACACCTGGAAGCTGCCACCCAAAACACGGTCGGTGCTGAGGGCTCGGGACAGTCCACAGAGCCTGGTGAGGAGGGAGGTATAAGCAGAACTTCTGCACAAGTGTGATGACCTTGTAAGCTGCAGGCTGTATCTTTTTAGGAGCTTTTCCGCTGTTCTTATAACACCTTGTTGTCATTTTAAATTACATTTTTAATTTTCAATTTAAAAAAAACCCAAAACCTATGCTGTGTGTAGATAGCTCAGAACAGGATTTTGTGGTGAATAATATCAGCAAACGAGCCTTTCTATGATGTTAGAAACATTAAGAAAATATGTGTGATGTCCTGGTCGGTGCACTTTACTCCTGGAAACTTAACTGTTCCATTGTGAATGCTCTTTTTTGGTCTCGCTCTTTTTTTTTTTTTTTCCTTTAACCTTAGGTTCCAAGCTGATTTCTCTTGGTCAGCTGGAAATGACATGGAGAAGCAGAGTTCACTTCAATCCACTTCTTGTGAGAGTCCTGCACAAATCCAGACTAAGGTACTACGGGAAACCAGAGAAAAAAATGGATATGCCTTATCAGGTAAAGAGGGACAAATACATAGATTAAAGCTTGAATTTTTACAGGATATTTAGAAATCGTTATTCCCGTATAGCAAGCACATGAAGCTAAGATTTCTGGTGTTGCTACTTTACATTAAAAATGCTACCTTTACAAAAATGCTGAGCCCCTTGGATTAGGAAGTAGTGAGTTTAGTGACCATATGTACAATCTTTGGTGAATGTCTTTCAGTTACTATAGTTCAAGTGAGCTTGTTGTGAAGAAAAAAACCTCCAATATTTAGAGTTATTAGTAGCTTAACAGTCTAAATGTTTCTGGTCTCTATGCTTTGGAAGTTGGGGTTAGTTTCTCTTGTCAAAAAAAAAAAACCCAAACCCAACCAAATTTTAAAAATTTGTATTCCCTGATTCTCTCACCTGGTGACTTCAAGATAGATTGTTTTAATGTGTAATTCTTAATGATTTTCCTAATGTATTTTACTTGTGATATTTTTAAGTAGAGCTTCTTGGAAGTGGAGATGGGGAGTGTGGTGGGTTGGTCCCAGCCAGTGCCTAAGCACTCATCAGTTTGCTCTCCACTGCTCCATCCAGTGGGGTGGGGGAGAGAACTGGAAGAGCAAAAGCGAGGAAAACCTAGGGGCTGAGATAAATACAGTTTAGTAAGGTGAAAGGGAAGAGGGACAGGGGAAGAAAAAGGCAAACAAGGGATGCAAAGGCAATTGCTCACCACAGCCAGTCTCTGAGCAATAGATACTTTGGGAAGATTAGCAGCTTATTTTATATCCAAGCATGATGTTAATGGCATGGAATATCCGGCAAGTCAGTTCCAATCAGCTGTCTCAGCTGTGTCCCCTCCCAGCCTCTTGCCCATCCCTAGCTTACTTGCTGGGGCAGAGTGAGAAACAGATGTAGACCTTGACACTGCGAGCACTGTTCAGCAACAGCTAAAACACTGATGTGTTATCAACACTGTTTTAGTCACAAATCTAAAATGCGGCATTTTGCGGGCTGGTACAAAGGCAATAAACTCTGTCCCAGCCAGACCCCGTGCAGGAGGATGACACTTCACAAAGAGCTCCAATAACTCATGTGAATTGTTCTCTGGTGGGAGAGAGGTATGAAACACCTTGATGAAATGCTGTGGTGTTCTCTTACTTCGAGTTTCCATTCCTTTTGCACGTGAAATCTGAGTCTTTTTATTAGAGGTTCTTCTCAGTAGACAGCCTAGATTGTAATCCTAACTTTCATGGCAATTTATCAGTTGCCTTTCCTGGTATTAGTTGCAGAATCGATACCCAGAGCTGATTCAGCTCAGGAAGTTAGGATACAGTTTTTACACGCTTTTTGCTTTATGCATTCCTTCTTTAGGTAGTGTTGTGTGTTGAATTATTGTTATTAGGTTAAAAAAAAGGGCCTAACAAAAGATTCTATGGTACAATGGTTCCCTTTCAAGAATGCATGGCTCATGACTGTTAGGAGTATTAGAACAAACTAACATATATAGTATACATGTATAATGTCTGTATTGAACTTGGAATAAGAAAGAGAGGATTTTCGAAGCAGCAAGGGGGAAATCACAGAAAGGTGATAAATGAGAGTGGATGGTAGTATGAACAAAAGCAGATGATTATTTGAAGCTGATAGCTGAATGCATAAAATGAAGTATTTTGATAGAGCTGAGATATTTTTTCAGTGGATTGCTACTTTTTAAGACCGTTATCAGACTGGTTAAAAATCTGGTTTGCTGCTCAGTGAGCTGCTTAGTTATGGATTCAAAGTTCATTCACCCAGTTTAAAAAAGATCAGGTATAAATCTTTGTTGGAAGAAAAACTTCAATGAAAGATAATGGTTTGCAAAGCAGATTGCTCTCTGCGTTATTTTTGGTTGAAAATCGGACTTGAGTCTTGTTTTGATCAAGAATATTTGGCAAATGATCCTGTAACATAGATTCCAGAATTTGTTTTTCCATCATTCATATTTTGAAATGTTAATCTAAATACAGCATTCTCTCTGATAAAGAAGAATTTTTTCAGTGTTATTTCTTGTGCGTGCTATTTCTCCAATTTCCTCCAAAAACCCTATAGTGAAACTGGCATCACCTACTGTTATTGAGTGCTGGAAAGACAAGATTTTGGACTGGGGTAATTGTGGAAGAATCCTGTGGGAAGTAGGGATTTCTTCAACTCCAGTATTCCATACAAGTTTCGGAATGTACTCTGTTTGCAATCATCAGAGAAATTGTTCAAGAGTTAAGCAGCTGATGCATTATCCAAAATAAACGCATACCAGAATGATGATAAATAAAAGATGAATATATTTTGTCTCTTTCTTTCTTTAGGCTTACTTTGAAGTTGCTGATGGTTCAGGCATGATGTCAATGGTTTTGTGGAATTCGTTGTGTCCTGAGTGGTATAACAGTATGAAGGTTGGCTCGGTACTGCTGCTTGAGCAGTATGCTATCAAAACCAGTTACCCATTTAAAACACAGCCAACCCCAGGGGATTCACAGATGAAGAGATTTGCTACAATTGGTTAAGTATTGCAGAAACCTGTTTTGATTCAATCAAATATAGATTTGTAAATGTAGCTCTTCATAGAAATAAAATAGAAAGTGATCCATTGCTGAAACTAATTGACAAGACATATCCTTAAATATCACCTCTGAAAGATGTCTTAGCATCCAGGTTGTTATTGTTCCCAGTTTACATTTGAGTCATGTCTACAAAGTTCATTGCCATGATTAGTTACAACCTTTATTTTAAAAATAACTAAATAAAAATCTAATCCCTGATTTCAAGTATTTGGATCATAAAGACTGACTTCTGGTACTGAATTTAGATATGATTCTATTTCCTGATTAACTAATAATTAATTAATACAGATATTGTTTGTGCACTGATCTGACTTTAGATTTCAGTGCATATTGTCAAGGCCCAGAGTATCTGCAAAACTCCACCGAATAAAAAGTTGTGTTGGTGACTTCTTTCTGTGCTGAAGCAGCAGCACTTTGGGGGTGCCTGTGCAAAGAATATTGCTTGGCTATGAGGAAGTATTTTATTACTTGCAGTTGTTTAGTGTGACAGATATTCAAAGGAGCTATGCTACAGGAATACAAGTACTGCAATATAACACCAATAGCATTTTCAAGCCAGTCAACAGTTTTTTTTTCTCTCCCACTTTGCTGAACATGCTTTTATACTCAGAACAAAATAACTTCCTCGAAACAAGAACATATGTGTGTTAGTGAAGGGTGATGTATGTGTAACTTATTAATGATGACAACTGCTCATGCTGTTGCTACAGTGCAAAAAAATAAACATTTTCACTGTTAGAAGCAGTGTATTCTCTGCCTGATGTATTTTTGCCTTAGAACCAGATCTTAATGTCTGAAGTGTTTTTAATGAGGTGGAAGAGGAAATAAATGTTTAGCCAGCAATGGCAGTTCATGAGGGAAGCTGATGATAATTATAAGCCAGCCCAAAAAACAATTAAAATTGACACAGAACCTTTTTTTTTGGGAAAAGGATAGAATAAAATATGCCCTCTGAGGTGACTTTCTCTATGGGCAAATATCATTTCATATTAATGGCTCATTTACACTACTGATTTGTGCAAGCATTATTGGGTAGAAATGTTAATGAAGAGATCAAAATGGGCTGGAAATGGTAATAGATCTATAATGGAAGAATTAAAAGTCTGTCCATAGTAAAGTGCCATGGTGTATTTTCAAACTGTGGAGAAACTGCAGAAATTACTGATCTTCAGTTCATATCAATATATATATAGTATCCTACTATTTTTTTTCTCAGCACAGAACTCGGAATTTTGTCTTAATACAAACTTTCAAAGCATCTAATGCCATGCATTGATGGATCATGTGCCTACATATCCTGTAAGAAAAGGGCCTAAAAAGAACAGAATATCCTGAAAAATTTCTAAAGCAGTTATAAAATCAATTTTATGCAACTCCTGGTGCTTTTTTGTTGCTGTTCAGATGAAGTGAAATTTAATGCCTCACTAATTACTCCATAAATATCTTTGTATCTGCCCAATATGGGTTACACAATGAGTGCTCCATAAGTTCTTCAGTCAGTTAAAACAATCAATTACACTGAATGGCTTAAGTAACAATTATGCTTTTCATCACCTATATCCCATTTGTAATTCCATTAAATCCCAACATTCTAGTGTTTTCTTACAACCGTTCACCTGTAAATATTGTAAAATGCATCTGGAGGGTTAAAAAGACCACAAGGGAAAGAGCTTTCCAAATTAAGAGTTCTTGCAAGACAGAATGCTTCTGGCATCTTCCTAGTTTTCTGTGAAGCAAGTTCTGCATCACGTGCTTCTGTTTGCACTTGCAGCATTGGATGACATGCTGAGAAGTGCTGTTTCAGGACCTAAAAGCTTTGGAACTTAAATAGTACCAGCACCTTGAGTTGCACTGCTAGGTAATGCATGCATTTCACAGATCACTGAATTTATGCGGTACTGACGAAAGCTGCTGTTTCAAATAGCCTGGACTGACCTAAGCATCTGAGTCATCCCCAGAATATAGTCCTAAGTTGAGCATATGACTTTCATCTAATGTCAAAATGACAAAACAATTGATAAGTTGTTTTGATACTTGGGAAAGCTTTTTTTTTCCCGCATGAATTTTCTCTGAGATATTGTCCTAAAACACCATATGCAAAACCATAGTTGTCCTCCAAATACATTTATGTAAAGAGCACCCAAAAGAAAGTTCTTAGGCAGAGGGTCTGCTTTAAAGTATAACACCTACTTGATGTTGCAGTGCTAGGGTGAGAACGTAGATATATTTATATAAACAATTTTATACATTATTTATACCTATTTAGTTTCTTTTCTGGGTTCTTTATTTGAATAATCCCTTACCCAAACCTAAACATCTTGTAGAAACTTCATCAGAATCTGCCATTGCCATGCCGACAAGATTTGTCTCATTCTGAGACAGCAGAGTACCACCTTGTGTGTTCTAGGTGCTGAAGCCATTCCTCATGTATTTTTACCCGTTTGCAGAACCCCTCAGCTTCCCCCAGTGCTCCACTGTGTTTGTTGTTCAGCAGCTGAACAGTCTGCTTAATAAATTAAAATTTTGGGGTGCTATAGAATAGACATGAGAAGATGTTTTGTTTTCCTCCGTGGCTATGACATGTTTCTATTATATTAATAACTGCCTGAACTGGTATCAGATGTGGAAGTCCTCATCTGCTGGTTTTATCATCTATTTTACTCTGTTGTCTGCAAGTCAATTTTAGATCTTACTGACATTTGAGAATGAAACGCTTAAAAAGTACTTCATATCTAATCAGTATTGGAGTGTTGGTTTCTGTTACTGGTTTTTAAAATCTGGCTGGATCAGACTAATTGGTTCACATAGGGAAATGAAAAGTTTAGCATTGCTCAGATTATAAAATCGTATTGTTGAATGCTGTACATGAATTCCTTACGTTATTTTGATGAAAACATGAAGTCAGAATAATTGATTAATAAATTTACAAGCAGTGAGATAAAGTTGTAATACTTCATTTAAGAAACTTTGCCCTGGGAGGAGTTTGTGGGGTTTGTGTTGTTTTTTTTTTTTAAATTGTGTGGCTTTTTTAATTTGTATTCATGCCTTAAATGTTACTGACTTCTTTTTTTTCCTTTGTCAGAAATCAGCCTAAATGTTCGAGACCCTCCTACTAAAATAAGTATTATTCCAGAAGAAATGGTTAAACCAGAGTGGGGATTACCTGAAGTTAAATATCGGTTTATCACAAGGTAAAATAGAATTTTGTAGGTGGTCAGGCTGGAACTTAAATTTCACTACATTGCACTGAATGTTAGTTGGAAATGTTTATTAAAAAGTTTCTGAAAAAGCTTTATGTTTAACTATTAACAAATGCCTGTGGTTTTGTTCTGTTTTGGTTTTAGATCTGAACTGGATAATTTGCCAAACAACCATTCCTGTGATGTTATTGGTCTTGTGACATTTGTAGGAAGAGCTGAACGAGCAAGAAAGAGAGGTTTTTCTATAAATATGACTTTCAAAATTTATCCAACAATTTTAAAATTCCCGAATAAATGCTTATGCATTTTTCTTAATCTTTGTTTATATAGAGCACGGTGAAGACTTCTGGCTGTATCGTTGGGCACATGCCATTGATGGGACTTCAGACCAACCATTCATTCTGGAATTGTTTGCAACTTCTCAGCCAGATGTGTTTGAGCATATTCACCCAAGTATTCATCTCCCTATAATATTTATTAATTATTATTTATAGGATTTTTGTCATTGGTTGCTGATTTTGAATTCTGCATATAATTGCCACTGAATAAGAAATTGCCATAGTGTATCTCCTGAAACAGAAAATAGCTGAGCAGAAACAAAAATTTAAAAATTAAAAAAAAAGGAGGTTTTAGTATTTGAAACCCTTTTTGTATTGCAATCTGCCAGTTAGTCTAAACAAATAGGTGGGCAGCTGGGCCTGGGCCTCATCTGATCTCCTTAATTTCAAGCAGAAACTTATGTGAAACAGGTGGGGCAACATCTCTTGCATCAGAGACAAATAAAGAAGGCAGCTGGTCAAATCTATTACTCCTTTTATCCTGTAAATGAGTATATTTTTATAGATAGGAATAATCCTGTGATTGGCGGAAGGGACAGGTGAAAGTGGAAACGCTTGATTTGTTTCAATCAATATCTTTTGGCCAAGCAGCAATCACCGACCTGTGTTAGTTATTGCATGTGAGCTAAGAATGATACATTTCAAACTGGGGCATCCTTAATTAAGGATTTTAAAAGAGCTTTAAATATTTATTTTTCTTCTTTCTCTTCTCCTCCAAGCACTCATCCTTCTGTTAAGACTGGTTGGTGTCATGTGCATTTTTATATCATGTGATGCGGGACCAGCCGCACAATCCTGATAAAATTATGGTTGTGTTCATCTTGAATATTCTGGGGAAATGACAAATAATGGCATTTCAGCCTTTAACTGAGATATTAACAGAAGAGTGAATTTGTACAATGTTTCGAAGTTTTGCAGTGGCACATCATGATTTCTTATTCTCCCCATGATTTTATTCTTTTTATTCTTAAGAAACACAGCTATCTAATATCCATATTTTTACTGGTTGTTTCATTTGTAGCATACCTGATGAAGTATCTCATGTTTTAGTCCTAATATGTATGCTGAAATTTCCTTGCACAATTATTAAATTGAAAACTTAATTACATCTCCATATTGTAATTTATAACAGAGGCCAAATACATGCGGAAGCATTTGTAGGGTCAATAACTGAAACATCTTGTTTAGAGCACTTAATAAAATTAATCCAGTATATGTCAATTTTGACAGTCTAAAATGAATGAAATAGCAGGAAAAAGACTTGAGTTTGGTTTTTTTTCCTCCAGTGACGTATTTGGTGTGTACACAGATGAGAGTGGTCCGGGACCTCACTGAGAATCCTTCCAGCACAATTTACCTTACAACTTCAAATGAAAGTCAAATATTCATTACAGGTAACTTGAACTGGTTTTAGTTTTATGTAATTCTCATCTGATTTCTTTGTAAAGTGTATTTTCATTTTACAGCAAAATAATCAGTGCATAGTATTGGTTTCCCTGTTAGGAATGACTTCCAGTTAGTAATGAAATAGTTTGCAAAGAGTGAAAGGCAAACTGTGTTCTTGTAAGACATTAGTGGGTGTATCTTGTGAAAAGTACTGTGAAAAGTATTATGAGGTTACATCATATGTTTACTAATTCCTTAAGGCTGTTTTAATCATATGAAGAGAGGCTGAAGTCACTTGGTCTGTTAAGCCTGGAGAAGAGGAGACTAAGGAGGGGCCTCATAACTATTTACTGTTTCCTCACACGGGAAGGAGGAGGAGCAGGCACTGATCTCTTTTTGCTGGTGACCAGTGACAGGACTGGAGGAAATGGCAGGAAGATCTGTCACAGGAGGTTCCGGTTAGATACAGGGAAAAGGTTCCTCACCCAGAGGGTGATGGAGCACTCAAAGACCTCTCCAAGACTGACAATATTCCAGACTGCCAAAACTGACAATATTCCAGAAGCTTTTGGACGATGCCCTCAGATACGTGGTGTGAGTGTTGGGATTGTCCTGTGCAGGGATAGGAGCTGGACTTGATGACCCCTGTGGGTCCCTTCCAACTCAGGTCACTCTGTGATTCTATGATGAATCCTTTGATAGTGTAGCAGTGCAGATTACCACTTCCTTAAAAACAATAAAAATCACTTACAGCTTTCCTGGCTTACAGATTTCCTTATTACAGAAAAAAAAGAGGTACTAAATTTATCTTAGCTGACCTTTTTACCAAATGTTTGGAGAGCTGTTGTGTTTCATGTTTCCCAGTGTGCAAGGCCTTATGCAGACTGTGTGGTTTGGGGAGGGATGTGGTGTCGGGGTGCTCTGGAGGAGCATTCCCTCTAGATGATCTTGTTTGCATGCTCCCATGTGCAGTTAGAGTGGTCTTTATGGTCCTCTGATACCGTAGACGAGAGACCACCAGTCAGCATGTCACAGCATAATGGTATAACTTACTCCTAAATTAAGGGGGTTTGAGGTTGTTTTTTTCTTTGCTGTCCTTTAGTATATTTTGTGCTGAATTTTCTAAATAGATACTGAAGCTTTCCCCCATCCTAGCTGTAGTTCATTTCATATCTGTTTGGGTCCTGAATGAGAACTACAGCTGGAGATGGCAAGCCTTTGGATGAGACCTGTTTCGCTTCACAGCTTAGACGTAGACCTGGTCGGATTACAATTTTTTTGCTAAGACTGATTTTATTCTATAACTTGGTTTTAAATAAGCTAACAATGAGTATATACACTGCCAATTACCTGGGAGGTACAATCTTTGCTGAATTCTATGAAGAGGTTTTATCTGCTCTTTCCTGCTAATAAAACAATTTTTGATCATTTTATTATTTTGTATGTTCTTGTGAGAAAGCATTTTTGCTGGGTGATTTATTTCTTTCTGTTATTGAACATTGTCTGACTTTCCATATCAAATGGAAGTGTTAGTCAAGGAATTCAAGATGATAACTTTGTAAAACACTGTTGACTAGTGCAAAGGTGGGTTTTATATTCTCTAGTCCAGTTTTTCTTAACTTGTTTTTTCTTCTTATTGTTCAGGATAGTTTCAAGATAAGAACGGATGACAGTAACCTGCTTTGTTTTTGATAGATGATTGTTTTTGTTTTAAAAGGATGGCACAAGGGCCAGCCATACACCAAGGATACCAAAGTAAAAAACTTCATTCAGTGGACTAAGACACAAAATGAAGATGATCAAATGAAGAAAACTGTCATTGGTGGCTATTATCCTTTCCCACGACCTCCAAATAACTTTTTGAAATATTGTAAAGACAATAAAGGTATCGTGGTGTCAAATATAAGATTTGTAGCCTTTTTCAGTTCAGTCTTACTCCAAGTATTTAAAGTGTTACTTAAAAAGCAACACAGTTACTAATTTATGAGTACCTGAAGTTGTTATGTCAAAAACTCTCTCATGACTAAGTGTATCATAGGCTAAACCCTCATCTCATAGAAAGTATTGAGGATTAGCTGCAGGAGGACTGTAGCAGCTTATATGCTGGCAGCTACAGATCTGCCCAGAAGTTTTACTCTGAATATTCTGCTAAATCAGAATTAAAGATAGTTATACTTAGAATACAGTAAATTAGAAATTTCACCTGAAACAGAAATTGTGATATCTGATAATGCATTCTAAAAGAAGCTTGGGAGTTAAAAAGTTTTATTTAAATTTTTTCCATGTTATGTGAACAACAAAAAGATTTTAAAGTCTTCAAAAATTTAATTTAAAATCAATTTAATGTTTAGTAACAAATTACTTTTGAGTCCTGCGTTCAGATATTTTGATGTGATATTTCTTTTAAACTTGTTAATGGATATTTCTTTTTTGCAGTTGAATCGGTTTTGAAAGCCATAGGTGATACAGGGAAAGAGATTGAAGACTTGCACTACAGAGAACACAAGCGCATTGCTGTTCAGGGGATAATCAGTGCCATTAGGTACATCAGCTGTAGCAATGCAGCTGAAGAAGCCTCAGGCATGGAACTTGCTCAGGTACAGTGTTTGAGAATTAATGCTATGGCACTTGAGCATCTATGATTGTAATTATAATGAAGCATTTTGCATTTGAGTTTAGAACCTAAAGACTTTGCCTATTGATTAACTTTGTTTATTTTTTTTGAGAGCAAAATTTTTGGAAGTCAGAAGATAGAACTTTTTAAAAACTGATGACTTGGTTTTCTGAAAGTGTTATGACAGTCCTCTGTGAAGCTATGTAACTGTTTAGAAGTTATTAGTTTGACTGGATAACTTAATGTAAATTAGAATTTGGGAGAGACAACTACTACAGCATGCTCATCATCACTTTAGACAGAATTTATCTTATTAATATGATTAGAAGATAATTTTTCTAGATGTAGTGTGACTTTCAGAAGGTAGGGTAAATGTTCAGTTCTTTAAAAAGTACTTTAAAACTTGAAGGTTTTTGAGTTGGAAGCAATAGCTTTAAGTGCTTTGAATCTCTTAATTAACTGTTGTTGCAGAAAGACACTTCTCAGTCTCTTGAAAGTTCTGCTATGCCCAAAGAAGACTGTGTTCACAAGGGAAAAAATGCCGATCTTCAAAATAAAGAAGTTAATTCTCTTTCGGGGCCTGGGGAACAACATCAGAACCAAGCTCTGCTGTCAAAAAAGAGTTCAGTCAAGAGAAAGATACCGCGCAGATTAAATACCGATGATGCACAGTAAGCTCTCTTCATAAAATATGTAGTGGATCTTCTAAAAAATGCTTATGGAAATTAGTTCAGGCCATAGAAAATATATAAGAAAGCTTTAAAAGCGTATATGGTTTAATCTTTAAAAGATAGTTGAGGTACTTTTCCTAGCATCACGTAATGACAATTATACTGTTCAGGATAATGAGGATTTATTAAAGCAGGCATCTGGTTTGTAGTTAATATTTATTCTGCTTCATGGTTAATCTCACAGATTTGAAATAGAAATAGTTAATACTTGAAACATATATTTTAGTGACAGAGCTATGGAACAAGCAACAGATAGAGTGGGGTGAGGAAATAAGATTTCTTCTCTGAAAATGCAGACACAGGATACTGGTATATCTGTTCTTTAATTTCAAATGCACCTTATGTTTTTCTTTCTGGTTAATGGAATGTACATACCTGAAAAGCAAGTAGAGCCAATCATGTGCTAACCTAAAGGCTCAAAATAACTTGTAGTCCTCTGTCTCTGCTTATGATGGGTATTTATGAGATTCTGTTGCATCTAGGCAGACATAGACAAAGGTTATCAGTCTGACATAACGAAATGCAATACAAAAAAATAATTTGTCTGATACAGCTGCATTCGATTCAGGAGTAAAATGTCTGCTTGTGGAAGATTTCCCTTGGTTGCAATGCTTGTGCAAAATCTCATGTACTCATAGTTAGTATTAAAAGCTGGGTGTATGCATTGCCAGATCTAATGTTGCAAAAATCTAGCCAGTCACATCTTTTTTTTTTTGTAGTGGATTTCTCATGCTATAGAGGGTATATTTTCTTCTCGACTTTTCACATCCAGCAGTCGTAATTTGGGAAAAGGGTGGTAGTTCGGAATATTTTGAAGGAAAATGAGATTAAATATGATTAGGATTGAATAAAAATTTAAGACTAAGAAAACCCAGGTGAACAGAAGCTCTGTCTTGGCAATGTTACAGCAAATTTGTTAGTGGATTTGTATTCCGTAAGGAAAATTCTATCATTTGAGTCTCTTAGGTTTGTTCTGCTTGAAAGAAATACTTGCATGTTCTTTGCTTTGTGTATTTCCATTTAACTAAATACTGTAAAATGATGGTGAATCTCTTACTTTAAGGGGAAGTGCATCTGTTCCTCCTGCATCATCTTACCCCTATTTCACACGATCTGCAAGAAGAAAATTTGCGTAAGTTGTGTTAAGTCAATTATGTTAAATAATTGCAATAATGAAACAAAGATGTTTGAAGTGAAAATTTTACCGGTCTAGAATTGGTGTGGAAGTGGCATTGAGGAACAGATCAGGATAGACTTTAATATTTCCTGTTAACATTCTTTGCACTGATTCTAATTCAAGTATGTTTGATTATTCTGAAACATAATTTTGAGTGTGTAATCAAACATATTTTTGTATTTTTAGTAGTGCTACTTAGGGAACACATATTAAAGGTGTCCTTCATGGTAAGCAGAGTAATATATGATGTCTTCCTTTCAGAGATGCTACATTTTATGTAGGAAAGTCAAAGGTAGGAGGGAGGGATGCTTGATTAGCAAGCAGGGTGAACAATGTAATAGCATTAATGGATTAGCTAGTGGTGTTTGAGCCGTATCATCATCCATGGTGCTACAGAGTTTTAAGTGTAGTTGTCCTAGTGAAGCCACTTGGCTCCTTAGACTCCCTAACACTTTGTCTTTATTGAACTCGGTTGGGATCCAGAGGAGGATTTTTTTAAAAAAATCCAGGTAGGGATTTCAAGTCCAGAGCCTTGACAAGTCTGGATCCTAGTGAAATAACTTGCTAGTCTGTGGTAAAAAGCTACTTTCCTTTTGCATTTTGTTTAAGGGCCATAAATTGTTGTCATTTGTTCCAAATACAGCTCAGGTAACTTGAGTGTTGGAACTCCTTGGTGTCAGTAACTTCAGCCGTTTGGGTTTTTCAGCAGCGGTGATTTGGCCTTGTGTCATGAGTACAAATGCCCTCAGTTGCTGCTTTAATTTACTTTTAGAGCCTCTTCCCTCCTTTGTAAAACAAAGAATCATGGGGTTAGGGATATAGCAACAATAGTAATGATGGAGTTGATCATAAGTTGTCCTCTTCTGCCAGTATTACTGCCCTACAAGCATGCTTATTTTCTTGAAAAACATTTATTTGAAGTTAATTTGCAAAAGCTTTTTCTGTGGCATAAACAAGGCTCTCCCGAGAGCCTCTCTCTCTTCGTAGATACTGCATTTTCTAGGGGAAATGGTTGCCTCATTCTCCGCAACATCTCACTTTAAGGTCACATCTCTACAGGTGGTGCAGGAGCTTGCAGGGACTTGTGGCACAAATCCATAAGAAAATTAGGAGGTTTCTTGGAATCATGTTTTCTTTTGCTTGCTGAGAAATGTTCCATGTTCTCTCTCAGAGTGTTTTCTCCCCATTTCTTAAAAGTGAAGCAAATAGTTAAGGCGTGTTTACTTTGTTCTCTGCTTTTCTCAATCTGCTACTCTCCTTGCTACCTGTGTGTCTACTCTATGCCATTAGTGCTAGAACCCCAACTAAAGGAGGAGAAAGTCTGTGTTGGATTGTGGAAAGCTGTTTCATTGTGTGTAATTAAAAGGTAACTTGATTATTTCTGTAATTAATGATGAAATTTTTCTGAATTCTCCAAATCTCAAGACAAAACCAGCCTGACATACCTTACAATTGCTTTTTTTTCTGTTCTGTTGCTTAGAAGTAGCAGAATGTCAGCTCTCACTGAAATATTTTAATATGTTGATGAAATAATAACTGTAGAGAGATATTTTGTAGCACATATTCTAGTTTATATTATTTCACATCAAGTATTTTGTGCAATTTTTCAACATGTGGTTGCTTTTTTTAAGTTTTTTTGGTTTTAAACAGTAAGAGCTTATTTTAAGGCTGTTTATTGACAGCCTCAGTTCCTACGTTTCTGAGGTAACTATTATTTACCCAATTATTAAGGATTTCATAAAGAACAAGGTGGGGTGAAACTGGTTAATTTAATATTATTGTTGGTATTTATACCCTTGCTAGTAGAGACATTCAACATAAGTGTATTTTTAAGCATTTAATATACCCCAAAGTAGTTTAGATGATAGTTTATTGTGAATGAGGAAAGATCATGAATTTCAGACAGGCTTATTTTAGTGTGGAATTGAAACCACAGCACTTTTCTTAGCATTTTAATCTTTGTAGATTCAGCACTACAGTTACCATTGAGTTGCTGGTGCACCACGTGCTCACACTCTACCCTGCTTAAAAGTAACTTGTTTGTGTGCTCCTATCCTAAATGTTATGTAATTTAGACCCTTTCCTCCTTTTCCCCTTCCCTCTGATGAGAGCTAAGAGATGGGGATTCTATAATATGGGGAAATTCAATTTGAGGTTTGCAGGACTCAAAGTTTCCCAGAACTTAAGATTTCATTCAGACCCCTTTTTCACATAATTTAGAATTTTTCAGGGAGAAATTAGTAGATATCAGCAATTGATTTGTGTAGATTTGTCAAATGATTGTAGAAGGCTGATTGTTTTCTTGCTTTGGCAGGTGTGTATACCTGGTGGTATCATGACAGTTGTTATGTCGATTTCAAACCAGTCTATAAAATAAGGCTTTTACCAGTTGTATGAGTGAGTGGGGTGTTTTATTTTGTTGATCTGAGGCATGTTAATCCCTTACATCAGCAGTGCATGGCTGCAAATTGTAACTCTTTTCTTTTTTTTTTAATCCCACTGCTTAGGCTCCAGATGTGAAGCACAAGACATGCTTACTTTCCCAATATTTTCTAAAAGTATTCATCTGCCATCTATTTTGATTAACTTTATTTTCGCTGACAGCTCTAAAATAGAGCTTTGCTGAAGCTCTGCTCTAAATCAGAGCCTACTCACCCCCAAAACTAGAAACTGTAAGAGAAAAAGAAATCATTTCCATTATATCAACTTGGCAACCGTATGACTTAGTTTAGTCTGTGCTTTAATGAAGAGGGAAGTTTGCATGTATCTAACTTGACACATTGATTTCTGAGTAAGACTTTCCTAATGTGCTAGATTTTCATGTGTCTTGTTGAAAAGTCTGAGTCCTGAAAGTCCTGGCAATTCCTGAGAATTAGTTTTGTGACTGTTAATTTTTAATTAGACTACTTTTTTTAATACTTCTGAAAATGTCTTCTAATAGCTTGAAAATGTGTTAACATAGCTGGTATGTAAATGTTTAATTTATTGCTATGCATGCATAGTAATTATTTTCCATGATGGTTCTTCAAAAAGGAATTGATTCTTCATAAAATACTATTTTCATGGAAACATTCTTTTATCTAGAAATAATACATTAAGAAGCACAATGTAATTACTGCATTACCATTTTAGAAAGAGACAAACTCTCCTGCTAACTTTCTTTCATCAGAAAACAATAAAATACCTCTACATAAACTTAGAGCTGACATCTTGGATGTTAGACACATATTTATCTTTTTGAGGTTGGACCTCAAAATTAGAAAAATACTTTGGACTACAAAGGCATATACAAACACGAATTTTCGTTTACCAGTGCTTTCAACACAACTCTGCTCTGCAGCGTGGGTGGGTGGTGGGAAGCAAGTAGGATCATGCTGGTTTAGAGTTCTTTATGTGACAGGGGGTTTATTTACAAAGTTAGGTGGCTGAAACTTCAATTGTGCTGCTTAAGTGAGGTTTCTTTTGTGGCTGGAGTTGAAGATCACTAGGGCATACCAGTACTGAACCCACACCATGAGGATACTGTATTTGATAAAATGTACTTTCATACTCAAAAAACACAACTTATTTCCTTTTATCTTTTCACTAGATTTTAGATATTTTCTATTTGTTACAAAACATTAACATGAAAATTTCAAGATATTGGCTAGTATGAAATGGGAAAAATTGAAAACCAACCTGACTGGAGTACAGAATATACAGCATGTTTATCTCTGATTCTTTTTTCACTGTCTGCATATTGTCCCTTTGTATTTGCAGTTATGATATTTTACTAGTAACTCCTTTGGTAGTCTGAAATTCTGTGAATTCTTCACAAAGTCTTGCCTATGTCTTAGTTGTTTGTGATGCAAAATAATCAGGATAGTCTTTTTTTTTCATACATCATGGTGAGTTTATAATGGGAGGAAAGGAGCAAAGAAGAAGGGAATAAATAAATGGGCCTAAGAGCTTCTTTTATCATGTTGGGGCTGCAGAGTATCTGCTACATTTTTCTCCTGCATAATGTCCTAAGTAACTCATTAAAGATTGTTGGAGAATAGTTGCTTACCATTAATTAAGAATTCATGGTTAAAAATGAAAGTACAACAAAAATCTAGTCTTGATTGAACTGATTGTTCCAACAGAGTAGTGTGTCCAAAGGAAAAACATATTTGGAATTTATCCATCATTTTGGATTCTGGAGTGATGACATGGCTCCATTCATGCTTTTCTTCTGACTGCTGAAGGGTGCCTACATGGAACTGCAGCAGCATGCTGTGAAACTGGTTTTTAGAGTCGTCATAAACCTGTTGGCCATCTGTGATGTTCAGTTTTAGCACAACACATGCGATTTCCAGTAAGTGCCCAGCAGAGGGCAACAAACACTGGGTTTTGCACATAAAATACTTCTCTATCTGCTTCATAAAGCAAAGAAATACAGCAGTTCTTTTCCTAAGAGCTTCAAAAGTGATTTACTCAGCATGGTAGGTTTTGTTATATCAGACTTCTGTATTACAAGACTTGTGATATGAAACCAGGTCCTAGCGCTCCCTCATTCAAACTTTTTTCATGTATCACTAGAAATCTCTCAAGCTTTGAACTTTTGCTGCATAGTATTTGAGGTTAAGTAGATTTTAAATATATATACACTATAACTTTCTTTTTATAGTTTGGATGAATTTCAGCAGGAAGATGTTGTGCAAGATAAAGATGGACAGGCTGTATCAGACAGTTTACAGTGCGGCACAGGTATGTTGCAAATAGTTGTTACATTAACCTTAGGAGGTTTAAACCAAACCAGGCAACAGAGATATCCTTATAACCCTTGTTTTTCAGGACAGCTCTGCTGTGCATCTGACTGCATCAACCTCTAGGGAACTGCTGTAGCAACATATTGTTAATGTCATTCTGCTCAGTCATGTCCCCGGTGTGTTCTAAAGGACGGCTGGAAGGACGGTGCTGGGATCTTTCCCAAGTATAGGGAATAAATTCTCAGTGTTGGTTTCTACAAATTTTAAGTTAGTTTTGTGCCTCAGAAGCACTTAGTAGCATAACATCTCACATTTTCGGATGGCAGTTTTCTTGCTGTAGTGATCTGCATGTGATAAAATTGTCCCTCACTGGGAAGATAACCCCAAAAGCTATGTGAGTACCTGATTAAAAAGACAAATACGAGATGTGGGAGGAAACGGATGAAACATACAAACCAGTAATGAGAATGATGTTTGGTTTAGGGACTATTCTAAGTTAATATTATTAAATTTTTCTTTCTTCCTCTGCAATTGAAAAATTAAACTCCGTGCAGTTAGTTTCTTGATATCTATTTCTGGATGAAGGAAGAAGTCTAACTTATCAGATTCATTACTTGCAGCTTAACTTGTTTTTTATTTCATGCAAATATTTTGTAAAGCTGGTTGATATACTCTGAGTCATGTAATTTTATCTAAAAATTTGCCTACTACTAGCATCTGTCCTAATGTTAATATCTGCCAATTTACTTCTCTGTATGAGTATATTATATATAATGTTGTCCATCCTTTTATATTTGCAAGGCAGCAGTTCATCTTAATTTAGTAATGACCTCGATAGGTTTTCTGTGTAGCCTATTGGTGATGATCTACTTCATTGTGCTGCTTTAAAGCAATAGAAATTATAGTGAATTTTTCCGACTGAGACTGAAATGATGAGGAAACTTTCAAATTAGAAAAAAATTTGTGCAGGTAAAATGCTCAAAGTGAAGTTGTATTCCAGAGAAAGAGCAGCCCAGCGTACTATGTAAAAATCTGTTCTTCAAAAGTAAGAAAACGTATCTGTGAGCAAATTTGGTAATTAATTGCTTTATTGGTTGTTATTCAGTGAAATTTCTTGTTGCATTTGAAAATGAGAAATCAGATTGAGCATTCTCACCTGAAATTATTTTTACAGGAGTTTCTGGTAGCTGTAGTGTTTATTTTGCTATGCTGCTACTCTTTCTAGAATTGTTGGTATATTGTGTTCATAAAAAGAATGCATGTCTGTATTTTCAATGAGTTGGTTTAAAAGTTTGGTTTTCAAAAAAAAAAAAGAATGTGAAGATGTACAGTGAAATATGTGCCTCATTCTTTTACTGTAGTAAAGAAATCTTGCATAAGATAGGCACTTTTGAAAATCTACTCTATAATTACAGTATACAGCAGATGTTTGCTTCTTGTAAAAAATTATAAGTTCATTTGGTCATCAGCCTATACTACTATAAAATTTCTTTCTTGCAGGCACTTTTGTTACTCACTGAGTCAGTGATTTCTTCAAATTCACTGTCCTTTGTTGTCTAATTCAATGCAGCAAGGCTTTTATTTCCCTTGCTGAATGTTCTTGCATATGTTGTATCAAGTTTGTCTGTGTACCTTCTGGTTTCTTCATTTTTGAACATTGTGATACTCTGTCATAGCAATTATGATACTAAAATAAATGAAGTAAAAAAGTATATGTTCATAGAGAAATATTGGGGTGGATAATATGCCCAGTTCAGAAGGTGGCTTGTTGAGAAGTTGTTTCACAGGAGCTGGAGGAGATACAAGCTATACTGGGAATGTTTTGAAATGAGCTTTCTCATAAGCTCAAAAGTAGGTGTTTAACACTTGTCTCTAAAATTAGTAGTGATGGTTATATAAGGTGTTACCATTAACAATCCTCGTTACATTTAATAGGGAAGAAGGATGGAGCTATCATTGCCTGCATAGCAAGAAATTTTAAATGTAGTGTAGTCCTCAAAATAAGCATATAGTTCTTGTGCAAGGAATGGAAAAGTTTACCTTCACTTGTACCCATTTTAAACTTGTTTTCATGGCTTCTGGCTGTTCATTAAACAAGTTACGTGCTCTCTAAAAACATGCCACAATAATGCTCTTCATGTGGTGAAATAAGTCTTTGCTCAAGTGCAGCCTCTCAGATTACCAGTTTATTCACGTTCCATCCCTAGTTTGGTTCATTGTGGTGTGTTTTGAATGTTCTGCCATGTATTCATAACTGAAATGTTCTAATCAACAGATTTCTTGTCTAGCAGAGAAGTGATACAGTTCTATGAGTGTATAAGCAGCTAAATATTGTCTGTGTTTATAACAGACCAAGAAGGAATGAGCAATGTACCTGAAACTGAAGAGACTGGACGAACTTGTGATTCATGGCAGAGTGACCTGTGGGCACAAGTGAAAGACAAGTTAATGAAATATTTGCATCACAGCACAATTTTTCCAGAAAGCATCCCACGTAAATTTGATTATGTGCACAAAGACTTACTTATGCAACAGTACAACCTTCACGCAGCAGTGCACGAGCCAAAGGAAACCAGAACTGATAAAAATATCAATGAGTTTAGAAGTGCTAGTGGCCTTGGGTATTATGAAGTGACAGTTCTGGGTAAGTATTTGGCAGCTTGGCTTCTGAAAAAGGTTAAGCAAGAGCAGTGTAAGATTTTAGCTCTTTCCTGCATTAACTTGAGAATTCGTTAGAAACTGAACGACTTTCTCTCATGTAACCAGTTAATTCTGAGTATTTCTGGAAGTTTAAAAAGACTGACATTTTAAGTTTTTGTTAGAGTTATGATTTAGGATAATTTTTCACTGGCAAGCTGTAGTTCTCAGGAAAAATACCTGTAAATGAAATGACTGAGTATCTTGTATATTGTATCACTTTTCATATAATTGCAATTTTGTATATAGGTTTATGTGTATCATTTGAAGAATTGTGTAGTCATTATGCCACTGATTATTACAATTGGAGGCAGGTTCTGTTCACTAGTTCAGCCAGTCTGACATAATCAGGTAAATTATTGAATTGCACTTGAGTGTCAGCTGACTTTCCTGCTGGAGAGGTATTTATCAGAAACAAGTTAGTGTTCTTAAAGGGAAAAGAACAGCTATAAATGCTTCTTTATTCTCATTAAGTACTGAGTACTCTTGAGTACAGTTGATCTTAAAGTGCCTTTCTTCTGTGCTAGAAAATTAAGGGCTGTATTTTAGTTATACTCATCAGCTCCTGCTTCTGGATAGCACAAGGCATCAGTTGATTCATCTTTTTCTGTTAAAATATAAATATGCAAGTTGATGTGCATATCTTTGTTAGCATTACTGTGGGATATTAATCTGTTTGCTTTTGTTTTCCCATTAAAAGGAGAAGGAAATGGCCTATCTTAACAATGCTGATGTTAAGTTCCCATACTTTAAAAGTTTCCATTATTTGCTAAGGGAGATTTGCAGAGAAGGTGTTTGCATATTTACAATATTCAAACTTAAAATGTAATATTCAAGATGAAAGTAGCACCACTTGCTGCATAGGTACAGTGGTTGTAAAATTAATTGCTCTTCCGCTTCCAATGTTGGGTTAATGTTTTCTGAGCTAACAGCATTGTTGGTCTTAAATTGTAGCATGTTACAACATCTTATCAATTTGAATGTGCCTATGTATAAATGTCTATATGTATATATAGAAATGTGGTTTTAGATGTCGCTTATTAATTAAGGGATAGAGAGCAAGTAAACAACCTGCAATGGTTTGCTTTTAAAAAAAGAAGAAGAAATGGTGCATGAAGTTGCTAATGGGCTGAAGATGAAGTTTTCTGCTAATTAAATAGTTTATTTCAACAGGTATAAATCACGATGTTGCAATCGATGTTGCATTTCTTCCACTGTTTTGTCCTGAAGATCCCCACTTATTTCAACTAGAAGACATTCAAAACGATACGCTGTTGTCTTGTATGAGTTGCATCTCTGCGTGTCAGCAGGACACTACTAATGGAAGGCTTCGTGATGTGTTTCCGCTTCCAAGTGAGCCTGGCTTTCACTGTCATTACTCATTTATTGTTTCTTCTTCTGTCTTTCAACGCAAGACTTAATCCTCTGTAAAAATCTCTGTTGTAGGTCACAAGTTGTTCCCCTCTTCAGTGAAAGATACATGAATTCTGTGTGGCCACCTTTAGTAAATAGAAATAATACTGAACTTTCAAGACAGTTTTTACTGGAGCTGTTCTCATACTCTGAAGACGATATTTTAATAGCCAAACCACAAACTCCTAAGTGACCTAGGCCATATTTGGAGTTATTTGTTGATACAAAATTATACTGACATGGAAGTTAGTACGTGTGGCTGAGCGTGTGAATATTTGGCTTGATCTGCTTTGAAATACAGTGGAATAACTGTCAACCAGTCAATCCATTTCACTGATATCACTTTGAACAGCTGCTTTAAAGCAACTTGCAGTGCCTATAAACTGAAGTATCTGCCTGCTATTGAGTCATATTCCTTCAGATTATGTGTCTGATTACTGCCACTTTGGAACAACTATGGTGAACACCATTAATGTGTCTCATACTGCAAAGTCTACAGAAGCATCGTGTTTTCCTGCATGTCTATATAGATTTTATTTAAATAGTCTTTACTTTTCCTTGAAAAATACTATGAGACTGTCTAATGGTTAAGTAATGCGTGTTTCAGCTTTTCCATATCTAAGTTCTGATGCTGTCATTTCTAGTGATTGAGTTTACTAATAAAATTCTACAAAATAAAAAAAAAATCCCAGTAGGCTAGCATTTAATAAAGTGAGGTTTTTCACTGAAAGAAGGTTGGACATAGACACATTACTGCACAGAAAACAAAGTCAATTCAGTAAACCTTTTCACTGTTTGTATATTAAAACACGTTTTCTTAACTTCTAGATGAAATTGTAAAAGCAGCGATGGATCTAGATGGCAAACATGTTGTCTGCATTTTGGACATCTGTCACTTGGGTGAGGATAAGGTGGAAGTCTTTCTGAGCAAAATCTACAAGACAGTGGAACCTGCTGTGTTAGATCCAGTGTAATTTAATAACTTATTTTTCAAAATAAGTTGTTGAAAAGGAGGGAAATAAAATTGTTGTAACTTGAATGCACCCTCTACACATTGCACTTTTCTAGATTAGCAGACACGAATATAAACCTGATTTTTAGAGCAACTGTAATGGTCATCTATATGACTGAGAAGGACAATTGTTGCCTTTATTTTTTGGCAGTCCTGAAGGAAATTACATGATGTCTTGGTCACTTATGTTCAAGAATGATGACTAGGGAATAGCAGTATAGGTATGATTGTCATCTCACTTTCTCTGCCTCTGCACATACACGGGAAATTTATATATCAGGGTGAGAACTGACGTTAGAGGCAGGTTTTCCCAGTATTAAAGGTGATGTTTGCAAAAGAATTAACGAGCTGTGATATAAATTTGAGCTGTAAAGTAGGACTTTTTTTTAGGGTTGGAGCTGTTACGTTCTGTAGTGATGTTTTACTAGGGGCAGGCTAACTGCTCTTCAGACACACAGCTTACTGTGTTTGTGAAAGGAATTAAATACCATGGTGCCTTTAGTGCCAGGGGCTGTACTCAGTGATCCAAGAAATCACTTTCAGTTCTTTTTACCTGAACAAGGTCAACTGCCATGTTTTATATGTCTGCTTTTGTATATATAGCATTGGGTAATGAGTGTAGCACCCAAAAGCTTTTAATGTATTTTATTTATTAATAAAAAACCCAAATATTTTTAAAAAGAAACTTTGTTAGTGGAACTTGCTTCTAGCTTTGCAAGAGAAAAACTATATTTAAGGAGTGCTTAGCAGGATACATAGTTTGTCACACCATCAGTTTTTTTTTCTGTTGATCACCACTATCCTCTTTTTAGTAATAGCTCTGCCCTGAGTACATGAAGGAACTCAGTAGCTGTGAGCTGCTACTTCCACAACAGCGAGACACTCTGTAAAATTCTATCAACTTTTTGCCTGTACACTAAGTAGCAGCTGCTCCTGCTGAGTTCAGAACCATATCCCACTTTTTCCTCTTGTGTCAAACAGCCTCAAATCTTTATACAGTTGGATCTTTACAAAATTATTCTCAAGCAAGAGCTAGAGCACATTGCTGTGTGACAGCCTTTCCATGGTAAACACTGGTCTTGGTTGAATTCTTTGAGAAGAGATGATTGCATTATGGAAGCTTGTTAGTTAAATTATACTATTAATGACCAAAGCCCACTGAGTTAGGTTATAGGAACAGATTTATTCTTTTGTGGAAAACTTTTAGGCATGTTTTAGCAGCCTGTTGGTAATTGGGGAGTATCTCTTTTCAACTTGTAGCTCACTTGTCTGCACTGGGGACAGGGGACTTTTCAAGTACTTAAATTCTGTACTTTGACTTTAGTTAATGGTAATTGAAGGAGAAATACAACTATTTATTATAGCACAAGTTCCAAGTCAACTTAAGTTAAAAAGTAAAAGTCTTGACATTCTAAAGAAATTTATGAAATTGTTCTTTCTCTTTAGTGTGGTTTACAGTTTAAAAATGTATTAATGAGAGAAGTTTAACTTGAATTGCACAGAAACTAAAAGTTAATTAAATGTGACTATGTATTGTAAGTTTATATAATATTTCGTATATAGTTCTAGAGCAATGTTTGTCAACCCATGCCTTTCAGAGAATGTTGTAACATTGCCACAAAAGGCAAAACGAAGACGTACCAGTCTGAGAAGAGCACAGTGTTGCTGGCAGTATGTTATTTGTGTAATTTTGTAAATTATGGGTATGTGAAGATGAGAGGCCATTGCTCTAGAGTATATTAGCACCAGCACTTCATGTACCAAGTTGAGCCATGCTGACTGTGTCAGCCAGTATTTTTTATTTAGATATACTTCAGGTTGAAGTCTAATTTTAATGAAACAATTTTTTCTAGAAGCAATTTTTAAAATAATTACCTTTGTATAAAAGGGCTGATGTGGCTGACACTGTCACAGAGCCCCGCTGACCGGTTGTTGTAGCCGTCCCACCCAGCCCACGCAATAAAAATTCAGCAAAGGCTGTTTGCTTTATTGCACTGCATACTATGCTTCAAACATAGCATTAATCATTTCATCCTCTGTGTTAGGACTTCCTAACTCTAAAAGAAGTTTTAGAATGATGTGGAGTATATATAATATTTTACAGAAGTGTTATTTGAAATTTTTCATGGCAAAAGCTGGGAAGGAGAGATATTTCCTCTTGCAGAATGAAGTGCCAGTCTTAGAAATACAGGCTCTCTGTGTGTAACTAGAGAGTATTCAATGCCTGTAGTAGACTTGGCATTTCAATACTCTGGGCCATCCCAGTAAGTTACACTGAACTTAATATGCTGACTTCAGTTTCAGAAGTGTTGCAGTGTTAATATATGGTTCCACCACTCTGTCTCTCCTCCCTGCCAAACCAGCACTGTAGCACTGGGGCGGAGGTGCTCTCTGCAAAGAAACTGTTTGCTGTTTTATTTCACTTGCTGTTTATTGACAGAAGTATAAAAGTCTGTGAAAACGTGTTAATTTTGCCATGTTAAACCAAGATACAGTCTTTACTCCTACAAAATGTTTTTGGAATTGTCTTTCTTGCTGCTGTGTATTGCCACTGCTGAAAGTAAAATTCTACAGTTAGAAATGTGCTCTGATAGTATTCACACCCACCCAAATAACTGTACTCTGAAAACTTACATTGCATATTTTTTTATGTTTGCAGCATTAATTTAAAAGAAAAGCAGAGGGTGGTAAATTGTATGTAGCTAATGGTACTTTTGAGTGTATAAGATGTTTTAAGTCATAGATCTTAGAGGTAAGATCAGTTTGGCATTAATGTGTAGAACTAGCATAACACTGAAAACTGGAGAATATAAATAAATGAATTAATATATGTAAAGGTCTTGGATTATTTCTTTCAATTTCTTACCATTTTCTTTTCACTTCTGAAATCTGTTGGTTATCATAGTCTGTAAGGTGAGTAGGTTTTTTGATATTTCCCTCCATCGACTTTTGACCTTTTTAACAAAGTCATTACCTCACAGATTGCATTGGGAAGTGAGAACCCTGAGCTTCCATCACTAAATGAAAGATAACCTAGTTATCTGAAGTGCTAGTCAGGTTGAAATATGAGCGGAGGCCTCTTAGGAAGCATCATCACCTTTATTAGATGCAGTGGGAAATGTAATGACAAAGCCTGAGGTACTTAATGCCTTCTTCATCTCGGTCTTTACTAGTAAAACCAGCTGTTCACTGGGTACCCAGCCCCCTGAGCTAGAAGACAGGTACGAGGAGCAGCATGGAGCCCCCATAATCCAAGGGAAATTATTTGGGACCTACTGCATCACTTACAGACGCACAGGTCTATGGGGCCACATGGGATCCACCCAAGGGCACTGGGGCAGCTGGTAGAAGTCCTTACAAAGCCACTTTCCATCATTTCTCAGCAGTCCTGGTTAACCAGACAGGTCCCAGTTGACTGGAGGTCAGCAAATGCGATGTCCGTCTACAAGAAGGGCCAGAAGGAAGATCCAGGGAACTACAGGCCTGTCAGCCTCACCTTAGAGCCAGGGAAGGTTATGGAGCAGAACATCTTGAGTGCCATGACCTGGAACATACAGGACAGCCAGGTGAGCAGGCCCAGTCAACATGGGTTTAGGAAAGTGAGGGACTAACCTGATCTATGACAAGCAGGGACTCGCTTAGTGGATGGGGGAAAGCCTGTGGATGTTGTTTACCTGGACTTCAGTAAAGCTTTCGATACTGTCTCGGCATTCTCCTTGAAAAACTGGCTTCTCATGGGTTGGATGGACATTCTCTTCACTGGGTAAAAAACTGGTTGGATGGCCAAGCCCAGAGAACTGTGATGAAAGGAGCTAAATCGGCGGCCGTCACAAGAGGTGTCCCTGGGGCTCAGTGTTGGAGCCAGTTCTGTTTAATGTCTTTATCAATGACCTGGACCAGGGGATCAAACGCTCCCTCAGATGACACCAAGTTGTGCAGTAGTGTTAACCTGCTGGAGGGAAGGAAGGCTCTGCAGAGGGATCTGGACTGGATTGGTGGGCTGACACCAACTGTATGGGCTTCATCAAGGCTGAGTGTCAGGTGCTGCACTTTGGTCACAGCAACCCCAAGCAGTGTTACAGGCTTGGGGAAGAGTGGCTGGAAAGCTGCCCAGCGGAATAGGACCTGGGGGTGTTGGTTGACAGCAGCTGAACGTGAGCCAGCAGTGGCCAAGGTGGCCAGCAGCATCCTGGCTTGGATCAGAAATGGTGCGGCCAGCGGGATGAGGGAAGCGATTGTCCTCCTGTGCTCAGCACTGGGGAGGCCACACCTCGAATCCTGTTTTCAGTTTGGGCCCCTCACTACAAGAAGGACATTGAGGGGCTGGAGCGTGTCCAGAGAAGGGCAACGAGGGTGGGGAAGGGCCTGGAGAACAAGGGTTATGAGGAACAGCTGAGGGAACTGGGGTTGTTTAGCCTGGAGAAGAGGAGGCTGAGGGGAGACCTTATTGCTCTTTCTAACTACCTTGAAAGGAGGTTGTAAGTTGCCCCAGGGGAGGTTTAGGTTGGGTATTAGGAAAAATTTCTTTACCAAAAGAGTGGTGAAGCACTGGCAGAGGCTGCCCAGGAAGGTGGTGCAGTCACCATCTCTGGAGGTATTTAAAAGATGTGTAGATGTGGTTCTTAGAGACATGGTTTAGTGGTGGGCTTGGCAGCGTTAGGTTAAGGGTTGGGCTCGATGATCTTAAAAGTCTTTTCCAACTTGAATGATTCTGTAATTCTATGATCAGCGCTGGAATTTGTGCAGTAATGAGAGAAAAGGTGGGGGAGAGCAGTGCTTTGTGCAAAAGGAGTAGAAAGTTAGGGCTGAAGGTTATTTGCAGATCCTTCCATCTGGATCTGTACTTTACAACAGGCAGGTGTGTCACTCCCTGTTCCTTCCCAGCCCCCACTCCAGTTGAGTTCACTGACACCTCGAGGACTTACCTGGGCGGTGTCAATTTCCTGTCGGAACTGAAATTTCAAACTCCTCAGCAGGCTGTGGGCTAAGGACAGCTCCCACCAGCTGAAAATATCTGCAGGCATGAAGCAAGTGGATAAGTTCAGTTTTTTCTGCCTCCTGGTGATTGTTAAAACTTTCTCCGAGACTACAGAGGCGTTTTCTGTGAGAGCCTCTGTAAGTTTATTCTACTTCAACAGTGCTATCAACAGAACTGTGTCCGAGCACTGCGAATGTGGGCTGTATGGATTAAATTCTCCTCTGCTTAGTGCTCAGGGGTTTGTGGGCATCCCGAAATCTGCTGATCTTCAAGCCTGTGATGCAAATACCCATTTCACCGTTACAAAACCCCCATGGATTGCTCTCATTGAAAGAGGAAATTGCAGCTTTGCTGAAAAAATTAAAGTGGCAGCCAGAAGGGGTGCAACAGCAGCTGTGATCTACAATGCGCCGGACAGAGGCAACCACACTGTCCTGATGTCGCACCTCGGTGAGTAGTGCTGAAACCCGATCATTTCTCTGAAGTTTGGTCTGGGACAGCACAGCCAGGCTATAAGGAAGCAGTTGTTTTTGTGGATCATTGTTGCTTGAATCAAGAAATTCAGCGAGGCAAAAAAGCGTATTATGCAATTTGAGTCTTCACTGCAGTGCTTAGTAAGAAGTACTGTGCTGCTAAGTGGGTATAGGGTACCCAGACTGGTGCATCTCTGAAGTTGGTACCATTATTCACTTGTATAGCATGCAAATTATTTTAGGTAGTGATGTAGAGAAACCCCCAGTGTCTGCTTTGAAGGCACTGGTTTATTTTTCAAGGTTAGAGGACATGAACGTACAAGTATGTGCAGCTTAGGCACATGCCTGGCAGACTGCAAGCCAGATCTTGCCTTTTTTTTTTTTTAAATCCTAAATTGTTCTAATTCCTTCTGAATCGTGGCTTGTCTCAGCCTCTTCTGGGATTCCCTAATTCCTTAATGAAGGTTAGACAAAATTATTGTAGTTGCCTATTCTGGCCCCAATAGCTATAGATCTGTCATCAGGGAGGAACTGAGAAGCCGACCCTGATACTGTATCGCTTGGCTTTTATTTCTGTGTGTGTCCCTCTAGGTCAACCTGTCTAATGAGCATTTTAGTACAAAACATACATATACATAGCTAATTCCATGAAATTGGTGGAGCTGCACTAGGAATCCTTTGGTTTAAGTCTTGCTTGTCTGATTTTTGTGAGCCAACTGAGCGATTTTTAATCTAGAGATGAGCCAGCATTGTAGTGATCACATCCCCGTGATGGTTTGGGTTTCCATCTGTGGAGCCCACACGGGGCAATTCAACCGGCACCAGCTGGCTCAGAGTCTCAGTTATGCACCTGTAGGAGCATCACAGCTGCTTTACAAACTTAACAATGATGTGAGGCTCAGCTCCAAAGAAAAAAAAAATCCTAACCAAGGTTTTGCATAATAAAAAAGGGCTGTACAGCACTGAAAATGCAGTGTCTTGTTGTACTACACAGCCAGCTTTCACTGTCCTGATATCATGATAAAGCTGGTGTTTGCAAATGGAACTTAAACGTTTTACTGAAATGTGTAATAAATAAACCAAGGCTTTTGTTCTAACTCTGGAGAAAGGGATTTCAACTTCAGTTGAAATGTCAAGATTCAGATTATCTTGCTTTTTAAATTTGATTTGGAGTGTGCCAGCTCATACGAGCAGTGGATGAATAAATAAAGAATTGTAATGGCTTTATGGAGCTGCAAAATTTGTGGCAGCTGGGATTCTTGTGAGCAGGGTGGCCCCAGCTGGTGCAAGGCATAAACAAGGCTGGAGCAGGGTGGCCCATTCCCCTGGAGGTCAGCAGGGGAGAATGGGATGGAACTTTGTTAATTACGCTTGGTTACTGGGATGCCACAAACCTAACAGTTAAACTGGACTCCAGAAATATAATTATTTAGAATGAGCTCTGAAAGCTAACCTTAATTTTTCTGGTGTTTTTCATTTTTAAACTAAAAAGATTTTTAAATATTGAAAGTAATAGATGCATCACCCGAGAGGACATTTCATGAAGTCCCATCTTTCTTAATTTAATTCATTTTATTTTCTTGAAGAAATATTGTAATTTTTATAGGACTGTTTCCTATAGTCTACCTCTAGATAGTGGATATTATGATCTATTTGGTGGCAAAGAGGGTTTATAAATCGGTGCAGTTGTCGTGTGTTAAACGCGGTGAGGGCAAAATACTTCAGTGAGATGAGCTCTTTGTCTGATCAGTATAGGAGGAGCGTTTTCTCTCTTTCTGTTTCCCTTGGTTCAGAGTGTGGAGCTGTTTGTTCTTCAGGTAAAATAAGGTGCCTGGGAGAGGGGTGGTCATTGCAGCACAGCACTTAGAGCAAAAGACTACTTGGAGATGATTTGGGTTTTTTCAGTAGAGTTGTTCACGGAGTTGGGGAAGGAAATCCTGTTTGGCTGGAATCTGCCAATGGTGGCATCGCCCCAAGAGGTCTGAAGGGACTTGGGGATGAATCCTCTCTGCCACTTGGGTAGGGGACCTTGGGAGATGAAAAGCCCTGTTGGCAGAGCAGTGAGATTAAAATCTGCCCTGCTGCTGCCAGCAACCTGCGAACTCCTGATTAAACAAGAAGCAGCAGCCTCCGAGGTTATTATCCGGCTCTCCATTGGAGCGAGCCCTGGCATCTTCAGCCTGCATTGCTCTGCTGTCATGCAGGGCTATAGGAATCCCATCATCTCAGTTATTTATTAGGCATTGAGGCCTTGGCTGCAGTTTCATAGAATCATTGAAACACAGAATACCAGGAAGGGACCTCAAGGATTATCTGGTCCAACCTTTCTTGGAAAAAGCACGATCTAGACAAGATGGTCCAGCACCCTGCCCAGCCCAAGTATCCCAGGCTGGGGAAATCCGCTGTTGTTTCCTGCTGTCCTCTCCCCTTCCTGCTGACTTCACCATAAAATCAATAGAGCTTTCTAGCCAACCTTATTTTCTGTTACAACAGTACAAACCTGTGTAGATATTTCACATCATAAAACACCCGCTCAGTCTTACAGCAGTCAAATAGTTTGTTCTGAGCAAAGTTCAGGTGAGCAGGAAACGTTGGTAACATGAAGTTGCTGGGAAAGGACAAAGAGAAAAAGTCCCCTCTTGGTGACTCCTTCATTCTCTACTGCAGTTCCTTTTACCTGTTATCAGTCTTACCATTATTGGCTATTGGTTTGTTGTTACACAAACACACCTAAGATAAAACTGTATATTAATATCTTTTACTATGGAAAATTTTAGAGGTCAAGATATTGGTGATAACTTTCCCATTCCTCTCTCATTACACAACTCACTGGTGGGAAAATGCTCTGCTTTAATCTGAAAGATTTTCTATAGGTGTTCTTGTCTAATTTGCATGAAATTAGATTGATCCAATGGTCCAGAATTTGTAAACTTTTGTTAGAAGAAAAATATCTCTTTTTTAGTAGTTCCAGCACTTTCTTGATTTGCTCTGTTACAGATGCATATTCCATTTCCTTTCCAATATTTTTCCAGCACCATTCCTTGAAACTTAACTTGAAATTCCAGGAATTACGAAATTTTTGAAACACAGCCAAATTTGAATGAGGTATTTTGAGGCTCCTTGTTTAGTAACAAATAGCAGACCTCAGACCACAGCAGAGTAACTGTGTTCTGCAAAGTCTCGGAGCAGCCGGTTTGGGTCCATGTTTAGCAAGCAGTGCTGGCACAGGCCGGTAGATGGCTGTATCCTCTTATCACTGTGATATTTTTTACCTGTTCATTTACAAGAAAAAATAGGAGACTGGAGATAGGAGTACTTTAAAAAAAAATTACAATATAATTATTGCTGTCATTTGGATACCAGTCCAATATGTCATCTAAGCTAAAATTATCAACTGTGTTGTGAAAGGTTTTCTCCAAGGGATTTATCAACAGCCAGTGAAAGAGACCTCTCTTACTGGTTAAAGCCTGGAAGAATTATTGCACATCAGGAGCAAGCACATATCTCAGTTTGTCTGTACCACAGAAACAATCCTGACAATAACTGAAAAGAAATTGTTGTGGATCTGCATTTCCTTCCAGCTTGTTTCCAGGATGTTCTGTAGCCTCAAAGTCTAACTTCTATTATCTGAGAAGTATTTCAAGAAAGTATCTTATTAGCTCTTGATGCAACACTTATTATAAACTTGTGGGGTAAATGCCCAGCAATGGAGTTCGGTTTTATCTTTTGTTTGGAAATCTGGTATAGAATTTGTTCAGGTTTTCAATATTAAATGTCTAAAATACCATAGCTTATTTGTTTTGCAGAATAATTTCTGTTTTACAGTACATCTTGAGTCATCTCCTCTGTTTACTACAGAAGAAGCTGGGTTCTCTATCCTAGCTTTGAACAGCCTGTAGGACCTGCACTGCGCTGTGGGGCCATCAATACTGAAACAGAACAAGCTCGCCACTCACCGCCAGTTTAATGAATGACAACACCACCTTCTTAGTTCAGATGATATTCTAAGACTGACCTCTAAACTGCGATGGGCACTTAGCAGATATCTTCATATCCCTCCACAGGGATACTCTATTAATAAGAGAAGACCAATTTCTTATTCAGAAATTGCCCCGAGCGGTTTTGCCTTTCAGCGTTACAAGCTTTTTTTGTGCAGGTGATATGGAATGAGCATGAAGAACTAGAAAAGAAGACCTATTAAAATATTGATAGCATTATCAAGGGCTGATAACATTGTAATTATTTGATACTGAAACAAAACATCTCATTTTCTAGAGCATACTGTAGAAATTCTGGTGTTTTCTGCTTGAGATCTTCAGGATCAGATGGATGTTCCTTTATAATAAAAGTGAAAAAATACTGAACATGAGTATAAGTAGATTTAGGGACATCTTTACATTTTTGCCAAATCAATACTCTCCCTGAAATATTTCCTTATTGTCACTGACACTTTTTAAATCAATTGTCACTTTTAGTAGGCTACAGTTTGTCATGCTCATGTGGAGTAAATGGCATTTCACCCCCAGATTATATTTATTTTAGCAGTCAGCTGCTTTTCAGCATTGAGGAAGAGTGCCAAGGCCTGCAGCGATGCAAATGTGTCAGCTGTAGAACACCCCTATCCATACAGAGGACAGATTTCTCAGTGCCTGTAAATGGTTCCACATCCCTTGAAAGCAGCAAAATCTTGCTTTGCTTTTCTGCTTTTCCATGCAACAGATTTTGCACATGGGATAAGAATTCCTTTCCAGGCCAAAGAGGTTTCAGGAAATCTGTTGCTGGGCAGTTGCTTTAAAGATACGCTTGGCAAAAATACAAAATACTTGAGGAAATGGTAGTAGTATTTTCCCTGGCATTGTTTCTTTCCACAGTGTAGCACTGTAGAACTTTCTTTGATCTTTGCATGACCCATCTCCCAAGGCAGGGCAATTCAAAATGCAATTTCTTTCCATTTCCCTGTAGTGTAACAAAAATAAAAGACACAGTCTTCTGGACACAGACAGGCATTTAGTACTGCTTATGTTTAGTATTCCATGCAGGACTGATATAAGAGAGCCGGGTTGGACTGTCTGATCTCCAGAGAAGACAGTCTTTTCTTTCTGGAAGGCTCCTGAGCAGCCATAAAAATCCCTGGGGCTGTGCTCACCTCCGCAGAGCACAGGCTGCCAGAGAGCTGCATTCACGTCTGGGATTTTCCAGAGCCCCAGAACATGGAGCAAGCAAATCTCGGGACATGACCACGCTGGCATTTAGTACTGTTTCTTTAGCTTCCAAGGTAATCAATGTGATGAGGTGACTACATACTGGGACCCACTTTTCATCCATAAACTTGGTGGTATACAGAGAGCCCAGCTTCTGCTTCTTCAGAAAACCAGCCAAAGGTTTGTCCTGGGACCACAGTGTGGCTCTCTCATGAACTTCATTGGCCACCAGCTGGGTCAAAGCACCAAACCCCTAAATCTCACACACCTCCTCAGAGAGGATTTTCTCCTTCCTGTTTTCATCTTTCCTCTTGAATGTTTTGCTCTACTGCTTTGTTTCCTCCTCCAGGCCCCTTTCTGGGGGCTGTCTCTGCCAGGGTGGCAGGTGCCTCTTGCAGTTCATCAGCTGCTCTTGAAGGTGGAAAGAAGGAATCTTTGGCTTGTTGAGGCCGTTGGCGAGGTTCCCACTGACATTACTAGAGTCACTGAAGTTTGTCACAACTTACATCCTAATTATGCTGATGTCCTAATTATGCTGTAAAAGTTGAGCTTTTACGAGCTTTTATAGTGTGATCTCAAAAGCCCCTGTTCAGAGCCTTCCTGTCTCTGGCTTGTGGTCCTGTAATTGAGGTTTTTAAGACCAGCTGCAGTCACTGCTAAGCTTTCCCTGTTGGACAGAGTGAGGGCTTTTCACAAAGGCCTTTACAGATTTGATGGAGATAAAGTCAGAACTGAAACCAGGTAAACTTGTGCTTTGGATGATGAAGATCCTCCTACTGATTTCTGTGAGTTGCTGCAATCTGTGGCCCTGTAGTTTATGCATATGCACAAACAAACCCAGAAAGGGCAAATGTTTTGACTTGGACTCATTTCTTCCTCAAATGGCCAAGTTCCAGTGTGTTCTACCATTAAGGACATGTTCAGACTTCCAGTCACCTGATGCTCCTCAGCTGGCCAACTGCATTACATGTACTGTACGGAAAATCTCGGTCCCCAGGCTGGAAGGAGGTTGCCCAATGCACTGCAGGGGAAGGAAACCACTGATTCAGTCCCCTGCTTGGAAACTCCACTGTCACTGAATAAAGACCACCACTGAATCAACAGGCCTGAATATCATTATGCTTCAGCTCCATGTGAAACCAAAACAGAAAAAAAGTACGTTGTCTGACAAGTTCTGCTCTTTCTTGGTTTTTTTTAATTGTTTTAGTTTTTCAGAGGAATTGTAGATGCTTTTTTGCTCAAGGCTTCTTGTAGTCATCTGTAGGGAATGCTTTTATCTTCACTTTAGTTCGCTTGCATCTCCTAGATATTGCTTGTTTCTATTTATCAACCAGCTTCCTTTGAAATGAGAGATGGAAAACATAATTTTATGAAACTGCAATTGTCTTGGAGAAGGAGTGCATGCAAACCTTGGTCTACTTATGAGCATCCATCCCTCCTTCTGCCTCTGCTGACAGGGTTTTACTCACATTCTCTGGGGTAGCAGAGGGCACACGTAGCTGTCACAACAATTGGTCCCACTGTGCCAGAAATATGGAGACACAATGTTTGCTTCCCTGGCACTGGGGACTGACTCTTACGCACATCTGGATAGCCAAGGGAAAATGTTTGGTGCCAGTGCACAGGGCAAACTAACACAATTTTTTTTTCTACATCCAGTGAACAGAGAGTTGTAGGCTGGGGTTTCCAAGTTGTGTTAGAGCCAAACAAGCTGCCAGATTCATAGCAAAACTTAGCTGGAACCAGAAACCTCTGTGTGTTTTCTGCATCAAGTCACAAGGATCACCTCAGATTCTCCTGGAAGCTCCTAAGCTCTGAACACAGGAGGTGGGAGGAGGTTTACAGCCTCTACGCCTCCTTTGGCTTGAGCCTGTCTTCTTTGTAAAGTGGCAAAGGACCACAAGCTCCATTCTCATGCCTTAATTTTTTTTTCAGCTACTTTAAAAGCTTGGGATACTTTAGCCCACATCATTGCCTACTCTGCAGCGAGTCAACTGCCCAAGCCCCTTCCATTGCTGGTCATGGACATGAGCTGGTTTTGGATAAGGAAATGCAACAACTGTTGTCTTTAACTTGTGATTCAGGGTAATGTTTGTTCATGGATTTTTTTTTGTCCCATGATATTCAGTCCTAGGTTTCGTTTTAGGGCACTCCTTTTGATTGCTTTTTCCATTTTAATAAGTGCTTCTTCTTTCCACTTTGTTGTTGAGTAAAGAAGATCCAGAGACATGGTTCAGATCCATACACAGTGCTTGGAGGGTTCAGCGCTGGCTCTTGTAATGCTTTGCCCTAACAGAGGTTTCTTGTGTCCTTGTGAGCTTTCCTCCAAAGACAGAAATCCAGAGCTGGGTACGTGTATGTACAGGTATCTCATCAGCAAGATGCCCTAAGTGATCTGGCTTGATATGAAAAAGAAATATTTAGCATGCACAATTTTTTATCTTGAAAAAACACTGTTTAAATATTTATGCAAACACGATAAAGTTGTAGATAACGATAGAGTCCATCCCTGTAGGAGGCAGTGACAGCATTCCCAGGATTTTACTTCATTTATCTGAAAGTCATGCCCTACATTCTCAACTTCTCAGACCCTTCACCAGTAGCCAAGGGGGAAAATGAAAAGCAAAATTGAATAGCGTTAAGTTTTTAAATAATGAAAATCTTTTAAAATTTAAAAAAATCAGATTTGTGCTAGAAATGCCTTCATGCTCTACCTATTTAGAGATAATTCTGCTTCTGCTTTTGTGGGAGCCCATTAATGCTGCTTACCTTATCATTCTTACCTGTGCGGTAATCATGGGCTACAGTGCTTTTAATTTCATAAACTTTTAGAAAGTGCTTGCAAACAAATGGAGCAGAAGAAAATCACACTACTTGTCAATAGATTTTACTACATGTCACAGCCCCTACGTCTGGCCTCTTTCTCCAAAACAAAACGTGCTTTCTCCAGACTATAAAATCTCAGCTTTTTATGTAAAGGAGGATAAAAAACCCCAGCCAACCAGCAAAAAAACCACCCTATCAGCCCTCCTCTTGCCTGGTTCCTCCAGACTTCCTGGTAGCAGTGACTATTTTTAATTTCTACTCAATACACACTTTTATCTGTGGTGAATTACAGGTAACTGAGCGGAAAGCCATCAGACAAACTGTATTTTTCAAACACAAGTAAAGGATGCACTTCAGTAAGACTGCTGATCTATTTATTAATTATCATTCTGGAAGAAGATTTAATGAATCAGAGCCCAGAAAGTTCTCCATGAGATATGCAGCTTAAAATAAGTATAATTGGCATGCTCATTTTAAAACACACTGCTTTAACTGCTGCTGGGGTGTCCCTCTGTGCTCTGACATTGCCCCAGCCTCCTCACCCAGCTCCTTCTGGTTGTCCTGGCCCGGAAGACCCACTAACCATGCCAGGATGCACAGGAATCACTGCTGCTTGCAAGTGGCTTCCCTGCCAAGCCAAGCAATACTGGTGTCTCCCAGGATTTACTTGGAAGGACTGACCACTGTTAGCACAAGCATCTGCTTTTTTTTCCCCAATACACTCGACTTCCTCTGCTTTGCTAGCCTGAGAAATTCCTCAACCATGGAACAGGCTTTGTGTTTGTGCCTGCCATCATTTTCAAGCAAGTGGAAACGTTGCCTGAGCAAGAAGTCAGAAACTTCATATCCAAATCATGCCTTGGCAGTGAAATGTCCACGATCCCATTTGGAGTGATTTTGTTTCTTGTTACCGCTCTCTGCGCGGCGTAGTCAGAGGTTCAGGTGTAGGCTCCATGTTCATTTTGGTGTGATTACCACACATGTTGTGAGGTTTTGCCAGCAGGCAGCAGCCTGGGCAGCGCGTGCGCGCTTCCCAGCAGTGGCCAAAGAGCAGGGAAGTTGGTTACTGCCACCCCAAGTCAGGCTGGAGCTGATGAGCAGCTGTGCCCCAGCAGAGAGTGGCTGTGAAGCCCTCAGGTCTGCTCCCTGGCAGCCTGCCTGCTGCAGGAAGCCCTTGCCACCGTGCACAGCTGCACTGCAACATCTGCACCTGCGCTGCTCCTTCATTATAATGATGTTACCAGCTCTAACATATGGAAGTGTAAGAGACTGTGGCTAAGCTTCTCAAAATCCCCAAACTGTAGGAAGTTTTGTATCCCGAGGAGGTTCCAATCTTTGTCTTTGAGCCAATTTTGTCTCAGTCAGAACACCAGAGCCAAACATCCCTAAAGCTTCAGAGGCATTTGAAGCTGAGCAGTTGGCTGCTTTCCATCACATAAGGCTTGGTTATATTTTCAGTGTGGTGTTAAGTTGTTCACTGCACCTACGTGGAACAGGTTTCAAAACAAAACCAGGCCTCTCTGATTTCTCACAGATGCACTTCTTATTATAGCTAGAGATGTTACTGCTAAAATAAATTGTCTACTTATATGTGGCATGAGAAAATGAGAGGTTTGTTTAGGTTGGGACAAACAGGTTTGCTTAGTAAATTTTGTGTGTTTAGCAATATTGATCTTTAGCAAATTGCTTCATCTGCTCTTCATTACCTGTTCTGCACACTGCTATTTAAGCAGCAAAACCAAATGCTGATCTTCCTGCACTGCTGAGCTAGGAAACCTGCAGATGTGGAGCTGGCAGGGGTGGACACCCATGCAGCAGGTTGGTTTCAAAGCCCCTTCCTCTGGGCAGTTATTCAAACCCGAGCTGGACTTGATTGCCTAACACTCATTGTCCTGCATTTAGCACAGGCAAAAGTGAAGGAAAATGTGCACCGTAGATCAATGCTGAGTTATTGGTTATCAGGCATGTGGATTCAGAATTCACCAAAAGCCTGCGTTAAAAAGCAGTGCTAGCTCGTATCAGGAGGGGTTTAACCCTGTGTTTACTCTTATTTTGTTGGTGATTGCATAGGCAGCAGCTGATCTTGTGCCACGTAATCACTGCACAGTAATAGTCCTTTCTAAATGATAGGCTCCCATCCAAACACCCAGTCTGCGTGTAGTAACACATGGCCATTCCATTTGGGAATGTGTTTGAGTGGCTCCCAGAGCTGGCGGCAATTCCTGCGGAGAAGCTGATAGGAAGAGGGCCTCTCAATCAGAAGAGTGGCTCTGTGGAGAAGAGGAGCTCAAAATGTTCTTGGTTTTCCTGTTATCTTTCTTTCTTGCCTCAGATTCCTTGGTGGGACTCCACAGCATCTCGTGCTCATGCTTGCAGTGATTCTGCAAGCACCCTGGCCACACTGCCTGATGCACGACAACCTAGCAAAAATATGTGTGCACCAGAGCAAGGGACTTTTGAATGCAGACTGGCTGCCCAAAAAGTGACTGCAGGGCCCTGAAGAAATGCGAATTTTCAATGCGAGTTACATAGATCAAATAATAATTAACTATGCAAACACAACTAATACATAAATAGAAAAGGTGGGTTTGGTTGAAGTGGCAGGTTTATAGTGTATGTCTAATGACACAGAGTGAGTTAGCACAGCTAGCTTAGAACTCTATAAACCAATTTCAGGCAGGACTGATACCGTGTGTCGCTGAGTGTTCAGCAAATATTAACTCAGCAGTGCAAAGCAGGCTGGGTCATGGCTGGGCACCGGCTGCTGGTGTTGCTGTGCTTCAGGTCTACAGCGGGGTTGGCCCTTTCAGGGGTTCAACCCCTTCAGGGGGTCCCCGCAGGCCATCTGTGACCCCTCGTGCTCTGTCCACTGTGGGGCAGGCAGTCTAGAGGAGGGCACCCACTGTGCTGGGAGATGGTGGAAGGGTGATCTGCCCTTCCTGGGAGTGATCCAGGGGTCACCCATCGGTCCTGAGAGGTGATGTCAGGAGGAACCATCACTTCTAAGGTGTGAACGTGGTTGGCAACTGTGCTGATTTTGGTTGGAGTAGAATTAATTTCCTTCACAGTAGCTGCCATGGGGCCATGGTTGGGATTTATGCTGGAAATGGTACTGATAGCACAGGGCTGTTTTCATTACTGCTGAGCAGCACTTGCATGGAAACAAGGCTTTCTCTACCTTTTACCCCACCTCACCAGTGAGGGGGCTGGGGGTGCATGAAGAGCTGGGAGGGGACACAGGCAGGAAAGCCAACACCAGTTTTCCCAAGGGATAACCCCCACCATACGATGTCATAAATTAGGGGAAGATTGGCTGGTGGCTGCTGCTCAAGGACTGGCTGGGCATTGTTTGGTTGGTGGTAAGAAACTGTTTTCATTTGCATCACTTGTATTTCTTGGGTTTTATTTCTCTCTTTTTGTTATTTTCCTTTTCATTATAATTTATTATTATGATAGTTGAATTATTAAACTGTTCTTATCTCAATCCACAAGCTTCCTCACTTTTACCTTTCCAGTTCTCCTCCTCCTCTCCTGCTAAGGAGGGGAGTGAAGACTGCTGCGCAGTGTTTTGCTGCTGGCAGGGGTTAAACCAGGACAGCCACCCACCACATCCCTCTGGGAACCAGGCTGGGAGGGGATGCAGTGAGGGAAAGACCTTTGAGATCATCAACCAGACCTGTCCACCACTAAACCATATTCCTGAGCTCCTCATCTACTTGGCTTTTAAATCCCTCCGTGGATGGAGACTCAACCACCTCCCTGGGCAGCCTTTGCCAGTGCCTGACCATCCTTTTGGTGAAGAAATTTTTCCTGACATCCAATCTGAATCTCCCATGGCACAACCCGAGGCCATTACCTCTCATTCTATTATCTGTCACTTGTGAGAAGAGACCAGCACCCACTTCACCACAACCTCCTTTCAGGCAGTTGTAGACAGTGATGAGGTCTCCCCTCAGCCTCCTCTTCTCCAGGCTAAACAACCCCAGTTCCCTCAGCCGCTCCTCATAACCTTTGTTCTCCAGCCCCTTCCCCAGCCTCGTTGCCTTTCTCTGGACATGCTCCAGCCCCTCACTGTCCTTCTTGTAGTGAGGGGCCCAAACTGAACACAGGATTCGAGGTGCAGCCTCCCCAGTGCTGAGCACAGGGGCACCATCACTGCCCTGGTCCTGCTGCCACGCTGTTTCTGGTACAGGCCAAGATGCCATTGGCACCTGGGCCACTGCTGGCTTATACTCAGCTGTCAATGAACCGGTCCTTCTCTGACAGGCAGCTTTCCAGCCACTCTTCCGCAAGCCTGTAACGCTGTGTGTGGTTCATAGAATGACAGAATCACAGAATGCCCTGAGCTGGAAGGGACCCACAAGAATCATCAAGTACAGCTCCTGTCCCTGCATAGGACAATCCAACACTCACACCGTGTGTCTAAGGGCATTGTACAAATGCTTCTGGAATATCAACAGGCTTGGCGCTGTGATTGCTTCACTGGGGAGCTGTTCCAGTGCTCCACCACCCTCTGGGTGAAGAACCTTTTCCTAATGTCCAACCTAACCCTGCCCCGGCACATCTTCCTGCCATTCCCTGGAGTCCTGTCATTGGTGGCCAGACAAAAGAGATCTTTGCCTGCTGCTCCTCCTTCCCTTGTGAGGAAGCTGCAGAACGCGATGAGGTCCATTCTCAGTCTCCTTCCAGGCTGGATGGACCAAATTGGAAAGGACCCACAAGGACCATCGAGTCCAGCTCCTGTCCCTGCACAGGACAATCCCAACACTCGCACCGTGTGTCTGAGGACATTATCCAAACGCTTCTGGAATATTGTCAGGCTTGGCACCGTGACTGCTTCCCTGGGGAGCTGTTCCAGCGCTGTTGCGTCCCAAGAGCAGGACTTTAGCTTCAATCGACCGAGTCCACGCTACTGACAGCACCCACCGCCCGCACGGGGCCGTGCCGGGGCGGGGCGGCCGCGCTCCTCCCCGTGGGCGGTGCGGCGGCGGGTTTATGGGGCCGCGGGGAGGCGTGGGGGGGCGCCGGGCGGCGATGTGGCGGGGCTGTGCGCTGCTGGCGGCGGCCGCGGTGCTGTGCGCCGCTCCGCGCGGGGCCGCGCCGGCCGTCTGGACCGCCTGGCTCAACGTGTCGTGGGAGGACGGCGCGGCGCGCAACCGCAGCGGCTGGGAGGCGAGCGAGGGCGGGCTGTACGGGCAGGACTCGCCGGTACGGCCCGCGGCCGGCGTGCTCGTGCTGCCCGACGGCCGCGACGCCTTCAACGCCTGCAGCGCCAGCACCAACTTCAGCGGCGCCCCCGCGCCCGGCGCCTCCTCCCCGGGCTGGGTCGCTCTCATCCAGCGCGGCGGCGGCTGCTCCTTCGCAGACAAGATCCGCGTGGCCGCGCAGCGGGGCGCCGCCGCCGCCGTCATCTACAACTACCGCGGCACCGGCAACGAGGTGCTGCCCATGTCCCACCACGGTGAGCGGGGCGGCGACAGCGGGGCGCGGGGCCGTTAGCGCCATCGCCATCCCTGCAGGGGTCCGAAACCGGGATGCTGAGGTACTCAGGAACGCGGTTAGGTCCTGGGCAAGTGCAAGAACAGGGCACGTCTCGGGCGAACCCCGTCGCTGGAGGGATCTGGAAGATGGGTAAATGAAGTGCTTAGGGATGTGGTTTAGTAGTAGCCAGGTGTGAGAACAGGGGCACGTCTCGGGTCGACCTCATCACCATCCCTGGAGGTATCTGCAAAACAGGAAGATGAGGTGCTCAGGGATATGGTTTAGGTTTGGACAGGTACGGTGGTGTGTGAGAACAGGGCACACCTTGGATTAACCCTGTCGCCATCCCTGGAGGTATCTAAAAAATGGGTAGATGAGGTGCTCAGGGATGTAGCATCATTGAATCACTTGGTTGGAAAAGGTCTTTGAGATCGAGTCCAACCGTACTTGTCCACTACTAAACCAGATCCCTGAGTATTTCATCTGCCCATCTTTTAAAGACCTCCAAGGATGGGGACTCAACCCCCTCACTGAGCTGCGTCTGCCAGTGCCTGACAACCCTTTCAGTACATAAATTTTTCCTGATGTCTAATCTGAACCTCCCCTGGCACCACTTGAGGCAATTTCCTCTTGCCCTATCCCCTGTCACTTGGGAGAACAGGTTTAGTTCTGGACAGGTACGGTGGGTGCGAGAACAAGGTATGTCTAAGATTAACCACATCACCATCCCTGGAGGAATTCAAAAGATGAGTAGATGAAGCACTCGGGGGTCTGGTGTAGTAGTGGACGGGTACGGTTGGACTCAATGATCTCAAAGGTCTTTTCCAACCAAATGATTCTGTGATTCAGCCCTCAGTGCACATACCCAGCTTTGATGCTCAGTCAGAGACTGGAATTTCTTTGAGACTCTCCTGCGCAAGAGGAGTTTCTGCCTGGACCAGCTGGCGCTGTGCAGGCGCTGCTGCTGTTGACTTTTCTCTGATTAATGACTAACAATGTCTGATAGCTGGGGCTGCTGCTGAGGGAGTGCAGGTTGGCTGCCTGAGCTTTCTGGCCTGGCTGGGCTGGGCACTGGCCACGAGTGTGTGTGTGGGGTAGCGGTGTGAATAGTGTCTCCAGTTTGTCTGCATTTCTAGCATGACCAGGTAGCTTCCCAGAGCGGATGGATGCTGCGGTTTTTAGAGCCTGTAAAGTCTGTGGAGTATATTTGGGTGCTGAAGTAGGCTGGGCTTCCACACTCGGACACAGTTTTTCCCTATGTCCTGCACATAAACCAGCTCAGCAAGAGGCAGAGTGTGAGACTGGTTTGCTATTTCGTAAGTAACTTTTCATCAGCAGAATGCTACTTCCAATGCGAGTGGCCAGAGCCCTTTAAAGGTTGTTTCCATTTTGCAGAGGCTGATGGCAGAGCTTCTCTTCTCTTGACATTAAAAGCCTCCTGCTTGCCAGCACTGATTTTCCACCCCCCCCCCCAGCTGCCCATCTTTCAAATGAAGAATGAGATTTGGCTGTATTTCAGACCAGCGTTTCCTGAGGAACGGCCCTGGGCTGGGAGCTGTGTAACTGCCTTCTGGAAACAGTAGGAGCAAGTGCCCTGGCGTGGTGACTGCCCAGCCCTCGGCCGTTGAATCGATGCACATGCACGTCACAGGTGTGTTGGTATTGTGCTGAGTGGCACTGCCTTGGGAAACTGCATCTTTGAGAGAGAAATACAACAGTGAAAATGAATAGTGAGTCTTAAAGCACTGAGTCATTTGAAAAATAATTATATACTTGCAGCACCCATCTTACAAGGGGTGGAGGGGATCTCTGTTAGCCTGGATGTATGTGTTCTGGTGAGACAAGGTAGCTGCCTCTGGAGGCCCATTGAGTGCAATCTTAATGAGCTGTATGACTGTCTGTACTCTGCTTTAAGAATTTAAAACATCCAATCTGGATGGGCTCCGGCCTTTCTGAGGCAAAGCTTTCTTACGTGATCGAATCTTCTGTTGATGAATGCTATTTAGATCTGGCTATCGCTGAGCAAGTTCCTCCTGCTGAACTGACAGTAGCATCCCTGCCCTGAGTCCAGTTCACTGTGTGCCTGCCTAATCCTGCAGCTCTTGGAGATGCTCCTTTGGCACTGCTGACCTGAGCAGGTCATTGCTGAACTTGTTCTTCAGGGGAAAGGTGTGTGTGCTCCTGCTCCCTCCTCCATCCAGGCCACTGAGATCTCTGTAGCATCTTAATCTGCCTAGGAGCCACCTCTTGAAACGAGCCATCTGTGCTCCTTCCCCATGCTGTCCTTAAAGCTTTCTGTCCTGATGATCCTACATGATGGATTATGGTCTTGAGGGCATGTTGAAAATTCCCAGCTGAACTGTAGACAAACCGTAGACAAACAGAATGGGGACTTCTTGAAGAAGACAGCTTCTGTCAAACCACTTATTTCATGTGTGTGACTCCTTGCCATGTCCTAGCACAATTACAGGGCTCAGATTGTTGCTGCTCTTGCTTTTATTCCTTGTCCTTGTTTTAGTCCCTCAGTTTCTGTCCAGTTCCACCTTCCCTTTTCTTTTCCTCTGGACTTGAGTTATCTTTTTCTGTTATCACAGTTGCCTGCAAGTCCATGTTCTCACCTCTTCTCACAGTGATGCTCTTCCTTCTGCTCTCAGGCTTTGGGGCGTGCTGTGTGCTCCTGCTGAGGACCAGCACTCTCCAAACTTGACAAATGCTGCGGACTTTCAACACAGCAGGGCGAAGAGGAAGGAAGCTACAAGTTATCAATCAGTCTCACCCCTTTTGCCAGATGCAGGTTATTCCTTGTATAATGCTGATGAGGTGAAGTGCTGAGCTCATACTTCAGAGGTAAGAGCTGGTCATACTGCCCTTTGCTGAACTGTGCTTTGGGATGGGTCTCCTGGCTTCCAGTGGTGGCACTGGATGCTTTTGCTCTTGTGGAAGCAGTGCTGAAGGTAGCTGTGCTCTGTTACAGAGTGGGTTTTGTGCAACTACAGCTCCTGCTGTTGCTGTAACGGCTGTAGCTGTGCTAATGCAATCTGGGTTTCCCAATTGGCTTCATTTCTGCTTTAAATGGGCCATAATATGCCATCAAGTGAAACCAAACAAGGCTGAACAGTTCCTCTAAGTTGAAGCAGTAGAAAGTAGTGGGAAGAGGCTTTGTTGGGGCAAGGCAGAGCGAAGCCTGGGCATGCCTGGAGCAGCAACTCTTGCCGGCGCCACAGCAGTGCTGAGGGCTCTCCTGTCTGCAGCAGGGCATGGGAGTTCTCATCTGCCTGGCAGAGAAGGAAGAATCCTGTGGGTGGGTTTTAATAAAATATGAGGCACAATGTGCTTTTCTTTGCAGAACTTTGGTAGCACAAAATTATTATAACAGAAGCTTTTTTTAAAATACAGTGTGCCTTTCTCTGGGGCTGTCAGGCTTGGCTTTTGAAGCAACTTTCTTGTTTTATATGTGCTTGTACTTGACAGCAGTGTTTGTCCTAGTCATCCTGCTTCCAGAGACTTCTTACAATTATCATGTTTAGTCTGATGAATTCTTTACTGCTTATATCAGTTGTTCTGTGTGGAAACTTTTTGATGTGCCAACTTTTTTTACAAAAAAACAAACAAAACCAAACCACCCCGGCAATAACAACAGATCGCAATACATAGTCAAATCAGATATGAACAAATCCTGCCTAATCCTCTCTAACACATAGAATATCAAGGATTTAATGGAGTCCAAAGTAATATTTACTTTCTAGTTTTATAAGCACAAAACCTTATCAATTAGCAAACTTTAGTTCTAATTGTGTTCATTCGAAGAAGATGGTACCGTTCTGTGGCAGGCTGAGCAGGGTTTCAAAGTACAGTTCTGTGTGCTTATAATTGCACCTCTCTGTAATCTATATTGACCTTCTGAAAAAGACATTTGATTGGAGAAAAACAGCATGAGAAGAGTTGATTTGTTTTAAAGGTGGACCTTGGCTTAAGATAGAACCAGGCTCAGGGGTGGCTTTGGTGTCAGGGTACGATGGTAACCATGGAAAGGGTTCTTTGATGTCAAGTATTTCCCTGCAGCTGGTAAAGAAGGATTCTTTGCAGGTCAGAAAGCTGTTGTGATAATTTTCTTTGGTTTCTCTTTATTGTGTAATGTTACCCTTGGGAAGCACATCACTGAATGAACAGAGGCCTTATTCTGGGGGAACACTGCTAAAAAATTGTGGCTAAAACAGTAAGAGCATGTCTGAAGCTGACAAGATCTTGTTCAAGTGTAAACTTGCATCAATATGTGAAAGGGGACAGAAAGGTTGAATATGCAGCACTGCCACTTAACTTGTTCTGTAGGAATTTCACTGAGGTGAAGGCTAATCTCCATATGCTTAAAAGAAATAGTGTATGGCAGAAGTATATAATGGTGCTCTGCTTCAACTCTGTGTGAGGCATGATCTTTAGAAACAAGCTAAAACTTTGCCGTGATATTAAAAGGCTGATGTGACCTGTAAAACTGGTCCTGTTAAAGGTTGAGACAGAACAGTAATCTGGCAGCAGGCCGTCCTGATGCTTTGTGAATGTTATGTAAACAACTAGCACACCTCTCCTTTGCAGTGAGTGGAGACTTGTACTGAGCACCTCTGAGGTGAGGAATGAGGATGCAAGCTCTAATTAATGACACTTGCTCTCCCATGGTTCTTGGCCACAGCTGGGTGAGTCCCTGCAGATTATTTAGCCCTTCCCTTATTGAGAAGGAACTTGAATGGATCTGCTGTGCTTGGATTGTATTTGCAGTCTGTAGTGCCTGGAGTTTGTAGCATTTTGGCTCTGAGAACAGCTATTTGATGTGTATTTGCTGCAACTTTGTGTTTATGTGCTCAGTTCAGTTCTTCTGGCTGCCACGTTTGGAGTAAATGGATGTCACAGCTGTGGTGGCATTCAGATTACTGACCTTGGTACGCAATCCGGCTGATGACCCTCATCTCCCAACTGCAGGGTGTGGTGGGGCTGCGATAGCGAGTTGGGTTGCCCACAGCACAGAGGTCTGTGAGCAAGCGTGAGAGGCACAGAGGAGCAGGACAGACTAACTAGTGTTACTAACAGCTTCTGATCCGTGCCCTTGCTGGTTTTGGTCTAATTTAGGCACCTCTGTGCCATAGAAAACCGCAGGGTAGGCACCAACTCTGAGATAGCCTGGAACAGGTCTGTGAAGCGCCCTTGCTCTTTCACTTTACTGGGCTGCTGAAATGTGGAACGATGAATTAAAATCTGAACTGACAGCTGTGGTAGCAGAGGCTTCATTGGGTGGGACATATGGCCCTAAAACAATGACAGTGCTTGTTTGCCTCCAGTCTTGAATGTGCCAGTGAGCAAACAACGGTTGGGCTCAGCCCTGTTCCCCACAGTCTCAGATGTAACCTGTTGTCTTGCTGCAGACAGATGCCTTCTGGCTTATGCCATGCTGACTTAGGTTATCTTATCATTGGCTTTCTCAAAAGTACTTGTCTGTAGTGAGCACTTAACTGCTACCAGTATGTTGACAGCAAGGGATATTTGCTGTGAGCTCAATCTCATTGGAAGATGGTGAGCAATGTAATTACTAAATCAAAACTACTGAAAGCTGTTGAGTAAATTCACAGAAGAAGTAACATTAGGGAACGTGCATCGCTGTTTCTCCAGAGGGGTTTAGGTGCTGTTTACTAGATTGAAAGATGATGCTTTGCTCTTGTAAGTGCCACTGACCAAACAGTAAAGAGAGCTGTCCTACAGATCTCATTCATCTTGGTGCCCTTAATAAGCATACTGTTTTGGCTGCTGTTTTAAAGAATGATTTCATGTTCTAAATGTTCCAAGACTTAGAGCTTGGCAGCAATTACGTAAGTCTTAAAGGCTCGGGGAGGAGGAAGGGGGGAAGAAAAAGGAAAAAAAGGCTGGTAACTGTTGGATTCTCTTGGCAAATGATACATTTTAACACTATTTAAACTAAAAAGAGTGTAGGTTGGTTTCCACCTCCACTATCCCCTAGGAACCCATGAAAAGTCATATCATATAAAACTACATTAGCTCTTGATGTGCTGTTTTAGACACCCAGCTTGTTTGGTAAAATTTTCCTCACACTTCTTAGTATGGAAATCTTCCTTATCCACTGTAACTGTTGGGTGACCAGTCTGGAGACCATCCTCACAGAAGAACCTCTTCAGACAAACATGGGTGGTAGTTTTTAAGCAGTGTAGTCCCATTAGTAAATGTAATTTTGGCAAGGAGTATGTGGTGGGTTATGTTTCCAGGCAAAGATTGCTGTGAACATGAATTAGGAGTTGGACTCGATTATCCTTTCGAGTCACTTCCATTTTGGGTAATTCTGTGATTCTATGAATTCTCCAAAATAGGTGTTTATTTTGCACAATGCAACCAACAGCGAGCAGAAGGCTTCTCTTCTTCCCTCTCTTCTGTCCTTACTGTGCTGAGGATCTTCGAAGGCTCTGTCTCATCTTTGGATTTATCTCTAATGTTCTCCCTGCACTGCCAACCCCCCCCTTTTTTTAAAAAAAAAATTCTTTTTAGAGCTCTGGCTGTTGCTTCCTACCCCTGAGTACTCCTGCCAATTTTTACAACTTTTTCAAATGTCTTGCTGTTGAATGTTTACCTCTGTAGTCTGAGAGACTTGTTGAGGAGGAAGAGATCAGGCATAGTGCCAGCTGTCAAGTAAAGCAAGCTGAAAGTAGATTTCATTAAGCTCAGGTGATAGTGTGAGCAAGAAGACAGTTCAATCAAAAAGCTGGGTCATAAGGGGCTGTTGCTTTAAATAACTGCGAAGTAGTCTGGAAGTGAGCAATTCTTTTATCTTGGTGCCAGGTAATGTTTGGGGTGGAGACCATCCAGAGCAGGAGAAAGGGGAAGGACCAGCCTAGCTAAATGTCAGTTTATGCAGGCTTAAATTGCTCCTGGGACTATAAGTTCAGTCACCCTCCCCTCTACCAAGGGGAGAGCTTGTTCAGGGCAATAAAGGCTTGAGAGTGATGTTTGCTCTGACAATGTCTGTGATGGTGGGTGAATGCTGGGACAGGTGCTACTAAAGGAGATCTGCATTCCTGTTAAGACTTGGCCTTGCAGGTGGATGAGAGCAATCATTATGTGTTTTCTAACCACACTGTACCATCGATGAGAGCAGAGCTAGCGTGCAGGTGTCTGCTTTGATGGCTCTTCTCTGAGGCTGGGTATAGCCCTTGCGTCCATAGTGTGGTGTGGTGCCAAGACAGAATGGCTTTTGTGTGCAGTGCTGGCCTTTCATCTGCGGTGAATTACATCATGTCCATAATATCAGCTCAGGCTGCGTACACTGTTCATTTATTTTCCCATCTGCTGTAAGAGATAACAGCAAACTTGTACCAGCCTGTTCGATAGCTACCAGAAATCCTCTGTTTCCTACTATTTAAATACAGTGAGATAAGCAGTATTCAAAGTGTTATGTCTTAGAGTTTTAAAATCTAGAATACCATATATTAAATGTTGCTCTTTATACGCCCAAAAAGCCAGGTTTGCTAATCTGGTAGGAGAGTGTTGGTGAGCCAACTGACAGTGTATTTCATGTTAACATACAGGAGATGGCTTGATTTCCTAATGCATTTTGCTGATATTGCAGGGGTGCCAGGGAATGCTCTTCACTCCTTTAACTAAGACTGAAGGCACAGCTAGGGCTGATCTGTGCTGCAAGCACCATATTGTGTAGATAAAAGCAAAGATGCAGCCACCACCTGAACAAGACCAGGGTTTGTATTTCATTTCCCTAAACAGTCTTCAGATAGAGATCCTGCTGCGGTTGATAGCCTGTCTTTTCACTGAGAATTCAAACTCTGAAGTCTGCTCTTTTCCCCTTCTTTTCTGTATGTGTTGAAATCAAAATCAAAAGTAATTTCTTCCATTCTGCTTTTTCTGAGCACGTGGCTTACGTGGTGGTCAGCTGGGGCTTTCTGTAGCTGCAGAAGGGGGAGTGTGATGAGTTATTGCTGTGGTACTCTCAACAGTTCTTGTGTGACTGCATTCTCTGAAGACTTCTTTGCAAGATCACACGAGCTCTTTAAAAATAAAATCCTTCATCCTGTAGTAGTTCTCTGGCAGAACTTACCCTGCTGTAGCAGAATGCCTGCAGCCTTTAATCTGTTAGTAACAACATCATTTTTCAGTTGTCTTAAAGCATTCAGAGAAAAGAGTTCATTTGTTGTCTGCTGACTTGCTGTCTGATTCTTTTGTAAAATAAAAAAGAGGATCCTTTTTTTTAAAAAGGAATAAATTCTTTGATCTGGACTCATTCTGCCACTGTGATATTAAACAACTTCCAGTCAACCAGCCATGGCCAGCCTGACAGAAAACCCCTTCTACACAGGGAAAGATAATGTTTGTTGATTTTCAAATAGAATTGCTGGACTGTTTCCTCTCCTTCCCTTTCCAGTGACTTCTGTGAAACCATTTCTCTTCAATATTAAAAGCCCAGTTAAATCCCAAGAAAAATTTTGTGCTGGCTGGGTGTTGTGTTAAAATATTGTTGAAGTGGAGCAAGGATTGTTGTGGGTGAAGCGTTAAGCACGCTGTGGGGCGAGCTGTGCTGGTTCCCAGGGAGAGGAAACTGTGGCTGTGTCACAACAGATGTGTTGGTTGCTCAAGGAGCTCTGGACAAAGTGAAATAATACTGGCAAAGCTCTGGGTGTTTAATTTCAACCTGCTTAGAGATGATACAAATCTTCAGCCTTTCAGAGAGGGGGACAAAATTACTAAATCTAAAGTGTTGGAGCTTGTGTGTGGCATGCCTGCTTTTTTTTTCTCCTTGTTCTGAAATAACTCGCCCTACTTGTGTTTTATACCTTTTTTCTTAAAAATGCCTATGAAACTATTGCCTTAAATGTTTCCACCGCACCATGTTGTAGCTAGGTCTGCTCCCAAGGGGGAAGGGGTCCCATCGTGCTGTTTTACAGCTTGTTCTTGGTAAGTGGTGATGGAGACATTAAAGGGGTTTGGCTTTTGCTATCCAGGGAAATAGGGGTCTGTAGAATTTGCCCCAGGTTACACTGAGGCCTTTAAAATGAAATGAAAGGGTATTTTATGACTTCATTGAAGCTTAATTTGGTTGTTTTAAAGCAAGTTTAAACAATTCGAAACAGTTTTAATGCCTAAGTGAACTAAGAAGCCAATTTGAAGTGCAGCTAGAGGAGCTGACTTGGAGCTCAAGTTCTGAGCTGGCTGCCAGGACATGCAAAGCTGTCAAACAGCTGGAAGTTAATTATTCACTGCAAGAAGTTTGCCAGGGCCTCATAAGAGTTGGAAAAACATACACAGTTTGTCAGTGTCACCTCAGGCTATTGCACAGAGAAAATGTTAAATAGTTCTTTTAAATTGAATTAATGTTCTCTGAGCTGTTAGGTGGGTATTGAAGTCAGTGGTAGAGGAGGGGAAAGTGTACAGAGATGAGTTTCATAACTGAATTTCTAATTTCAGTTTTGAAGGCACATGATGTTTTCTGTTACATGTTAGTATATTTGACCTTAAAATGGACTGCACCACCAGACAGTGTACAGTTGTAAAGCTGGTGTTGTGGTTAACAGTCTGAGCCAGTTTGGTTATGAAACTGAAGTGATGAATAAGAAACATGGCATTACAGTAAGGATTCCTTAAATTCAAACACTGAAAAATGTTTCCTTAAAACTGAACTTGTTTTCTGACAGTTAGTCAGTTGGGGAACTCAAATATGGCCTTCATGACTTGAACAGCGTTTGGTAACACAGCAGAGATTTAAAATACTGGAGGTGCTGTCTTTCTCCCACTTTCCAGAATGTGCTTCATTTTCATTAAATGCCCCATGCAAATGCCACATTGAGATTAAGATGCGGTAGAAGTTGTCTAACATCTGGAAGAAAAGACAACAGCAAAGTTTGACTTCAGCCTGGTTGCAGCTCTGAGGAGGAGCAGCAGGCACACAAAGGCCTGATTCCTCCTCTGGAGCTGCCTGCTGTGTGTGGAGTGGTACCACTTGGAGGAGTCCGCGCTGGAACATCCAGGAGGCAGGATTTTACCCAGGAAAACACACTGCTATAGCAACACCGTGCTCTCCTCAGGGGAAGATTTGCTTACCAAAGCTGCCTCAGCAGGGATGTTTAATGGGTGGAGCTTAGGCAGTGCCCTGTACTTGTTCTGATGTTCTCATGCAGTGAGTGGCTTGACTTCTAGGCTGGAGCTGCAGGACAGTTATGGTTAAGGTAGCAATCAACTTTCATCCCAGGTGAGGAAATCTGCCTGTTATGTTTACACATACAGCTAGCAGCTGTGCTCTTGGAGGGCTGATGGGGCCTTCCCATGCTCCCCAGTAGCCAGATTTCAAGTCTAGACCATGAGCAGGCTCAGTGTCACCATTGCATAGTCTTTTGTGAGCAGAATTTTCCTTTAAATCCACATGCTATGGCCATAGTCTCTGGATGTCTCCACCTGGAGTAGCTCCCTTCTAAAGTTTTCTTTTTTCTTTCTGTGTTGTAGAAAGTCTTTAACATTAGTGAATTCTGGGGACTGGTCAGAAAGCCTTCAATCATGTAGCCTCTAATTACTACAAAACCCAGTGCATGCTTTAATCTCTGAATCTCCTTGACACTTTGTGAACTCCAGACCACCTGGAAGCTGTACTATAACTACCTAACAGGATGGGCAACTTCAGCAGGTCCCAAGAGAAGTGAGAAAGGAATGCTCGTTCCTGGATATTAATAATCAATATCTGTAGACAAACAGTTCTCTTTTATTGTGTACACTTAATCTGAGTCAGGTAAGTAATGCTTTGCCATACCTTCCTTTGAAACAGAGGATTTGGTTGGCCCCGAGATCTAATCCTTGCCTTGATGTGCTTTAATGCATGACCAGATTGTGATTTTTAGCTAAAAATGCTATTAAAGCATTGATTAGGTTACAGAGCAGCCTGCTAAGTATTGTGGAATGACTGTTCTCCAGGACCGCCAATTTCCTTGGTTCAAAATAGGTTTATCTGAAGCGCTCAGAAGAGTAGTGCTGGATTACAATAATCCCCTTAATGAATCTGAAAAAGCAGCTGTTAATGCTCCCAGTTCTGTGCACCTCTTGCACATTGCATTTCTCTGCTGAATTGCCAAACCTGTAACTTCATGCTTACAGGAACCAGAAGTGTAATGGCAGAACAAGTGAAGTCTTTGCAGGGCAGAGTTTAATATAGATATTTATAAATAGATGCACTCCACTTTGCATCTAAGTAAATCTGATACAGGAAGGCAAAACTTCTTCCCAGTCATGCACTGTCCTTGTGTGCCAACTGTGCTTGTGTGCCAGCTCTTCTCCTGCCCCAACAAACCATCCAGGTTCTCGTGGTTTGTCTGTGCCAGCTGATGTCTGCAAAACGACATCCTTCGGATCCTGACCAGCATGATGCTTTATGCTTTGTGTGGTACCTTCTGCAAAACTCCACATCTACAAAGACAGGTTGTATTTGTCTAAAGACTTAAGTAACTTTCGCTCTTTCGTTTCACTGGATAAGGGAAAAGAGAGAGGCTGGGAAATGTTTAACTAAACAGGTCTGGTTTCTGGTTAGCAGTGAGCCCATTATTAGCTAAACAGGCAGCAGCTTAATCTCACCTTCTAATGTCCCTTAAAAACTGTTGCAGAAAGCTTTACATTAATCACAAAAGCTGACACCTAGATGAGGGAGTTGGGTTTCTGTGAGGTTTCTGCCATGCACAACTAATTGACTTTCCTCTTTCTTTGCTGGAGTCTGGAGGGGGGAAGGGAAGCTGACAGTTCAGGGCAGCTTTGTGTGAGGTACCTCTGCAGATGTCCTCCCAAACAAGTGCTGCCAGGAGCCTCCGACCAGGTTGGTGGTTTTCAGGCCACAGTACTGTGTTTCAGTACATGTCATGATGGGACCCATCTAGCAGCTCAGGAGTGTTGAATGGGGGTGATCCTAGCTGTTTTTATTCTAAGAAGCACAGCAGTAGCCCTAAACATGGATTCTGGGCTGCTATCTTAGCTTCAGGCTAATAGGGCACCACTGAATCTCCTCTTGGCAGTTGAAGGAAGCCTTCTCTTCTGCCAGAGTGATAGGGATCATGGGGTGATGCCCTCTGACAGGCTAAAGCCTTGTTTCATCCCTGTCCAAAAGGAGCTTCTGAAATGGCTAAAGTCCTGTGCTACTGATGGCCAGAAATAAGATGCAGTTTCTGGATTCATTTGTCTTGTTGTTGGTGCAAGACATTCAATTGTCTTCATGTGATATCAGGTTAGCTCATCTGTAATTCCCTTTACAGATTAATTGTTGGTCCTAAGAGTTTGCCCTACAAAATACTGAAGATGGATGTCAGTGTATGTCAGTGGGGGTTCGCTCCAAGGGGAGGAGCAGTGCAGGTGCTGATGGAGATCACCACTCTCTCACTTCTGCCCTTGTTGCTCCAGTGTCAAAGCCACCAGCTGACCACTCACGTGTGTTTATTTAAAGCAGAGTTCGATTTGCAAGAGAAACCTCTAGGGGAAATAAGCGTCAGGAAAAGCCTTAAAACTGTCATCTAATGACATCCTGGTGAACTGATTAGCCTGAAACTTAAGATTTTTTTCTTTAAGGGTAAAACTTGGCTTGCAACTGACGGCTCGGTAGCTGAAGTGGTTTTGTAGGCTGATGGATATTTCATTAACAGGAATCCCTACACTGCATCTTGTATTGTGCGTAACCACAAGCTATATTTGACTAGTGAGACATGCAGAACCAAAGAGGAATAAGGCAGAACAAGCTTTTTTTGCCTTTTTTGGCAAGGCTTTTTATTTTCTTGTTGTCACAGCCTGTTCTTCCACACTTTCTTCCATGCTCATGAAAGTAAGTCTCAGCTTCTGACTTGACCCATGCTTAATTCTTCACTTGCTCTTAACACCTGACTCCACTCATTTCATAACTGATGTATAAGGCTTTATAAGACAGTAGTTGCAGTCTGGCTGGGTTTTTTAATTCCCCACCCCGCATGATGTACTTCTCATTACAAGGACCTTTTTGAATAAAAGCTGAGTTTACTCTGAGGAGAGCTGCTAGACATCATGCTTGGCCATCTTGGATCAAAGGTGTGAACATGCTGGAACACTAATAAGCTCTTTCTCAAATGAGAGCTTTTGTGGTTTAACACCAATTCTAGTTTTTTGGTAGCTGAGAGTTGGATAATGTTTCTCAACTGAGTGGGGGAAAAAATTGGTCTTCTCATTAAAAGTATTTGGCTGGAAGGTTAGCTAAAAATAGCACTGCTGTAACAGCATTTACTCCTTGACCATGTAGTATCTGTCATGAATGTTGTGCAGCTGATGGTTTGATGCAATGAGGCTGCTGACCAGCTAGTCTTCAAATCCACTTTTTTGTATTTAGTTTATAGACTCTAGTGGCCATTTACTCATCTGCCTTTCTCCCCTTCATCCCTTGTTTTTTCCTCCTAAAATCTTCTCTGTTATATTGGGACAGACTGCCTGAATTTCCTGCAAGTAATATCAAGTGCCCTCAAGCACTTTCTTGTCAATGAAATGAAAGAAACAGCTTTGTTCTTGTCTGTACTTGGTGACCAGAGTTGCTTGAAATTTCTTCCTACCATAAACCCCTTGGTTCCTATGATGGCTTGTCATGATGTTCAACTGGGTAAATGAAATCTGTTGTTAAAGTCTGGATGGAGTTTGCCATCTGCCACCATCTGTTGAAAAGCTGAACACCTCAACATTTGCTTCTCTCTTTATGTGCATTAGAAATCCACAGCAACATTTATAGTTCACAACCAAATTTTACTCCAACATTTCTCAGTTGGTTCTGAAAATACAGACGCAAAGGCGGATCCATTGCTTTGATTGCTCAGTGTGTGTGGAAGAACTCAGCAGTACTGTCAAATTTAGAAAAGAATTGTTAAGAAGTAGCAGAAGAGGAAGGAGGGAGTCAGATCTATTACAGGAAGGGTCCCTAAGCCACCAGCATCCCTGTACCTGTCATCCCTGTGCTCCTGGAGATACTGCAGTCCCTGGTGACCCCACTCTGTATAGGATTTAATTTTAACCTCGCGTAGTTCAAGGGCGTGTTAAAGTGTAAATCGATTAAGTGTTGAGTCTAAAATAATGACAATGTGAGCCCTATATTGGACTGAGGAGTGCGATGGAGAGGAATGAATTCTGAATATGGTTCACTTATGCATCTCATAGGTAATTAGACATGCTTTTCAGCTAAACAGGCACATGGAGATCACACAGTTAGAAACTTTCCAGTATGTTCTTTAGCACTTGAGCTGGAACATCTAAGACAATGGCTTTTTACAACACCTGGAAACTAAGCATGGATTTCCCTTCTCCTTTGCAGGTGCTGAAAGCATTGTAGCAATTATGATTGGCAACCTGAAAGGCATGGAGATCTTACACCGGATTCAGGATGGCATGAAAGTGACTATGGTCATTGAGGTGGGGAAAAAGCACGGCCCTTGGATGAATCAATACTCCATCTTCTTCATCTCTGTGTCATTTTTCATTGTCACAGCAGCAACCATGGGCTACTTCATTTTTTATTCAGCTCGAAGACTCAGGATTGCAAGGGCCCAGTCCAAGAATCAGGTGAGTGTTTGTGCCATTGCTTTTTGTGCCATTGCTTTTTGTGCCATTGCTTTTTGTGCCATTGCTTTTTGTGCCATTGCTTTTTGTGCCATTGCTTTTTGTGCCATTGCCTGAGCCCCTGTGCTGTGGATCTGTGGGCAAAATACTGGTTGGGCACCAAAATTACTTAGTTTGTTTCTTCCATAGGAAGGAGAGAGTGTGATCGTTTGAAAAGGTATCTGTTAGCATTTTAGCACCTTAAAACTTTCCAAAGAAACAGCAAAAAGTAAACCATTTGGAGAAATCAAGTGATTCTATTTAGGTGACTTTCCCTCCTACAAATTTTACTTCCTGAACTGCAGTGCCGTGGTAATGCTAATGCTGATGGAGGCGGTGAGAGTGCTAAACTGATTTTAGCTGACCCTCACACTTCCCACGTAGCACTAACTGTAATGTGAGACACGACTGCAAATGTGTCTGCAAAACGGTGTGTGATTTTGGCCGCCTTTCTGTAGACCACAAGTTGAGAAAATGCTGCTTGTTGAAAGCTGCTTTCTGAATGAAAGCTTTTTGAGAATTGCAGTGACAGCCTCAATTAAGAGTTGAAAAAAAAAGCACTGTTAAATGGTGCTCTTTTTAAACCCCTTGCAGAAAGTTGCTAATGAGTTAAGTTTCCAGGTAACTCTTCTGTGCAATAATCTGATTGGCTGATATGACTAATGCTTACAGCTTTGTCTTCAGTCTGATCAGACCTGCCTTGTACCTGCTACTTCAAGGCTTAAGAAAAAGCCTTAGAAGTGAGAATCAAGTCCCAGCATGATATCCATCAAAGGTGATTGGCAGCAGCAGGAACAAGATCTGAGTGGCTCAGGCATGAGCCTTGCCTTTGCAGCTGTGTTGGAAGACCATGTAATTTGGTCTTCTTGCAGGAGCTACCTGAACTCCTTTACAGAGAGCAATAGCATGAGCATGTCACTCTGGCTGGACTCAGAGTGTGTGAATTCACTCTGGGTCAGTGGTTAGATAGCTAAAGGTGTGACAGGCTTCTCTGCCATTGCAGAAGACCTGTGCTGCTGAGCTCCTCTGAGATTCCAGGCCCCTTGAGCAAGAACCTTCTGAAATAAGTCGATAAAGCTGGTAAAGTTGGACACAGGTGGTGAAATTCAGGCCAGTTTCAGGCTTCTGTAACATTGCAGGACTGGCTTCTTCAAAATTTTTACATGCAGAACTATCCTTCTTGGCAGGCAGAGAGACTGGCTAGGGTGAATGAGAACAATATTTCCAGAGCTGAATGTGGAGTCCCCTCTAGTAATCACAGAACCTAACTCAGTCGAGTTTGTGTTCAGAAATCCTGTTGTCTAAGTGGTGGTCGACTGGCTATATCCTTACTGAGACTACAGGTCTAACAGTGAGCTGAAACGGTATTTGTGCCTTGTCTGAGCTGTGTCTGCCTCGATTTCTGGACTAGGCCTTCTGTAAGTGCTTTGTTTTAGCCCTTTTGCATGTTCTGATGTTATGTCACTTCCAGGTGTGGCATGAGGAAATAAGGATACAATAAGGGAACAGTTGGAAGGGCAGTACTGGAGGTGGTCATCTGCCTGTGAGATGTAGCATTGCCACTCCTGGATGTCATATGGAGTTATCTCTATAGTGGCTTTCATGAGGGATGGCGTGGAGCTCTTTAACTTGATGCTATCCTCTTCCTGACATCTGTGGACAGAGATACGCACTGTCTCCCGCTGATGAATTCCCCTTTTCATTCCCTGCCATCTACCCTCATATGAGAATTCTGTTTGATACTGAACCAACCTGGAGAGGAAAAACTGGGAACCCTAGAAGCTGATCTGCAAAAGACGCCGTTTATCAAATCACATTAAAATTTTTCCCCTTTCAAAGTATTTAACAGAATAGTTGTGGAAGTCCAGCTCTACTGTGACCTATCTGGCTTTCAACAAGCTACAAATGTTATTAAAGCCTCAGTGGTAGATGGTACTCGGAAAATCCAGTCTGCTTGGCTTGCACCTTTACAAGCTGTTTCTATCTTGGGCTCTGTGTGCACAAGGAGTTTCGTGTAGATTGAAAAATAATATTGATAAATGACATGCTAATTCCACATGATTTCAGCCAAACTGAGATTAAGGAGCTTTTAAAAAGTGCTTTATAAAGTATAAGAATAAAAGAAAGCTTCTTTGCCATCAGGGGTTAAAAGTGTTTTTTAAAAGCAGAACTCAAGACAATCCAGAATTGTTTTCAATTGTTTTAATACCATGACATCTAAAAATGGACCTCACAATGATCAGATAAGCAAAGAATGACAAGATAATTCTTGTTAGTGAAGGTGAACTATTAAAAGGTGATGCTATAGTGTTTCCCGTTAGCCAGCTGGTTGGATTTGCAGTGTATATCTGAAGTTTGAGACTTAAACTGCTTTGACTCCATGAAATACTATTAGTCAAACAGCTTGCCAGCTTGCATGCTGCGTGGGGAACTTTCCTATCATCGTTGAGCCCTTTGGAAACTTGGATTGGCTTCAGTCTGTTACTTGGTGGAGTAAGGGAGTGTTTTGTCTCCTTCATTGCACAGATGTCGAAGGGTTATACACTCTTTTGAGAGGTGTCTTTAGGAAACAGGCATATTGATAGTTAGGTATTATGAATTTTCCCTCTTTCAGTGTTCTGAATGCATCCCTTTACCCAGTGTTACTACTGTTCAAAGTATGTGTGCTTTTTTGACCCCGCCCCCCTGTGGGGGATTATATTGCTATTGTGTTGAGGAGTCTTTAAAGTGTCAGTCTGACACTTGACCCAAAATGAACACTTTTGAATTGTTCTACAGAGTGCTATGATGAGCTAATTGTCGTATGTGATTATGATGCTCTGCAGCTTCTCTCTTGTATGTTCAGGTGCCTGAAGTATTTGGCTTGGTTTTGTGGACTGAGCCGTAGACCCAGGAGAGCTCAGGCTCTGGAATGAAAAGGGCAATGATGCTTGAGCCCCATTTGCTTACTAAGGGGTAGAACAGAAAGAAGGGAGAACATTTTTTTAGATAATTTCTCTTCTGTAAAGGCTTCTTGGAAACAGGAGCCTGACTAAATGAGTATTTCATTCATACATGGGACTAGTAACCCCTGCTTGAATTGGATGGCTCCCAGGTATTAACATATTGGCAATATCTTTTTCCTTTTCTTTTGTCTTGAGAAAAATCTTAAGACTTCAGTGCTTTCTGAAGCAATTTCTTGTTTTATAGACAGTCAGGCTATTGTACCTTTAAATTCACTGTTTTCTGATGTAGTTTCTATACTTCTTGGTATTACTACTGGCTTCTTCTGGTAAAGGCGCCTTTTCTGGACAGCTTGATCACATATAACCCAGGTTTTAAACATTTGACTTTTTGATGGCAGCAGTTGTCTCTTGCTCAACTTAAGCAGGAATTGTTTACAAAGTCAGTAATGCAAAAACTGTGTAATGGGTTTCTTTAAAAAGTCGAATGACTATTGAGAAGTGTCAGTCATGTTGTCTCGTGGTCCAAGCAAAAACATAAGTCCTGATTGTGAGTTAAAATAGAGCTAGCTGGCTCGTGAGGAAAAAGCTACTAAACTGTTCACAACCTGTGAGTTCTTATCTGAATGCATATTTTCTTCTGGGCTTGAAATTCTCTTAATGCATCATGAGGTCTGTGAACAAGATGGTGGAAAAACAAGGCAAGTGTGGTAGATGGCTTGCTACCATTCTAGTTAGCAAATTCAGTCCCTCAATGTATTATCCTTTCTTAATAATGCAAAATGGCCAGTGATGTTATCTGTGGCCCAGTTTCTAATTTAAGCGAGTCTTCACTTTCATTGATTTCATGAAGATTAGATGTTACAGCTGAGAAATGACCTAATTAATGGCTTTGGAGGAGGTGAGTTGCTCAACTTCCTGCAATGCAAAACTGTGTTCATGGCAATAGCTGCCTGTGGGGAAGAACTTTCTTAGCTTACGGGAGAAAAGCGGGAGACCTTAGACCTTTGCCAGTGTGTATTGCCATGACTGTGCTTGCAAGGTGCCAGGAAGGCACCTGTATGCAGAAAGAGTTGAAGATAAAATTGGAAGCATTGGACTAAGGAAGACCGAGGATTAAGCAACAGCAAACCTAATTTTTCCATTTGGGTACCTCTACTTCAAAATGCCAGAGCCTGGATAGGAGCTGGGACCTGACCTGGGTTTTTTTTTTTGTGCCACAACTTGGTCAGCTATATTTCCTAGAGTTGCTGGGTTGGGGTTTTACTCTTTTAATTAACTTCAATAACATTTAATGTTTGCTTGAAAAACCTGGCATCACAAAATGCTTTGACATTCCAAGCTCGAGTATCCTGGATCTCCTGGTAGGCTATTCAATAAAAAGCTTCCTCTTGTAACCTTTATCCATCCCCCTGGAGGGGTGTTCTATTGTACTTGCCAAAATCAGTGTTAAAGGTGGCTTTGCCATTGGTGCATTTCATGAAGAACGATTAAACTTGTGCTCAGGCAAAACTAAAAATATTGTTTCAGTAAATTATTAACAATACAGCCACTTGGGTTCTGTCTAATGCGGTTGGCCTGACATTAGATGTGTAGATTAGATACTGTATGAGGGAGTACATTCCTAGAAAGTTTAGTTTTCAATTAATAACGAGTAGCAGTGATAGACAGTTCTGCTTGCATATGAGAAGTACTTATATTGCTGCATTCCTTCTCTGTTGCTACTGAAACCTTTCTGGGGCCTCAGTGTTTACAGAGATGATTACATGTGGCTGCTTCTCCGTGGCTTCAGTCTGAAACAGTGAGAAGGGTAACATAGTGGCCCAGCAAAACTATCTTGCTCTTTTCAGTGGAGAAACTTTACAGACTTCAAAGAAAACTTGACTAGTTCTTCCTAAAAAAATATCCCTGAAAACTTACTTGAATCCTCCACCTTTGGATTTGTATGTATCTCTTCCTTGATAGTTGTTAATAGCAATCAACTATTAAACTCCTAAAAGCATGCACATTGATGCTATATGTCTTAGGACCCTAAAATAACACTGGTATACAAATAGGTCATTTTGCATCAAAGCTGTTTGATGGGGTCCCAGTGGACCATGTAAATCAACTTGTTTACCATTAATTGCTTTAGCACAGGGAATCTTATGCAGACCTGAATTGCCGATTCTGCCAGCAGCAGCCGTACATCCACTTGTTCCTTCTGTACTTGTGCCACCAGCACTGCACCTCCACCCTAGGAAAGGCTCTTGTAACTGAGCTAAAGTGCACGAGGGGAGGTCATGCCGGAAAGCTGACACTCTGGGGTTCCTGCACTGAGCAGCTGAATTGGGAAGAGGATTTTCGTTGGTGCGAAACTTCAGTCTAGTCTGTCCCTAAGAGCCGTGTGGGGATGGCTCTGCCAGAGCTGCCCGATATGCCTCTGTCCAGAGGGAGGGAGAGGACAGTCATGTTCTTCGTGTTGGCAGAACAGCACCAACCCGTGACCTTTAAACAGAGAGTTGGCCTCTGTGTTAATTAAATGCTTCGCAGTGACAGCTGGACAGCAACAGTTGCCAGGCAAGCTGGGCTTCTGCTGTCTGCTCATCTCTGCCCTGCTGTCCTGACAGCAGCAAGCAAATGGCTGTGTGAAGGGGAATGCTTCCTCCTCTGCTTTCATTACAGCTGCCCTGTAATCCACCTTGGGCAAGTCGTTTGATTTGTTTCACACCTTGTGTCCTTTGTGCTTGTGACTTTGACCCAATATTGAGATAAAACTGCGTTCTTCCATTTGGCAGGAGTGGTCGGTGCCAGGAGGTTCCCGAGCTGTTGCCTGCTCTATATGGGTAAAGAGTTTGTGCCAGGAAGTTGTCAAAGTGAGCAGTTAAAATTATTGATTGCTGGACTCAATGTTTGATCTTCTGTACCAAGTCAATTTGAAGGCTTCTGTTTCTTTTGGCGAGGACTAATCTGATCTTGCATCTTTTCAAAGAAGAAAACCTTGAGATTCCTGTGTTTTTTTGAAAAGGTTGGGTAAAACCAAAGCAAAATACAAATGCCTTGTTTGTGCGTCATTCAGAGTCAATAAGTACATCAATATGTCCTGAAGCTCTGTTTCATGTTGTCACTAAATAGCATTGTCATACATACTCGGCTTGTTTAGATAGCATCTGGGTTATAAAACTGGTGCCTGCTTGCAGTAGTCTCCTTGGTATGAATCAATAACCACTGCTTAAGAGAAAAATGACCGTGTTTATCCAGGCCTCTTTCTGTTACAGCGACGACTAAAGGCCAGGGCTAAGAAGGCCATTGAACAGTTGCAGCTGCGCACCCTGAAGCAAGGGGACAAGGTATGTCTGATCCTATAATCTCCTGAGCACTACTGCTTTGCACAGAATCCACAGAGTGATCCTTTGTATTGGAGCAGGATGCGGAAGTTCCTCTGAGCCCATAACTGTCTCTTGCAGAGATAGTTCCTCTTTAAGACCAGGTCCTTTTCCAGGGTGCAAGACTTTCCAATTTGCACTTTCTTATAAATCAGGTTATTTGTTTAGCTGCTTTGCTTGTAGTCTTGTTGAGATGAGATCCTAATTTGCCAGCATGGATGCTTAAAGGTAAACTAGTATATCTAATCAGCTTCCCTGGCTATTCTTCTGGTAACTAAAACTGGAGGTAGCAGTTTCTAAACCTCTGCAGTAGTGCCTCAATTAATCCAACGATGATTTGCAGCTGGATTTCTAAACCATGAGATTAAACTTTCAATGCTTCTGTTAAAGTGTCAGCTTGACTGAGTAATCCCTGTAATGCATTTATACAAGATTATATACAGGAGCTATCTTAGATTACTTTAGCTGGACCTCTTTGCAGTAAATCTGGCTGTAGTTCAAAGAAAGCTTTCAAAGTCTGCTAACACTGTAAATTCATTTCAATACTTTAGGAAACTGGTCCTGATGGAGATTGCTGTGTTGTGTGCATAGAGCCGTACAAGCCAAACGAAGTAGTCCGTATTCTGACTTGCAAGTAAGTTGTCTTCCAAACTGCCTCGTAATCCAAACTCTGGAAGCATGTATGCATCATCTGAAATAGAAACCGAAATAGGGCTATAGCAGTTTATTTTTCTAGACTTCTCTACGGTTGTACCTCACTGCTGTGCTTCTGTGGAAGTCCAGTATTGTAGCACTAATACTTGTAATTTGATTGTCCCCAAGATGAGCAATAAAGCCTTTTCATGTCCTGAGCAAACTTATTTTGACAGACTTCCCCCTGTGCCTACTGAATGGGACTGCTCTGGCAAAGCTGCAATGTGAACTGCACAAATTATGTATGGGAAGAGGTTTTCTAACCCTTAGGGAGCTTTACACAGAAGCACTTGGAAAACTTTGGATATAAGAAAAATAAAGTTCTGAAGAATGGAAGAATCTGTAGCTGCTGTTGTGTGCTGAGCAGTGTTGTTTGTCAAACACTATCAAATCTGTGCTGGGGCTACCTTTGCATAAGGTTACAGTTTTGCAAAAGCTTTCTCTGCTCCCAAGCAGTAGGACTTCTAAGTTGTTTTGATATCAAGAAGTTGGCCTGTTAAGGTGTTGCCAACAAAATTCCTTGACCTAATGCTTAGTAGTTTAGGAAAAAACCTGAATAAGCTTTTAGGCATCTGTGTTAGCAATTATTGAGTTGTCTTGTCAGGTTTCTGCTAGAGGTATAGTCCTGTTTAGTAATGAACTAGGTCCCTTGAATACAGAAGCATTCAGGCTGGCTCTAGGTACTTCTGTCTGATAGGAGACCTGACTTCTCATTATTTCTCTATACCCTGCTAATTTTCATATGAACTTGCAAACAAAACTTGATTTATTGCATTAAGAGGGGAGTTATTTATTTTGAATATATTCTTTATACACAAATTTGCCACATTTTTTTGCTCTTGACACTGCTTTTACATACATTTGATGTTTCATTCCTCTTTGGCCCAAATGTAGCTCTCGGAGGCACTAGCTTAAGATGATTGCACTTACTTGATAGTCTTCACCAGTGGTGATCTCTGCCAGTATCAACCATATTAAATTCTCTCTCACATGAGTTTTAAACTGATATTTGCCGCAAGAACGTACTTGCTGTTGGTGGTTGACCTCAACACTGAGACCCTGCTTGTTGAAAGCTTTATATCCATGAAAGAAATAAGCAATTGAATGTCCCTGTGAGTCACATCAGTGCTATCTAAGTATCTGGGGTGTGTGTATTTGCAGAAGGCATTCTTATCCAGACAGTCAAACTGAAGGCATTTATAGTAGCAGAGGTACACAAGGCCAGTATTAAGCCCAAGTACTTAAAATAGTCATGTGTCAAGGAAGTTTCAGGTTGTATTTTAGACATCACGTTGGTGCAGCTGGAAGGAGGTGCTGGTTACGTGGGCTGAATTAGAGAATCCTGGTATCATACTGGGGCATAGGATACTGAGCACTGGATGTGGTGATCTCTGCACTTGACTCATAATGGAGTTCTGATTAGTATTGAGCAGTGCCTGTCTGCCTTGCTATTTCTATTCAGGCTGAGGGAACGGGCAGATTACAGGATTTCAAATCATCCTCTGAAATCTATGGACTAATTCAGACCCATTGTGGGTTTGAGTGTCTTCATAGAACACATTTGCATCTGTAATGGCTGAACTATATTTAATTTCTTGAGCACGCAGCCTGCCAGATATCCACTTGGAATACACAGTGACTGCATAGACAAAATAGATGTGTGGGAGTATAGTTTATCTTGAGGGCATAACTCTGAGATGATTTTTCTACACAGTTCTAACAGAAACAAGTGCCATTTAGTCATCTGCATGACAGAAGTTAACCTTGAAGCTAAGACTGGGATGTCCACATTTATATTGGTCAAATTATCAACTATGAAACTATTGTACACAGATTTTTAAAGAAGGCTTAAGACTGATGTAGCAAAGATGACAATGCTGAATTCCAGTGAGTTGTATAGATATACTAATGAGCATAAAGCAGCTACTGGTTGAGAGATCAACTGTCTGTAACTTTCAGCTGAAACTGGTGGCAAAATAAGGTAATCCATTCTCGAATTAATAAATTCTTGCTGTCTCTAAATGAGCTTTCATAGCTACCACATAAACAGTTTTCCTGGGGTGAAACCTAACTTGTTGGTTACCTTCTTTCACCAGCCATCTCTTCCACAAGAACTGTATTGACCCCTGGCTTCTGGAACACAGGACATGCCCGATGTGCAAATGTGACATACTCAAAGTTCTGGGTATTGAGGTAAGCCTGTAGTCTATCTTAATGGTAGATGCCATTATCAGTATTACACTAGTGTAATAACCATGTATGAGCTATTTCAGGCTGCCTCCAGAGTGCAGAGGATAAGCACAGATGTTGCCACGTCAGTGGTGAGGCACTACAGGACTGACTGCCGTGTCCCCTTTAGTGAAGCCTACAGCTGATCTGGTCTGAGTTGGTATCATCTAAAGCCTTGGGTAGAAGATCAGTCAAAATTGATTGTAACTCATGACAGAAGAATTGCTCTTAGCCCTTGTGCTTGCAGCCAAGGGTCTTTCTCAAAGCCTTAGACAGACTTTAACAACTAATGCTATCCCTGAAACCAGCCTCTATTCAGTTACTAAGTACCTGCAGTGCTTGAAAAGTGAGCGTGTTAGCATGTATGTGTTTCCTGGAGCCACATGACTTCCTAGGATACACAAGGAATTTTTCACGTGTTCAGCAGCTGTTGCCAATGCCTGACACTGTCTGGACCAGCTAAAACGTATGCCAGAGTTTGCTTGTGGGAGAGAGATCTGCACTGAGTGGAAGAGGGAATCTATTTTCCTGGTACTGGGCAGTAAAAATGAAGAGGTGGCTGAACAGGCAGAAACTGCATCTGAACTTCACACTCAGATCGGCAGTAACTGGTTTTCACCTGTGATATTGGAGGCTCTGCTATGAGAAGAGGGTTTTTTTTAATTCTTTTTCATTTTATTTTATTTTTATTTTTCCTGGGCAGAAGTTCACTAGACTCCAGTCCTTGTAGGCATTGGTCTCCTGGAAAGATGCAGCCTCCTGTGAAACTATAACTTAACTTTTTTCTCATTCTTCACAAAGGCGGATGTAGAAGAAGGGACGGAGTCTGTGCAAGCCACAGTATCCAGTGGAACACCGAACGCCTCTACAGTTAATGAAGAGGATAATCATAGTGAAACTGCATCATCTGGATATGCTTCTGTACAAGGAGCAGATGAGTCTGTTCTGGAGGAACATGCACCATCAGAAAGTGAGTCTGTTTTATGTGTCTTGCTAGACTGCATTGCACTTTGCTTAAGCTGTGAATTGCAGGGGGAGGTTACCTTAGTAATACCTTGCAGAGCTCAAATACTTGTTTTTTTCAGGGTATTATTAATATTCCCTTTTGTTTTAGGACTTATCTCTGACACTTGGTCTGTGTTCTGAACTGAAACACAACCTAAATGTGAATTAAAAATTGGAGGCCATGAAAAGAGCAGTTGAAATCGGAGGCTTACTACTTAAAGGCCAAAGAGATTTTTCTGAAGACATCCCTCATCTTGTTATCTCTTTGGAGATTTCATTTTGGATGAGTGTTCCTTTGCCACCATATCTGCCTGCTTTATGTAGTTAATTACTTACAGAAAACTTTTGAAGAGTCAGTCCTGCTCTAGCTTAGATGATGCGAAATAGAGATGACAAATAGTGCAATTGAATTTCAGATTTTGCCAAGACTGAGTCATCATGGAACACTTTCAGAGAATTTTAATTGGCAAAGACTATCAGCTTTTACAAATACCTTATCTATTTGAACAAGACCAAATTAATTGAAAATGACTTTTTGAGCTCAACTTTGCCAGCGCATGTTTAGTGTTGCTGTTGATTTTAAAAACTGAAAGGTTCCAGGTAAACAAAAAAAAAAGTAACCGTCCCCTGGATTGTGGAATAGTCTTAGGAAGAGGAGTAAGTGAGGAAGATGTTAGAGGTCAAAGGGATGCTCTGACTGTGTCTGCTTAGATCTTCCTGCAGGAAGCCTAGTGCTCCTTGGAAAGTGTTGTATTTGCTGTCTACCACCCGTGGGACATCTTACTCCAGCAACTGACGTGCATATACGGGATTGCCCTGTTTAGGCACCTCAGTAGAGCTGACAGCACTAACAAGGTAGTTTGTAGGGAGGTGGCCTTCCTCTCTGAACCAGCCTGTGTCCTACAGTTATCCTGAACCTACTCAAGAAGTTCTTGTATCAGAAATAGTGTGTCCAGCAGAAGCAGACAAGTGATCGTGCCCTTGTACTCAACACTGGTGAGGCCACATCTTGACTCTTGTGTTCAGTTTTGGGCTTGTCAGTGAAAATGGTAAAGGGTCTGGAACACAATTTGTATGAGGAGCAGCTGAGAGAACTGGGGCTGTTTAGTCTGGATTAAAGGAGGCTGAAAGGAGACCTCGCAGCTCTCTACAGCTACCTGAAAGGAAGTTGTAGCGAGGTGGGTGATGGGTCTCTTCTTCTGAGTAGAAAGTGATAGGACAGAGAGGAAATGTCCTCAAGTTGTGCTAGATGAGGTTTAGACTGGACATTAGGAAAAGTGACTTCACTGAGAGGGTTGTCAAGGATTGGAACAGGCTGCTTAGGGAAGTGGTGGAGTCTCCATCCCTGAAGGTAACAAAAGGACGTGTAGATGTGGCGCTTAGGGACATGGTTTAGTTGCAGACTTGGCAGTGTTAGGTTTATGGTTGGACTTGATCTGAAAGGTATTTTTCAACCTGAATGATTCTATGATTCTGTAGCCTATAGAAGTTGCTCCAGATGCCTGTCTTCAGCAGCCCTGAAGTTATATGAGAACTGCCAGTCTCCTTATAGTTGGATTTCATAGCCTCACACAACCTTCTGACAATTGAGCACACAAGCTAGCCTTGCTCAGTACTAGTGAGAATTAAACACCAAAGCTGAGCAGATACCTCCAGAAGTGACAGGTAGTATCAAGAATGGGCTCACAAACTCGTGAGGGGTAGCAGAAGAGTGGTAATTGAAGTATGGCCTTAGATTTCCCACTCTGCATAAAAAGTGTGGGGAAAAAGAGCAGCAGTGCACTGGTGGAAATAAAGCAAATATGGTTTGCTTTAGGATAGTCAGGCTTGCCTATGACACTTCTTAACTTGTCTTTTCTTGGTTTTGTTCTGGACAGATGACAACATGCATCTTGTGAACAATGAATCCCAGCCATCCAATGTGAATGTCCTTCCACAAGTAGACAACCCAAGTTTTGAAGAAGATGAAACACAAGCTCGTGAAGTCAGGTCCTAAGAACATGCACAGCAACATGGTGTGAGCCTTCTGCAAGGAGCTGCCTACTGCCATCATGTGTATAACCAAACATTGCAAGACTGTAGTAGAGAAATATTGCCTTGGCAATGCTGAGATCAAATAGACTTGTTCAAATCATAATTGTATGGTTTGCCATTCTTAAAACTGTCTCCCATATGGAATTTAGTTTTAGCACTTTTGAGATAAAGGTGTCTTAAATATAAAGAAAAACACCAGTTTTTAACACTAAAACAAAAATTCCATCTTTAGCGAAACTTCTCTTCAGTGTTTTAGTCATTTAAATAAGGAGAAGATTCTTATGTCGTAGTTGTCTCTACTGGGAATTGGTTTGACTTGGCTTTGTTGTTTATTGTTTTAATTCAAGTGGATTTTCGTTGTAAACAAACAGATTTTGATCGGGTCTAACACTTATTTACCAGACAGTTTGGTTTAAAGCAACACTGTATTTAATATTTCAGTGCACTAATTTGATAAGAGACAGTACAAACTAATGCCTGTCAAACTGGATTTCACCCACTGTCTCTTTGGTTATCCAGTAAACTGATTGATTCTCTCTATCTCTCAACTCCAACCCACCAACCACACATTCCTAAAGGGAAAGGAGAGCTTCAAGCTGACAGGCCAAATCTTACTTGTACAATACTGTAAAGGGAACAATTGCAGGAACTTTTCAAACCTGTTAATATTAGACAATCTGAAACATCCTTTGTGATTTTTGGAGTTACAACCATGTCTAGCACCAGCAATATGCCAGAGTCCTGGCTTTGTGAGTCTGGGATGACTTCTGGAAGACTGAACTAAAGATGAAAAGATAGATTCTTCCAAAAGGCTCTGCTTTGTTTTTTTCACAAAATGATCCATCCTCTGAAAATGCTGGGCTGTTGCTGCACATTGTGTTACCTGTGTTTTGAATCTGCAGGGAGAGCTGATGCCCAGTAAATAAATATAAGAGATGACTGGAGAAGTTACTTGCCATCAGTGGGGGGAACACTGGGTGCCTCAGTAGTAAGTACAGGGCCTTGCCCAGTGAAGGTAACTAAGGACATCTTACAGATGCACTTTATTTTTTTTATCTCTGTATCTATGGTTTGTTCCTAATGTTAGCAGAACTTTGTCTGAAAGCCTGCAATAAAGTACAATTGAGTCTGGGGGGGAAAAGCAATGCATTTTCTTAGTTACAGTACAATTACAATTGCTGTAAATATTCCATGATTTGTATTGAATTTGAATATGCAAATGTAAATAAAACTATATTTTGATGATGCTGACTGACACGAAATGTTGATTACCAGGTCTTATATTGAAACAGGCTGAATTTGTTCTGTCCCACAACGCCACAAGTCATTTGGTTTAGGGAGGCCAAAAAGTGGCAGTGCTTGCTCAAACTAATTGGAATAAGGAGTGCTAATTATGTGCAGGGTGCTTCTGTTACATGGATTGAAATTGTGTTGGGAAGCTTAAACTGCTACTCCACATAAAAGACTGTACTCTACATAAAAAGAAACCAAGTGGCTTTGGGTATGTTCAGTGAGCTGCTTGATAAGCCTCTGAACTGTTCTTCTAGGCATCTTCCGCATGAGCCACTCTTACATGAATTTTTCAGATCAGACCCATTGCCTCCCACTTTCCTCTGTCAGGTTGCTCAGCATCCCTCCCTTACTCAAGTAGTTTTTGCTTGCTTTGTAAGACAAAGCATCTTAAAAACAATTAAATGTCCTTTGTTCTGTATTTTACTATTAGATGGAGTAAAAACTCTTCACTCCCTTGGCCAGTAGTAGTTAGTCTCGTGTTCCTTTTTCGCTCAGCTCCAAGTCTAGTCTAAGCAGCATTGGTTGATTATGGGCTTGAATTGCAAAGCTGACTATAACTGCACTTCACTCCCAGACTGTATTTGCTGTGATCACGTTTCTATTCTACATCTAAATTGCAGAGAAGAGAAAGGAACAGCTGAACAGTGAATATCCAACTCATGAAATCATCTGCAAGTCTGTGTTTAAAAAGAACAAGATTTGACCTTCAAAAAACAAAAAAAAAGGAATTTGGATCAATTCAATACATTGGAAGGAGCTTTAGCATGGTTTTTTTTGGTTGTTCCAATCTATGCATTTGGGTTGTGGTGTTTATAGGTTTCAAGCCTTTCTATCTACTGTCTTTTAAGAACAATAAACCTGCCTTTTTCCTAGTACTGATATTTCTAAGGATGAGGTGAATGCACATCACTTTCTCAAGGAATGCACTAGCGTGGAGTCCTGGGGGATGCAGCAGAGGTCATGCCAGTGAACTTATACTACTGTAGGATCAGATGTTGTGTGTGTGTTCTGTAAAGATGTGGACTTGCTTGGAGCTCAGGGCACTTCTAGTAATTTTCAGGAAGATTAAGATTCTTGTATCAAATATGAAGTACTGCTAAAGGAGTAAATGGAGCATTTGTAGCTGAACAGTATTTGAGCAACTGCTAGGCAGAAGAATTTAATGCTTCTCTGGCTTTGCAGCTTAACTTGGGAGTCTGCCATGTTCTTGTGTGTGCAGATTTATTTGTAAATATTAGCTACGCAAGGGGTTTTGTTTTAAAATGAAACTACAAATTCCATGCATGCAGTCGGTGACGCTGAACTTGGGCCTGCTGTTGCCTTCACTGAACTCTGCAGAAGTTTTCCCCTTTCAGAACATTGCTGTAGTTCTACCTGCTTTAAAGAAGTTTCAAAGCTCTGCTCTCGCTTTGCGTTTTCACATTCCCATGAATAGTAGGTGTCTTTAGCTGACCTTGCTTGGAGTGCTGTGCAGTACATTTTTTAAAATGCTTTTGTTAGGTGATGCTACAGCCTTGAATGGCTCTTTGTTACGTACATGTATGTATGTGCACTATGGCACGATAGACTTTTTTCCTCCTAAGCAAGAGGCAAAGAGGAATGTACCTGGGGACAGGGCTGTTCCTGAAAAGCAATGCAAGCTTGCTGTTACTGTGCAATAGTTTGGGGGTTTGCTGTATATACACTGACATTTGCATGTAAGATGCTGGAAATTATGTGCCCATGGGTGGTAATGGTTTCTAAAATGTTTGCTTCACTCTGTTGATATTCTCACAGAGTCACACAGACATCAGTTATTCTCTCCCCAAAGAGAAAGCAGAACAGGCTCCAGCATCGTCTCCAAGTGTTTACTTACTGCTGTCATGTATCTCTCCCCCAGGAAAGCTCTGATGTAGGCACTTCACTCAAACACTTGTCTGCTCTCAAAGGCCACTGGGAAAGGTGGTTTTTTTTAATTGCTGCAGGAGAGGAAACCTTGTCACCTCATGCTGAATTACTGTGCTTTCTTGTAAATCAGGCTTAACAGCAGTGGGATTTTATTTTAAATCCCAAACTAAAATAATACAACTTTCTGAGGAAGATGTTCGGGTGTCCCTATAGACATGCAGTTATAGCTGAGATTTTTGCTTAAGGGGAAAGCAGGACTTGTGATGAAGGACTGCAAACATGTAAAAGCAGTTTGAGTCAAAAGGGCAGTTGGATTCTTCCCATAAAATGGAGAGACTTAGTCCGTCTCAATCCTTAGATGGAAAGATCTGCACTAGTCAAATGACCTAAAAGTTGGACAGAATAAACATAATGCAACTACCTTGGCTGTGTGGTTTAGTGTAATTTTGTTCTGTGTTTAACATACGCCAGCTCAGCAGGCAGCCCTGCATTTTCACCCAGGTTTAGACTGATGTTTTCCCTGTGCAGATCTGAAGAGATTTCCAGTCCCATAGGGGTGGTAATTGCTGGTGTTTTGGAATAGATGAAAGAAAATCTACTAGGTTTGGCAATTTAATTTTGGCTCTAAGGGAAAATTGATACCAAATCGCAGTGTTCAATTGCAATGTTCATTCACTGTGAGTTAACAGCTATGTAATTCTCTGTATTGGTTGTTCAAGTGCTGGTTACACAAAGTGAAGCCAAGATTTATTTATATAGCTATTTATCTATTTATATAATCTTGGCTATGGTTACTTGGGGGAAGTAATTTACCACTTCTAAGAGGTCTTTAATACGGTGAAAGAAAAATTCTGCGGCACTAAACGGATCTCTGCTGCTGTATAATGCATTGATTAGACTGAAGAATGATTGTGCACTGATTAAGAAAGAATCTAAGTGCCTATAAATAAATTCTTCCAAGCTAATAGAGGGGCACTCTTTGCATCTTAACAGTATTTCATTAAGAATCCAGTGCCTGAGGGAACTGGAAAAAAGACAGACTTTGAAGACCTTGAACCAAGGATAGGAAAACAAAGACATTTTCCAAGCAGTAGCATTTTACTGTTATTTTTTTATCCAACTAAAAAAGTTTGAATCTTACATAAGAATGCAGTATATGTCCTGACATGTGCAGTGTGGGTGAGATGCCAAAAGGCAAACTCTGGGGTGGAAATGCCAAGGGCATCTTTCCTTACAATTAGCATTGGAATTAGAAGACTTGTGTTAGATCCTTAGGAGTTATTTCCTACCCAAGGGCTGGCTAATTGAGGAAAATTAAATGGTAAGTACTCCCTCTGGGAATGCTCTTAGAAGAGCTGCATCCATGCAGGAATGACTCCATCAGTTCAGATGGTTAATCTCCAGGAACCCGCTAATGTCTGTTACTCTTGTCACTTCGAGTGAGGGGATTGAAGAAACTGCCTCATGAAAAGGGATGTTCTGGTGTGTCTAGGAGCTGTTTGCCTTGTCTCATTAACATTTGATCTGTTAGTTATCACATGCTGGCTAATGACTTAATTAATTTTTCTTTTCTAGTAAAAGTAAAGCACCATAAATTTGATTCCTGCTCTGTTATGAAAACAGGTATAAAGAACAGTAGTAGTAGTTAAATCTATGTTCAGTCCCAAAGGTAAAACCTTTTAATCCTACAGCTTCTCTAGCTATGGTGCAATGAGTGACTGGAAGAAAAGAAAAAAAAAATGCCTTGTATCAATGCAATTCACCAAGTTTGAAGCCTTCTAGTGAGTTAAATGTGATTGCACACTTGGTTCTGCTTTAACCTTGGTGCTTTTGAGTAGGTGGTTCCTTATGCAGCTGGAACTGGATGGGCATTGCCAAACATCTTTCTGTGAGCACTTGGAAATATCTTGCTGTGCCTGTGCTCGCAAACAGACCAGTGCTGGCAGAAGCATTTTTCGCAGTGAAGTACATTTGGGCTGTTGAAAAGGATGAAAGGAAGCCAGGATAAAGCAAAAGTGCCAAGTTTGCAACCTAGAGTTAGTGCATGATGTGCATAATTTTTTTTAGAAAGAGCTCAAAGTAGAGGCTGGGTTTAAACAACTGTGTACTGAATTTTTCATATTAAACACGATCAATAAAATATTCTGGAAAATCTTAGGAAGGTCAATTATGCTGGAAAAAGAGTTCTAGTGGAAGGATTCAACAGGATAGCAAACTACAGAGGAGTTTCTGGGAAATGGGAATGTCCTACTTGCTCCATTTGTACTGAATGACAGATTGTGACAGGACAGGAGTAAAGTCCACAAGTGAATCTTGCATAGAGATAGGGAAAGATGGTTACTGTGAGAATTCTCCAGCACCAGTGACCTGCAGCAAAGCAGGCAGTGGGTCTTCCATTCCTGGAAGGTTTTTGTTTGCGTTTTTGCTGAGCACCAAAAGATACCATTTCAGAAGCAGAGTGCTATCAAGTGTAAGGCCTCAGGAAGAGATTTGGAGCTCTTAGGGACATAGTGAAGAGATTGGAGAAGAAACAGCAAGATAGGGGGCTCAATAATGGGCAGACTGAGCAGGTGGGTGGCTGTGATCATGACTTCAGGGGGAACGGAGTTATGCTATGCTGATCAGTGCTCACAGAAAGCAAGCCCTGAGGTCATTCCACAGCTTTGGGAAATCCTCTGCTGCCAGATACATATGGCAGCATAGTTCTGGCATCTGGTTTGGTTTTTTTTTGAAACCTGGCAATGTGAGAACTGCTCTTTAAGTCAGGAGGAGACAGCAACAGAAGACAGTAGTAAGTGCAGATGCTCAAGTTCAGTCCCTACAAGTATGAAATCCGCTGTCTTGTTCCTTAACAGGATGAATTGTTTTACTCTAATGCAGAACAACTGATAAAGTCAGTTTGCACATAATCTGAAGAGCTAGTCATTGAGGACATTAAGAAGTTGTGGATGCCCCACCCTTGGAAGTGTTCAAAGCCAGGTTGGATGAGGCTTTAAGCAGCATGATCCAGTGGAAGGTGTCACTGCCCATGGCAGGGGGTTGGAACTGGATGATCTTTATGGTCCCTTTCAACTCAAACCATTCTATGATTCAATAAATGATAAGGTCTTGCAGACAGATCATGAAAATACTGAGACGACGAGTGATGCTGCTGTTAAGGCACTCACAATGTCTGCTCTACTCCAAATTAGCACTGAATCATGTTGGATGACTGAAACAATGGGGCAGACTGTCTTTGCATAACATGAAATGCAAATAGGCAACGGTGACTGTATGTCTGCTTCTTCAGCTGGTGGGTCTGCTCCTCTGCTCCCAGCACGGCTTACGACTGGTGAGGGGACATCACAGTATCACAGTATCACAAGTTTGGAAAAGACCTCTGAGATCATCTAGTCCAACATATGACCCAACACTAACACCTACTCATTGTTTAAACCATGGCACTAAGCGCCCCATCCAATCTGTTTTTAAACACCTCCAGGATGTTTAAAGCACCCTGTGTTTTAAACACTTCCATGTGTCGGTGCTGTGGTTGGTGGCGGTGCTGGTCATGAGTCCCTTTCTGGTATGGCAGGTTTCTCCTGTGTTTTTCTTTGTGCCCCAGTCTCCTCCTGCAGTGTGAAGGTTAGTGCTAACAGAAAAACAAACGTAAAAGCCAAACAAAGTCTCAGGTGACGTCTGTCTTGGCTTCTGGGCTGCAAATGCAATAACATTTGGCCAAAACTGAAAATGTGAATTCTCTCTGTGGCAGAGAGGACAAAAAGGTATCCAAGTTGCACTGTAGAGGCATTTTAGAGCTATGAAGATGATCCAAGGGCTGGGGCACCCCTGCTATAAGGACAGGCTGAGAGATTTGGGGTTGTTCAGCCTGGAGAAGAGAAGGTTCCAGGAGACCTTAGAGCAGCCTTCCGGTACCTGAAAAGGCTACAGGGAAACTGGGAAGGGACTTTTTACAAGGGCAAGTAGTGATAGGACGAGGGGGAATGACTTTAAATTGGAAGGGGGAAGATTTAGATTAAGCATTAGGAAGAAATTTTTCCTGTAAGGGTGGTGAGGCACTGGCACAGGTTGCCCTGGGAAGCTCTGGATGCCCCATCCCTGGAAGTGTTGAAGGCCAGATTGGATGGGGCTTTGAGGAAACTGATCCAGTGGGAGGTGTCTCTGCCATGGCAGGGGGTTGGAACAGGATGATCTTTAATTCCAAGGCATTCTATGATTTATAAATGTAGGGGGGGAAATATTGATATTAAAAGTTGAGAAATCAAGCGTCAAAACAGAGCTAAGATCAAATTTAATTATTCTTTTCAGATCATTGATCATCTTGGAGAGGCTTGTTTCCGCTTCTATATTAATTTAATAATTTGCATAGCATAACACAAACTAGAGGTGTTTATGAAACCCTCAAATATAGTAATTTACAAGGCAGTGCCAATCCTTCTTGAATAAATTCAGATCCAGTGGGAGGTGTCCCTGCCCAAGGCAGGGGGGTGGAACTGAGTGGACTTTAAGGTCCCTCCAACCCAAATCATTCTATGATTCTATGGGCAGGCTGGGGGCCCGCAGGGAGCCCCGCAAGAGTCTCTCTCCACGCCTGCGGTGCGGTAAAGCGGCACCCGCGCCTCTCGGCCCTAGCCCGGGGGCGCTGAGAGCGGGCCGTCCCCGCCCGCCCCTCCGCCTCCTGCGCAAGGCACGGCGGGAGCTGCAGTTCCGAGGCCGCGGCGCCGCGCCCGCCGCCCCCCCGCGCGGACTACAGCTCCCATCGCGCCGCGGGGCGGGGCCGCCCTCCCGCCCGCTCCGCGCCCGGCGGCGGCGCTTGGCAGCGGGGCTGTGTACGTGGGAGAGGGCGGCGGGCATGGGCGGCGGCGGGGAGTGAGGGGCCGGGGCCGCGATGTGGCTGAAGCCCGAGGAGGTGCTGCTGAAAAATGCCCTCAAGCTCTGGGTGCAGGAGCGCGCCAACCGGTACTTCGTGCTGCAGCGGCGGCGGGGCTACGGCGAGGAGGGCGGAGGAGGGCTGGCAGGTACTGCCCCCCCCCTCCCAGGCAGGGGCGTCCGCGGCCACAGCGGGAAGGGAAGCGGGGAGAGGCTGCAGGGGCAGGGGGTGGCAGTGGGGGGTTGCCGGTCCTGCCCCCCCTCTTGACCTTCATGGGGTCTCTTCTGTGGCTGTTAGGCGCCCCCTCCCCTCTCCTTTCCCTTGCATGAGAGACATCGCAGAGGGTTTCCCGCCGGATAAAGGAAGGTGCGGTGAGGTTTCCGGCACCTCCGGGTGCCTCTGGTGCAGAAGAACCTGACAGGGCTTGGGGCTGTGATGGCAGGGCTGGCTGAGCTGGGAGCTGGGGGCTGGGGGCTGGCAGAGCTGGGAGCTGGGGGTTGGGGGCTGGCAGAGCTGGGAGCTGGGGGCTGGGGGCTGGCGGAGCTGGGGTCTGCCAGGGCTGGGGTTTGAGAGGCTGGGGCCGACAGGGCTGGCAGGGTTGGGGACTGGTGATTGACAGTTGGCAGGGTTGGGGCCTGACAGGAATGGCAGAGCTGGGGGCCAGCGGGGCTGGTAGAGTTGGGGTCTGGGAGGGTTGGGGTCTGGGGGATCCCGTCCACTGCCACCCTGGGCCATAGAGAAAGCTGAAGTCAGCTGAGTCCAGCCCTTGGTACCAGGTTAGCAGCCCCTTGCTCCAGTGGTCACCCTGGCAGAGTTAGATTTGCTGCTCGTTGAAAGAGGGGACATCCGAAGAAATGACGGATCTGTCTTGTTCATTTCCAAATCCACTTTCCTGCATGCATCTGAGGGTGCTTGAAATGAGCTCCTGCTCAGGCATGTCTGATCACTTATTTTAAAAAGAAGCAAATGATTTCATGGAGCTTGTCCGAAGGGGTGGGTCAGGATAGTGAGAGGGCAATGGCCATCATATAATTAATTTTATGTCATAAGAACTTCAAGGTATGGAACTGAGTTTCTGTTTTTAATTCTTGTGTGTTTGTATCATTACACACTGCAGGGACCCCAGCTACCCCCGAGACCTCTGGTGGTGGTAGCTGTTCAGACTAGAACTGACTGCTTCATAATCTGGTGACAGCTGTCATTGCCCCTGTCAAGGAGAAATGCTACAGGGAAGCACAGTGATGTTGTTCCTGGGTGGGATATGGTTCTTGGATTTTTGGCATGAATTGCATCTCTCTGGGTTTTCTAGAAGCTCTCTTATTGTGTTATCATAAAGCAAGCTATATTAAACCTGAGGCATGATTGTGTTGTTGAAACACTTATTCTGCTGGACAAAAACACAAAGTCCAAACTTCTGGCTGGTGAATTTCAGATGTAGAAGTAGCCCTCTCAGATCCAGGTGGGGCGTTCTTCATTGGCATCTGGACCACTTGTAGGGAACAGGGAAGTGTAAAATGAAGCCATCATAAAATCCCGAATTCTCTTCTATACATATCATAAATGTTAGGCTTTGGCTTAGAAACAAGGGTGATCTTTTTCAGCCTTGGAAGTCTTGTGGTCCTCAGGCTAGGTGGGCCATTCTCTGCCCTGGTATCTTTGGAAACCAAGGAAGGTGAGTTGGTATGAAGGCTGTCTTTCTGTGTGATAAAAGTCATTTAAGAATGGTGACTAAAGCAAAATGACAAGAACCAGAATTAGGTGTTCATTTAGAAGTATTCTCATAAGCTTACAGCTGGACAGGCAGCGTGAGCCTCCTACTGCCCTTCTGTTTTGTTGAAGGTGAGGCTTCTATTCTTGATGCCATTTGACAATGTCAAAACCCACTTGAATGGCTTAGTTCCTGTAGTATGCTTTTTATATGGCATTGCACTTTTTATTTCTGTGGCTTTTCTTGTAATGTGCAAGTTATGCTTTTCACTGGACAGAAACAATGAGGATGAGATGTTATTGAGGTAAAATAGTGATTATGAAAGATTAAGAAGAAAACTGGAAGAAATGCAGTTACGTTTGTATTTGCAGGTTTGAAAATATTCAAACCTCCTAGGTATAAGCTGGCATGATCTGCTATACCTGATTTTAATTTTAACTTGCTATGAAGAAAACGAGCACTTACTCTTGAAAAAAGCAATGAGCAGCTGTTATCTTGTGAGGTCATCGCAAACGTACCAAGTAAAATCTTGTTCTCCTGAACAGCATTTTTTAGCCGGTGAGACAAGGCTAGAGGTGACTGGCAGCACTGAGGGACTGGGGAGTTAGAAGTGAAAGGGACAGGCAGCAGTGCAAGGCTAAAGGAGGAAAGAGAGGGGTGATAACCTCAAGACAGGAATGGGAAGAAAGACGAACTATTCTACAGGGCTTGAATAGCAGTGATGGGAACTAGCTGAGGAGGCAGTAGCAAAAGATTCCCAGGTGTACACTTGGTAAGACAGACTTTAAGGGGGGGAGATGCTAGTTTTGAGGAAGCAGGCAATAGCTAGAGAAGGTACAGATCAAGAAGAAAAAGATAGATGACAGCAGAAACACTTACCTGAAGGAAGGCTGGGAATTCTCATGCTGTAGGTTTAGAAGGGGGTCAGCCGCTGGATTTGTTTGTATGACCCTTCTGGATGGATTGTTACAGGACCAATTGTAAGCTGTAGATGATACAGTTAGCTGTCACAGCTTCTGTCCTCATGTAACATAGTTCTGAGTTGACAAGTGTGTGAAAAAAATGGACAGGAATACCTTGTGCTGGGTTTGCTTAGCCTTGGCTCCGCCTGCTTAGCTTTACGTTTCATTCTCTTTCCTTTCTTAGACCTCACCTAAGGATACAGATAATGTAACTTGTTTGACTGGTTCTGCTTCCTGGTAATTCAGCACACAATAGCCTGTGTCCCAAAAGTGTGCTGCTGCACGTCTGATGGTGCAGCTGTGTGACCATGACCTCTGGTTGTTCTGTCTCCTGCAGAGCTGCTGTGGGAGAGCTACTCAGGTTTTTTAGAGTGTATTGGTAAGAATGTAGTTAGGCAAAATGGCCCATGTGCTGAAGCACAGGGATGATGACACAAACCCTGCGTTTTGAATGCATGTGCCATAACCAAGGTCTGGTGAGATTAAGCATGTTAGTCACAAAGATGTTACTTTGGTTATAGTTTATACAGGAGCTTAATTAGGAGATAAATATTCACAGAATAATAGAATGATTTATGTTGGTAGGGACCTTAAAGATCATCCAGTTTCAAACTGCCTGCCATGGGCAGGGACACCTTCCACTGGATCAAGTTGCTCAAAGCCTCATCCAGCCTGGCCTTGAACACCTCCAGGAGTCGGGTATGCATGACCTCTGGGCAGCCTGTGCCAGTCTGTCACTGCCCTCACAGGAAAACATTTCTTCCTAATATCCAATCTAAATCTCCCCTCTCTCAGCTTAAAACCGTTACGCCTTGTCCTGTCACTACACTGCCTGATAAAGTTCCCCTCCCCAGCTTTCCTGTAGCCTCCTTTCAGTACTGGAAGGACACTATAAGATCACATTGGAGTCTTCTCTTTTCTAGGCTATATGGCCCCAACTCTCTTAGCCTGTCCTCATATGGGAGGTGCTTCAGTTCTTTGATCTGCATCACCATTCCTGGAGTAGTTATACAAATGACTATTTGGTGTCATAGAATACCAGTCTGTCACTGACATGTGAACAAACAAATTATTTGTCTTGTGCTTCCATTGTTTCAGTCTGCTTCTTTCTGCTTGAGAAATTTAAGTAAAATGCAACTGCGAGGGGAGAAAAACTGTTGATGAAAGTAGTCTTTCAAGCTTGTTGTATGTGGCCTGCTTGGAGGGATAGGGAAAAATCCGGTCTCTTCGAGTCCTGTATTTCCTGTGGCAGTTATTACCATCCTGAATCTGTAGAAGGCCCCTGATGGTATACCTGCTTTCTAAATCATGTCGCTTGCTGTCTGTGCCATTGCTGGCTCGTGGGCATAGGTGTTTGGAGGAAGCGGAGACAGAGCTACGCTTGTAGGTGTGCTCCAGGGAGACTTTCCGTATCTGGTATCTGTCAAAAGGAGTGATGTTAAAGTGTTCTCGAGTAGTGGCTGTCAGTGGCAAGGACCTTGTCTCTAACAGAATTTTGTGGTGGACCAGCTGAAAAATTACTCAGTGATCTTCATACAAACTTAAATTTATTGTGGTAGGAACTGGAGGGCAGGAGAGGAAACTTGCACTGTAGCGAGAGTTGGTATGCAGAAGGAGGGGCTTGCTTTTCAATACTTAAAGCTCTGTGCTGTGACATAACTAAATATACAGTAGTAGAATAAAGGGCAGAAATCGTTTGCACCTACTGGTGTTTTAGCACATTGAGCTTTTGGTGTGGCGTCCTCACTGCAGGTCCTCAGCTGTGGTAGGAATCAAAGGAAAACTTGCTGGTTAATAAAGATCCAAAATGATTGCTGCTGTGTATGTTTTTCAGCAGCTGTAGCAAAGACATTTTTGCTGTGCAGATGTTTGTGAGACAAATAACAGCTCTCTGCTAAGAGACATATTTACATTTTGGGATGACAAGTAGAAAAATGACCAGCATGCACTTCCTAATTCCTGTTATACAGTTTTTTAGCTGTACAGAAGCAAAGGTGAGGAAGAGCTGTGGTGATGCTTTCCTCCGTACCTACAAGGAGACTAATGCTTATCCTTTTTCAGAGTTGTGCTTCTAGTTTTCCCTTCTCTTAAGGATGATACATTTATTGCCATGGATAGGCAAGATGAATTGCTGCCCAAGGGCTTGGATACACACCTTAGTTTAATGAGTTAGCATTGTCTTACCTGAGTAATAACCACTGGTCATAATGTACTTGAGTTATTGTAAGTGGAAATGAAATCTTTTTTCACTGAAGGCTTAAAGTAACCTGTTTTACATCTCCATTGACTAAGAAAATTGGCATTGCAGCCCATGCTCAGTATTCCGTTAAGCTGAGGTTTGTTAGTCATGGGATCAGGTTCACTTGGAAAATAAAACAAAAAAGAGTTCTGTGCTTAATTTGAGGAAATAGTAAAAAAGAATCTTACACACAAGTTGGCATTCATGTGTTTTAAATCAAATACAGAGAGACAATGGGTTATATGGTATGTATTTGTATCTTTATCTAGTGAAAACTGAGGCTTCAGTCTTTTTTATTAAAAACTGAACTTAAATGTTCTGTAAACTATTTGCTCTTACAGAATGGAGCTTTATCTTGTCTGTGTAAGTAAATATTTATTGTAGTAAGGATTTACTGTTTGTGTCTCCTGCATTGTAATTTGGCAACAGTTCTCTCTGGATCTGTGTTTCACCCCTGAGATTATATCCTGCGCCAGAGAAGCCTTTGTGGGAGTTACGTAGCATCTGCTGAGTTACTCTGGTAGTTTTGGCTTTAATGGCCCTGAATCTTCTGATATTTTTAAAAAGGATTAAAAATACAGTCTGTTTAAATTGTAGTTGCGATACTTGAATTTTCTTTGCTTACTTATGCAATGGATTTCAGTTTTGTAGTAAATCTACGTGTTTCACATACTATTCCTATTGATTTTATTCCTTGCAGTTGTATCTAGGTGTTAAGTTGCCTTCAAGATTTACTTTTCTTTTTAATTCACCGTTTATTAACAGGTTGTCTTTATGGTACAAAACCAACTGAACCAAATTCCATTGGAGTTCATTATTTTTATCCTTCCCATTTATACTCCTTCACGCCTAGAAATTCTAGTTGTCAGAACATAGCTGTTTAAAATCTCCCTTTAGGTTGCTCTGGGCTTCCTTGCCATGAAGCATTCCTATAGGATTCTGTGGGATCTCTTTGTGTACCTGAGAATCGTATGCTGAAAGCTTTGGAGAATGTCTGCAAATGGGTTTAGATCTTGAAGTGTGACAGATATCTGATGGAAATGGAGGGTGATTGCTCTTGTACTGGGTTTGTGTGGCAAGGTTTATAGTAGGGAGGTGGCTGCAAGGGTGGCTTCTGTGGGGAGCTGCTGGAAGCTTCCCCCATGTCTGATAGAGCCATTGTCAGCTGTCTCCAGACGGACGTGCTGCTGGGCAAAGCTGATTCCATCACTAACAGTGATAATACTTCTGAGATAACCTATTTAAAAAGGGGTAAAAACTGCTTCGCAACAGCAACTGCAGCCAGAGAGGAGTAGGAGCATGTGAGAGGAACAGCTCTGCAGACACCAAGGTCAATGAAGAAGGAGAGGTTGTAGATGCTCCAGGCTCTGGAGCAGAGATTCCCCTGCAGCCTGTGCTGCAGATGATGGTGAGGCAGGCTGTGCCCTTGGTCCACGGTGGAGCAGGTATCCACCTGTAGACCATGAAGGACTCATACTAGGGCAGGTGGATGTGCCCAAAGGAGGCTGTGAGCCCATGGAGAGTCAACAGTAGAGCAGGTTTGCTGGAAGGTCTTGTGGCCCTGTGGGTTGCCCATGCTGAAGCAGTCTGCTCCCAAGGGACTGCACCTCATTGAAAGGACCCATGCTGGAGCCGTTTATGAAGACCTGCAGACTGTGGGAAAGGACTCCATTGTAGTAGTTCATGGGAGGAGCTGCAGAGACAATGTGTGATGAAGTGACCGCAGCCCTCATTCCTTGTGCTGCTTGCGGGGAGGAGGTAGAGGAAATCAGACGTGAAGTTGAGCCCAGGAAGAAGGGAGGAATAGGGGGAAGGTGGTGTAAGATTTGGTTTTATGTCTCATTACCGTACTCTGCTTTGATTGGCAATACATTCAATTAATTTCCCCAAGTCAAGTCTGTTTTGCCTGTGACTCCCTGTCCTGATGTGGACCCATAAGCCTTTTGAATGGTATGTTTCTGCCCCTCTGCAGCTCAGGAGGGGAGTAATAGAGTAGATTGGTGGATACCTAGTGTACAGCCAAGGTCAACCCACCCTGCTATCTATCACAGACTTACTTATTTTACTCTTTTTTTTCCCCCCTTTGGTTCTACTCTGATTAGCCTTTGAATTCTTTAGAGTGTAAAAGCGAGCAGCTATTGCTGAGACGAAGCTGACTGTAGCTGCAGTTTATCACTTTCTGCAGTTGTTACCGCTCAGGGAAAGCTTTTACAGTATTTTCAGACAGTTCCTTTTTATGATGATGATGTAAATAAACTAAGAGGGAAAACTCAACTCTACATCGAATTTTCTACTTTTCAAAATCTGTAGTGTAATGGGGCTGACCAGCATTGTGCTAATAGAACACTTCTGTCTGTGAGGAACTCTTACAGTCTTATAAATATTTTATGTCCCTTAACACTTCTGATGCAGCAAATCAGGAGTCTGTCTGATCCAGTTTTAATATAATTAATTATTGACCTCGAGGGTACATTATACATTAGAGAACAGGCTTGTGCTAACTTTGCTTCAGAACAATAGTGCTCTTTTAAAAGACAACAGCATGTTTGCTTCTGATTCTTCATCAGTGAAATGAACTTCTATTATTCTGTTTGCATTACACTTGTCCCACAAAGGCTAGGAAGGAGTCATGTTGCCGGGTATGATATACGTATTTAAAATAAAGAAGATTGTCAACAGTAAAAAAGATGTAACTGACAGCTAATCCAGGGGAAAAAAAATCCTTGAGACTGTGGTTTGAAAACAATCAAAAATAAAAAGCAAATATTAGTACTGTTCTGGTGTACCTGTTGAAATAAATACAGAAGGGCAAAGTGCTGTTGCCCCCAAAAGGCAAAATGCTGAGCAGTTATTTTCATGTAACATTGGCTTTATTGCTGTAAATTGGTACAGCTGAGAGCAAAATTCATTGCTGATATGTTTTGGTGTATGTCTCTGCAACTGATGTTGATATTTTGTTAACCAAATGTTTTAGAGACTTTTGGCAAGACTACATCCTTATTTCAAATCTATTCTGGATTCTTTGCCTTTTATTTTATGTTCTAGGGTATTCTCATGATTTTATTTAAGTATGTAGGGTATTTCCCAGTAGTTTTATTCAAGTAGCTATGAAACCGAAAATGTTTTGTAAAAGCAGAGCCTTTTCTCAGTGTAAATGTGCGTCACTTTCCAAATATAGACCTGAAGTCATTCCCCAGGTGAGGCAAGAGGATGATTTAGGTGGTATCTCCAGTAGAAACTGTGGGGTCTGGCTTTGAGCAGAGATGAGAGTAGATGACCTTCTGTAGGTTGTCCTTCAGATTGATTGTTTGAGAGCATTTCATTAGCGAGGGGTTGGCACACAAGGCCTGAGCTGCTTTTTCCCCTTGCCTCCTTTATGGTGATAATTCTAGTGTCTCAGCTGAAGAGTTACTGAGTCTTTTGTTACCTGCTCCCTCATTTTACGATTAATATCCTTGTCGTCATGCAGGTGGATTTTGAATCTCTGCAACCCCGGAAGTGAATCGTTCTTTGGTAGTTTTGTGTGAATGGAGTTAGCTGAGTGCCAGCAAACTGCTCAGCCGTGGTCTTACTTGCCTGGGAGAACGTGGTTCTTGGTTTCCCATGGGGAAATAGCAGTAAAAGGGAATGTTTGTTGAGAAGCATTGTAGTTACAGAAACCCTGACTCATAGTACAGTATTAAAATTGGCAGCTCATAGAGCGCTTTCAGGACTCGTGTAAGAAGGTGAGACTCTGCTGATTCCTCATGATTGTGCCAGTGGCCATAGCCATGGAATTAGTTCATAATGTACTGAGTATTTATCAGCTGAAGTGCAAACCTGTCCACATGCACAGACAAAGCAGTATTGACTTCTGGGATTGTTGATGTGACTTATACTAACCTGATGCAATTTTTTGTGTCTGAAATCTGATCACCTTTCAAGGATGTGGAAACTGTTATGGCATTTTGAGGAGTGCTGCTTCATAGTGCGCTGTTGTAATCCTTCTCTCAAGCTGAACAATTGCATCAACCTTACAAGTGGTGACTAATGTCCTTGTACTGTTTAGCGTAATAGAAAATGATATTAGGAGAATTGTGAATGAAATAATAAAACATTTGCTGAAGCACAGCCAACTTTGAGATCAGCTCAGTGCTGTGACTCATTCAATAAGCCAAAGCTCTTTAAACAGACATAAATGTTTTTATCTATTCAATGTCTGACTTCAGTTGGAAACCACAGAAAGATTCTACTTTCCGACAGTAACTTATGAACTATGAATCGCAGACAAGGCAAGATAGTATTTTCAATTGATGTAATGTACTGGTCTTCTGATTCTTTTTTTGTGGTTTTCATTATTATTCATTTCCATTTTTTTTTTTTTTAAGAGAAGCAGAAGCATTCTGAAACTTGAATAGCCACAGTAAGGTAGGCACACAGGCTCTATGCTGAAAGTGTGTCCTTAGACAATCATCCTCAGAACATGGTTTTCCTAAGGACTTATTTTTGTCTTGCTTTGCTTTCTTGTATTCTCTCACGACTGTTATTTTTCAGAGTTTTAGAGGGGGTCAATGCAAACAAAGTGGAACAAAAGGTACCAGGAGTCAACCTAAGAAGTCTGAAATAACTTTTAAGAGGTGCATTTGAAATTATCTAAATCCATTGCTTCTATGGAGTATTAAAAACCTGAACCAAAGATCATTTTCTACTACACATGGAAGGATACTTAGCGGTGCTATAAGGGATGTACTAACTTTGCATACAAACTCTCTACCTTAGTAACATTTTTTTTGGGGAATGCCCTGCATCCATGATTACAGCAGTTGGTGGAACAGACTTCACAGCATCTCTTTGGGTCTTGTTTTGGGTAATCTCATCTCTTATTTTACAGTTGTTTGTGAGAAAATAAAGCCTCTGTGTGATTGTTTTCGTAGCTTTGCTTCAGTGGCACTTTCCATGTGTGTGGCTGTGCTAGAAGGTTGGCAAACATAGGAAATAAAGGAAGGAAGCATAAGATATTGTTGCTTGAATTTTTAGTTTTGTTGTTAACAAAAAGTTTTACTTGTGCATAAGGATACGAAAACTTGTATTTTTTCTGTATGGATTTTTCTTCCTCTCTTAGAATTCCTTAATTCTTAGATTGAAAGGAACTTTTAATATATCTAGACTAATCTTTTTATTACTGTGCTGAAAGAATGATTTTGACAGCCAAGATAAATGCATGCTCATTTTCTTAGGAAATTTTTTGCTCCTGGTTATGGAGAGATGAAGTATGTCATTAATTAAATTAGTATATTTTGAGCTGAACTCTGTTAAATAGGAGCCATTTCAGTATTTAGTGATAGGGAGGTGACATGGCCATTGCGTCTAGGGTGCATAATTTATATGGGAGTAATGCACTTTCTGTAATACACTTATGCATGCAATGGTAGGATGAAATATTAGTGTTCCATATTTTATGTAGGAGTTATACGATAGACTGTTTATGAAGAATAGTTGGCTTTTTGTAGATGTAGTGTGAGCAGTAAAATTTTTGCGTGTACAGAAAATATGATATGGTGTTCTCATGTAACAATGGTGGGATATTCTTAAAAATCAGAGATAATGGAATTACGGTCTCCTAAGAGCTGTTTCCTGTGACTGGAAAACAGAACAACAGTAAATAACTAATTAAGAGCTAATTCAATTACTGCTTGTGCTCATTGAATGCTGGAATTGACCATATTACTTTTCGGGTTGTCCTCCGCTTTACCACACTGCATAGGTATCATTTCCAAGGGGGTCATCTTGAAAAACTTCTTCACCCTCATTTTGTGTTTATAATGGCTTTTACTGAATCAAAATATAATCACTTCCCAAAGATGTTCCTCTGGGTGCACTTTTTGCTTTACTTATTTGTGCTTCTTATTTTCTCAGAGTTCATTACATTTTACATGGGTAGCATTCCTGTTCACCCAGAAAGGAATCAGAAATGAGTGTACATTTCCAAACCTCAGTTTCACTATGCTGTATACATTTTCTTAAAACACAACAGGTCTTCTCGTGGGAACATTAGATGCGGTGTTGGATTCTACATCGAAAGTCGCCCCATTTCGCATCCTGCATCAGACACCAGACTCTCAAGTCTACTGGTCCATTGCATGCGGTACGTACTATGCTTTAGAAGTTATCTGAGTTTGTGAAGTGAAAAGTGAGGATACAAAGTATGGGATCCATATTTGGGTTAATCCTCTCACACCATTATTCATTCCCATGACTTCTAAATGGTTTGAAATTATTTGCAAACTTGGCATTGACAGTAGGGTGTGGTTCCAGTTTTTCAGAATGTATGTATGGACTCATATTACAGCTTCAGATTGCTTGCTTTCTGCAGCAGTCCATCAGGTATTAAAGCCTTGATGCTCTCAGGGTAACAGGTGCATCTTTTCTTCTGTAAACTGCCAGTGTAACTTGGCACAGTTCAGGATGATAGGGATAAGTTGATTCTAGGGGATACTAAGTGTGTTGTAGGTAAGAATGACAGGAGCTGCTTATCCTAATGTTTTTTCCTACTTCATCTTTGCTTGTTAAAACGAACCAGGTTCCCAGTGATGGTCAGAGCTGGATTCTTCCACATATCTGTTGCTCTTGCAGTTTAAGAAGTTCTTTCTCTTTCTCATGTTGCATTATTAATCAGTAGGAAAGGGAAAAGAAAACTGACCTTGAGAGTGGAGTGTGTGATTTTTCCTAGTGCATGCTTTTTGATAGCGTGCATGGGTTTATTTTGTTGTGGTTTGTTTTTTTTTATTTCAAGTTTTACAGCTTTTGCTAAAAATGAAGTCTTAATTCCTTTATACAGACTGCTTAATTACTGGGTACCCAAAGAGACCTCCATTCCAGAAGCTGAGAGGACTCTCTTATTCTTTACATGCATCAATGGTTTTTCTTCTGAGGCGTGGCCTTGTCTTTAAATTAATTCATGTTGTCATGTGGCCTAATGCTAAAAAGTCACTATTGTGGAATTAATCTATTTCTTAGGCTTATTGAAAACTGAAAACATCTGTAATTACAGTGAAAAGGAACAATGTATTTTAGTTCATTTTTCCATGCTTTAATTTTTTTTCTTAAAAATAGTAGTGTTCTTTAAAGAAACAAGACTCCGTCTAGACTTTTCCAGGCTCCAGGCCTTCCTTTTAGTTGCCTGGAGCAAAAGGAGAGCTTTGTGGGATATCTGCCATTCTGCAAACACCTAAATGCATGAGTAATTCCCCTAGTAAGTGCTGTGCTGGTGTTACATTGGACTTCACTGCTACCACTTTATTATGAATCTTCATTGCATCGCCTTAAATGAAAAATTGTGCCTCTTGCTGTCTTCTCTATACAGACAGCTGCTTTCAAAAGACAGATTTGTTCTTTTAGATATTTAGTTAATAGTTAACACATTTCATGCTGTAACACTAATGTGCTCCTTTTCATGTTCTGCAAGGACTTCTCTGAAGGGCAGTAATCAGTGAGAGAACCGGTTGATCACGATTTAAGGTTATTCATTACATGTCATTTTAAAAGGGCAGCCTTATAAAGCTGATAGAATTTGAACAGCTTGTGAATTGGCAGTAAATAAAATTTTAGGACTGCTTCTGAAGAAGTCAGAACAGATGGTGACAGGCTATCTAAAAGGTTCCTTGATAAGTATGTCGCAAATATACTCTAGGGAGTTGTAACGATATCATGTCAGCCCTGGGGAAAACACAAAGGGTAATCTTCACCTTAGGATTGAATTTATATCAATTCTGTGCTGCGTTAGTATACTGTACAGCAAAAGGCTACATAATGTAGTTGTACTTTGTGTTAGAAACAGATTGTTCCTTCTGTGAGGTGATGAAATTAGAGACTACATTTTGTTCCTGCTATTACATATTAAAGAGCTGAAACAGAGCTCCTAAGTCATTAAAATATTTATAAAAAAGTTCCATCTTCACTGTGTCACATCTGTGCCTCTGATTCACACTGTGACTCAAATAATTGGCCTATATGTGTAGTCTGAGAAAAATAATTAGTTTGAGATTTAATTGCTATGTTAATTACTCTTCATATAATTTTTTTTGAAATGTTGTTGCAAATCCATCCTGTTTAGTGCAGTCTAACTATTTAACCGTGTTTAGAACAATTTCTATTCATTCCCATGGCAACTTTAATTCTTTGGTATCCATTGAAAGTTGTTTAATTAGTCTTTCCAACATAAATTGAGAAAAAAGGAATTGTTAAATGTGTGGTTTTGCTTTCTTGCTTAGGGGTTTTGGTAGTATGTTTACTCTGCCTGATTTTATTTGTGAGCATTGCTGTGGAGGATGAAACTGCCAATTAATTTATATTCCAGAATCCCTTTATTCAAACCTATGTAAATGCTTTCCCTCCCTTTCCCTCTCCCTGTCTCCCACCATCTGATGGGGAGCCACCTGTCTTTAAAGAACTGACTCAGTTTTGAATTTACTCGACTTCTTCACTAGTGTCATCTCTGCTCATTGCCTGTTGCCACTTGCATAATTTCTAATTGAGTACGTGAAAAGAATAAGATGAATTGTAAGCATTTTGAAGTTTGCCTACGACATTTCTGTAATTATGAAAGTAGCTAGTGGGTAAGAATGTTCCATTGTATTTGAAGTAAACCAGTGAGCTAAATGAATTTCTGGAAAGTTCAGATGAGAGAGGTTTTCCTTTGCTATAAAGTTGCAGTGACATTCAGCATACGGTAGGTGACAGCTCTCTGAAACCCAGATTAAAAAGCAGTGTAAAGTAATTCAAGTAACAAGGCTGGCTTCTCTCTAATGTGTTTGAAAATGCAGTATTTGTATTTTTGGAACACTGAATTCTGTCTTGGTTCTATGGTTTCTACATTCCTTATGTTTTAAGTTATTCCTGTGCTTTCACATCTGTAATGGAAGGACAGAAAACAGTCCTTATTCCCTTGTGTATGAGTCTCAGAGGGTCCAGAAGAAAAAAAATCCTGATTCTGGTGATTCCAAATGTTGTTTCAAGCTTCGTTCAGCTTGTGTCAATCTTTGAGCCATTTTTCATGATTCAGGAGTTCTGGTATATATTTTCTGTATGGGGTGCAGCTATGCTTAAAAACAATGTGTTGTTTGGAATTACAGCATAAACAGAACTTTATTGTAGATAGGATGACATAGTTTCCTGCACAGTGGTTGCCTAAGCTTTAGTGTGGTTAGAAATATAGTTAAAATGTGAATTAATAGAGAATGAGCTAAAACTGTGACTTACACTGAGCACAAGTAAGTAGCAATTTGTTGTAAGCAGCATAAATGGTTGTTTCAAGTATCCAAAATCTTTGCTGCCCTCCTGGTTATGGCCATGTATTCTTTACATCCTTACATGTTAGAAAGGATTTTGCACAGCAGGTCTAAATCTTGGAGTTCTACTCTGGAAACTGCTGTGGGCTGGTGGTCAAAGCTGAGGATGTCAAAGGTCCAGATTTCAGTTTCTTAGTCTCATGAATTTGATCTCACGTTTCCCATTTTCTGGACTATTGGACTGGGAGTGTTCTAGTGATGCTCTTGCCTTCTCTGTCAGGGAGGTACCACTGAGCTGAAGGAACTCTCAGTCCAAGCCATGCTTCATTGGAGCCACACAATGCTGACAAAGCCGAGATGTTTCTGGATACAAAGGTTAGAAATACAGCTGCATAAAGGATTTGGAAGATAAAAACACAGCAGTGCACATTTTAATGTACACCAACTACATTTTTAGTGTACACAAGAGTTGAACAATAAATTTGAGACCTGGGATTTGTGTATCTAAATTACCATGTGCTTGGGGAATTTGCTAAGTATTCTCTTGATAAATATTTTTAGTGAAATGATTAAAGTATGTCCTAATTTTAAGTAATACTAATTTTCTCTTTCCATCAGGATCCAGCAGAGAAGAAATAACAGAACACTGGGACTGGTTAGAACACAATGTTATGAACACTTTATCAGTATTTGATTCAAATGAAGATATCACGAGCTTTGTCCAGGGGAAGATAAGAGTAAGTAAAGGCACATTACATTGTTGGGAAAGGTTAAATATTTTTTTTCCTCTAAACATAGATGAATAGTATGTGCACTTTAGAATATCAAAGGACAACAGTGTAATTCTGCAATGATTTGAGTGTTCTTATTGAGTGTTATGTGGCTGTTAAATTCAATACACTCTGTTGTTCCTGTGCATTTGTCCCACAGTGAAATAAGGTTGTTTGATATAAACTCTTCTTGGTAAATCATATACCAGATGTCTTTAGATAGAGGCCTAAAACTGTTGATAATTTAATAATGCCTGGGAAATATACGATATATTTTTGTGAAGGTGCAACAGTTCTCTTTATATATAGTAAATATTCATCCAAGGAATTCTTCTGATTAAATGAGAGAAAATATATCTGTTTCAGAAGAGGAGACCTGGGAATGTGTCTTGCCTAAGTTGTGTGGGAAACTTCTTGGATGAGTCTGAAACAGCACATTTGATTTGTGACCTGTGTTTTGAACCATAGACTATACTGTCTGTTCTAAAAGTTACTGTTTGTATGCAGGTGCATATATGACACCCACCCACAAGGATGCATATATAAAGTAACTGGTTCTTTTGTTTTAGGGTTTGATTGCTGAAGAAGGGAAAGGTTCTTTCGTAAAAGAAGATGATCCTGAGAAGTTTCGTGAAGGTCTTATGAAGTTTGAAAAGTGTTTTGGGTTACCGGAGCAGGAGAAGTTGGTTACCTATTATTCATGCAGTTATTGGAAGGGTAGAGTACCCTGTCAAGGATGGCTTTATCTTAGTACCAACTTCCTTAGCTTTTACTCATTTTTGCTGGGAGCAGAAGGTAAGTAAGCCTCGCTACGAAGCCTGGTCCCTTAGATTTTACTGTTTATTTTTCAGATTTGGAAGAATTCTTCCTGTCTTCTAAGGGAGCTGTATTACCTGTGTTCTAAGGGAGCAGATGTCCACTAGTTTTCTTCCTCTATATAAGCTTCAGAGAGAAGGCAGACCTGTTGCAATTGACTGTAACTAAAAGTTGTCTGTCATCTTTAGTTCATGCTGCATATTAATTCAATTTGTGAGGATTTTCATCCAGAGAGTCTTAATATTTCATGAGTGCACTACAAACTGGCAATAATTGCATGTCTTTTTTTCCCATTACTTTGTAATGCCCAAACAAATGCCTCTAATAATGTAAGCTATTACAGTACTTATGTGAAAACCAGAAAGCATAAAGAAAGTAGGATTCTTTCTAAGCTAATTCTTGTTTGTAGAAAATGATTTCTAATGTAATTATGTTAGAGGAATTGTGAAGAGAGTGTTTTTTTTGTGCTTCTGAGTTTGTAGCCCTTTCCAAGTGGGTTGTCATCTATGTTGCTTAATTATATTTTATTAGTGCTGTTGACTACTACTTTTCTTTTTTTAATATGAGAGTTGCAGCTAATGAGAAGTTACTCGCATCTGCTTATATTTGTATTTTCAGTAAAACTTATTATCTCCTGGGATGAAATATCAAAACTTGAGAAGACTTCCAATGTGATTCTGACAGAGAGCATTCATGTGTGCTCCCGTGGGGAAGATCACTATTTTTCCATGTTTTTGCACATTAGTGAAACATTCCTTCTGATGGAGCAGCTGGCAAACTATGCTGTTAGGAGACTTTTTGACAAGGAGACATTTGAAAATGACCTAGTCCTTCACGACCCCCTGCAGATCACCAAGCGGTAACGTATTACTTCGAGTCTCTCTGCTCTGGGCCCAGTACTTTTTTAGACCAAGGGGAAGAGGAATCCTTGTCTCAAGGAGATACGTAAATGGCAGCAAATCTGGTATTCTCCTAAACAAGTATCTCATTAAAATTTGGGATCAGAGTAATGTTAGGCATTGTAATTTGTTACTTTGCATTATCAAAAGCCTATTGGAAGGCAGGAAGCGATCACATCTTCAGAGCTGGTCTTCAACTGTAGGGTTTATAGTAGTTTGAATGTTTAAAAGGCTTTCTAACAGCATTTAGGATTAGAAAATAAAGAACGAAGCTGCAGTGCCTCTGAAGAGACCTGATGAGGAAGGGTAAGGTGGAGAACAAATCATTTAATAAACACGTGTAAATTATAACTGCAGGGCTTTTCTGCCACTAGAGAAGGATGATAAAACCAATGAGTTGCAGATGGGTGCATGGCTCACCTTATACGTGACAGTATTTAGGCAGCAGGAAAGATGTGTGTGTAACCTTCCTTCTCAAGGAGGGTATGTGATTGTTATTTCTTTTCTGTTGAAGCAAATGTTGCCTTTTCCTCAGAAAGCTGTCCAAATTCTCACTCAAGTGTTCAGGTTTTGATCTGTGGACCACAACTGTTTACTGTGAAACATAACCAGGAAAAGCAAGTGTGTTGTTAGGTAATTTAAATTCACCTAAAAGGACTAAATCTTTGTTTGAAAGTGTTACCTATTTTCAAATCAGAAATTAAGATACAGGATTTTTCTCGTAATTGTTCCTACTTAAAGCCCCATGCACGTATGATTTAAGAAAAAAATTAGTTATAGTACACTGATAATAAAACCTGATTTAGATTGTGTTTCCAGGTAATTGGTACCTCCGTTTGGGAGCAGTGTTGGAGAGAGATTTTGCATTACAACCAAAACATTATTTCTGGCTGTAGTTACCTGTGAAGAATTAGCCCATGGCAGATGTTTACAAGACGTGCTGCCTTTCTAACTAAGCAATCCTCTGTCAAGCCAAGACTTAGTTTAGGTTTAAATAGACTGTTCTGATGAGTGTGGAAATGGAGCAGATTAGGTCCTGATTCAGCACTGTGCTTCACTATGTAAGAAAAGCTTGAATCTATTCCTGTTTAGTGAAGTATGCAAGTATTTTAAGTGGGTGAGTGCAGACAGGTGTGGTCCCGCCCTTTGTTGCCTCTTCAGGCAAAACACTGAACGCTTCAGATGAACCCCACGGATTTTGGGAGAGCATGATGTTTTACTGTCTTTTTCCAAGGTATTTTTAACTTCTGTATTTATAAAACCATTTAAGACTTATTTATTTTTTCTTTCTCCTACCCTGTTTTTTTGTTTTCTTTTTAATCTAGAGGCCTAGAGAGCCGAGCCCACAGTGAGCAGTTTAGTGCATTCTTCAGACTACCCAAAGAAGAGACCTTGAAGGAAGTTCATGAGTGCTTCTTATGGGTTCCTTTCAGTCATTACAACACCCATGGGAAAATGTGCATTTCAGAAAACTACATCTGCTTTGCTAGCCAGGATGGCAGCCTGTGCAGTGTAATCATTCCATTGAGAGAGGTAATGCAAACTCCAAGTCAGAGCCAATTATACCAGAAGTTTTGCACTTGTGTAGTTTAATGCCAGTTAAGCAGATTTTGATTAGAATCTGCTTGCTTAACATGATGTCATGAGTTTCCCCCTACCTTGGATACTGCATGGAGGAATTCTGTTTGTAGGTTTATAGAACTGCATTCATGTTTTTGCTCTGATTTCTGTAGCTGGATACAGAATCAATTTTTTTTTAATGAAAAAGCTTATGTTTAATTTTTGAGGTGAAGTTAATAAGTGATTTTCAGGACAAAAAATAAAGATTTGGAGATGGTAGAGGATCTTGAAGATTAGTAAGCGCTCTGCCGTGTTGCTTTCTTAGCTCAGTAGTGCCATTATTTTTGCAGCAGTTGAGCAGTGCTGTCTGTTCAAAAGTCTGTAGGAGAAATCCATTGGCAGTTGTCAGTGAACAAGTGTCAGTGCCATTACAGCTGATAGTCCCAACAAACCAAATGAGCGCCATGTTGTGAAGGACACAGCATTCATGCTTCTATAGAGTACTATAGCTAGATTGTGGAATAACTTCCGGAAAAAAAACCCCTTCTCCATTCCTCTCTTGACCATGGGATCTGGGACATGGTCACGTATCAGTCTTCCAGTATTAAAAACTTTTCATCAGCACCCAGATTTGTTATACGGTAGCCTAAAAATTAAGCTCTGTGATAGCTCTGCATACTCTGTACTTGCTGTTTGGCACAGGGGAGTGAGCTGAGCTGATTTCAGCAATGCACTTAGTGTTCCCTGCCCAGATAAAGCAACTTATTTGATTGTCTATAAATAGTCCTGCAAACAATGGGGACTTCCATAATCTGTGAAAAACAAGAGGCTGTGTTAAAGGAGCTGACTAAATTTATTTTTGTTGATTGTTGGGCCATCTCTGTTTGTTCTGCAGTCCTGCAGAGTTACTTTATTCAGTGGGCTTTCATTTTTTCCCTGTAACAATGTAAAAGCATCAGCAATGCCAGTCAGTCTAACTAGTCATGGTTATCTTACTTGTGCTTGCATTATTGAAGTGTATTAACTGCTCTAATCTGTAACTGTTTCATCATGGCAATTAAAATCAGCTCTAGCTGTCATGTGTTATGACAGCTGTCTTTGAAAGGGTATTCTCAGTGGAAATTCATTCCTGTGAAACGTTTCATTTGATTACTTGCAAAAGCCATGTTTTGTCTGCTTTCTGATGATGAGAAAAAAAAGTAACAGCTTCAGCAGGTAGAACGAGGTAGGCTTTTCAAGTAAGCTCAGCACTCACAGCTGGGTAAACCTTTTCAAACATTTTTTGTACTCTGTTGAGAATCTGTCACATGATGCTTATTACCTTGTGATAAAATAGCTCCAGATCACTGAGCTTTAGAAGCAGAGAGTTACCCGTGTTACTAATTCAACTTGTGTGGTGCTTTGTACTGCTGTTTCATGTACACATGTATTGCTAACAGCTTTTCTCTTTTAGAAGTAAGCTGGTAAAATCTGTTGCCTTGTTTATGTATCCTTGCTTCCATAGGTCACAGCAGTGGATAAGGCAGATCCAGCCACCAGAGGAGTCAGTATTAGTACCAAAGGAAAAACAGCTTTTCGTTTCACAGAGGTTAGAGACTTCGAACAGCTTGTGACAAAGCTCAGAATGAAATGCAGTGCAATTTCAAGTCCACAACACATCATAAATACAGAGGTAACTGCTCTACTAGTTATTTCCTAGTACCTGTTTCTAGGAATAAGTTTGTCTAGTCTTACTAAGAGCTTATGTATTGTTGTCGGTGTTTTGCTGTGTAATGCAATCCATTTATATTTAAGCCTAAATCTAGACAACAAAGATGGGTGACAATGTCTGCTGAACCTCTAGATTTCAAATTGTCTAAATATTTTTTTCTCTTTAAAATACTCTGATCCCATCTCGTGCCTTCAAACCTTCGCATGAAAACACAAGTCCAGCACTCTGATGGAAAATTATATGTAGATGTGTCAGTTTTTGCTAGCTCTTTGATCCAGGAAGTTAGTGGAATGACTGTAAGGTTGTTTAGAGATGTGAAGAAATCTGTATGTGTAGCTCCATGCATGAGAAATGAGAAAGCAATGACAAAACATACCTAAGGAGCATTAGTTACTGTAGTTGCCATATCTCTTCCCTGAAGAATTTTCCTTGAAAAGAAATGAAGTAGAATCAGCTGGAGTAGTGTCTGAAGTGACAATTTTAAGAGTGGAGAAGCATACAAATAAATGCCTTTTGGCAGAAAAAAAAAATCAGTGTATCAGCAAGATTTATATCTTGAGATTTTTATTCTCAAGGGTGAAAAGGTAAAAATTAATAATAAAAGCAAGATAGTTTGATATCAGCAGAAATACAGCTGATAAGGGTGCAGCACAGCCCTGGGAGACCTGAATGGTAAGGTCTGCTGCTCAGGGGCATTCCTTTTCAGGTTACCTTATTTTGGATTATATCTGCATTATTTTGACACACCATGCACCGCTGGTTTTAAAGCATGGAAAAATAAATATCTCTGTGGCCACATGAAAGAGAGTGTGTTAGACAATGGTGCTGCTGTGAATGCATGCTGGTTTGGGTTCTTTTACTTTATTTTCCATCAGGTTTTGAAAAACAATCTGGGTTCTAATGCTGTTTTTTTAAAAACTTTCAGAATTTCTGAATAGTTCAGTATGTGGCTCTGTTTAAATTAATGTTTTTCTTTTGACTTCAGTGGTAATGGATGATCAAGCCTCCCTGTCTATTACAGTTCTCATTATGAATATTTGTCCTTTCATAATTCAGTTTTTGCATGTACAGATGGATTTTTTTTTTCAAGTGCAGCCTCTGAGAAGCCCAGCTGAGCAGATCAGGGACTACTGTTTTTTATTTCTTTTGGAAGTCTGTATCTGCTACCTGTAACTTAATATAATAAACAGTTATGGTCTAGAAGCAAAACGGTTTCTGGTATCAGTGCTGCTTTTTGAAGTATTGTTGGTTTTTATAGCTGTCAGTCTTTTTTTTTTAAGGGTGCAGCTGGTTCTGCCTCTGACAGTCCCAAGGACTTTGATGCAGGACCATCAAAAACAGATCAGAGAGATACCAGCAAAACTGTTGGTACAGAAGCCCTGATGACCGTCTACCATCCGCAGGATGCCGAAAATCTAGACTCTAAAATGGTAAGGGATAAAATGGCCAATAGTGTTTGGAATCTAATTGGAAAGGACTGAAGTATATTCAAAATGTATTCCAGCAAGGCTGCTGATTTCCTCTGGGGTTTTGCCAGTCTTCTTTCATCCTCATTTTCTGTATTTGGAGTCCACAGGGTGCTTCTTCATGGCTCCATTCAATTTTCTGCTCATCTTGTTTAATAATGATATGCCTTATCTTCATGGAGCTAATTCCTCCTGCTCTTCCATCCCCCAGGGAAGAGTTGGCTGTTTGTTTTATGATAGCGAACATGTTTTATATCTGTCTGAATTGTCAAGATATGAAGTCACTACAAACTCTTTGGGAGCAAGAAGAATGTTATTGAGAAATTGACTTAATTTCTTCCTTGCTTCATTCTTTTGCACTTCTGTCTAACAAAGTTATGCTCTGGAGAATGTTTCTTTAATAGGTTTTGCAGTAGGACATCCTGGTTTTACTTGTCCATAGTGTATGCAAGAAAACAGAAAGATTTTATTTTAAAATTAAGTCTTTCAGCAGAAATGGGTAAATACAAATATGAAATTTCTGGTATTAGATATATGAGAAAATAAACACCCTTTGGGGAGAAGAGAAGGGAATCCAGACTTTAAATTCTGTTTTTTATAGTATGTTGAACAAAAGCAGACAAAATTTACTTGTCCTTTCAATACCTTTAATTGTTTCAGCAATGTTAAATCAGTTGCTTTGCTTCAGAGAAGCAGAATTGCATAGTTTCTAGATGCATAATCAATAGGTTTTTTTAGTAATCTTGTACTTTACAAAGTCTCTGTTTCACTGTTTCTATCTGCCCCTTTGCAGGTAAAATGCCTGTAACTTCAGTTTTGTCAGAATAGGGAGTTTTTGCCACTTTTTGTGAAGCAGGTTTTACTCATGTGACTACTCCTACTGGAGTTCAGATGCATACGCTGTTATCTTCTATGTTGACAGAAGTTGCTTGTTTATAAAAATGTTCTATATGATGGATAAATGTTTGATTAAATGTAAGACCTATATGGGCACAAGTGTTTTCAGATATTAGTTCTCCTCCTTAATCCAACTGGACTTCATTCTCTTGCAAATTTTCCTGGTTATTGATTCTATTTTAGTGCTATTTGGAGCTCATGTAAATAAACTGAGGAAAAATTGAGCGTCAGCATTTGATTCATGTATCGATACTGATGCCAGTGCTGCTATTTCCAGTTTATATATGTATATAATGAGAGCAAATTTTTTTCTTGTTCTCCAAAAGAGGAGGAAAATCTTCCAACATATGTTTGTTGTCTTCTCCTTTTAATAGCTGAAAGAAAAAATGAAAGAACAGTCCTGGAACATCCTCTTTGTCGAACGAGGACATGGTGTCAGCATGTTTAGAACAAAGAGGACTCGAGACCTGGTTGTTAGAGGGATCCCGGAGACACTGAGAGGAGAGCTCTGGCTGCTCTTCTCAGGTGCTGCCTAGCAAGTATACTTGATTTGCTTTGTGGGCTCTCTGTGTGGATGTTCTAGTTACTGACTGAACGTAGTCTGACCTCTCCAACTTATCCAAATCTTTCTGAAGAAAGACATTTCAAAGTGACAGATGGGATAATTTTGTCTGTTATTTTGTTTTGCATTGATTCAAGCTAAATCTGCACCTGCTTCTTTTACAACAAACTCAATTGAAAATCAACAGTAAGAATACATACTGTTCCAGGGGAAAGCCTTTTTACTTGCTAAAAAGAAAAGCATGTTTGTAGCAAAAGCAAAGTGTTCCAATTGTTTTGATTTAAGCTTTCTGAGAGCATAGTGTTAGCAGACACAGAAAAAAAATGTTTTCCTGGCAGTGAATTTGGCCCCAGTTATCAGCAGCGCTTTGGTATATGCTGTTACTTGATTTAAAGAATGAGATATACAGAAATTGTGGGCTTCCTTACACGTATGGGATCTCTTGCCAACGCTCTGAATGTGCTGTTGTACCTTTCTTCTGTAGAATTCATCTGTGTCAGAGCACATAATGTGAGGAACTGAAGGCCCAGGCTTTACAACACCTTTGTGTGCTTTCTGTTCCCATTCACTGAAACGTAGAAAAGCAGCAGCCACTGACTCGATCAGGGTCACGCAGGAAGCCTCTGTCAGATTCAGAAAATGAGCTGCAGGTTGTAAGGAGCCACCCAGGACCTTATCTGCTGGCTGTACTCACTGTGCTCCCCTGCACAGAGCTTCCTGCTGTTCCAGAGGATCTATTTTAACAAGTGCATTTTATACTCTTCATTCAGCCTACGGTATGGTAGTTGCTTTTGGGGGCATGTGAATATGGATTTGTCCCTGCTAGTACTCTTTGAACTTTTACATAGGCATTTATGCTCTGTTACCAGATCGATGTCTCTCTCTCGGACTTAGGTAAATATCTGTCCTTTTTTCTAACCTGGTCCCATCTCTACCAACAGAAAGATGCTGTATTTGCCAGAAACCTTGGGCAAAATTATATGTGAAAGTAAACCGACTTTATAATGGCAAGTGAATAAGATTTCCTCCAAACCTTGCTGTATTTCACTTTTCTGTTTTCATTTCAGAGTAATTCCATTGATTTCAGTAGAATTTTATTCTGATACATTACTGCAGTAACATCTGGAGATTCATGAGGTTCCCAAAAATGTTTATACAAATTGCATACACACTTTGCTGTTGTCCTGTAACACTGTGCAATGCAATATGTTGGCAGGTGCTGTAAATGATATGGCATCCAACCCTGGTTATTACACTGAGTTGGTGGAAAAGTCCTTAGGAACGTGCACTTTAGCTACTGATGAAATCGAACGAGATTTACGTCGCTCCCTGCCTGAGCATCCTGCTTTTCAAAGTGACACAGGAATTTCTGCGCTCAGGAGGGTTCTCACAGCTTATGCATACAGGAATCCCCAGATTGGATATTGTCAGGTACAGCAGTTTTGAGACTTAGTGTTGGTTGTTTAAATATTAGCTCATTATGGCAGTAGAGTAGAACCTCATAAAATCAATCAATCACATAAATATGTAATGGTTCCTTGCTCAGTGGTTCCCTTTGCTTGTATCATCCTCTTGTGTAACATCGGTTTCTGCATGGTTCTCGAATTTGTTGATAAATGCTGTCCATGTCCACTTCACATGTGCCTTTGCATTCTTAACTAGACTTTTAGCACTTATTTTTTTATGTAGTTTAAATATTATGTTCTCTATTTAATGATGTTGAGGTAAAAGTCTTACACTGAGTATGGCTGTAGGTTATCCTAGCACTCTAAAAATGTGCTGTAAAGTGCTTTCAGAAATATCAGTTTCAACAAATGACAACAGTTGTGTTCACCATCTTTCCTTGTAAATGCTTCCTTTCCTGGTTCAATGTTACAGGCAATGAATATTTTGACATCAGTACTTCTGCTGTATGCCAAAGAGGAGGAAGCATTCTGGCTTTTGGTTGCTGTATGTGAAAGGATGCTACCTGATTATTTTAATCGTCGAATCATTGGTAACATCTGTCTGTCTTTTTATCTATCCAGAATTGAATGTAAATGATCATTCATAAAGAACAAATGTAAGGAATGAGCTGAAGGCTGAACAGTGCAGAGGAACTGCTGCATTTGATTCATTATTGTAAACTACAATAGAATGTGAAAGTTACAGAGAAAATCCCAAGACTCCTCCTTAAGCAGGGGTGGATATGATTTTCAGACATGATAATTACTCTAGGTATAACTACTCAGGAAGTAGTCGATTAGACTGTTACACTTTTTTTTGAATTGTAGTTCCAATTCATACTATTTATTTGAAACTTTGTCAGCTTAAATAAAGGAAAAAGAGTTATTCTGGGTCCAGACTTAGTCTTTGATCTCATACTCGGTATTTGCAGGTGAACATGCTAAACAAAAGTTGGATGTGAAGTTTCTCTCTAATTGCAGAAAGGATGGATCAGCTGTCAGGAGAATCATTGGAAGTAGCCACACAAAAGTGCTACCACACTTTAGATCATGCAGCCAGGCTCTGGACCCAGAGTGGAGTGTGGGGAGTGGAGCCAGTGACTCCGTGCAGCTAGACCTGTGTTTAATATTACAACAAAGTTGCATTAGAAAGGGAGCTTTATTTCTGGCCAGTGCTCTGAGAAAAGTTTGTTTCTCTGTATTAAGATTTGGGTGGTGGTTTTGTTATCCTTTCCCTGCAGGTGCCTTGGTAGATCAGGCAGTGTTTGAGGAGCTCATCAGGGTTCATCTGCCTCAGTTGACAGACCACATGATGGACATGACTTTTTTCTCCTCGGTCTCTCTCTCCTGGTTCCTTACCCTTTTTATCAGTGTGTTGCCTATTGAAAGTGCAGTCAATGTGGTGGACTGTTTCTTCTATGATGGAATAAAGGCAATCTTGCAGCTGGGCCTCGCAGTACTGGAATACAACATGGAGAAGTTGCTGACTTGTAAGGATGATGCAGAAGCCGTCACTGTTCTCAACAGGTATCAGTGTAACTGCTACTCTTAGAGGCTGCGTGGCAGCTGCTATAATTGCAAATATGATTGCAAATAGATAAGTCATTCTGGGAAAGCTAAGAAGACATTTGGCAAAGACTTTAAAGGAATTAAGTGTTTGTCTCAGGCCAAAATTCTGGAAGAGGTGGCTGGAAAGTGTGCCTAGATCTCACTTAAAAGAGAATTGCTGCTAGCTCTGGATCACATCAGCAATGTTATTGTCTAGCTGGGTCTTAAAAAATCCCAAGGCTGTAATGTCTACAACCTTCTCTGGGTAGCTAGTTCCCATGTTTATATATCTTTGTTACTATTACAGCATTGTGCTACTCATGCTGATATTCTTTGCTGTTTCCCATTCTCTGGGCACATTTTCTTCAGTATATGCTGATTTTACTGTTTTTGTTGTGATAAACTGGTTCCTGCTGATTTCTTATGTGTTTGCTTTGTGCAGATTCTTTGACAGTGTCACTAACAAAGACAGTCCTTTGCCTGCAGCTGTACAGCAGGGCTCCAGCCTCAGCGATACAAAGAGCGACCATCCAAAAGTGGACATTACTGATTTGATCCGAGAGTCAAATGAAGTATGTGTTCCTGTGGGTATGTTTTCACATCCCATGCAGTGTTTATGTTGCATGGGCTACCTTAAAAATAGTGCAGCTGCATTGCACAAACTGGAGTAGAAAATCTGCCTAGATTGGTAGAAATTGAGCTCTCTGTTTTGTTGAACCTCACTGAAAACCTTAGGGGTTATGGCATAGATTTGTGTTTATATTTGTTTTTTTATTTTCTGAAATGTGCTTGCTACGCTCTCCTGAGTGGTGTTCCCTAGGTTCATCACAGGTCATGTATTGCCATCCATCATTCACTTTATGAATATATCAACTAAATTACAAAATACAGCAGAAACAGTCCTTGCATTTACTTATTTGAGACTGATTACTGCACATTGCAGATAGTTGTAGCATTTGATGTAACAACCTGTGCAGGAAACTGTGCACTTGAGTAGCTTATTGTTTGGATTGAATGACTGCTTAGACTTGTGTTTGGTGAGGAAAACCAGTTATGATCTTTTAGCACTTTCTTTCAATTTGCAGGTTTGATTTCTGCAGCATCTACCTTAGCAGCTCTGCACTGGGGGAAAGAGAGATCTAGGTTCTCCTTCTCCTTTTGTCCTCAGGTTTTCATGAGGCATTTCTTTCCTTGATATGATTTGTATCCAGGGTATTAATCTATTTGTAGGTAGGTTTCTTCTTAGCCTACCTAAACAGAAAGGTGAACTGAAAGAAGAGATTTGTTCACATTTTGGTTTTTTGTATCAGCTGGGTTCTTTTATCTGTATGATACTTTTTTTTGTCTTCTTTTCTCATTCTCAGTCAGATGTTTCTGGTGAAAGATCCAGAATACATTTCTTTTGGAAAAATCTCTTGGCCTTGACTCAGAAAAGATTGTAAAACTTAGAAACTGTCTCTTTTGATCTTTCCTGAGAAAGAGGGCTTTGCCTTTAGTGGGGTGAACAAAGACAAGAATCAGATATTCAAGTTCTCTTGAAGTATCTTTATAGCACTGGGCTAATATAAAAAGTCTGTGCTTCTGCTTCACAAGAATGTTACCCTGATGAATCATGTTTGTAAAACGCTTTAAGATTCCAGTAAGAAGAGTTGCAAACTATTATGTGTCTTTCTTGTCATGGTGAGATCTCAGTGAGGATGAATACTTGCAGAATAAAGAACAGAGATGGTAAATAATGAAGTTCTGTATGTTGCATTCTGAAGTATAAGCTGAAGCTTTCACAGAGGTGGAATCATTACTGGAAGACAATGCAAAAGAAACTCCTTTCTTCTTCCCCTGCCTTTGCAGGCAGGTGACTGGACCAAAGCAGTAGTCTATGATTTGTTATGGCTTTTGAACATTGATTTGAACAGGTCTTTGAACCTGAATCTTCCATTTGTAACTTGACAGCCTTGTTCCTAGGCCTGTATCCCCCTTTCTGTCTCATGGCCCCTTGTTTGGATGCAATTTTTTATCTTCAGTTGAAATCGAATTTCTTCAATGCTGGTGTCACAACCCTTTGTTTGAGAATAGCTGATATAAAGTGAGAGTCAATTTCCTCCTTCCCATTTTGACCAGACAGTTAATTTCAACACAGTTCTGCTCCGGTGAAGGGGTTTATTTTCATATCACTGTGGAATGGAGACTTGTCATTCTGCAGATAGATCGAGTGACAAATCATGAATAAGTAAACATGTATTTTGTGATACTGTTGCTTTGTGTGTGTGTTCACAAGGTAAATGAGATTAAGTGAAAAGTTGGATTTTGAAATGATGTTCAGCTTCATGCCTTTATGATTCAGGCACAAATGCAAGACATTCATTGGCAATCTAATCAGGTATGAAGAAGTCATGTTTAGGTAGTGAATGGAAGAATGTGTAACATTTTATCACAGCACAGTAATTCAGAGTTAAATTATACATCTTGTTTATGTTCTTGCTGAGGTCATTGCGCAATATCAGTGCCCAGAAGCCACACCAGTGAACGAGTTATGATTCAGAGATGCAATTTCTCTCTGCTTCCTCTTTATTCCAAGTCAGCAGTATGCTGGTAGTAGTCTTCACAGGAACATAGAAATACAGTTCTGGAAGAGAACTCCACAGGTCATCCAGTTCAGCTGTCTGTCCAGCATACACCCAGATCACCCTTGAAAAATGTCTGATGTTGTTAAATCTCTTCAATAAAAGGCAATCTGCAAAAATTTTAGCCCATTGTAGGATTTCTCTGCCTTTGTTAGAAAATATCCTTCTATCCTGTATAGCTCTTCTTGGATGCTCTTAAAGCGCTGTTAAGGATAGTCAGTTGTGGTTTTCTCTGCAACTCCTTGTTGCTGTTAGGTTGTTGTTCATCACTTTACCCTTTCAACTCTGATCTTTTTCTAGATTTAACACAACCACTTCCTCTAACTATTCCTCAAAGCTTACGTGCTCAGCCTCTATGATTGTGTGGCAGTTTTTCATATCTTCTTTAAAGTAAATTGTTGAAAATGAGAACAAATCACACCATGGAAAAACTTCTCAAAGTTCTGCCTAGTTTGGTCATTTATCACTCATTTGTTCTCAAAGTTTGTTATTAGAACCAGTTGTGCACATGGTGTGTGGTGATGGTGGTTACTCCATGTCTGCCTGGTTCCGTGTGTTGCTGAAGAATGTCAATAACCTTGAAGATGTATCCTATCTGCTGTTCAGTTCCACACGCTGGACTGAATTTCCTCATAGGAGGAAATTAAATTGATTCAGTTCTTGGTGAAGAATGTTGGCCTGTTTTGATTTATCTTATCTTTTTATTTTTAGATTTTAATTGTTTAATAATTTGTTCTGTGATTTCTCTGGGAATTTATTTCTTTTCTTTAAAGGTGGTTGAGTCGCCATCCCTGGGGGCGTTCAAAAACGGGTAGATGAGTTTTTGAGGGACATGGTTTAGCAGAAGATGGGTACAGTTGGACTCAATGATCTCAAAGGTCCTTTCCAACTGGAACATTCTATGATTCTATGATTCTAATACTCACTCTCCCTGTCCTTCAGAAATTCCAGAGGTAGCTAGGAACAGTTCAGAGATCACTTCAGCCAATTTCTAAAGTTCACTAGAGTGAACTTCCAAGCCCTAACAACACACACACCTTAGACTTTGCTGCCCTGCAGTATACTCATCTTATGATAGCGGTGTTGGATATAGAGCTGACATGCAGTAAAATCCCTTCCTTTGTCTTCCCACACCGTGACCTGCTCCAGTTTCTTCTTTCTCAAGAAAGAAGGTGTTTGAAACACCTTTAAAAGTTAGGCTGTTTAGGAAGAATGTTAGTGCTCTAATAAATGATTTTTTTTCTCAGAGTTTCTGGGATCTTCCTTTGTGTCCATACCTGTGCTGTACTTAGATGCAGAAAGACAAAAGTATCTGCTTAGATGTGAGTGGTGGCAGTTGGTTTCATAGAAGGATGCTTTTCTTCTTAGAGATATGGCGATATTCGATATGAGGATGTTGAGAGCATGCGCTGCAGGAACAGGCTTTCTGTGATCCAGATGTTAGAAGCTACGACCAAGCAGAATGTGGTGAGTGACTTGAAACAGCTTCCCTCTGATAAAATTTGTTCCCTTTTAGAAAATTCTGAGAAGCGCTACATTTGCCAGAGCCAAATATATAACTTTATCTGCTGAAATCCTCATCTGCAGGATGTCTGTTAACTGAGGTTTGGCCTGTGACGTTTTCAGTCTGTGAATCACAGCATGGCCATCTGCTCTCACTACAAGTAATGCCATTGCAGACCTCTTCTAAAGGCTGGCATGGCTCTGACACCTGCATTGATTGGAACAGGCCGACCTCTTTGTCCTTCTGCTGTTGTTAAAGTGTTAATGCCTTTCTCTGAGGCATAGAGCTTTGTAAGATGTCTACAGTAGAACAATTCATCACCTGCATTTTTACTCTGGGAAGCAATCCCAAATGTCACTGGTGAGATTATTGTACTGCATTCAGCAAGGGTTGTTTTTTGTCTGTGGTGTGTGTAGGTGTCAGCTAGTGTGCGTGTGGTGTAGTAGCTCTTCAGACTCCTGAATGAAGGTGGAGGTTGCAAGGTACTTCCTTTGTTTGCCTGTTTTCTCTAGTGGCTCATTTCCAATAGCTGTGGATAATACTGGTCTATTAAGAAGCAGTGCTTTCTGTAGTAAATGTGCCTGTAGCAACTGATACTAAATGCTATTGCTTGTGCTGAGATGATGACTGTTGTATTTCATTTTACAGAAGTACGTATTGTGAAGGTGGAACCTGGTCTTATAGCTAACTTTGTTTTAAAAATCTTTGAACATTTTTTTGTGAGTGTAAACTTAAAAAATGAGGATTCAGCTTCACTGTTGGGAGCTGAACATGCATTTGTCCATTACAATGGAAGCTGTATGTTATATCGTTATAAATACTTGAGTTTTCTCCTGGGTTTCATAGTGTAGGCTCCATGTATGCAAGTAATGTGACTAATTTGAAGCTCCTTTTTTGGGGGAAAAATTATTTCTTTCAGTCTATAATCTTCTGATCGCTTTTAAAAAGAAATTCTATTCTTACTCTTAATTATAGCATGCCAAAACCTGGAATATTCAAACAATGACTTTTAATGTAAGGTTGAATAAGCCCCGCACAGCTTTATTCTACTTATTCCAAAGAGGGAAGACTTGTTAATTAATTTTCTCTTAATTTTGTTTCAGCTCCGTGTTGTGTCCCAGGATGTAAAATTCAATCCTAGTGATCTTGAAGAGCTTTATGATTTATTCAAGGTAATGTGCAATTTTCCTCATTTACCAAACATCCATCTTAATGGTGAGCTGTGTTACAGGTCTGAAACAGTTTTAACGAATTAAAGTGAAGGCTACATTTGACATATGTTTTACATGTCAGCTTTAAATCAAATTACATAATTAATGCCCCACATCTGTTACCCGGAGAGAGCTGTTGTTTCAGAAAAATCTAACATTTTCCCTTTCTTTTGCAGAAGGAGCACTTTCTTTCCTGTTATTGGAATGTAAATAGTCCTGCCTTGCAGCATCATGATGCCAGTCTGCCATATCTTGACCAGTATCGGATTGATTGCCAGCAGTTCAGGGTTCTCTGTCATCTCCTGAGCCCTTGGTCACACTGTGCAAACAGAAACTCGCTTGCATTGTGGACATTCAGGCTGATGGATGAGGGCTCCGATCGCCTTATAAACTTCAAACAATTTGCCTGCGTTCTTGGTATGAGGACAACACGTAAATGTAGCACATTCTCAAAGGAACTCCAGCTTGGGAGTAGTCCTGGAGTGTATCACCTTCCATACACTATAAAGAGCCTGAGGAGACTAACCTCTTAATGTAGGGTCAGATACTCTGATTTTTATCATGTGACATTAAACACAAAGACTGTTTAAATGGCAAGCCAAATGCTCAGAGTATATTTGCAAGCTTGGAAGTGGGAGCTACACTATTTAGGTGAATGATAAAGGCTTTAAGTTATGGAACTAAGCTTTCATTTTGTTGTCCATATTTCACCATGAAATAGCTAACACAGGCTTTACAAACTAGTAACTTTTCTGAGACGTTAACCCCCTGGAGAATAATCTGCTATTTGAGATTAAATTTAAATACGGCTTTCTCATCAAAATATCAGAAAGTGAGGAAATAGTATGATCTCATTGCCCAGCCTGTTCGGCTGATGATAAACGCTTCCTCATACTAAACCATCTCATACACAGGTCATGCAAGGTGACTAATGCTTTATATCTCTGGGGAACTGAAAGTTTTCTTGACTTACTACTCTGTTCCTTTCATCTTGTTTACAAAGTGGTATTGATCAGGAAACAAAAATTTTAAGGGAAATGCTGAGAAGACATTAGTGCTGTATTTCCTTGGCGCTGTGCTTTCATTTTTCATTATTAGTGCTCTTTCCTCAGCGTAGGCAAACCCCAGGCAGGTGATATTGCCTTCCTTAAGCTTCATTTCTAATTATACTCCTTGTAAGGTAGGACAGATGTCCAGTTCCAACGTCCCTGGGTTGCGTTTATTGCTGTTTAGAGGGTGTTTTGAAGTTTGCTTCAGTTGAACAGACGGTCTCACCTCTTTCCTCTAACAGATACCATGTATAATGGAAGTTTCACTGACAAACTGAAGCTTCTTTTTAAGTTGCACATCCCTCCAGGTAAGTGAGAGGCAGTGGCATTTGGGGAGGGCTGTTACTGGCTTTTATTGTCTATGCATGTTTTTTTTTTCCCTAGCTTTACTTTTCTTCCTATTGTTGCCAGTCCTGGCTACAGTACAGTCCAATAGCTGTAGTACAGATGTGTATTTCTTTCAGTGATGTATTCTTTGGGAAGGACTTGATCTGCTCCAACACCATTTCTCTTCATAGGGACCATTTGTCTGTACAAAGCTTTTGCTTTTTAACACTACTTTGGTAATGCTTGGGAGCCCCCAAACCACTTTATTACTAATTTATTTGTTGCAGCTTTTACTGAAGTAGAATCTCTGAGCCCTTCCAAAGGTGGTGATCTTTCAAAGGAAGAACTGATCCACTTCAGCCAACTCAGTGGTAAGCTCCAGAGTGTGAGGCTTTGCCTGCAGAATGTTAGAAGGAATCTATTATCTGGTGCTGAAAAATGAGGAACGTGCTTCTGAAAACTAGTAAATCCAGTCAATCTGCCAACAAGAATCCTCTGTGAAGATCTTCTGTAGATAGTTACATATCCATAAAGTGGTGGCTATGTAATCTGATGGTTGATCTCAAAGGCAGTGGAAATAGGGAAGCATATTTAGTCAGCATTTACCAGCGTAGTAGGCAACTTCTAGCAGTGGCTGTTGAAGTGGTGGCCATTTCACTTTGCATTCAAGGCGTAAAGGGATGGTATTTCTTACCTCAAGAAATAAGATATCCAAATCTGTGATTATTTTGAGGCACATAAGCAAGCAGTATAAAATCCTTTGCTTCCATTTTAAACCAAGTAAGCTGAAAAAGTTCTGTAGGATTTAAGTTTATGGAGTTGTTATTCTGTTTTGAAGCCTGTGCAGTTTTACAGCTTTGGAAGACAGACCCTTTCTGGTTTTCAGAAACTATCCTAAAGTACCTTCTCTGTAATATATGGGTACTGTTCTCACCACTGTTTAAGACATAGGCCATGAAGGTTATGAAGATTAATTGCTTGGTATAACTGATTGCAGTTTGTCATCTCCAGCCTCATGGTGGCTTCTATTTTTATAGAAAGTATACAGATCTTACCATGTAGTTTCTTCTTGATCTAATCTGTGTTGAGAACACAGGAGTCAATGAGGGTCTCACTCCTTAAGGATGGAATTTGTGATAAAAGGAAATGAGACATTGATCCTTCTTTCTCAAATGAATTACTTTCTTCTTTTTTTTCTCCTAAACTGTAGTTTCATCTGTTGGGGATAGTCTTGAAAGTGATTCTTTGAAGAGCAGCCCAGAAAAAGGTAACTAACCCTGGAGACACATTTGTTAACTGTGTTTTTTGGGGGAGCAGAGCTGGGAAAGTGTGTGGTGACGAAGTATACAGAGTAACATCATCTTTAGTGTAGGGCTAATGTGATATTCAATGTAATAGATATTGTTCTGGGGGGTGAGAGATAATGTAAACTCTGATACAGTTCAGTCCTTGGCCCCACCTCTCTGCTGAGAAGGAATGACACTGAGGAGGCCAATTCTTTTGCTCATCATCACTTATGGGAAGCTCTTAGTTCTTGTTTGTTCACTTCTTTTCATGTTTTTTCTTTTTGTCAAGTAGAGAAGGGAAAAGTTGACATTCAGGCATATCTGAAGCAATGGCAAGATGAACTACTTAAAAAAGAAGAAAACATTAAAGATTTGCCAAGAATGAATCAGGTGAGATATCTGTCTGAGTCTTATTTAAGTCTGGTTTTGACTGCTATTTATCCTTTAAGTCCTATTAGTAGTTTGTAGGATCCCTTAAATTTCAGACCTTCACATTAATCATTAGTCTGTGGGGTTTTTTTAAACTGCTGTAACTGTAAGCTTATGAAGAGAGGGACTTTCAGATACTCTTAGGTTTATGAGGGTTGATCTACGCCCATGCGTAGCAGCAGCAGCAGGCACTGGATTGATATCACAATGTGTAGTGAAACAGGACATCCACATTGCTCTTCTCTGAATAGTCTTCTCTGTATCTCTGTAGTCTCAATTCATCCAGTTCTCAAAAACTCTGTACAATCTGTTCCATGGAGACCCTGAGGAGGAACAGTTGTATCGGGCGATAGCGGTGGTTACCAGCCTCCTGCTGAAAATGGAAGAAGTTGGGAGAAGACTGCAAGGTCCTCCATCACCAGTCAAAAGTCCAGTTGCCATTACAGAAGTGCCTGCTGAAGTCCCCAGGGAAGGGCAGGAGGAAGGCAGCTCTGAGCAGCCTGAAGGCAGTAGAGCAGAGAGTCTGAGAGGGAGCCATGAGTGGTCTTTTGCCTTTGAACAGATTCTGGCATCGTTACTAAATGAGCCAGCCTTTGTGAGATTTTTTGAGAAACCTCATGACATAAAAGTTAAAATAGAGAGTGCTAAAAATTTACAGCTTAAAGCAAGAACCAGAATGTAATTTTCTTTACCTTTGGCTCTGAATTAACCACATAAAGTGCTTACAAATGAAGGAAGGTTGTTACTATGGAAATGGAGTCTGGTGTTTACATAGGGAATGGAGTTTGAAGAGTTAGCTTTAAATATCAGATTACTGCTATGTAATGTAAATAAAAATAGTTCGAAGCACAATCACTTCCTTGCATTGTTTGTAAGTTTTCCTCCAAAAAAATGGACTGAATAATAAACTGTCTTTACCATGTTATTAAATATGCAACATTTCTTGGAAATACTGGATGTGACCTGTTGCAAACCTGTCTGAACCAACAGCTGTTACACTGTGTGCTCTCCAGGTTCATTTCTATTACTGTGATAAAAGGAATGACTTCCAGCCATTTTCACTTAAAAGGAGTATTGACAGCTTAGAGGTTGTCTTCCAGGTTAGTTTAATTAGTTATTCCCAAACTTGCATGTGGATTGGGATCAAAGCAGTGTGAAGACTAGGGGTAGAGCCTGTTGTAGGCACAAGAGCATAAAGCTAGAGACGAAAGTTGCCGTGCTCTCAGTTGCTCTGCTTTGGTGTTATCGTGGTCCTGGTCTCTTGCAGATTCCAGCCCCTCATTGGCAGTTTGCAGACTGCATTCTCCCAGTCCAAGTCTCAGTTTTTGCAGCAAACAAGCTGGTTTCCTGCTTTTCTGTCTCAGCCTATGTATGAGTTCTCTTTCCTGTTTTCATACCAATCCTCCTACAATGCAGGTGAAAAGAATGGAAGATTGTTTGATCATCCAGGTTGCACACGGATGCAAAAGCTAGTGTAGGGTGTTGGAATTGAGGAGAAGCAGTGGCTAAATCTGTCTGACCACATGGTGCTTGTCATTTCTCTTGCAAGAGGAGCCATTGCTGGCTTCTTAGGAGCATGTGGATGAAATGTATAGTTCTGCCTGTGTTTGGAAAGTCCAAGCACAGCCCATCTTTAGCTGCTTCATAGTTAGCAGTTCTATAGTCAGCATTCAGCTAGGGACAGGCTGCAGTTGCTCCTTTGCCTGCCCTTAGTCCATACCTCAACATAGTAATTATTCTGTCTTTTCTGTAGCTCTCTGGATTACTGCTGCTGTAATATTTGCTGTCTGTCAGGATTTGTGGCAACAAGAAAATCCTCTGGAATCTGACTTGAAATTTTTAATGTATTAAAAAAGATATATTAAAGATCCAGTGGAGGCAAGCTCTGCCTGTGTTAATGCTCATGAGTGTTGACATTGAACCTTTGGTAGTTGGTGCTAGAAGGGTTTAGAGAAAGAGGGGGAAGAACTAGTATTTTAACAACAACAACAAAGTAAGCTGGGACTCTGCTAAACTCGTTAAAAATGGCTTTTTCTAAAGCCTGTATGACAGTCTTTGCAGAGCAGCATTATTTTTATACTGTGCATGTTTTTTGTAAAGAAGCAAAATGGGGATGGTGTCATTCACTGAGGTTTTTCTTGCAATACTAATATGAATGTAGAACAATATGAAATTCTGACTTGTGTTACAAGCACTTGCTGAAATACCATCATTGCAATTAGTGTTAAAATTCCCATACTGTTTTTAAAGAATACAGTTTTGATCTGGAGCAATGAATTTATAAATGATTTCTTCTGCTCTCCCCCATACTCTCAGGTATTAATGTAAAGTAAGTTTTATTGGATGAACAGTAACTCCAAAATCTATTTCAGAACCCTTCACAAAGTAATTAAGCTTGATACAATATAATACTGATTTGTATTTTTATGCATAAAACATAAAAACTGATTTATCCTTTCATATTGATATGTTTTTGAGGCAAAGTAGGGAAACACTGTGTTAGTTTTAAACTGTATTTACCCACTGTTTTCCTAATGTTGTTTTAGAAATAACAAAGCAGATGATATTGTTGTTCTAATCCAGGACGTACTCGGGTAAGGTTTGCTCAGTGAGTAATTCTTCTGCTAATAGCCATGACTGAAATTAAAAGAGCCCCTTGAAAAATAAATGCTGTCTGCCATCCAAAAAAGCTTTTGTAGTTCATGATGGATAATGTTAATTTCAAGGGGTAGTCAAAGCTATGAACTGCTTGCGAAGCAAGATGGCACAGAGATATGAAAGTCTTAAAATTCCATGGCATGTTTTGGCTGAGAGCCAAGCTGTTACAATCTGAGTGCAAAAATGGCACTGAAGGAACCTGAGAAATACAATAGCCTTGTGACATTTCTTGGTTTGGTTATGCAAAGCCAAGCCCCTTTTTAAAGTACCATTTTCTCTTAGTGTCAAGCCAGGAGACTGTAAAGTCGTTACCAGTTATGTAGTAGCTTGTGTCAGCTATCATATCTATATATGAAGAGAGATTACCAGCATATATATATTAAAAAAAAAAAAAAGATTTAAGGTGAGAAGTTGGGCTATGTAGGGGAACACTAACTTTATTAGCTGCTTTTTTATTTTTTATATTTTATTAACGGAGGTTTTTTTTTCCATTTGTTTATGTTTTTCCCAGAAAGGGTAATGTCTTTAAATCATTCCTACAGTACACCTGCAGGTTGATCCAGACAGACTGGTCAGCATGGCCCAGTGCTTGTCCTCAGCAGTACTGAGGGTAGAGCATGGTTGGCAGTGCTCAGGCAACTGCCTGTCAGAGTCTTCCTTTTGGAAGTGCTGATCCTGTGGGGAGATCTCGATGGCGCAGATGCCAGCGGTTCCCAAGGAGTGTGACCCCAGAGGTGTGTTTGCTGGGCTGCTTCCACAGTGTGCCATAACACTGAGGGATGCTTGTGCTTTGCTTGTGACAGAGTAACTCTGGAGCTAGTGTCCGGCTCCTTTCCTTCCCTCTCCTGTTGTGAGATAGGCTGGCTCATAAATATACAGGCTTAGTTGGGGCTGGGGGAGCCAGAGTGAGAGCAGCTCTTTCCCTTTCTTCAGTCTCAATGGATGATGCCTTGACTTTAGAGCCTGCATAGTCAGAGGCAGAGTTCACCATGTGATACAGCTTTTTTTGGTCATCTGAAGTTCTTGGTGATGCAAAGATGAACCCGGACTCACATCCCATTGCATCAGGAGGCTGCAGGTGGCCACGCTTCTGTGGCAGGAGGTCAGCAGCCACACAGAGCAGGGCACTAAGCAGAAGCACCAGCAAGGAGTCTGGCGGTTAGAGTCTGACCCAGAATTACTCAGCTACTTCCCTAAGGGGGGACTTTCCATTCAAATTGTAACTTGGAAGTTTTTAGAAGTGTTTTTGAACTTTGAGCAGTTCATTCACCAACAGGAAGCAGCATTGTTAAGTGAATACTGATGTGTCATTTCACATAACTAAATTTTTTTACATATCTTTTTTCTCTTAACAGTTTTCATGAAGTTGTCTGTATTTGTTTCACTCATAGGAAATAAATGAATGTACACCATTCAGTACAAAATAGACAGCTGTAGGTAGGATATAGATTGCTAAAATTAGTGATGCTGTTTATACAGATTTGAACTTGCACTACCTGCTGCAGTGTCACCAGCGTGACTGGGCAGCTACTTATCTTGAAACATTCTCAGTGGCTGTTGGCATACCCTGCACAGTCCTTTCTCGTGGCTGGGCCATTACTATTGTTGCTATGCACATGAGCTGCCTTTTGTTGAAGATAATCATTAGCCCAGGGGGATGGCCAGCGGAGCTGTGATGTTCCCTCAGTACCCAGCGTGCTGCCCGTCAGCAGCTCCTGTAGCGCAGGTGACTGGTGGCAGCCCTGACCCCCGCGATCGCTGGCTGCTTGACCCCTTTGTGTGCCGAGTTCAGGGCTTGAATCCCCTCACAGGGTGAGGGAACAGCTCAGCAAATAGCACTGAAAAGATGAGCCCCTTCCATCATGTGAGGAACTGCTTGTAACTCAACCGGTAGCATTTCCAGGGACATAGAAATGGTCGCTGCCTCGTGATTCTGAAAAAGCACTCTGTGTTTCTGTCCATTCCTAAAACAAGCCACTTGTTCATCATTCTGCTGGCTAGATAATGAGGTATTTTTAGAAGTTTGCTGCCATAGTGACTAAGAACTAGCTGTGTGATGATTTTACTAAAACTTTCTCATCCAGTTGTACCATGCAAGGTTCTTGATTGTGATTGCAGTTGTTATCTGGACTAAAACAAATACTCCAATTTGTTTCCAGAAAAATAGGACATTCTGTCTTTTTTTTTTGCTATAGCTTTGTCACTTTACCAAGAAGGCAACACATTTGTGTTGGCAGGTTGGCTTTTTATAAAAGGTATTGTATGCAGAAGTACTGTAAGACAAATGGAGTGTTAAATAAAACTTCATTTCACTTAAAAAAAAATGTGTTTGAAGCACTATTATTTCTTATGATGGACTGCTTCAGAAATTCTTTCAAAACCATCTGTCACATTTAGTCAGTGCTTGCCAAACAAGGACCAAGCCAAAAACCTTGCTGGGATACCAGCCTCCCCAGAAGTGGAGGAAAAATGAAGGAGACTCAGATTCTGAAGCCTGGGACTAGCTTAGCCTCGTGCACGGCCTCAGTGCTTCAGTGCCAAAACAGCAAGTGAATTAGCCCAGGAAGAGTACCATTGCTCCTTTTTTGCATGCAAATTAAAACATGTACAGTGTGCAAACCTGTCCACACTGACCCTAATGCCTTGTTTTCTCTTAATTTATGGATTGCCCCATTGCTTCTGGCACTGATCATGGAAATCCCAGTCTCTGTCTTGAGCCTCATCCCTTCAGCTGTTCATACATAAGAGCTGCTGCTCTTGTGCCTCCTGGAGAGCAAAGAGCAGATCCCCAAAAGACCCACAGCATCCAGGGAATAAACCCAGCACACGCTGTGTAAGACATCTTACAAGTAGCATTTTATTTCCTTTTTTTTAAAATACTTTGTACAATCTGTTTAAAGCTTCTCAAAATGCACAGGCCGCCATTCAATGACGCTGTGCAGGGACATAGATTCAAGACAAGAATAAAATCTTTGCTATTCATCTTCATAAGACACTTCCTTTTTCCCATTACAAAATACTTTAAGAATAGTAACATTTATAAATGTATCTATATTCAACATCATATAAAATAAACCAAGATTTATACTCAATTCTAAGATTTTTCTTTTTTTTTACATGAAGTATATACAATATATACAGTAATTTTTCACTGTGTTTGTCAAACCAGCCTGATTATACTCACCAGGCTTTAGCTTATATGTACAAATATGCTAAAAGTGCAAGACTTTATTAATTAAAGCTGCCTGTGCTTTCAGAGGTCTGGAATTTTGTGGCCTATATATATTCATACATAGATATACATGTTCATACACTTATATGTATATTAAAAATACATATATCTGTATATCTATCTATCTCTATATATAGAGAGAGAGTATACAGGTGCTTGTGTACTCTAAAGCCTCAGAACAGTAACAGCTGATAGGACACCAGCACTGGAGCCCAACTGACGCAGGCAGCACTGGTCACGTTCTTACCCACGTTCTTACGTCACACACGTGTTCTCGTGAGCACCTGGGCTGTGTGAACCAAACCCACCGGCAACCCTCAATTCCAAATGGGTGCCAAAAACACAGGTCATGGCTAACATCAAGGTAAACAAATGCAAATCAACCTGAAAAAAGATATTTATTTAGTCATATATTTTTTGAGAAGGAGTGACGATACAAGGCAAAACTCCCATGGCCCGGATTCAGCCTTCCCCCAGACTGGAGGGACTCGGAGCAGAGACCCAGTAAGCCCCAGATAGGGACTGTGGGATTTTGTCCTTTGGAGCAGCCTTCTGCCCATGAGGCTGCAACAGGGGATGTGCAGCCACCCACCACACCCCACCTGCCACACCCAGCGAGGGGCTGGGGAGGGCACTGGGAATGGGGGGGACACATGATAAAGTGCATTTTAGGTCTCTTGTTTCAGCAAGGCCAATCTAACGTGTAAACATCCTTGCAAACCTCCTTTGCTCCTCGCTGAGAAGCTGCAAGCAGGGGCAGCGATGCCACCCCACACCAGCTCTCCCTGTCAGTGCTGCCATCAGAAGGGCCGTGTTCATGGCACAGCCCCATCCGGCACACCCACCACCCCCCATCCCTCCCAGCCCCATTCCCAACCCTTGGTTGTTGGACTTGCTTTCAAAGCCACAGCAATGGCAGAAAGCTACTCTGCCTTGGTGACCCCCCTACCAGCCCCTGTTAAACCGCGTCCCCCCATCCCACCCCAATTCCCTGGCCCCAACCACCCCTCCAAGATTTGACTGACCCCCTGCCTCGGCTGGGCTCACACACAGGGATGGCCTTTCCCTCCTGCCAGCCACAGCCACACTGGGACACAAACTGTGTACAAGAGTGGAGCCACTAACATCAGGCGTCAAGGTTAAGGGCAGGGAAAAAACACCCAAGAAACCCCAAAATACAGCAACCCCTCCTGCCCCAACCTCATGAGCAACCCTACTGCTTTGGGAGACCCCTAAAAGTAACAGTGCTTAAAAAACAATTAAAAAATTATTTCCTGCCTCAAAGGCTCCACACCGGGCCTTGCTGCAGCCCCACATGTGACACCGCTGCAGCACCAGCTGCCTGGAGCAGGAAAGACCCCCGTGCTCTCTCCCTGGGACTTGGGCTCTAAGAGCCAAGGGTTGAGGCTGTTGTTATTTCAGCTCCACACTGTGCCACAAAGGCAAGTGCTCTGTGTTCCACGGCCAGCAGTGAGGTGGCCCCGGCCCATGGCTCTGCTGTAGCCACTGTTCTTTGTAGGGGTTTGAATGGGTGGTCGGGTTCAGGCTGTGCCCAAGAGCAGCTGCTCAGCCCCTCGTGGTGCCCAGGGGCTGTGTGTGGTGGCCTGGGCTGGGACTGTACTCACAAGGCAGGAGCCCCAGCGCTGTAACTACTGCAGGCCCAGGGCGAAGAGCTGCTGGGCATCTCCTCGGCTCCACGCAATGGCCCACTGAGGTCCCCAAAACGCTGCCTGGGCCACAGTCCATCAAAGTTGGCATCCCTGGGAAGTGTGTACTCAAACACCCCGGCCACAGCCAACCCATGGCGATATTTTTGCCAAGGGAGGGACCCTGTGGAAAGCTGGGGGTTAACACAGCTCTTGTTCACATGTCCAACTCCAGCCTCGGCCAAAACATCCAAGCAGCCCAGTGCCTCACACCAGCCCCACGGATGCTCCTGGCTGCCTTGGCTGCCCCAGCTCCAGGAAAAACCTGTCGGGTAGGAAACAACTCCTTGTACAACAGGGCCAGGGCAGGGCTGGGGCAGGCAGTGAGTCACACCACGTCCCGCCAGGCAGCAGGAAGGCTGCGGCCAAAACCACGTCTGCGGCAGATCTGTCACCCTACCGTTTTGTTCCTGAGCTTTTGGGAAAACTCAGGCTTCCACAAGCTGTCTCAATCAGGCTGAAACTGTCAAGTTCTTCTGGCCCTGTGCTGCCGAGCCCACGCGCCCATGCCTGACCCCAAAGCTAGGGGATTCCTCCCAGTGCTGCAGCACAGAGAATGCGCGAGGCTGGGGGGGGGGGGAGTGAGTAGGTACACCTACAGCCTCAGGCACCTCCAGCTGCAGACACAGGAACCATCAGCTATATCGATGCTTTTTGCATGCTGAATTTCCCATTCTCCCCCTTCTCTCAAAACACAGGGCTGCTTGGGGTTGTTCGTGCCAAAGGCTGATCTCTCAGTATAGATCAGTGTACCCCGTTGCGGTGGTGCAAAGAGCCAAAAACCAGCTTGCACAAGAAATAAAAGCAAACAAATGCCAAAAAAAAGAAGGCAAAAAAAAAAGCATGCTTTGCTTGGACTGAACAGAGATTATGAACTAACCTGTCCCTAAACCTTGTTCTGAATGCCAGATGGAGCCTTGCTGCTAGATGGAACTGGTTCTAATGATTTTCTTGCAAAGCTCATAGAAATGGTCTAACCCACCTCCTACATTTGGGCTCTAACAGTGCCCAAAGTTACTAACTGGCTACTAACTCCTCAAAAATGTACATTTTCATTTTTCCTTTGGAAAGACACAAACAGTAGGGACACTTAACTATACACCCACTGATGAATAAACAAGTTTTTCAATTCATAAATATAAACATATAGTTAAAAAGTGACAATTTACAAAAATACAATTTATTGCTGACCCTACGGGCTTGTAACATCACTCGTGTCATCGGGAGCACGTCTCAGGTTTGCCAAATTGAAACATGACCTAGCAAAACCACAAAGTTTGCTGTCATATGCTGTTCTATGCTTGTTTGTTTGATTTCATGTATAGAAACAGATACAATACATCACTTGAAACAACACAACCAAAAACGAACAAGTAAGGATTCTTTGTCTGCAACCTGCAAAATTTTTGGCTACAGGGAGTAAAACCCATATAAATTTATCTGCACTTCTTAACCAAAATAAAACACAACAAATATCTTACTAGCTGTGATGTGAGCTGGTATAACAACAGTAAGAAATTCAGGCAAAAGTGGTGTTATGTAAATTAGCAGCATTATCCAATCTCCTGGAAAACAAAAAGTTGAGGGACTGAGGTATAGAAAAAAGGAAAAAAATCCACAATGGACCTACTACAGCGAAACAAGTTATGTACATGGTGATCCAACAGTGTCCTGTGGACTGGTACAGTCTGTGTATGTGCTCCAAATGCTGGGCTTAAATTCACAGTGACTTTCAGCATTGAAGTCCTGAATGGAAAAGGGTTTTCTCCATTGCAAAGCACTCTTCATGGCAACCTGATAAACCACCTCCCCTCAGCCAGAGAGCCATTGCCTTCCAGTTGCACTGCTGTGCTGGGCAAGGGCACGTACTGGCTGCACGGAAATCCCAACCGACAAGGTGCCCCCAGAGCCATCCATCCCTGGTGGGGACCATCCCTCCAGCCACCACCCTCCCTGTGGGGCCCGACCTCACCCGTCCCTGTGCTCTGACACCGTCGTCCTCCTCTCCGTGTGCGCATGTGGCGCGGAGTGGCTGCAGCCAAGGTGGTCCCTGCCTCCTGGACCTGGTGTTCACGGCAGCTGCATCTCGGGCAGGTCGGGCAGGTTGCAGGCCTGGCCCTGCGTGTGGCGGCTCTGCTGCTGTGGGTGGAGGAAGTAGCGCAAGGGGTTCTGCTGCGGGGTGTGGGGTGGCTGGAAAATGCGCTGTGTTGGACCACCAGGCACCTGCTCAGGACCTTGCATCTGTTGGGAGACACAAAGTCGACAAGTAAGACCTGCCCTATCACTCATCAGCTCCCTCAGCTGCAGGGCTGATGCTGAGGCTCCTACCCAAGAGTGCAAGTACCAAGTCCTAAAGGTAACCTCTACCCATCAAGAGTGAGTTGCAGACAAGCAGCTTGGGATGCTGGTGCTATCACCATGACTAACAACACCTAAAGAGCAGAGAGGGGAAGCAGGACAAATCCATCAATCCTACCGGCCCACCCAGGAGGGAGCCCAGCAGGAACTGAGTCCTTCAAAAGCTACCTGGACACAAAGTAAAATCTGCAGGATGAGCAATTTCATTTTTCTATGGCAAGTATCTTCAGGCAACCATTGAGGAATCTGTAGAGCAGCCTTGTCCGTGTACCACCCCACGGCTGGTACCCCAGAGACCTGGACTTGCTGGTTTACCCCTCATTAAAGGCACTGTGGCACCAAAGCCTATTTTTCTGTTGCCCAGCACCATTGCTCTGCTGTCCACATTGCCAGTCTTCAGGACCCCAGTGCAGCCTGTGAGCACACCTACCCAAAGCAGGGGCAGCTCATGTCACATTTCCCAATGATGACGATTCATTCCTTACTCTAAATCTAGTGCTGCTGCATCACCACTTTCAGTTGTACCTACTCTTTCCTCTTTGATTTCTACCACCTTTTCCTGGAGGACCGTAACTCACCTCTGCCAAGCAGGCAAGTCTTGCAGAGCATATTACTAATTATTAGTTTCAACAACCCCTCTCCTTGGCAGTGTTGTTGGTTTGGTGTGCACTGATGAAGCTGTGCTTTAAAAAAAATAGAATCACCTTCTCCACAGATTTGTGTTGTGAAACACCCACTTATTAAAAGAAAGCAGTGATGGCAGCTGATAAAAAAAAATTGCTGTGCTAAGACGTAACAGCAGGAGGCTTGTTCTCAAAAGAGCATATCCCTTATGTTCCATGCCTACAGCAAGATTCCCAACAGAGCTCCTCTGGATGACAAACTGTGTTTGAAGATATTTCTTCTGGATACTAACTGATAACTGAGTTCATTGGAAAATGGGTGCTGAGCCAGCATGGAAAGGCCGAGCACTTGGGTATGTGCAGATACAACGGAAATGGAGGATGTGAGAGTGCCCTGACCAGGTCTGATTAGACAGCTAAGCCCCTCTTCCTCAAAAAAATCCCAACCCAATCCCAAAGCCACCCCTGTGCATTCTCACAAACCTGTTCCAGCTCCATTACCTGAAGGTAGAGGCGGTGCTGCTGAAGCTGTTGCTGTGGCCACTGATGGAGATGAACTGGTGTGTTTGCCTGGTGGGATGTGAAGCTGGTGTGTGGGATCATCAGCGACGGGGAGAAAACAGGCGATGGGGCTGGAGGTCGGACGGTGCTACATGTAATCGGTTGCATCTGTATTGGGGGAGGCAAGATCTGCTGCTCTGCAATGAATCTGCCATGAGGAGGAAAATCAGGTGTCAGAACCCAAATCCAGACCCACCACCGTAAAAGGCCCTGGGGAGACTGGGAATCAGGACTGGACCAGGGTTTGTCAAAACATGCAGGCCCCAGATTTCCCTCTCCCCATCAAGCATGAATTGGAACTGCAGAAAATTTAAGCTGTACATATCCTCCAGGACTTGATTAAAAGTTTTAGGTTTTGAAGAAGCCAGAAAATGCTTCAAAATATTTTTTTCAAAGCATTTTAGATATCAAAATATTCTTCATAGTCAAAAAATATTCTCATTACTTTTTCCGAACCAGATGAGCCTTTGTTTGTTTTAAGACTGAGACTGTGTTTGTGGGATCATGTACAAATTTTCCAAAACAATTTTCAATGTTATGAAGTGCCCTGCTAAAACACTGCATGAACACAAGGGCCAGCAAAGACTCACTTTCCTTGCTGCCTGCTGGCACTGCTCTGTGTGGACTGGCCACTGCTGTTGGCTGCAGGCATCATGGCTTGGATAGACTGATCCAACAGCATCCTGTGGCAGAACAAAAACAGAGGACGGTCAGGGAAGGGAGAGGTCCAAACTCCTGAATGTCAGCCTCTAGAAACAAATCCCTGAAAATCTTCTCTGAAAGGATTCAATCTGTCACTCTGAAAAAAGCTAATGAAATAAGATGCTTATTATCACCTTGTGCAGTCACAAAGGTGAGACAAAACTTGCTAAATCTTTCATGTAAGAAATATGTTTTATAGATGGTGAGATTTCTACAGCTTATCTTGTTTGCTTACACAGTATTTGAAAATGGCTGTAGCTGGTAGACAGTGTCTGCAGAAACCTCGATGAAAGGCAGTTAAAGAGTTTGGGGCACTTGCATATGTTCTATAAAACGTTTCCAGCAGTGCACAAAAGCAAAAAGGCTTTGCTGAGGCACTTGTCATGGCTGGATAAAAGACATTCTGGAGCTTCAGAGCAAGCAGACACAGGTTTGGGAAAGGCTGTCCCTGCTAGTTTTTCCTGTTCATTGCCTCTGACAGCAGCAGATGTCCAAAGGTTATTGAGCTACATGGACAATTTATGGAAATATGGAGAGAAAAGGATTTCAGGCTCCTGAGGGAACAGTATGGTGTGCACAGCACCCTGCTTGCATGAGCACCGGGCTCAACATTAACCCATACCTCTGCAGGAGGGAACTTCCCTACATCCCTGCTGTGGCACGCAGAGAACATCACCCCCTGAACCCAGATGTACCTGCCTTGCCCGCCACCCAGATCCTGCTATTTTTCCATCACCACCATCAGGATGGTCCCTGCAGGGCTACGTTCATACCTGAGGCTCCTGTCCTGGCTGTAGTCAGACTGAGGTTGCCTCTCACTGCTGTCAGCTGGCATCTGTGCTGTCACCGTAATGGGATGTGTTTGTGAGAACACCATAGGATTGTTGTAGAGGGGCACTGAAATGCTTGTCTGCCCTGGCAGACACGTTTGATGGGCTTGGTTTCCTCTCACTGGGTGCTGCGGCTGCTGCTGAACCTGAAATAAAGACATAGATAACCATGTCAGTTTTAAATGCTTCCCAAGAGACTGCTAAAATAACTGCTTCCACTATGTGGATGGGAAAAGTAGAAGGAACAGTAGGATATTCACCCTGAAGACAGCAGTAGGAACTGTATATTCATTCAGGACAACCAACCTGTTTGCATTTATTGCCCCTGCAGGGCAGGTTCTGGGATCCCCAGCAGCAGGAGCAGATGGTCTCTTTAGAACAGAGCACCAGGGTACAGGCACACAAGGCTCAAGGGAGAAGAGACCAGCTTAACAGGGCAGGAGGTGTGCAAATCTTAAGTCCCTAACGAAAGAGTCTCAGCCTTCTGCTAAAGCCACTGCTTTTGGAAACCTCAATTCTTTCTCAAGAAGCTGTGACTGTCTACACAGTGGGTTTAGGTCTAGTGATGAAAAACTTATTTTTCAAAACTGCCTTCCAAGACTTCTCAGGCAGAAGAAATCAATCTCTTAAAATGAATGGTTACTTCCCCACGTTGCAAAGTCCCAACTCTCACTGGCTACAAAAGAACACCATGTTGCAATCACAAAGGGAAGCAAATGAGAGCCAAAACTTCCCACTCAGTTCCTCTCCAGTCACCAGGACAGCTTCAGCAGTCTCCAGGGTTTAATGCTCTTAGGTTACTCGGCTTTTATTTTTACAGTTGAATGACATCATTCGTGACTGGCACTCAACCCAAATTTTGTAATGTCAGCTATGGAGTAAAACCAACCTAGAGGAGATGTGCTGGAGCATGGACAGGGGGACACGGCAGACAAGTATTTGAAAAGCCAGAAAAGGGGATGATAAAGACAATGAAGCAACCAGTGACCTGGGTGGCTGTGCCGCAGGGGTCCCTGAGGAATTGGCTTGGTGATGGCAGGTGGGTGCCACAGTAGTGCTTCGTCCCCACGAGGCCTTGCTGTTGTGACTTCTTGGCTGTGGTCTGCCTGTGTGTCCCCGGGGGCGGCCTCCTGGGGCTTGGGTGCTGCACATTGTTAAAGACGACAGGGATCGGTTGCTGCATCAGCATCTTTAAATAAGAGAGACACACGAGTTGTCAGGGTGGTTGCACTGCCTGGGAGACACCATCTCTGGCTCCCAGACTGTCTCTAACACTGTAGCAGCAACACCTCTCAATCCAAGGGCGAAGCGAACCGTCAATAAGAGAAAATCAAATGTCAGCTCGTGCCCAAGATTTATTCGAGTCACAACTGTTCCAGTTCCATTATGCCTGCTGCTTTTTTCAGGAATGGTACTGGGCATCCAGCAACACTAACCAGCCACTGAACCACCGAGCTTTTTACGCAGGGGCACTTTGAATCAGCTTGGGATTGTTTCTTTCTAAATAATGAAAATCACTAATTCAATACATAAGCAGATACTGACGCCACTCATCTCTTGGGAGACACTACTGCCACATTTGAGACAAAACTACCAGTTTAAACTCATTTCTAAATGCTTTTGCCACTGACAATTTTGTTACCAATCTGTGTCTTGAAAGGAAAAGCAAATGGTTTGTGGGTATGGGAACCCTGGGGGCAGCAGGTACCTGTAAGTTGGAGTCCTGCACTAGCTGGAGCTGCTCCTTGATGACGTGGAGCTCTTCTTGCTGTGTCTTGATGTCAGCTTGCAGTATGCGTGTCCTCTCCTCTAACTGCTCTTTCAGCTGATGCATCATCCCCAGCTGGGTCGGAAAATGGTACACTGGCTGCAGAGAACAGAGAAGATGATCATGGAGGAGGACCAGTCCTGCTATTGGCATTCATAGTGATCCTGGCTTCAGAAAAATGTCCACTTTTCAGCTTTGGCCACAGAAAATATGATGTTGACAAAATCTGGCAATTAGATATCTAACCAAAGTGCCACTGTACGTCCAGAGCAGCAGCACGACTGGCTCACACTCAGTGCCTCACTCCAGCTCTTGGTCTGCTAAATTTCCGTGCAGATGCAGTGTCTGTGCATGGGACTCCCCTGTCCCTTTAGCCTGACACCCTGCTGATTTTGGACTACTTGTGCTTTGCAGCAGACGCTGCATGCTAACCCTTGCCACCTCTGCAGGCTGGCCTTTCAGTGGTGCTGCCAATCACATTTGCCAAGTGCCAGGCCCCTGTTAGATTGTAATTCCACCCTGGAAACTATTCTTCACAATCACATTGGTCATCTTCAATCCCTGTATCATAGGCTGAATATTTACTACACTGATCTCAAAGCTCAGTGAGGTTGGACCTCATAGTTTATGGTTTATGGCTCCCCCCATTTTTTCCTGTGTCCTTTCTTTTTCTGGGCTAACCGAAACCTTGCATGACATCCTCTTCCCCTGCCAGGACAAGGAAACTCTTCAGCACTATCAGCCTGTAATTAGTTGCCAGCAATTCAAACATGAGCCTTCAGCAGCCCCTAATGGTTATGCAAAGAGTAAACCTTCTTCTAAGCTATTTCCTTGGGTTTCCTGCCTGCTCTGTCTCCCTGCTGAAATAAGCCAGCAATGATTTACCCAGTTGCAGGTAAATCTCAGTAACAGCACCAGAAAGGGCACTGAAATCTTGCCCTGACACTGGGACCAGCCAGCAAGGAGGTAAGAGCAGGGAACTGGAGCCCCCCAACCTGACTGGCCATAGCAGTGCATTTAACAGAAACAAACCACGTACCATCACAGTGTGCTGAGAGGGAACTGCCGCCTGAGCCACGGGATGCTGAGGGAGGTGTTCACCAGGGGCCTGAGGTGTTGCTATGGCCTAGAAATGAAAACTTTGCTTTACTATAGGTCCATAGCACCTCTAGTGCAGAACTAGTGCATCACCAGTTCACACCAAAGAACAAGCACAGGGAATTAGAGAACTCCATGTGGAGATCCGTGGATGAGTCTGAAGGGAGAACTTAAGCTCCTGCGTGCCCTCTGCTAATCGCAAATCCTCAATGCCATTTTCCATTTTTTGGATAAAGGCCATTTCACGTGTACAAACCCCAAGAAAAGCAGGCTCATAGCATGAGAAGGCGTTTGGCCTGGAGAAGCAAAGTGAACCCCCAAAGGAGGCAGCAGAGGACCCTCTAACAGCTTTCTACCAGCTCTGCTGGGCAGCAGTGTTCCCCACGGCCCCGGGAAACCCCATGCTGACGTCCAGCATACTAAGAAGAGAGGATCCAACCTCTATCAGGGAGAAATCAAGGTTAGTCAAGGTCATTTTTTTACGGCATCAGAAAGGCTTTTGCTTGCAGGAACCACTGACCTGGGCACTTCCAGCCGATGCCAGCCGTAGAGCTGCCTTCTCCACCTGTGCACCTGGCACTGACGGCCGGGTGGGCGTGCTGGTGTCTGTGTGTCGCATGGATGATGTGGCTGGAAAAGAGAAGGTTTACTGTGATACAGCAGACCCATGCCTGGGCAACCTGGTTAACCCTGAACTCCGCATATGCAGATAAGCAGTGACCCAAATGCTGCCAAAGTGGCTCCCCCATCTGCCCCTCCACGGTCCCTCTGGCTCTCTGCCTGACTCATGGCGTTTCCTTCTGATGCTAACACCCCGTTTGAGCCTTCCCTCCATGACTGTTTCCAGATGAGCTTTCCTACTCTTCCCCTGGCAAGTATTTCAAGAAAAGGCCCCGAGCTGGCTCCTACCCATGGCCCCACACGGGCACTATGGTCACCTGGCTGCTGTGCCCAGCATGGTGGTAGCGCTCATGGGAGCTGGCGTGAAGCTGCCAGCAAGGCAGGCAGCCTTCTGCACTCCTTCTGCAGGGGATCCAGCTACCCCGTAACAAAAGTTTTGCCAGTGAGGTTTGGGGCTCGATCAAATTGCTTCAACTTAGTGAGTCACTGTCCCCTGAGCCATGGCAAACCACCACAAACCTTAGGTGGCAGCAAATGGGGAGAAAGCTGCTCTCACACTGGCAGTGGGCTAAGGAGGAGGCGGCAGTGCATGGCCATGGCTCTGCAGCCGTACCATAATTTGTTACAGCACAGTACACCAGTCCCGGTGCTGAGCTCTCTCACCCTGATTTGGTCACTTTCAGCTGAACCACACTACCTGGAGGCTGTCCTGCCCTCCAGCCTGCTCCCTGCCCCCATGCCAGGCTGCCCCAGGTCATGCTGGCACCTACATGCAGAGTCGGAGAGGGCGGTGTGCGAGGAGCGTCGGGAGCTGTGAGACGACAGTGAGACTCCCTCCCGGCTGGCATCCTGGCTGCTGCCACACTGCCCCACTTCCAAGAAGCTGCTGTGGCTCTGCAGGGGAATAAAGCACAAGTAGCCAGTCTGTCAGCAGGAGAGGATGGTGCTAGAGGGGACCCCCACCTCCCTGACTGCTTCTTTGCAGAGAAAAATAACAGACTGGGTGTGTAGAGGGCATGGCATCACCACAGCCCCAAACCCTGGTGCAGTATTCGGTCTGCCCCTCAGTGCTCACCATAAAGCTTTTGGGGATCCTTGTGCCAACAGGACAGGACCCTCAGAATCACACTCCAGGCACTCCTGGCTTTGGAGCAGTGCCACTCATTTCTGTCCCGGGTTACCTATCTGATGGCAGTGAGCAGGGGTGGTGGGGACGCACCCTGCATCGGGCAAACACCACGGGGATCACTGCCCGTGCCCTGCGCTCTCGCACGCCGCTCACCTACTCTCCTGCCACAGAGCTGTGTGCAAATGGAAATACACTTCTATAATTAGCTTCCTTCTGCCCAGTTTCTTCACAGATGTCACTGCTCGTTGGCCACAGCACACTGGGGAGCAGCGGTAGAGTTAGCAAATAAAGGTGGCAGGAGGGGCTGGCTGGGCAATGCTTTTATGGATTGCAGAAATGGAGGGAGATGGCAGGGAAGGGACATGGAGTGGTGGCACAGAGACACCAGCTGCAGCCCTAGGAGACTCTACAGAGATGACTCCTGTAGGGGACAGGTACCAGGCGATGCTCAGAACTACAACCCTACTCGCTGCTCCCTGGGGAGCAGTTGCTCCCAGCTGGCTGTTCTGGGCAGGAATCTGGCAGCACATCCTCAGTTGGGAACAGCCTAAGCTAGTGAATATTAACAGCTTTGGAGCTGTTACACCAAACCAACAGATGCCACCTGGCTGACAGTTTATGGCAAACAGCCCATAACTGTTGGGTAACAGGGGACTCTTTCACCTGCAGCGCATGGATGACCACAATGGCCGTGCCACCACCCTTCTCATGCTTCCCAGGGAGCTCCCCAGCTTCCCACTTCCCTTCAGAAGATCAAGCAATGGGAGTGATTACTCCGCCTCTCCTCCAGCTGTCTTACATCAACAGATGCAGCTTAAGATCTGCAGAACAGTGGAACAGCTATCATGTGGAAAGGGCAAAAATACACAGACGTGTGCTGTGACCACAGAGAAGCAGCTGATTGCAAGAAGGTCCTTGTTCAAATGCAAAACATCTCAGCTTCCCCTATACATCCCATGAAAGGCTTCTATAAAATGTCTGAAGAGCAATAAGGCTAATGGAATGATAATTAACGCAACGATCCAGTTGAAATTACTTTGATTATTGGTCTTACCTGTAAACTACTGAGCAGAGGAATTTAAAATTAAAATAACCTTGTTAACTGGGCAGGTGTGTTGGGATGCCAGACTGATTAAAGCCATGAAAATTATTGCTCTGGTCACAATCCTACGCTTGATGCAATCCTGTCCAATGGTGTACACAGCGCTGAAATCTGGACTAAGCGTTTTCCCTTCATTTCCTATCTTTGTCTCAGTATCAGTGATGACCTGGCACTAACAGAAGAGGTAACATGCCCTGCGCTCGGATCCCCTGTGCCTCACTAACTTTGACAGGTACAGCAACTTAGCCTGCAGTTCTACTTTTCTGTTTCTGAACTGAAGTGGTTTAACTTATCGTTTAAGTGACGGTCTCAGAAAGATAATGAATAGCAGAACAGCAGCAAAGCACCTGCTGAATTTGCAGTTACATGCCTGAGTCAAGACAGGCAGTTTAGAGCCATGCAGTGGAAAACTTCTCAGGGTCTGCTTGAGTCATAACTCAGCTGAAGGCTTGGAAGGAGGTGGGAGTAAAGGAGAAGGAGAAGAAAGAACAGATATTTTCCTAAGACTGGTAAGTGATTACTCAGTTTGTTTAAACACCTCCTCATTCAACTGTGAAGAGGCATGGTACCTTTAGAGAAGAGGATGCTAGTTCCACTGATGACTCTTCAAGGCCAAGATCTCGCCTTCTCTCAGCTCGAACTTCTGCATAACTGAAAAAGGAAAACTGAAATTAATTTTTTTCAGTCTGGATACTGTTAACTGTATGGTAACTATCCCACCACACAGGTCACTGAGGAGTTTTCATGTTGAGTCACAAGCTTTGCACAGCCTCCACCCAATATACGAGATGCTTAGAGGAACATAATCATAGAGCCTTGCAAACTGTGAATAACTGCACCTGCTGAATATCCACAGATATTCAGTGCCACTGCAGCCCACACTGTGGAGCCTATGTGACTAATTGCACCAATCATTCCAAGCACAAGTGCAGACACTCCTTTGCAAATTTTGGCCTTGGATGCCTTCAAGCAGAATATTCTAAAAGCAAAGTGCATTGGTTATCGAAAACAAAATGAGTATCTTAGTCCTCAGCACAATTTTCCTGAGAAAGGAGATTCCCATTTCCCACATCAGGCAGAAAAAATCCTACAGTTTCTGTAAATTGCCACAGCAAATGTACATTCATTTTCTAACCGGCTGCTGATCAGGAATCTCTTTCTTTTTCTTTCACGTTGTATGGCAGCTCAGTGAGATCTAAGCCAGTGCCTTGGGGAGCAGGAGGTCATGTCCCCTCTTTCTGATGGTGCACACAGCACTGTGCAGGGTGCTACATCAGAACTAACATCCCTTACTCCAGAGGAAGCTTGGAATACAACCCCCTGCAATGCGAGGTGCAGGAATCCTCAGGAATGTGCCTCTAAAAGTGTATATTTGCTTTTCTTACTATTTTTTCTCTTAAATAATATTTACAGTAAACAATGTCACGATTCATCAATAGGATAAATTGGAGAGGATGTTTTAAAGACTCTTTGAGTGTGCATTGTGGGCACTGAAAGGTGCAAGAATTTAGGGTGCTGAAATATGAATGGGCCATAACCCTTGCAGGAGGCAGGAGAAGTTGCAGAACTGAACTCCCTTAGAGCACTCTAGATAATGAATTTTCCTGAAGTAACACTTTAACTTGTGTGTTTCAATAATATATTCTAAACCCTAACTATATGAGACAGAGTTGAATTGGAAAATCTGTTTAGGACTATATCCCTACATTTAAGAGGCACTGGAAGCAGAAAGAAAAATCAAGTTCGTGTACAATAAATTCAGAGGTTAAAGTGAATCCAGATTCTCCAAAGTATGTCAGAAGAAACAAAATGCAGAAACAGTCCCTCTGTGTAACACGTGCATTCAGTAACACTTGAAATGCACTTCAAGTCAGCACACAGAGTGCTCATCACTTACACCTGTTCAGTGGCATAAGGTGTTCTCAGTCTGTGTTTCAGAATATCCCAGTTTACTAGTGTTTGGCCTACAAGGTGCTGGTCTTTCAAGGTGTTTGACAAGAAAAAGGAGGACCAGAAAAAAATTCCCTAATTGATTCCTGACAGTAAAGACAGACGCAGTAAGCGATGTGTTTACTCGTTAATAGAACAAACCAGTGTGTCACTATTTTTTCAAGCCCTTCACTAAATATATTCTCAGTCTTAACACAATCTTTTTTGAGATGACAGTGGCAATCAAGCAGATTTTCCTTCCAGAAGGTGCATATCACAGAGCATCCCACGTACTCAACACCTTCCAGCACGGGCTTGCAACCGAGCACAATCAGCTTCCCACTAGGGGGGGATCCTGGGCTGAATTTCTGGTGAGGAACAAGGCTGGCAGGACAGCAGCAAACTTCCAGTCATGAATATTTAAAGCTCTGATCAAAAGGTTTTGTAGAAGATGTATGATCCCACTCATGTTCATAAAGCAGTCTGATTCTTAACAGCTTTAATTCCTCCTATGGCCAAGTCATTGCTAGGGATAAAAGGGGAATGTAATACACTGCTAGACTCAGTCTGGTGGCTTCCAGGCTTTTGGCCCAGTTGCAAAAGAAAAAAGAGAGTAATGAAAACACATTATGCTTTTCCCCATGTTCCCTGTCATAATAGGTTTATAGAATTATACTGCATCTTAGTGTGACAATGCACACAGCAAATATTCGGCTAACATAAAACAGAACTACAAAAACCAAAGGATGAGCACAAGTGACGCACACTGTGAAGTGTTTGGTGCTTGTTCCTACCTAACTACCAGGTGCGTGCAAACAATGAACTCAGGTTTGGAATTCCACTGGTGGTAGGTGATGTAGTAGTGTGTCTGCAGCCATATCCACTGCTGGCCTTTGGTCAGGAACCGGTAGTAACAGGACTTTCCTTTTCCAAATTGCATTACTGTTAAACAAAAAAAAGAAGGCATTAATAACAAACAGAAAATTCATGGTGCAAAGGTGAAAAAAACCTGGTCCCATAGCCCTCTTGCAGTCTGCTGCTGCACTAAAATAGATCTCGTGGCTTTACAAACATGACAGATGATACACAACCACCTACTGAGCTTTAATTTGCGTTTTTTTGTGCTACTGATTTTCAAGAGTGCATATTCCTATTTTGAGATTGTTCTTATAACTAATAATTGGCATAAGTATACATCTAGCTACATCTTACAACTTATTTGCAAGCTCTCCTGAAATAAGCATAAATAACATTCATTGAACAAAGTATTTGCCTTTCAAAAATACATGACAATGCATTTCAAAGACTGTGGCACTGAAGTCAAGATCTTAATAACGGCACAAAACAACATGGTAGTGGGGTTTTAGCAGTTCAGCTGAGAGTTTTCTTCCAAGAGATGACCTAAATACACCAGACCTGGTACGTACTATCAGGGCATGCCCAGAAAAGTCTCAAGTGGTGTAATACAACTGGAACATAATGAGGGGAACTACATTAAATAACCACATTAATTGTTCCCAGACTGCTAGGAGTACAAAACGAAACATGCTCACTTAATTAATGCAAAGTAAAATACAAATGTGGTTTAAGCAAACTATTTCACTTCACAGTAGGCAAGAAGCCTGCCTGAAATAGTCAATCCAACAAATGGGAACTTACCAAGCCACACGAACCCAGTATTTCTGCTCACCTGCACACCTCTACACTGTTAAATATCAGGACTAACTTCTTTAGTGATCCCATTAACAGTGATGGGCTTTGGATGAAGCAGTTAGCAAAGGTCTTCTGGCTAACACACCGTGCTGCGGATCACTCATCGCCTAGTCCTGGCAGAGAATTCCTGAAGGAACTTCTATAAGTCACTTTGCAGCACCTTATTTGTTACCCCTCACAGTAATATTAAAATATGCCTTCCTTCAGGTGGGTTGGGCAAATACCTTTTAATAAGTAAGAGGAGATTCCTGGCTAGCAGAGATATAGAACATAAGTCACTAAATAGATTCTCTGCTGGATGATCTGACCCTACTCTCAATGTAGTTCGTGTTTACGTCAAACTGCACACACAGGTTACCAAAAGGACATCATCTGGTTAAGTAGCTCACTTCTGCCTGAATGGCCTTTTAAGCAACCAGCATTAAAAGTACTGTACTTGAGAGCAATTACAATATTATTTTAATATTCCCATCTACATGCTGCTGTACTTGACAACACTTGCCTCTAGTCCCTGTCACAGCTTCCTTCATGCACTCAGCCAGTCAGCCTGCTTCCCCCACTGCCTCTTTTGTACCAACACTTTGCTTTGACAGGGCAGAAAATCTGGCAGGGAAGTGGAGTGGGGAAACTTGACGTTCAGAGAAGCAATTCTCCCTGTTCTCTATTGAAGTCCTTTAGCATCTTATACATGTAAGTGGAAGAGGGTGTGTGCTAGACATGGGGGTGGGCTGCAGCTCAGAGATGAAGCAGCTTTCCCAGCTCTGGTGAGCTGGTAGGCTGTAGAGTTTCCTGATGTCCTTGCAATCGTGCTGCTCTGCATCTCAGATGAATTACAGCATCCCACTTTCTCCACTCTCTAGGGCATCCTTGTTTCCTTTTGAGAAAACACTCTCTTTCCAAATGTGGAGAGCAGAGAGACAAACAGATAGAGAGCTTGCCCAACAGGAAACCTGTAAGTAATATTTATTTGTAAAATATCCAATTACCTAGATGCATTTTACAAAGTGCATGGTTACCTTTCATTACAGTGCTTGGCAATGCTAACCAGCTGCAGGACAGGCCTAATTCTGGCTCAATATCTCAATCTGAGTGCATATAATAGAATGGAAAAATACAGTCTCAGGGATAAAATGTCTCACATGCTCATCTGGTAGGAAACGCACCCTGATTAACAGTGGACCACGTATGCTGCCACATTCTGCCTTTCCTCACATCAGTTCTAGCCTTCAGCACAACATGTTGCTTCAGCAGGTGGCTGCACTGCTGCAGTACAGCACAAGTAACAAAAGTGTTCCTTTTGACCTGGCTCCTCCCAGGCTCTTGCAGGTCACAGCATTTTACCTCGCAGGAAGATGAACTTCATAGACAGTCTCTGGTGTTCTCACATCAGCCAGAACTGGACTTTTCTGCTTTGCTTCCAGCTCAACCAAAAATGAGCCAACTTCACCCACAGGGAGTCTGTATTCAGTAGTTTTGCATTTAAAAAAAGAGTCTGGACCTCCAGAAGCAGTTTGCTAGCAATAAGCGAGGTTCACAACATCTAATTCATAGGCAGGTGATCCAAATATTGCTTTCATGAGGCATTTTGGTGAGCTGAGCCTTCTTGCTGACTCCGGAGCCCAGGGAAACAGCAAGACCCCAGGAACTGTGACAGTCAACAAAAATCCCAGGGTTTGGGGCTGCCCTCCCAAACTGGGGACAGAGGGTGTAAAATTCTAACTTCCCATCTATTAATCTCATTTCACTCCCAGATAACCTGTGCCCAGAAAGGGTATCTACCAGCTTGGGACACCTACACAAAGAGTTCCTGCTCTGAGTGAATTGAATAACCTCCCAGGTAAGTGTCGGCTATTACAGTCTGTCACAGAAAGAGAGAATTTCCTCGTGCCCCAGACAAAGATGCTTTTTGTGACAACAGTAAAAGGTTTTGCTCGAGTGACAAATGAGACCAAAGACAGGCACGTCGCAGAGGGAGAGGAACTTACAGTGTTCATGGCACCTAGCAAGAAGCTCCAGGTCATCTGCGTGGTAGTAATCATACCCTGATGTTCCCAGAACCTCAAAGGGTAAATATCCTATAATAGGTGGAGCCCTAGAAGCGAAGCAAAGGGCAGAAAGTAAGCACAAAACCTGATGCTTTGACAACCCAACAGATACGCTGCGATATTAAAAACTGAAACCATCTTATATGTTAACTGGCAGGGAAATCAGGAGTGGATTTTCATATACACAATGATATATTTTCATATACAATCGAAAAAAGCAAAAAGGGAGAGGTAAAAATTGATAAAATGAAAAGGTGTGTGTTTACAGTTTCACAGCCTATTCATTATGTGGGTGTAGAGGAAGGCACGTACGTATGCAAGTGACTCAATTCATTAAGCACCCTCATGAGACACAGCCTGAGAAACGCTGTGGCTGCTCGTGTGCATTATAACTTGGAACTCGAGTAAAATTATCCAGTAGGTTGAATGTAAATGTCATCTGGGTAGCAACTTTAGAAGAAAGAGTAAGTGGGAAGCTGCAATGTGTGTCAGGACCAACTTAGGTAAAAGAAAAAAATAATTGTTCCCATGGAAAAGGTGGGAAATTACAACCAGTAAAAAATGCTTTTATGCCAGTAGTAAAGATAAGAACAGACATGGGACTGATTTTAAGGACTGTTACTTCTATGGCAAGTGCAGAAGGAACTGAGGAATTATTTACATGGGCACTTTGCAATGACTTACCTGACTATTCTGCTGTCAATTCCAGATTTTCCATTTTCTAGGCAAAATATGAGATTTTCTTATAGCAGGTGTCCTAACAACACTGAACTTATTCACAGTCTTCATTGGAGCCTGCTAGCTTATAATTATGAAAGAATACTGAACTGTGAGGAGAAACCCACTATTTTTGCCCCTACTCCCTGTATCAGCATGCCACCTCCTGTCTCCCAGCACTCAAGTACACTCCTGCTCCCACCAACACAAGCACTGTACTTGGTGAGGCAGGAATTGTACTAATTCGGCTCCACCTATTTGTTTTGGCTGCTGGATGTGCTGACAGCACGAGGCTCACCTGCCAAGTTCAGCATGTTCCTCAGGAATAAGGTGGCAGTGTGTTAGCAAAATGGTTAATGATTCAAAACCAGGGCAGTCTGAAGGTGTCACTGCCTATCAAACATGCCTCACCCACTGCCCTTCTCTTAGCGTGGTGAGTGATCCTCTTAAGGAAGGTGAATGCCATTAAGTGGCCCAGAAGGAGCAAAAAGTTTGGCTTTGGATGGATTGATCCTGAGTTTTCTGGATATTAATGAGAGAAGTTCTCCTGTTCTGGCCTAGGGTTGCTAGATCCAGCTCCACATCTTACTCTAGAGATACAGTGAGCGCAGATGATTCAACTAAAGAGAGCCCAGGCAGGTCTTCCCTGCAACTGCAGGTAGTCTGGCACAAAATGGGAAACAGGTGGGATCTGATCAACAGCAGCCCCAGGAGGATCAAGGTCTTAGCAGGATCTCCCAAGTCCCAGCACAAGAGATTTGCTGAAACAGCCAGTTCTCTACACTCTCAGATGGCAAATCTCTTGAAACACAGTGGTTTCCTCCACAATACAGCTTCACTTTGTCAAATAATTTCTCATAGAGCACTGTGTTCCTTTTCCTCACATGACCCAGATTTCTATTAATGATGATAATATGAGTATTTACTAAAGTGTCCTTCCTTGCTGTCTCTTTGGCAGAAGGCACCAGTGCCTCTCCTGTCTTTAATGACATGCTATATTCAAGAAAATAATGTCTTTCAGATGCACATCAGATAAACATTTAGGCTGAACAGGAAAGTATTGTGCTTTCCTGACTTTTGCTAGAATTTTTTAAATGAGAAAGCAACCACAAAATGCTCCTCATCTGTCATTTGACAGGGATCTGCCTCGCTTGGGGAACTATTTAGAAATGTCTGGTTGGCTTAAGTTTCAGCCCTGAGGCCTGCAACTCGCTGTGCAAATGGACACACAGTCTTCAGAGAGCCTTTCGAGCACAGCCTTTTAATAAACGAAGGGAAAATAAGGAGAGGACCACAATGCAGAAGAGAAATAGATCATTATCAAAGGTTTTCTTCCTCTATGCATATTTACATGTAGACTAAGAATTCAAATTTTTCGTAGTTTTTTAATGTCCAGATCTACGGAGTACTCTCTGCATTATCTATCTTTACTCCAATTTATGTTGTCGTCATGATAGCAAAGGTTCTGATTCCAACTCGTGCTGGGTACCCCCTGCCCCTGCTGATGGCACACCTCAGTGCCAGGTGCTCTGAGTTGATGCAAATAAGCAAGAAACAGAAAAACACCCAACAGTATTTCACAGCATCCTGCAGACTGTACTGCAGAGACGTTTGAATCGGTGATTAAATGAGCCAACCCACACGATCCCACGCTCCTTCTTGGATCTGGGCTCACTGCTCACAAGTTCTGCCTCAGCATCTGCATCAGCTTAATTTACACTCAAGGAACAATGGTTTCCTCACTGGGGATATCAGTGGGACTGGAGCGGCTGCAAGCACTCAGCGCAGAGAGATTTCTCTATGAGTCATAACTCAGATTCATCAAAAGACTCTTTGATAGGTTTCAAAGCAGCTCCCGCTTGCCTTGTTCACAGGAGCTGTTGGGACTCAGCCCTTTGGAAAACCAGTTCACTTGTTGGACAGTGAAATAAGGGGTTTCGGGCTCTTTTACAAATCTTAACATTTAATGACCCAATCCTGAAAATGTGCATCACTGGACAGGCCAATTAAAGACTAAAAAATTCACTCCAGTAAGATCTTGACAACATGATTAATAAGCCAACTGTCCCAAACCACACAGCATTAGCTCCAGGGCTGTTGCAGGGTCAGTTTCTCCATGTTTCAAGGTATGATGTGTGAGGAACGCATCTTGTTTACTATACAAATGCAAGCTATTATTCATTTATATTTGCTCTCTCTCTTTCTTGCTTTAAATGTGCAGACGATATGTAGGTTTTTTCCGGCCAAATATTTTTTCCTACAGCCTTATTTACCAGTCTTCTATTTCTAGAAATGACTACTTTTGCACAACTTGCAAAGGGAGGGATAATGGAAAAAGCAGGATTTTGCAATGTGCTTATGCATACATATCAAATACAGAGAAGCAAGAGTGAACAAAAAACTTCAGCTTCTTTTGAAGAAAATTAATCATATATTAATCAGCTTAATAAAGCGCTTCCAGTTGGTTTCATTCACCAAGTTGAATTCTAGCCCACTGTACAGCATTGTCGAAAAAAAAGCAATTAAATCATCTAATCGACTGCTTTTTCTTTTATTTTTATAAATTTTATCATTTTTCAATGTGAAAATCAAAGGTTTATTGACATAGCAAAAGACATAGAAGGATTCCTGGAAGCTGTAGCTGGAAAACCAATACAGAGAAGGAGCTAAACCAATACAGAGAAGAGGACTCACACTGCTCAGTCTCAATGATTTAATACCTTGGTGAAGTTAGACATTTTTCTAGACATTTTCCCACAATTTTATATGTTTTTCTCACCTGCCTAAAATATGGAAAATTGTAAAGCATTTAAGCACGCCTAGTAAGTAAGTTCAGAGTACTGTTACTTACTCAGCTGTATTTAATTAGAGCTATTCTACTTGGAATCTCAGGCAAGAGCTACACAAAGTTTTCTATTTTTAAACTACAGTTTGTTTATTCTTCAGTGACTAAAACCAAATCTTTTACCTGTGGTCCAAGAATAAAAACTTCCATTCCAAACTATGCCTCGATGTAAATTCTTCACATGGCTCTTCAACATTGCAGAGCTCCTGCAAAACAGTTGGCACATTCAGAAGTTTAATTCCATGTAATGACAAATGGAGCTCTCCATCAAGACCAAAGATGTATCATGTCAGTATAACAAATCCCAGCAAAATATAGTTCTTTAAAAGCACTGGACTTATTTTCCTCTAAGGAATGTATAAGCCTTGTTTAATAGATGCACAAACTGATGAAAAGTGATTGAATAATCTACCCTGGGCTGAATTTCAGAGCTAGGATAAACAGTCCAAAAGCCTCCTGCAGTTTGTAGAAAAAGTCCCTCCACTTTTTGTAACTATTGGTATCTGAAAGTGAATGACAGCACGAGGTCCAGCCTCAAACTGAGCTGGCCAATGCTCTCTTGAGTAAGAAGCACCTACCATTGTTACCTTGTGATCACTGTACCGCGCCACAGGACAGAGTACATGAAACAGTGTTCATGGTGTTTCAAGTTATCTGTGGCTGTCTTACAGAAAGGAGTGAGCAGTGGGATGTGTTTCTTTAAAGGCTGCAGCTGGTCACCTTGTATTGGCACCTCCTGGGCCGACTGCTCTGAGACGCCCCATCACGTTACCACCTCTTCTCAAAAGCAACTCCTGCGTTATATCTCATCACTCCAAAAATGAGCCTCCCACTCCCAAACGCATCAGTGCCCTCTCTCATTTACCAACCCTCTGCAAAAACCACCTTGCTGCTGAACATAGCCTCCGAGAGGCTGCTGCAACACAGCTCCCCTCGCAGCAGCCGAGCACATAGCTCGTGGCACCAGCAGCAGCTCTGCCAGTAAGCACTGGGTGATCCCCACACGAAAAAGAAGAAGCAGTTGCAGAGATCTCACCTTTAAGAACTGTGGTGTGACAAGACGAACAGTTGCTACGAGGCAAATCTGCTCCTCCGTGGCTGACCTGAAAGCTCGTGCAATAGCTGACTCAAAGCCATTACAGGAGGGTGTAGGCACTAGACACAACCAGACAATTTATTTAAGAAGAGAAGGAAAGAGAGCTTTCCTTTCATGTTAAGGCAGATACAATGACTGACGAAACCCAAGCAACAAACTCCTCCCACCCACAAGGCAATGCCACACTGATACATGTTGATGTTATTTAAAGCATGACCCTTTAGGCTCCAAGTCACACAGTTACAACCACCTGCCCCTGACTTGCAGGGCAGCTTCATAAGACAGTTCTGAGCAGCTCACAGTGTGCAGCTACAGCCTCCTTGCCAGCCTTTCTCCAGCTCAACATTTGTAAGATTTCAGATTTTACAGGTTTCTTAAACTACTTAATCTTAAATAGTGTCATTTCATTGCCACCAATGAAACAGAGTAGCATATTTTACTGGTTATTTGAACAAGCAGACTGCTTTACAACTGGCAGTGAATCAAGTGGAGGTGGGATCAGTCTGGTATCACTTCTATAGGTACAGCATGCAGAGTGCACTCTTTTGACCAACAGCCTCCCCACCTCTTTTATATGAAAAATGCCTCCAGCATATCCACAGCTCATTCCATCTGTTCTGATTAAGGGGCACTTTCAGCTGAAAAAAAATCCTTTAGGAGGCTACAGATCAACACATAATTTAGAAGAGAGAGATAGAAAGGTAAAGGTAGGCTGGCGTAGTAACTTACCATGGGTAAAATACTTAAAATCCACTACAAATTTCACGTATTCATACATCAGGGGTTCATTTGGATCTAAGCTGCCTCTTGCTAAATGACAGCAAAACTCTATTTGTTTTTCTGCTGAAAAGAGAGAAGCAGAGGGAGACATACACAGCATTACTAGAAGCTTGCACTTTAGCACACTCCATATATTGAATCTATCTAGGTGTTTATACCAACCCTGCTGCTGTGGTATCTGAGCACACCCTGCCATGATGCTCTTAATACCCATAAGTAAATATGTAACTATTAGAAGTAATGATCTGCTGGTTCTGCTTAAGTATTCTCACCCTTTCTCCCGTGGCTTTGCAGCAACCCTACTCTGTTGGGCGTGAAGACCTGGCAATACCCAACAGTGGTATTTTCCCGTGACTTCATGTGTCCATGATTTCATGCAAAGCTGTCAAGTGCTATTGCAGCACTCTGCTCTGGCACTGCTCAGCAGGACCCAGAGGCAAAGGGCACTGAACTCACCCTAAGTCTTTCCATTAATGGTGGAGGGCACTGTGCCACACTCTTATTCAATTTTCTGCCGGAGGTCTGAACTCCCATGGATTAAACCATATGGTCTTCAGATGAAGGGAAACAAACCCTAGGGCAGAGCACCTGCACGAGGGCTGCCCAGCTCCCACGGATGCTTACAGGGCAGCAAAGAGGGAAGGTTAGCACTGCCTGGCCATGGCAATTCCACTGGGAAAGGGGCTCTCAACTGAGGCTTGGGGAAACGTGAGTCTTTGTTAGGAAGACACTGCTGTCCTCTCTGCTGCTGGGGATGTTTTCTTGGGGAAAGGGACACTTTTGGGGCAGGACAGCAGCCAGCAGTAGAGATCCAGATGGACTGTTCAGACAGGAAGGCTGTTGCTTAAAATGCATGTAGAATTTCTCAGGTGTCCCGAGACATGCAAGGTTCCTAAAGAACAAAGACTGTGCCAAAACCCTTGAGGATTTCTCCTACCCTTTTCCTTCCTCCAAGTCCCTCACCCATTTCACAGGCTCAGCCCAGCAGCCTGCCCTGGGAAAACTATCTAAAGAAGACATCTCCACTGTCCTATGATGCAAAGGAGACAGTAAAACAAACACTGTCCAAAAATCAAAGACCAAGAACTGGGAGCATGTAGGAACATTAGAAGATGTACTGTATTAAAACCCAGAAATATTAACCGCGGTGAAACAGAAGTGGTAGGCAGGGAAATTAAATAGCTGGAGAGCCCTGTGCAGACTCCCCTGGGAGCTGTTTGCCTTTGGCAAATTTCCCTGACCGACAGACAAGAGTAGAGCTTACCGTTTAGAAAATCAGCTGCAATGGGATCTGTCATGAGCACATGTGGAGAAAGGAGCTTGTACACCTCGCTCTGCTCCCGCTCAGGCAGAAAGTTTAATATATTTTGGTCCACCAAATCTGACTGATACAAAAGAATGCTTTGTCATGTTCAGCAGTACAGCCTGACACAACCACACACCTTTTTATCCCACACACCTTTTTATCCCACAGGCACTGCTGGTCTAGCACTGATGCTTAAGACAAGGAAGCCCAGTCATTCTGTAGAGGGAGCTAGAGCAGAATATAGCCCTTATGTCATTTTACCCCAGGGCTGCTATCTGTTTGCAAAAGGTTGAATGGGTCCCAGAGGTTCCCCTTCAGTTCAGCCAGATGCAAGTTGGAGAAAAAACCCTGTTACCACAGAAATACAACATGATGACCAATATCACATTAAAATGAAAATTTAAAATATATCCCTTTGGAAGAAAGAGACAGAAGTGGGAGAGCTCCTCCTCACATCCTCCATTTGTATTCTAAGCTGAACATCTGGCAAATCAGCTCAACATGCAAGTGTCTCAGTGCTGATAAACTCACACATCCTGACTAAAAGGGTTCTACCAAAATGTCAGCATCTATTTGATTCTTTGCATGCCAGGATACTCGGCCAGGTAAACTGTGTGCTCAAATTTGCTCTCCTATAGCATCACTAGTGCCTTATGCTGCTTTTGAGCGGGCAGCAAAAATTTCTGCAGCCAAGAGCTAACTGATTTCCAGAAATTCTCCCAGAAAACATTGAGGGCCACATACTTGTTACTAAAGACCATAGGCTTAAAGTAGAAAACCCCAATATCATTTGAAGAGCATAGATTCAGTCCTGAAATAACCTTTAAATTATCTGAGAAGAGCTTCAGCACGCACAGATTTCACAAGCATGAGATTTTCAATATACCTGGTGGGATAAACACCACCCAGACCCTCTTTAAGACGTGAAGCCAAGTGGTGAGCTTTGAGTACAGTGATTTTGCATAGAGTTTTTTTGAGCTAACTCTCAAGAGAGACTCTGTTATTCACAAGAGCCTGAGCAACTCTCTGAGTTTGTTGGTTTACCCCCCATGCACAGTCAGCTGGCCTCTTTGGCTGGACAACACCAAGCCTCAGCCCTCCAGTGACAGGGCTGTGTTGAGGCAGGGGAACGATTCTTCAACACATTGTGTTGTCAGAACTTACCGGTAAGTGTCCAAGCAGAGATGAGACACTATCAGACACATAAATAATAATCCCATCAGTGGTAAGAGCAAGGAGAAAGCCATCTAGTGCCTAATGATAAAAGGCAGGCAAAAAGAAAAAAAATAAAAAGAATTACACAAGAGAACAATTTAAAATATAATAGGCTAATTTATTCTTTGGTGATGCTTCTAACAGGCTAGACCTAACATAATGATGGTTCAATGTGGAAAAATAAAAATTACACACGCTGTATCTAACTCAACAGTCTTCTTACTTTCTTATTCGCTCATTAATATTAAATTGACTTGTATTTTTCACCCAGTGAGTATTTATTTAACAAGAAGCAAGACAGCGGTGGTTGAAATTTCTACACCCACACAATCCTGGTGACTTCAGTCACTTCATTATGTGTTCTGGATTACACAACAGTTAACCAATTTGGTGCGTAAAGAGGTGCTAGATATCATCACAGCAAACCCAGCATTTTCAATGGATGGATGGGTGGATAAACAGAGACAGAAAAATTATACAATGCTGTCTTTTTAGCAGTTTATGAACAATATGGAGAAGATCTAAAGTCTTACTTATTTTGCTTAAAGCACTCATTTTTTAGGCTAGTGACATAATTTCAAAGTTTGGGGTTTTCTCTCCCTTTCTTGTTCATAATTGTTTCTGTCCCACAGTAAAATTTCCCTGTCTCTTTTACATTACTGCTGGGTTTTTCCTCTTTGGTTTATCTTAACAACATCTTCTTGTACCATTGATTCAGTGTCTGTTCTTATTCTTCTCTAAGACTAAACAAGGTCTGGGAGTTTTAATGTGTGGTCAGTAGCACGCACAAAGGCAACTCTTCCAAGGACACAGTTAGGCTGCTCTGCAGCTTATCTACAGGGAGCCAAAGATGCAGTATTTGCTACCTTCCCCCTCAGCCCGTTATTTCCCATCTCAATGTCACTGACTTTGCTGAAATTAAGCTTTCCCTGGAAAAAAAAGCATTGATTTTTAAGTAAACTGGTAAACAGCCTTACATGGTCCAGCAAGCCAACAGTTATCAAAGGTCTCTCTCTTTCTCTAACACTTCTAAGGGGGAAAACTGTTTTGATTCAGCTGGAACAAACTAGCTCGTTTGGTGAGAGAAATTCCCAGAAAGAATGAACAGACTTTTCCAGGGAGGTGAGTCATGACATCCTGATGAAAAGGAACAACTAAGACACTGCAGCACCTCCCAGCTCAGCCCAGCATCCACCCTTATTTTGGTGGGGCAAAGAGCTGCCCACGCAGGGTAGGAGAAGTCCTTGCCAGCAGAGCAAGCAGCACAGACCCAAAGCTGCATCCTTAAGAAAGGAAAAATGTAGGCTCGTGGGGTGTTTCTAGATCAGCTCAGCATTTTAGAGGTGAGAGTATCAGAGGTGTTCTCCTGAATGCATTTAAAGGCAATTCAAGCAAAAGATACAGCATTCACATCACAACACTGCGCACCCAGCAGCAGCAAAGGCAGCAAAGTAAATGCTGCCTGGCTAATGGGATGTGGGAGGAAGAGAGCTGCTCTGCTTTTTTTCAGGTCCTTTCAAGTTTTTGCTAAAACTGCTAGCTCTAGCAGCTCTTCTGAGAAGGGCAGTTCTCTCTTTCCTCTCTCACCAGGCCAAATCTGGGCCAAATTGGTCTTCACTCCTAAATGAAAAGCTGTTTATCTTTCAGTGGAAGCAATCACATTTCTCAGTTCTGTGTCTGCAAAGCATTGAGCACAATACTGGTGTCTGTCAGGTTTGTATTACAAATGTCAGCAGAGTAGAAATCATTAACATCGGGACTGACAGGTGAAAAGGAACTATATATCTCTGAACTACTCCACTGAACTGATTACTTCTCACTAATCTATTCAGCTTTAATTTCTTCTTACCTCTAACATCAACTGGGTGAACTCCTCGTTGCTAAGAAATGAAGGCTTCCAGTCTTGTCTAATCTCACAGGCTTCTGTCTGTGCTGTGATTTCTTAAAGAGAAAAAACATCAAAAAAGCAACGTGACTCATGCTAGTTGGAATTTTTTTTTTCATTTTCAAGTAACACTAGATTTCTTTTAAGAGGTTTTCAGGGGAATCAACCTCAGATCATTCTCCGCACAAAGCCTGCTTGTATGCAACAGTCATTTTCCATGCCATCGTGATACAAATACATTAGAAATCAAGAAAAGGAAGAGGAGACATTTTGTGTGTTCTGAAGAAATCCTTCACAAATTAAGGTCAATGGGCTAAGCTGAGAATCACCACGAGCAGAGGGCGTATGTGACTCTGGAGCCATTTCAGGAAGGCTTGTGGGAGTGCCCGGGCAGCAGGACAGGCTGCACCCAGCCATCTCCTATCCCCGGGGAGCTGGGCAGAGGGCACAGAACTCCCTTTGCCCTGGCTTTTGTACTGCATGTTGTTTCTCAGCTATTCCTCCCTCATGCTCTGTTCAAGAGTGAACAAAGCGTGTCAGGGCATGTGGAGGCCAGCGAGGGAGATGTCACTATATTAAAAAGCATGCAGCACCACACCTTTTCAAGTATGTCCATGTTTAACCGGTCAGCACTGTATTCAAACCTAGATTGCTTCCTGAGGCCATCTGCTGTGCCTTATTCTGACCCTCACTTAGGCTCATGTGCCCTCTGGAGGTCTTAGATGACTGGGAAAACCTGCTTCATCTTTTGAGTGGGAACTGGCTGCTAGGCAGATGCAGAGCCAGAGCCTTCAACAGGAGCAGGCCAGTGCCCTCCGGTACCTTTCTGTTTCTGTAAGAAGTCAATGGTCCTCTGCAGTATTGTAGACTTGTCCATCTTGAGAGGGTGGCCATGGCCCTGCAGCATTGTGCAAAGCTCTTTAATGAGGACATTGAACTGGTCTCTCCTCTTCTTTTCAGATTTGTTACGTGAAGCCCTGGGTGACAGAAACATAAATGCTGCTAAACAAAAGGAAAGACCTACACCTCGACTCAGGGAGGGGTAAATACCCTGCCTCAGCAAAATACTTTAAACACAAGAATCTAAACTCTGCTGGGACTGCTCACTTGTTTACAATTAGGTTTGGGCGTAAGAGTCTTGCTGGTGCTTAGAGCCTTGTAGCGGGACTGAGCTCACCAACAGCAATGACCATGTGGATGCAACAAATATGATTTACATTCATTTGAGCAGGACCATATCCTTATGTACATTTCAGCAGCAGCTCCCATTCTTTCAAAAGCGACTGATATTGAGGTGAAGGTGTTATAGGTGAAATTTCTCCAGTAACAGCAGTCCTTGCATCTACATGCTCACATTTTGCCCACCTCATTTTTATGAATTTTTGGTTTGAAGTTAGTACACACACATCTAAAGGTCAAAATGCAAAGAACTCTTTATTCTCTGACTTGTAGTTGCAAAAGGAGTTTACAGAGAGACAATACTCCACAGAGACAACTCAGCTGCAGAATAAAGCCAAGCATATGCTCTTGAATCTGGTTTTTAAAATCTGTTTCCATGATATGAAACTGGCAAAGTTAAGAGTCTGGCTGTAGAAACCACAGACTAGTTTCCAGCTTTTGTTAATATAATTTAATGTTCTATTAGGGTTTTCCCCTCCATTAAAAACAATAAAGGAGAAAGCAAATCCATTCAGTTTCTTCCAAAATGCTGTTTTCAATGCTCATAACTGAGATAATGCTATTTTCATACAACCTCTTCCGTAGTAATTAATTTTCTTTACAAGTGTATTCATGACGAGACATGCTTCCTGTGATCTAGGCCAAGTACGGTACGCAGAAAGCATTTCCATTCATATTCAGCTTGGCATTTGGAAGTTCTCAGATCCAGCATTTACATTCACAGCCATCTCTGTTTTGGCACTTGTGTATGATGACTCATTAGAACAGAGCCAAATGCTCCTCTGAAGGGAGACTAACTCATACCTGTGCTAAAGCAGGACTGCTCTCTAAGTTTCACAGGGAACTCTACCCCAGGTGGGCAGCACTGCATGATGTCAGTAAAATCACAGGTCAGGAGTCCTGCATCAAGATAATAAATAGCCATGGGATAACACAAGATTCTGAGGGCACAAAAATGTACTTTAAGGACCATTCAGCTGATTAACCCATAGTAGGGGTGGTCAAAACACACTATGAGAAGCTTGAGAATGGTGACTTAGTTATAGTCCACTATATACAGCCTGTAAACTACATGGCAATTCTGCCTCTGATATCAGTGGTCCCGAGTACTTTTTCAAGCATCAGATAACACAGCATTTACAATTCTGCCGCAAGAAAGCTCCCACTCTCAGTGACCTGTGCATCCCTTCATACCTCTTTGCCCTGTCTTTCTCATCTTCATCCATCAGTTCGTTTACACAACACAGGGCTCTAGAAGGAAAAGACAGAAGTACTTACTGAGACATATTCCCTGATCTTGTTGAGGTGTCAGACGTGGAGCTTACTGGCTTGTAGTTTATGGCCCCCCGGATATTTCAGTCTTCCCTTTCCCAAACTCCACTCTTGTTACGTAGTTTCTTGTCTGTTCTGTCACCTACTGAGGCTTGAGAAGTGAAACTATTGCTATACACCCAAACATAGAGCTACAGTAAGTGTGACTTTAGAAGGGAAGAGCCAAGAGCCAGCAGTCCCTCAGCCTGCCTTTGCACCCTCCTCTGCCACAGGATGGGGAACCCTGCCAAAGCATTGAACTCTGCACAGGAATCAGCACCTCTCCTGCAAATGTGAGAGCTGATTTGACTCTGATGTCAGTACCAGGCAGCACTGTGCATGGTCCTGTTTTGGGAAATCAAACAGGTTGCTGGTTGATTTCAAGCATCGAACTATGGAAAGGCATAGGAAGAAAAGGAAACTATGCTAATCCCCCAAAGGATTAGTATTAGGCAACAGCAGGGTACTATCAGGACATCTGAGACATAATATGATTGACAGGGTCATCCAAAGCACCCTGCAGCCAATGACTGCTGCTTGCACTGGTGGACTTCTACCACATCATCTGAGCTGTACCCTACCACTTGGATTCATATCCAAGACTTTAAGCCAGAACTTTCTCACCTAGCACTAACCAGTGAAAGAAGAGAATGTGACCTGGGTTCTCTGGGTTCTATAGATCCTTGCACCAGAACACCCACTGTGGGCTGCTGTCTTTAACTGTTCCCTCCAGCACAAGAAAGGAGAACAGTTGACAACAGCTCCCAGTAAGGATACGGTACTCTCAAGCCCCATAAACTGGTGGAAAATTCAACACAAAGTTTACTTCTTCACTGGTGACTTTCTTTCCGTGACTCAGATGGGCTAAGTGAGAGGGGCAGGGAGCCAGGCATATGCAGGCAAGCCATGTGCCATCACTCCACACCGCATTGTCCACGTCAGATCTACTGGGTTGCAGCCCCCTCAAACACCTCCAAACAAGATATTGTACCTGTCCCCAGCATCAGCAGAAATCTGCCTCCATCTCTAGTGAACAATTTCATCAGCAAAGCCCTCCCAGCACCCAAGGAACATTTTTCAATAGGTATGTTTAAATGTTTTTTTTTCCTGCTTTGACACTACTCCAAGCTCGAACAACTTGGTGGCTATTGAAGTAACGTGAAATAAAACCATCCACAACTGATGGGAAGTCAAAGATGCTGCCCACAGAAAAGCTACAAAAACTCAACCTCCCTTTCCTGCTCCAGGGCAAGATTTACCTCTCTGCAGTTGTCCTGTGCAGAAGAAACGGGATGATTTCTTTTGTCCTAGAATATGAATGTACTTCATGTGGAGGGAGTGGTTCTCACTGCCTGAGCCACTGAAAGCCACAAGCCAAATTAGAAATTACCTGTTCTAGTCCTCAGATTCATCAGTCCAGAGTGACAGAGTAGGATTAGCACTTCTTATCACCATGTAAATTGAGATGGAGAGAAATCGATCCTGGAAGGAAAAGCAAATCCAGTTAAAACACAGTTGCAGGCAAGACTTAGCCTAGAGAGCAGCCATCACTTCAAGCTGAAAAAGTCTACCATTGTAAATTAGAAACACGCTCAAGTATGACTGGTGAATGCTCAGCAAAGCCTCCAGGAATGGGAGTTGGACCATGCTCTGGGGCTCCTGGCTCTGTGTGCACCACCTGCTGCTGCAGAAGCAGCCTGGGAAGTCCCACTCGGCCTTTCATGTCCAAAATGCCATATGGTCCAGCAGGGGGGAGGAATGGCCCTACTAGCCCGAGGCCTCTGAGGATCAGATGGAGTCATTACAAGCATGACAGTTTACCTAGCATGCATGCTATGAAAACCAGTGAGCATGATCCATATTTCACCTATCCAAACCTGCAACCAAAAATCTTCTTGAAGGTGAACATCATCATCTAAAGGCAGTGCAAGCCACAACTACCCACGTGTGGATGGATTTAAGTTCTTCTGATGGGACACACGTCTCCTTTTAGTTTGCATTTAAACAGCTACTAATGAAGACTGAACTGTTGACTACACCACACCACAGTGCCCACCTCTCTGAAACCACTGCTCTTAAAATTTGTTTGGCTTCAGTTGAGCCTCACTCTCAGGAAAGACACGGAAGCAACAAGGCTGTCCATGACTGACAGCAATATCTTCCAACAACAGTCAAATGCTGGCTTCCAAATTCAGCAAGCTTTTAATGCCCCTGAAGCGACCTCCCTGCTTTGAGCCCAGGTTCATGGCCATTTCTCCCATTGCCATTAATTTCAGCTCAAGACACCGCAAGAAACTTGCTGCCACTACCAGAGATTACAAATTTGTAACCATGGTGAACAAGCAAACATACCCTCACATTTTTGATCATTTACAGGACTAGAAGGAACTTGTTTGTTTCTCCAGGTAGCAAAAACACCTCAAAGGGAAGGAAATACGAGAAGGTGGCTGAAGAACCATGGCAAGAGACACACGTCAGACATGTACACTGGAAAGAGCAGCCTGGACCGGGTAGGGGCTGACAATGTGGGGCCACTGCTAAATACCACAAGCAACACAGATCCTGACCAGTGACACGGTGGAAGTGCTTTGCAGGGGAGGTTTCTGTGAGTAACATGAGACAATGGGCCAAATTCTGGATCATTGCAGCTAAATAAAATTATGTCAGTCCGTTCGCTCAAAAAAATTGTCTTAGATAAAGTATCATATAGTGGTTGCAAATGTAATATGGAAGCTACCTGCAAGAGGCTTGAACCTCCTGACACAGCAGAAGCACAGGACTACCATTTAAAATACCTAATATGTTTCAGCAGTAAGTGATTCAGTAAAAAATGCAGTTGCAATGAAGTGATCATTTTCAGTTCAGAAGATGAACTTCCAGGGAAGTTCACACAACTCCTGATATCTCCAGTGAAGCTACAGCTGAAAACAACAGCTATGTAACAAGTCTAAACACAGTGGATCTGCTGTGTTTCTGTTCTCACAGTGGTCATATGCCGGTCAAGTTACAATCTTTTATCTTAGTTCAAAAGGAGCGCGTGATCTTATTTGTTACCCGTTGAGCTATCACAGAACCGCGGTGCTCATCACTGCTGCTCATCAGTCAGTGCTGTTTTATCAAAATCATACAGTTGTTTCTCCCCTAGAAGGACTCATATAGAAGTCTTGCTAACTCATAATAACTTCAGTGATATGTAGGTATAAAAAAGGTTCTTTCTAAAGCAATGGCCTAAATTCTAAAAACGCTTGTGAATATACAAACAGATCTCTCACAATTTTTCAGGAAACATATTTTCTCTATGGGTATAAGTATGCAACAATTCAGCCAAACAAAATGATTCTTCCTGAGCTTTGAGTACAAAGCTTTATGCACAAACCTTCACAGTGCCTTGCCCGCAGGCTGTCTCACGACTGACAACTCCTGGGAAGCCTGACAGGTATTCTGCTTTGTATGCGTGGTTGCCCTCCCAGGCAGCTTGAAGAGCAGTAACCTGAGGGAAGCTGTTCGGTCACTGAGAGAGACAACAGTGCAGTTAATGCTCACTGAGTCTAAATTAGGAAACAAGGCCCAGATTCTGCAGTCTCTAGCAGCAGCTATCGCATCCCGCTGGCATATGGCTGAGGGCAGCTGCAACGGGCAGAGGAATGAGACTGCCCAGGTCAGTCCCAGTGGGATGTCCCCAGTGAACACGAGAGATTTCCTCAAGTCAACACCACAGTTCGAGGCTATAACAGAATAAAGGGCCATAAAAGAATTCATGGGCCCAAACACACAGAGGAGCTTTTTTTTTTTGCATGATGCAGCAGGATCATGAGCTACAAAAGTCTTTGTAGAAGACACCTAAGGACAAAATATTCTTAACCGGATTAAGCACCTCAGGACTACATTTAGCTAAATGCTTTTTGTCTTGTTATGAGCCAGATCTAAATATAGTAACCAGAATACTTAAGAATAGTTTTATAAGGGTTGTATACACTCCTCAGCAAGATAAGGCACTTAGCACTACTGACAGCAGTATGTCTGCATGTTAAGAGTATTTTAAATAGCTCCAGATAGAATCTCTTTGACCTTAACTGTATTAAAGAGGGATCAAAATTTATTTATTGCCTCCTGAAAATCCTCTCCTGAAACACTTGGAGAGAAGGATTCCTGAACTCTATGGACAGGTAAAGAGAGGACACTTTTTGGTGCTGCTAGCATTGTTTTTTACCCCACCCAGAACAGGTGAGGATCAGCTTTCTCACAAAGAAATGCACATCTATCATTGCTTAATGCCCTCTGTAAAGGGAAAAGATACAGAGACCCTCCAAAAACACTCACAGCATTTTAAAGGCAAGTTACATTGAGGACTTTTCAAATATCACAGTATTTGAAGTTGCTTCTAGGGTTACAGAAAGGGTAACGTAGTATGATAGCCTTAACAAGACAAATGGGCTTCTCAGACACACAGCTAATAGTTAAAGCACTATTACCTGCTATCTGCAATATTCTGGCACATTTTTTTTACTGAGGGGAAAATGGGAGAGGGAATTTGATTAAAGTTCTTTGTTTTGCAATCCTGTTTGACTTCAGGAGCTATCTAAACCAGCAAACTTTTGACTAAAGAAAATATTTATTTATTGGCTTGCTGCAAACCAACAAAATATTAACATCACCTTAGGTTAACTCTAGATAGAAGATCATATTAGTAAGAATTATCCCTGAAACCAACAGTTCCTACGAATGCTTCATTATAGCTGTAATTTTAATTATTTGGTTATGTCATTGATGGCAAGGCAAAGATCACTCTCTGAGCGTAATGCTGCACATTTCTTTGTGATCAGCAGCAGACAAAGCTTTCATCAGTCACCTAAAAAGGGTTCCTGAACCTAGCTAATTTGATTGCTTTTCCCAACTGGTCCAATTAAAAATATTCTCTATACATAAAAAATTTGTCGTGCTTGTATTTAAATTTTCACAAAATTTTGCATTTGAGTAATGCACGACAGTTAAGGAGTCTTCAAATCTATACTGTAGGAAATATTTCAATTATGGAAATGTGCTGTGCTAATAATTTCCACAGATTTTACATGCAACGAATTCAGCAGAGAGCTCTCAATTACAACATGCAGCTCTTTGTGGCACAATGCAGCTATAAATAAGAGAGTTAATGCATTCTCCAGCAATACGATTTATATGCCAATATGCCAATGTTTCATTCTTCTTGAGGCAACAGGAGGGCATAGCTGTGGTTGACAGCTAAACTGCTGATTTAATTTTTAAAAGGCAGAATTTAACCTTTTCAGTAAAGTGCTACTGATTCAATTATAAGATGCTAATGTAAGTGACATTTGAAAAACCAAACAATGCTGTTTAGCATAGGAAGTGATCACCCATGTCTGCTCATGCATCAGAGCAGCGCAGTCTGTCCTTGCTGCCCACTGAGTGATCCAGCCATCCGCCCATCACACAGAGGAAAGCCACGGCAGCAGCCCTCACAGCCCTCTGCCACAAAGCTCTTTCTCTTTATACTGAGCAGACTCCAGTCAAATGCACCCACCTTCAGGACAAATGTTTCTGAACATTCTAGGCTTCGTCCCACTGCTAGAGCGAGCCAGCAATAGGAGCCGTGGCAGCTCTGTTCTGCTACAGCGTTACTCCTGCTGGAATACCCCACCCAGCACTCCTGTGTCACAGCTCACCATGAAGGTATGACATGGAAATGCAAAGACTAAAACAGATGTGGCAAAGCAGTTGCATTTCTGCATTATTTTACCTGCTTGCTTAATTTTTTTCTGCTTGCATTTTACCCTCTCATTTCCTTGCCACGCCTTGCCTTCTGATGCTCTTCACTCTTTCCTGCCGTTCTTTCACTTATCCCCCTTACTCAACATCCGTTGGTTTGCAATTCAGAGAATTGGATCCTTCTTGAGTGTGGTTTGTCTTCATCTTATTGTTTCTTACGTCATCTGCCTTCATCTTTCCACTGCTTTTTCTTCTCTATAGTCTTAACTTTCCACTTCTCAAAAGAGAATAAAATGTTATAACGATCTCGGTATTGACATCAAACAGCCATTTAACTGTGGGAACTCTTGGCGTGCGCATGTCTGAGGTCTGTGGGACTGCCCCATTCTGTTCAGAGACACACTGCCCCGAGGACCGTGCTCGTGGGGATCAGATGAGCATCTTCAACATGCTTGGCTCCCACACCACCTTAGCCTAGCTCCAGGAGCCCTGGGTCCTGTCCTGTCCTGCTCCTAATTCCAGTTTCAGACCCTTTGGAGGAACTGCGATGCCTCTGAGTTCAGTGGCAGAGTTGTGAAGCTCCACCCTTTACAGAAACACCACCCCACATCTCCACTGCGAAAATGGTCCAGTCCAGCACACTCATCTGTGGCAGCTAACGCACACCTTCAGCCCTTGGGGGTGCCAAGGCAGGGTGATGAACCATGACTATACCTACATTTTCACACAGCATCTTTGTTTACTGGAACACGGGTAATGGTGGTGCAGTGGTGAGGGATCCAAATATCCTGTGTTCTCTTTTGTTAATCTGTCAGAAGTGGACTCTTTGTGCCACTATTGTAACCGTTGCATCTCGATGTGCTCACTTATCTACAGCATACTCTCCCCTGGTTTATTGAGCTCTAAATTTAGCTTGTTACCTGTGACAGATTTATGACTACATTCATTATAGCAGTAACAGTTTCAGAGAAAGAAGCTAAGAGGTGCCCAAAGAAAATGGATTATACAAAACAATTACACCATAAAAAAGGCTGTATCAGAACACTGTGATTCAGCATAGAAATTAAATGAAAGATACCAGGAGGAACAATGGTGGTGTGTTGGTTTTTTGTTTTTTTTTTTTTTGTTGTTTTTTCTTCTTTTTTAATCAGGATATGCCATTTTCTGACAAAAGAACGTGGGAAAAGGATTAAAAAAATAGATACTTGAAAAGAAAAGATGATTACTGGAACACTGTGTTCTCTAGGATTTTTGTCAGATCTGGACGAAATAGCTGGCCAAGTTTATTCTGTTCCAACAAATTACTGAACCTTGCAGGGTAAAGTTACAATATTGTAGAATATTATTCAAAATGTCTACAGGGTTTCTGCAACAAGAAGGGTATACATTTAATTACTTCAATTAATTTGTCTAATAGCCACTTCAAATTCTCAAAACAGCAAAAGGCAGTACTGCTGATTCACAACCCTAAGTGGTACAAAATTATACTTCTACTGACACAAGCAAGGTAGGATAAAAATGTATATGTAAATAATACTCCTTCTGCAGTCTTGGATGAATAACTGTGTTCATTTGTAGCCACTCAGTTACTAAAGGAAAGGTAAATGCGAGTTCTAGTATGAAATTATGGTATCTAATCTATAAGGAATTCTTTAACACACCTGACTCGTGTAAGCAGGGAGCAAAGGCAGTTGTCCCCAGTTAAAATTTCAGCATAAATGGAGATGTGTGTTTTCATGGGACTATTTCCAGGAAAGGCACGCAGGCCTAAAGAGAATGCAGCAATATTGAAATCTAACAGTCAGAAGTCTTTTGAACAGAATGTTCTCCAAAATTTCCAGCAAATATGGATGCACTTAAAGCTCTGCTTCTCCTTATGGCTGATCCTGATGGTGTAAATGCACGTGCGTGGGTGGGTGCATAGACACTCATATATAAACACACATTTTCCTTCAGAGTGATTTGGAATAAAATACCAAGAGCAGTTCTACCGAGGTGGTGACATTCAGGATGACTCCTGCACCACTCACCTCCTGATGCTGGAAGTTAAGTAACCATTCCTGCTGGGTGCATGTGAAGTGAAGGTGAGCAAAGCTTCCTCCCTTGTGCCTCAGGTTATTTTCTACCATATTTTCTTCTCTGGCACATCACAAAAGCTGGGGGAAATGGGACAGGAAGGTTAACCCAATAAATTTCAGCAATGAAAAGAGGCTCAACAAGCTGGAAAAAACCCTGAAGCAGCTCAAACATGGACAACATCTGATCAAAGACCTGCTGCTGAAATTGTGGCTAATTTCAGGCTTTCATTGAGAATAATTTCAATATCAGAGCAAACCAGGTAGGAATATTTGTAAAAGAAATGAACACTCTCTGCTAATTTGACAGCATTGGTTTCTGCACCTACTGCGGAGCTGCCTTTAAAGCAGGTGCTGGGCACCTTGACACCTGGTTCTCTGTTTTCATGGATCTCCCTGGGAGGTGCCATGCATTACTCCCACCAAGAGCACACAACTTGCATCAACTGTATTTATAGCATTGAGGACACTGGATCCTTTTTTGGTTTCGGATTTTGTTTTGGCAACTATGTAGATACTAGGACAAACATATCAAAGCTGTCTTTTTGGATGTGTTACCCTGAAATCCCTCCTGTAATTCCTCCTCTCTTCTATTTACTGTGGGGGAACTCATTCCAAGTAGACAGCTACATGAAGTCTATGTGTCATTACTTCTATGCTTTATGTTTTCCCTGTGCACAAAATAAATACAATCATTAGACAACAAAGAAAATTAGATATCTAATTATCTAAATACATTCTCTTCTGCTTTCCTCAGCAAATGAACATCCACAGAACTACTAGTTCATTGAAAGAGGCAATAGTAGCATTCATGTCCTTAGCTGTTCTCTTTTTCTCCTCAAACAATACATTTTTTGCTTTGTTTCTTCTTTGCCTTTTCCAGTCTTTTAAATAAAGTGCATTTCAGATGCTTGAAGACAGTACAGATGAGGAGATGAGCACCTGTGATTTGTGTCCACTTGTGCTGGAGGTTGAACTCATAATGCAAAAATAAACATGAGGCCCAAGGGCAGTCTTGCACTGTAAAAGCAGGGGCCTTCAACTGGGTCAGAAGCGAGTCCTAGGTGGTTCCAGGACCACACTTTCAAACTGCTCTGCTCCAGTGAGGAGAAAAATTCTGTGTGTGGCCTGGCTTAAAAGCCCATCTGCTTATAGGCTGCAGGACCAGCAGATGGTGGGAGCTATTTGTGGACTGGAGGAATTTCTTCCAAACTCAAACATCTCTCTACCCTCAGTACTCCACTGGGCATTGCCCTGTTAATGTGCCTCAGCTCACTTCAAAGCCTGACAGCAACTGTACTTGGTCTTGGTGTCAGGATGCACCTCTGAGTGATGTACACTTGTGTCACCCATGCAAGCAAAAAGAGCATACCAACTCCCTAGCCCACTTAATAAAAGGAGTCTGATACTATCAGGACTCTTCTACTACCTGACCAGATGTTTAGTGTAGCTGATCAACACCTGCACAGCAGGTATGCCCCTTTCTGACCTGCACAGCCTGACTGTATGCGACGCAAATCAGAGCCTCCCAGAACACACAGCTTGCTACACCTGTGCTGCCCTGTCCACACTCCCTGTTCCCCCCTCCAAGGAAGGGCAACTCAGCTGCTCCTCTTCTGCGGCTGGGCAACATGTGAGAAGGCAGCTGGATGCTGTACCAACAATTTGCAGAGAGCCAGCTTTCCTTGACACTGTCATTTCTGTGCTTCTTTAGATCAGCTTGGTCCTCTATGTTGCCTGGGGAGCCCTTTGGTTGGTGAAGTGGGAGGTCTTGGAAGTCTGGTTCTTACTCAGGATCCTTTGATTTGTGCTGAACATCTATTTTTCTGATGCTTTTCAAGCAGCTTGCTGCCATCCTTCCTCTCCTCTAATGCTTTTACATCAGCAAGACTCAGTGCACTCCATAAACACAGTTATCCTTGTTGTACAAGTGAAGAAACAGGGGCATACATTTTTCTTCTGTCTCTTTTTACAAGTGTCCCAGTTTCGGGAAGCAGAATTTGAAAGCGTAAATGCAGTTACAGCCTAATTTTCAGTAACGCTGAAACCCAGCATAAGCATGCACACACAATGCACATTTTACAAAAGCTTGACCCAAAACTATTGACCCAAGGTCACTCAGCAGAGTTAAGAAGTGAATCCAGATGTCTCGACGATTAGCCCCGTCTACTGGCATTCAGTCAAGTCTTACCTCCTAAAGTAAGCTTCATGAAGCATCTAAGACTCTAGTCTTAGAACTCCCTTAAATACGCAGCACTGGTAAGAACTGATTTTCAAATGAAGAACTGATTTTCAAATGAACCAGTTCGGTTTTTTTTCCCCTCAAGAGATCACTGACTGATCAATGATAGGATAGCCCAGAGTCATTTAATCTCAAACTTCTTCCTATAAATAAAAAACAGGAAGATTATTCTCCCTTTTCCAACAACATGAAGAAAAAATGTTCTGCCTTCATAATTGCAGACCTGAGTAATTTCATCTGCTCTCTGTTGCAATCTGTTTCCCATGTGTATCACCAGCCTGGAATTTCTGGAACTTGATACATAAGGAAGCTATTCAAAAAAAGGGAAATATTACGATAAAAGGATTAGAGATAGGTCTGAACCAGACTGAAAGCCTCCCAATACCAGAGGAGTATTCAGTTCTTGATCCAGAGTTCAACTTCTTGACGTCAACCCAAATCACAAACTTGAAGACTGCCAAAAGGATGAATTTCTCAGAGCCTGCTCTCACCTCTAGTTCAGAGACAGAAGAAATGAAACAACAAGCTGAGGAGACCTACAGTGGTATTGCAGCAGAAATGGAACAGCATTAGCTGTCTGAACAGGTAAACTACCCTATAGAATAGAGTATCTCAGCTGGAAGAGACCTAGAACAATCATCTCATCCAACTGTGTGACCAGTATCACAGTATCACAGTATCATAAGGTTGGAAAGGACCTCTGAGATCATCAAGTCCAACCTATGACCCAACACTAACACCAACACAACACCAACCATCATCTAAACCATGGCACTCAGTGCCTCATCCAGTCTCCCCTTAAACACCTCCAGGGTCGGCGACTCCACCACCTCCCTGGGCAGCGCATTCCAATGGCCAATCACCCTTTCAGTGAAGAACTTTTTCCTAACATCAAGCCTAAACTTTCCCTTACGAAGCTTGAGTCCATGCCCTCTAGTTCTGTCGCTGGTCACCTGAGAGAAGAGACCAACCCCTGCCCGACTACAACCTCCTTTTAGGTAGTTGTAGAGAGCAATGAGGTCTCCCCTGAGCCTCCTCTTCTTCAGACTAAACAGCCCCAGCTCCCTCGGTCGCTCCTCGTAGGGCTTGTGCTCCAGCCCCTTCACCATCTTCGTTGCCCTCCTCTGAACACATTCCAGTATCCTAACATCTTTCCCAAACTGGGAGGCCCAGAACTGTACACAATATTCAAGATGAGGCCTGACCAGTGCCGAGTACAGGGGGACAATAACTTCTCTGGTCCTGCTGACTACACTATTTCTGATGCAGGCCAGGATGCCATTGGTCTTCTTGGCCACCTGGGCACACTGCTGGCTCATGTTGAGCTTCCTGTCAACCAGGACTCCCAGGTCCTTTTCTGCCTGACTACTCTCCAGCCACTCTGTCCCCAGCCTGTAGCTCTGCATGGGATTGTTGTGTCCAAAATGAAGTACCCGACATTTGGACTTATTAAACATCATCCCATTAGAATCAGCCCATCTCTCCAATCTGTCCAGGTCCCTCTGTAGGGCCATCCTACCCTCTAGCAGATCAACCCTTCCTCCCAGCTTGGTATCATCTGCAAACTTGCTGATGATGGACTCAATCCCCTCATCCAGATCATCAATAAAGATATTAAACAGGACCGGACCCAACACCGATCCCTGGGGGACACCACTGGTGACCGGCCGCCAACTGGATGAGACACCATTCACCACCACTCTCTGGGCTCGGCCATCCAGCCAATTCCTAACCCAGCACAGAGTGCTCCCATCTAAGCCACGGGCTGCCAGCTTCCCTAGGAGTCTACTGTGGGAGACAGTGTCAAAGGCCTTGCTAAAGTCCAGGTATACCACATCCACAGCCTTCCTCTCATCCTCAGGGCTGACCAAGTTAAAGCATGCCTTTTAAATGTTGGCAGGCTTCGGGCACTGACCACCCACCTCTCCAGAAAGCCTGTTCCAGTGTCTGACTACCCTCTTGGCAAAGAAATGCTTCCTAATGTCCAGTCTATGTAAAAGACCTGTGAGAAAACTATAAAGAGCTTCAGTAGTTAAATTCAAAGTCACCCATGCAAGCTTACTTGAAGTTTTATCTACTTACCCATTAAATGAATATCAAAGCATTCACTGCAGTCAAGCTAACTGACCTCATTTTATACCTTTGGCTTCACATGCCCAAGCAAAGAAACTTCTTTACCCTCTTGGTGTGTTTAATTCTGGAGCACTTGAGATATAATATGCACATAAGTAAAAAGGAATTTAAACAAAGCCCTTATATTTCAAAATCTGTCTTACCCTCATTTGGCTCTGAAAATTTCAGCTGCTTTCCTTAAATGATCTGCTCACATCTGGTCTCCAGCTGAGTCGTGTTCATGCCCCACTGACCTTACCACTGCCATCTCTGTAATCTTGCAGCTGAGAAAAACCAGCAACGCACTCAGACCCTGTAAGCGTCAAGAGCCTTTCAAGAAATAGGAGGCAGAAAAGAATCAGCTTTTATATAACAGGGAAATAAAAGATTTCAGAGAAAAAACATTGTTTGACTAAGGTGAGTAATGGGAGCTGCACGCCTGAAGTGCCCTGGCCCAGCTCCCTCAGGCAATGGGAACTGAAGGCGTCAGCATCTTGCAGGATTATACTCCACAACGGCAGCTGGCAGATATTTTCCTAATAGAGAGCACAGCAGCATCATTCACACTCATTTGATTCTATTTGATGCTGTTCCTATTCAAACTCTGCTAATCTGATCAAGTTATTTCTTGGCCTGTGCCTTAAAGCTGAGTAAGTAAACACCTTTCATAAGGTCTGAGCCCACTTGTTTCAAGTGTATGATTAAGGGCTAGCCTTGAGCTGTGAGAAAACTCATTTCACTGCTCAGAATTTCCAAAATTGCTCACAGTTGTCTTCAAGTGGCACTTTTTCCATCCAGTATTTTACTTCCCGCATTACAAATACATAATATGGTGTCAAAGGATCCCAAACACCAAATATACATTTGTGTTTCAGCTGCCCTAAAGAACAGCTCTTTGAGCTGAGAATAGCTCATAATGGCACCGGTTAGCATGATGATGCAAAATATTTTCTCTGGCTACCAGACCTTCTCCACAGATGTCTCTTCTTGTTTACTATGAAGAAGACAGACAATAAAAATAGTCAGCAAATGCATTTTGGACAAAGTCATGCTCATTTGTAGTATTTGCATTAAGTTACACAAGAAGACATGCATGAGAAAAGATACTGATCCAAGTGTAATTTCATCACCAAGTATGCATTTGAACTATTGAAGTTTACAAATTTTTTTCAAGAAGACTTACTGCCACTTATGTTACTGGTATTATTAATAATATAACCAGTTTTCTTTCCTTCTTTAACACCCGCCCCCCCACTCACTTCTCTTTCTTTTCTCTGAGGTGCTTTTAACTTCACATCCAATATTCTCTTTTGCACTATCTTGCCCACATCACTTCTCAACAAGCTCCTCAAAAGATGGTTATTGTTTTGAAAGCTTCAGGAATAAAAGAATATTCAAACAATTAACTGCAATTATATTCATCATTCTGCATGGGACTACTGATACGCAGTAGAAATATAATAAGAAATAAAAACTTTTCTTCAGAAAGAAGCAAAGAGAAGATCAACATCCAGAGATATCTCTCTTATTACTATGTTATCTTTTTTAGACTGCAAATATGTCAGTCACTGGAATACTTTCATACTAGGTCATTATTGTTACCCGTACTATGTACAAAGACCCAAGGCCTCATTCTGTCGTAGATAAGATATTCACGCACAGCCTTTCTCCTCATTGCATTGCATTTGTATGGCTGGATGGATAATAATAAAATATGACTCAGCATGACTGAATGTCCACTTCACTTTGGGGGTTCTCTTGGAGGGCCTTTTTTAACTATTTAAGACCAGAAAAGATATGTCCCTCCCAGATAACGTTCATGTAAAAAAGATTTGAGCAAACACAGAGACTCAGGGGAAAGGAAATGCATCAAACAGCAATGTTTCTGCTGCCATCTGGCTCTGGTCTCTTTAGCCGCCTTTCCCTGTGCTGCAGAGCACACTGTCCCTTGTCACTCACTGCAGCACGGAGAGACAGGGGTTCTTCACTGATGGCAGAGGAAGGACCAAGGACAGAGAACTGGTCACGTCCCACAATAATGGGCATCCCTGAAATTAAGGAAATATGGGTTTTCCAGTCATCTAAACACTGTCTATGGATTATTGTGCTAATTGTGCGAGCACGCAGAATATTTTAAAATATCATTTCTTTCACAACTACAATGGTCCAGCACTAAGAATCCTCCTCGTTAGAGTCAAAACCAAGACCCCAATACAACCAGTAAATTAAATACATGGCTCTGTCTCTCTAGAAGGATGACTCTTCTCTACTAAGTCGCTGGTGGCAGCACTGATGGATATTGTCATCCTGCTGAGCAACCCTGGCTGTATGGATGTGGCTGACAAGGACAGAGGATCTGTACCTGTAGGCATCTGCGGTCCCTGGTTTTCAAGCACGAGACTGGGATAGCTGAAAAGGCTGCAGTGTGAGATCACATCTCATCTGGGACAGATTGAAACAAGCACTGAAAAGCTTGGTCCTTCATTTAGCCAGATCCATTGGCACGTGCCTCTTTTTTTTAACATCTATGTAATTCTTCAGGGAAAACAGTATTTGTGCTTTCCAGAATTAGAATAAACCTGAATTTATTACCTACGGCTTTCGTGACCAAAAGCACTTTAAATATATATCCATCCTCTATTTAACACAACAAGATTAGGCTGGTCAAGAAAATACACATCAAAACCAGCTGATGGAAATAACCATACCATAACGTACACGCATAAAACCACATCAGTTAAAAGGGAGCTTGTATCTGTGATAATCTGACTACGTAACACCACCAAGGTCAGCAGGATCCCTGACAAATATCTATGCAGTAGCATAAAGCCCGCAGCAGAAGTTAAAAATGCCCATGACCTTTAGCTGGCAGTCCCAGTTTCCTCAGAATTTCACACCGTGTTTGAGAGAGAAATATCATCTGTACTCCAAACCTCTTTCTTTCATGCACTGCTTTTGTACATTTCTCCTAAAAATCACAAGCAAACTATCCAATAGTTTAGCCAAAACTCAAGCAGGGAAAACATTCAATTAGGCTAAGAGAAAAACTAAAGTCCTCCTTCCTTTTCTTCCCCTCATCAGCTCTTCTTCAGAAGATCCATAGTAAAATCCCTTTCTACTTCACTGAAATTAGCATAACGCTCATCCTAATTTAATACTAGTTTCTTCTAATTTAGTTCAGTTTTGTTTTCAACAAGTGAGAAGTGCAAAACAAACAAGAAATTAAAGCCGTGTCCTTAATTATGGCTTATGTATAGCCAGTGCTTCAAAGAGCCCGTAGGGTTATCGCGTAGTGACTGCACAACAGGTGCACAGAGCACCCAGTACTGCCTCAACTCCCAGCCCAGGACTATGCTCACCACCAAAGCCTGGCACAGGGGATGGATGTTTTGGTGCTCAGGCTGTCATCTTTCTACTAAAGCCAGAACTAATCCCTGCACCATGATCATGTCCCCGTGGCAAAATCTGCAGCTTTGTGCTCATCCTGCTGCACGTTGTAAACGAGGATGAAGCTGGCTGTGTTTATTGAGGTTAAGCATGTTTGGCTCTCTTCAAAGTGAACACTGGTAATGATCAGTGCTGTCACAAAAAGTAATCCAAAGCACCTAAGCTGCTTTCTCCTACACTAAAGTTTAAATGAATAAGAAATCAACCACAGTACCACAAAATGCTTTTCTTCAGCCTCAGAAGCTTGTTTATCATTGCTGTAGTAGCTGAATTGCTGAATGAAATATTTACAACTATTCATGCAATCAAACTCATTTTCCTTAGGAAATAACTGATTAGGTATCTCGCATCTGTTCTTGACAATGATTTAAGCCTGTGCTGATCCATATCTAGACCTGACATGAATGTTAATGTTTTAGAAACAGTCATCCTTAATAGGAGGGTGACAATAGGCTATCTGGGTCTGGTGGTGATTGCAGTTAGGAAGTTCTGTATCTACAGGTGAAATATGACACAATCAACCCACAATTTTCTCTAACCTTATGACCTAGGGCTTAGGAAGCCTGGCAGGAGACAGACATTAGAACACAGCTTGACGTGGAATTATCTTGAGAACTATCTTCCTATCCTTGTCAAAAGTTTTTAATATCTCACAGATGTTTGCTTCCTCTATGCAGAGCAGCAATCCTGCTCTGCCAGACTCCGGCATTGCACGTCGCCCTTTCAGCAACGTTTCCCTGTCAGGCTTCTATGATTGAAGCTGCTGCAAGTGTTGCAAGACTGGGAGGAAAATCAGCTGCTAATAAAGCTGCTTGAGATGATTCCCTAATAAAACATTATGGTTTTTTCAGGAAAGACACAAAACAAAATTCCATAATTTTGCTCAAAAAATACCTGTTCTATGGGTAAACGGTCAATGGCAACACACTGTTAGAAGCGGAGAGAGAAATCTAATATTAAGTTAATCTGATTTAATTTCTTTCCACATGAAACTTATCACAGACCTTAGAAAAAAGCAGAAAAAAGAAGTCTTGATTGCAATGGCTCCGAACTCCATAGTCTCAATTTTCTCTTGCACTGGGCAAGAGAGAAATCTTTGTTTCTCAGGTCAACTGCAAAGCTCTGCAATGTCACGTCAAAGATGCCAGTGACAAAAGAGATGATTTGTGTTACTGCTCCTTCTGGTAAGATGCACCCATTGAGCTAACAGTGCTTCCTAAGTTCTGAAAAGAGGAACTAGGTCAGAAGAAAACTTTTGGTAACACCTACAATCACCACAAATTTTACTTCAAGGTCAAGGAACCAAATAAAAACAACTGAAGAAAATGAACATTTGCCTGCAATGGAACTTGTAGCACTGTAAATCAAATATAAACGAAGGCTATATAAGTGTCTGAACAGTAATCTCTGGAACAACCCAAAGTAGATTAAACTGACAATTCATCTCTCTTAGGACTCCTATACATCATAAATAGGCATTATGCCTTCAATGTAAAGCAGCTCATTATCTGATTTATTCACTGATATCTCTTCTTGTTCAAACAACTCAAACTGGACTATATTAGAAAATCCCAGAATAGTTTCCTTGGCACTGACGCTTTTGAAATAAGATGATGATTTATATTTATAAAATTTTACTTACCGTGCAATCAAATTCATGTTAATATAATACACTATCTCTAAGGACATTTTTAAGAAAGATGCCATTCCAGCTGGATCACTTATTAATATTCATACCCTTTTCTTCAAAAAAAAAATCAAAACACAGAAGTCGTTCTTGTTTGTGTTAGTCTTTTTTCCATCCCTCAAGCAAAGAAAGAGATTCTGCTTTAGTCACAACAACCTACTACCAGCAAACTGCCAGTCTTATACTCTAAAACCTGATCGCCCTACTAGTTGCCTTTTTAATTACGAATACACCCAAGATAAGGAATTCAGCTTTAGACTGGAAACACGTGCCCTGGATAAGATGAAGTTCTGATTCAGCCTAATTTCTTGTTTCCAAATGGTTTAGTGGCAATTTCAGTCCATTGCACGTATTTTTCTCCCATTTTAAGCAACAGATCTTTGCCCTCTCCAGACAGTATACCAGGACTATTGCAGAATCACGTACACTTTCCTGTTCTAACAATCTTCTTCTGCGACACTCTCCTTCCAAACTCTGGATTATTTCCACAAAATAGAAAAAGGGAGCTATAGACAATTTTCCCACATAAAAAATTTTCAGCAAGGGTTCCCAAGTTGTGCAAACTTCCCCAAACAACGGACTTCTGGGCCTGGTGAGACATAGATACCAGAAGGTCTTGCAGTGAAGAGCCAGGTTCCAAGAGATGTGAAGATGCCCCAGATATGAAAGTGATTTAGCTCCAAAAAAATCCATGCTTCAGCAGAATGAGCAATGAGAATTGTCCATCCAAGGACTGGCACCGAAGGGCCAATGTGTACTCCATCTGCAATTACACAGCTCCACATCATCACTGCCATGTGGAAGGCTAACCACAAAGCTTATAATGGAAAGAAAATAAAGTAACTCACTTTTTCTATGTTGACACATTGTCTCCACTAATGACAATGCTCAGACCTCTGCAATAAGCAAGATTAAAAAGAAAATGTAAGTGCTAAGATTCGCACAAAGAATTTGTTTTATTACTACTTCCTACTCTGCCCCCTCCATTAAAAGCCTGCCCCAAAATGAAGCCATTTGAATTATTCTATTTGAGGAAAATCAAACTGTTGATACTCATCTTTAATACACACATCAGTAGCGGAGTCCACCAAAGTCCCACCTTTTCGCCACGCATGACTCACTTAACACACACTTAATACATCACTTAATAAAATTTGATTACGAACAGTTTGATCAGAGCAAATATTTTTCATTTACTGCAAATCGTGCCAGTGTACATTGCACTCAGAGACAGGACAAACAGGTTTATGGGCAAACTTCCTCAGCAAGGGGTGGAACCCTCCCCAGCTATTAACAGCCTCTCTAATTGCTGCGTTTGCTCTGACAAGCCAACAGTGGACCAAACACACGGCATCCTCCTCTATACATAAAAATATATTTGCAGTTTGTGTAGTAGAGCCTTAAGCAGCCTAAACAAAAGGTCTGACTCCCATTTTTCTCTTTGGTTGATACTCTAGGAGAGGTCCTCACTGCACAGAAGTTGATGGAAGTTCAACCTTTGCCTTTATCAGGGCCAAGGGTTGATCTCATCCCCTTCCAATAAAACCTCTGCATTTGCTTGATAATCTTCCTATAACACTGCCCTGTCTACACAATAACTAATGGCAATTGGAGCTATTATCAGCTGTTTATTTATTTCTCAAAAAAATAATTTACTTAATATGTTGGTTACAGTCAAAACTTTATTGTCCTGAAGCAACGTGCCACACTGTGCTGTGAGTTAAAACAAGATTAAAGCAGGCTGAGCCCAGAAGAGAACGAACAAACTGTATTAATTTCTCTTAAGCATGTGTGTATGCGTGTGTTTGTGGGCTGAACAGATGAAGCAAGAGAGGAGATTAGCATTTTTATGATATGATTCCTGCCATTGCTACATACTCAAAAATCTTGCCTAAGCTGGGGCAGTTTGTAAACAGAATAAACACATCTACAAATACTGTTGTGTTTATCTGTTAGTCAATCAATTAATGAATATGCCTATAGCTGGCATTCAACAAAGCACCTCACATTGACTTAGAGACCACCTATAGGTGAGAGGGAACACTAATTGTGGAGAAGCAGAGGCCCAGTGTAAGTGCCTGCTGAGTCATGACATGGCCATCAGAACAGAGAGGCTTGTCTAAACCCCTACCAAGGGCCAGAGCGCAGAGAGCAGCACAGGCAGCAACTGCGGGTACGGGTACAACACAGCTACTGGCCAAGTGGTGGTGCAGGGAAGACCTGCTCTCCTTGTCTGTTCAGGACCCCCAGGTTTTAGGGACCCTGCATGATCATCCCGAGGCCATGTACTCTGAAAAGGGCAGGTGGCACTGGTGTTATCAGCCACCGTCATCTCTTCATTTGTATCCAGTACATGTACATCACGGCAAACCATGCCATGCTCCTCTTCCACCACCATCAACTGGCGCCATTGACGACTCCTCATGTGTGTCTGGAGGCTTGGGGGTGTGTGTGTATCATTCCTCCAAAGTTAGAGCTCCAAGGTCTTACTCTGCCTCCCTGCTGCCTAAGGAGAAATGTATTTTACAGTGTTCCCTGGGACAATGTTTGGCAAGCCTCTTGGTTACCATAGAGCTATGCACTAAAGAAATGTTGACAAATTCATCAATTATACAATTGTGTTTGCCTAAGAATACAAGTCAGTCATGTAATTCAATGCATTTCAGCAGCTCCGTGGCGTTTGGTTAACACACTTCCTTTCTCTACCATCTCAATATTATCCCCATCTGCACTGTCATTTTTCCATAATTCAATTTCTTTTTACAGGCAGCTTAGCAGTTATGCGATCTCTGCTTCAGGCTAAGCCAAGTTGTTTTCCTTCTTGCTTGCCTGCCTGCTTTCTGTAATGTTTTTTATTTTCTCTTTCTTGTAATAAGATCCACATTACACATTCAACTTTTCTATAACAAAACTGTTTATAATTACTAATCCATCACTAACAGTCAGTAATCAGCTCTTTCTCCTAGAGGTTATCTTGCACAAATTACAGAATTTTGCTCCGATTAGCACCAGAGCAGAGCTGATTTTAAGTCCAGCTTTGCAACTTATTTTACGCATATCAGGTAAAAAAAGGAACACCAACTCTAGCACTATAGTCTTGGAAAACAACAATATTAATGGCTACTTCACAAAATGTCTTCAATTGGCTGAGATGCACGTGGAGCCCCAGAAAATGTCCTCAAATTATACAACAAAACTATGATACACATCAGAAGCACAAAAGTTTAAACCGTGAAGATCACTGCCAGTACTGCACACCCTTGTATCCACACAAAGTTCATTAAACAATGCTAGCAGGAGATCCCAGAAAATATACCATGAAGTACAATACAGTTACTGGCAACACAACCTGAAGGAAAAAGACCTCTCTGGCCCAAAATCTGTGAACAGGTAAAACCAGAAACATGCCATAAAAAATTGCAGTTAACTGTGCCCATTTAATGCACAGTCTCTGCACTGTATACTTTCCATGTTTAGTGCCTGAGATGACGACAAATATGGGGATAAAAAAGATTCAGATCTGCAGCAACACAGAAAATTCATTCTTGCCTTGGCTGCCAAGAAAATTGCAGAAGCCTTGATGCATGGGGTTAACAGTGCAAACAAAATCAGGTCCATTCCCCTTTCAACCTTACATTAAAAATACAAATATACTGGAGACCAAAGGACTAACTCTGCAAACTCAATTTCCTATCTCCAGGAACTCTCTAATTTAATTGTATAATCTCTTTCATAAGATTATCAAGATCTATCTCAAAACTACCCTAATTGAAAGACTATTACACAACCTCAATCCTTAGGTAGCTTGAAGCTTTCTTCTAATTTCCCATCCAAATTTATTCATGACCAACTTAGACAGTTGATATCTTTTGTCTAAAGAGTCTTCTTGCTTTTTAGTCCCAACTGTGTATTAAAACACCTACTGTAACCTCTCTCTTCATTTGTTCAACTGGCCAGAGCTAAACAAGCTATACTCTTTAACCTCACCTCATACATCAGTCTGTGCATTTGTGTAATCATATCTCTAACCCTACTACTGTTGTAATTTAATATTTTCTTTACTGGAGTGTTGAGAGCTATGAAGAATCCCAATGTGCTAGTCCATGAGCAATGGAAAGCTCTTGTACTGACACTCCGTATGATGATTTGGACAATGATAACATCACATTTCCTTGAATCTCTGATTTCCCTTTGATATCCAAGGATGTCATTGGTCTCCTTCACAGCTGTATCTCACAGCTTGCTCACAGGTATCTCCTGACCAACCAGTGCATCCACATCTCTCCCTTCTGTCACGGACAGCTGATGAGCTCCTGTTCCACACTGGAAATTCTTGTTATTGGTCTCCACGCTTAAAACTTTGCATGACTTTGCACTCAGCATTATTAAATGTCATTTTATTTCTATCACTCCGATCAACAAAGTCATCTAAATTCCTTTCGTATGATAATCTGATCCTCCTACGTATTGACAATACCTCCCAGCCCTGTGTCATCTTGTACAGCTTTTGGGCACACACCCAGACGGTACTCACAGGTCAGAGTGGCTCAAGCCTGGTCCCAAGGGAGCAACAGCCCCAATCTCAGCACTAATATCTCTCCATCTTGATGACTTTCTTTGAATACCTCTCTCCATTCAGACAACTTTATTTGCATGCAACTGTTGTACCTTTTCCTTAGCCAGCTCCTTTTCTACCTTTCAATTCTTGTATTGAACCACCATCTTAATTTTAAGCAACAATGTCCTGTTGGACATGGTATCAAATGCTTGGCTTTAGATAAATTATGTTACTGCCTTACCCCACCTAAATAATCTGTTATACAAAAAAGATGTTAGATTAGTGTAACACAAATTATCTTTGATAAAATCTTCTTGTAATTTAGCCTGTTTCCTCATTATTTCCATGTCTAATTTTTCTTTCCTACAAAATACGTCATGAGATACTGTGTACTATTGCATTCAGACCAACAGGCCTATAGTTCTCTGCATCACTATTTTTTTTTAACCGCATAGGGACTCTGTGTACAGGACACAAATGTTTCCCCTCTTCGTTGGCTGGAGAGCCCTGCTGCAAGCCTTGTGCCACTGCTTTTGGTATCCCAGGACTGGGATTACTGGCACTTCTTCAGTTGTCTCACTAAGATATTTAATTTTTGCTTGTTTATTTTTTTTAACTTTGCTATGAATGGCTTTCATTCTCCTGCAGATTTGTTAGTAATTACACTCTGTTCCAGTTCTACAGAAGGTTCTGCTTTCATGAGAAAGTTGTGCCATTATTTAGAGACATCAGTTCTCCTTTCAGTTTAGGCACAGCTAATTTCAGTTCTGTGTAAATTGACTGGGTGCAGGTTTTGGCTGAACCCAAATAAGTTCATTCGAACCAAAATAAGACTGCCCTTACATGAGGTCACACCGGGTTAATCAAATCACTTTAAAAACAGACTTAAACTAAATTGGTGTAATCTCCCCATGTAGACAAGGCCAAAGCCAATAACGGAATATGAAGTAGGGTAGAGGCTCTCACTAATTGCACACACTTCTGCAGCTCGACTGAACCTGGTGCTTCTGAGGCCGAGCAGATAGATGCACAGCCAGCAATTCAGCTGTGCACAGAACACTTGTTGAGGTGTCACCATCACCTCAACCTGACATAAAACCAGGGCTGAAGAGGGATTGGGGTAATAAGAGAAAGGCTTTCGCAGGGCTCCTGCATGGAGGCACTGTTTGTTCGCCATGCAGGCCACAAGGCAAGAGGTCGCTCTCTGCTACACAGCGTTGGGTGCACCAAAGTAACAGAGAAATAAGGAAGAAAGAGAAATGGCCTCATCCTGGGCAGCAAAACGGGACAGACATGGCAGAGCTGCAGCCAAGTGAGCCCCACTGGCTGTGACTGTGCCAATGGGCGCAGAGTCGCTATTGCAGTGGGACGATACGGGGTACATTGAGCAGGGAGTGGCCTTAGGTGAACAAAGATTTGAGTGAAAGAAGGGCATCACCCAGGTCATAACAAATAAATACCATTTTCATACCTGCCTGACTTCCTTAAGAGAGATTTGGAACTGAAGTAATACAGAGGTGTATCATTTTAATAATAGCAGCTGACTTGTAAAAGGTATTATTAAGACTGACCCATACTATTTTGATTTTTATAGGTTTTACTATTTTGGTTAAAGCCATATTATTTCATCAGAATCCATAACTGTTCCAGTACAAGCCTGGATTCAGTTGTTCTAGTACAGGCACACAGCTTACTCCTCCAGTTTTGAAGGAATGAGATGTGTTGGCATCAAAACCTTTGTATCGTAACATGTGAATCTTGGGAGGTTGTGTAATTTAAGGCAAAAAAATGCAACTTCTGTGCACAGACAAGCCCTAGCTCCAAACTATAAAGACATCGTACCCATTTCTTTATACTACTAATGAGCAGAAGTTGGATTTGACATCAGCATCTCTGAAATGTAATGTTACTTCCAACACCATGATACTTTAATTATGAACTACTTATTTGCTAATTTTAATCTTTAACCCTGAGCTATTTTTGAGTACTTGATGTGTGTCTTAAACCAGCAAAATAATTTAATACAGACATAGTCTGAATGGCTAAAAAACAGGAATCATCATGTCCCTACTTTGAAACCTCACTGAAGTCTGTAGTATATAAAAAAATTACAAACCAATTTTTTCCTCTAGATCAAATAACTCTAATCCACAGCTCTGAAGGAACAGAATAAATGAGCAGTAAGCAACCACTCCTAAAGCCATTTGCATTTTTCCTATTACATCTTCCAGAAAAATTCTCAAGATTCAGTAGTAAATAGGATTAGCTCTGGCTTAACTCCTGAGCATCCTCTCCTCATTAGTCCTTGTTGCATTTGTCAGAACTTTGTCAGAGCCCCAGGTGCTATCATTACAACACTTCAGTGCACAAGGTGCTCTGTTCCTTCACTCACACACAGCTTTACTCTGATTAGCACATTACAGGAAAGTGATCTGGTTTTAAATACAATTTCCAGAAAACCAAAAATCCAAATGTATATTTCTAACTGGATAACTGCGGTGAGGCATTGAAGCCTAAGAACTTTATAAAAAACACACAAATTCTGAACCAAAACAGCACGTTTCAGTATGTTCAGTACAAGGGGTTCACACTGCATCCTCCTGAAATTATCTGCTGCTTCAAATAAGATTTGTAGGACCTGTGAGGACTGTAACGCCTGCAAATCAAACACATGAAGAGCTAGCTATCTCTTTGAGGCAAATTACCATTACCAGAGCTAGCGAGCAGCAATCCAGCAAAACAAGGACAGGGAGCACCATCATTCTGCCTAAAAATGAAGCAACTCCCCACATTTTCCAATCTATACACCAGAATGTCTCATCTCATTAGTTCTATCAGAATCCATATTTTACAGCACTCTTGCAGGTGGGTAAGGCATGGGAGATTTTAACAGCTTTGGTTTCAGCTACACTATCTCCAGAGCTGCTCCCCCGCTGAAGAAGACAACTTCATTCAGGGATTAGTGCGAGTTGGTATGTCGATGCCTGTACTGCCCCTAAAAAAAGGGACTGCTGAGCTGGACTTGTCCAAAATCCACTTAGGAGGAACCTGCTCTGCTCACGTGCCTCCTGCCTTTGGGTACTGTAGCATTTTACAAAGGACAAGTGCTCTCTAAAGTGCAGGTGACACCTCACTTATGAATCACGCAGGGCTCAGTTTTGAAGTGTGCTTCTAGTGCGAGGTACCCAGCGCAATCAGTTCGAAATTCCTGCCATTAAGAACCAAGCCACAAATTCACAGCCAAAAATCCACGGTCCCCATATGAGGGGTTGTCAGAACCTTCACATTTCCCGGTCATAATGTAGACAGTCTGTAAACCCAAATGACACAATAACCCTAGGAGGAGGAGTAACTTTTTAACCTGGATTTTAGATGCTATATTTAGGCTCTAGATCAGTTCGAAGGTTTCCCCCCACTGTGTTTTCAGATAACAACGCATCCCCAAAACGACAGAACTTCCAAGACAGAACGAAAAAACCGCCACCAGGACATTTTAGCCTCCAGAAAACTGGGTCCCCCCACCCAAAAACGCGGCTCTCAGTTGCGCTCCGAGCCGGTTCCTACCCGGGGGTCCGGCCGTGCGGATCACGCTCCAGCGTTGCCTCCCTCCTCACCTCTGCAACGGGAAACCCACCGAGCCCCCCGAGTTTTGCGGTGAAATCAGACGGATTAAGTTGCGGCTCTAAATCTTCCTCTGCAAAAGTTAACCGGGACCGTCCGCACCCTGCGAAGCGGCAAGAGCCCCGCAGCGGGACCTCCTCCCGGGACGAAGGGGCCAGCGCCGCGGGGGTACGTACCGAGCCCGAGGCTGCGTGTCCCGGCGCCGCTCCCACAGCCATGCCCGGCCCCGCCGCCGTGCCCCGCCGGCCCCCGGGATCACCGCCCGCCGCGGGGTCCCGCTGCCCGCAGGGGACGCGGCGAGTGCGGGCTGGGCGAGCGCGGCGGGACTTGTGAAACTCGCCCCTCGCCGGTTGTGTAACGCGGCGGCGGAGCCCGTCCTCCCGGCACTGCACAGGCGCGCTCCTCCTCCCCTCCCCGCCGGCACCGGCACCGCAGCGCGGGGGGAGCGGCCGCCGGGAGGAGCCCCAGGGAACTGGGTCACGGCACCGGCACCGCTAGCGGGGCCGCCGGCACCGGCCCTGCTGCCCCTCCCGGAGCGCAGCGCCGTCCGCCCGCTGCCCCCCGGGCAGGTTCCGCAACCCCTCTGCTCCTCCACCGATCCCATAGCCGGCGCGAGCGGTGCTGTGGCGGATTAGTCATCCAACGGCAAGGAATCTTGGAATGGTTTGGCTTGGAAGGGACCTCGAAGTCCATCCAGTTGCACCCCCGTGCCATGGGGTCAGGTACACCAGCTGTGGGAAAGGGCTGCTGGGCAGGAATGGGCTCCCAGAAGGAGCAGAATTCCCAGCGTGGCACAGTGCACCAGAACAGGCTGCCAAGACCCCATCCAACCTGGCCTTGAACATTCCTGGGAGGGTCAGCCTCAGCTTCCCTGGGCAACCTGTGCTAGTCTCTCACCTCTCTCGTTGGAAAGCATTTCTTCCTAATGTCCAATCTAAATCTTCCTCCTTCCAGTTTAAAGACAACCCCCTCGAGTCATTGATTGAACATTTGCTGCTTCCTTCCTCATGCAACTTTTCCTTTTGTCCCTTTCTCTACAGCAGTTTTTCCCCCCTCTCCAGGTACAGCAGGTTGCTTCATCCCCCCTTCCTGTGCCAATCTCGGGTGAGGAGCCAGAGCTGGTGGCAGGGCTGCTTCTCACTTGTTCCATTAGGTAATTAATGCTGACTGCAGGGGATTTGATTTATCCTTCTCTTGTTTCTGGAATCATGGAATACCAAAACTGTGGCATCAACACTGGTCCATAGCCTCCGCCTTTCTCTGCCCAAGGTATTACTGGAAGGGCATCAGTGCTTGCTGGGCGCTGCAGTGGGAAAGGTGTATTTCATCCCACAGCTGGGCATCTCTGGAGTCCCTGCCCCAGGCCCTGGGCTGCTGCAAGCAGCTGTCTCATGTAATCCCTTTCAAAAACTTTCTAACAAGTTAGATTTTTTTGGTGGGTATTTTTTGAGGGAGGGGTGGTTATTCCTCTCTCCTTCAGCTCGTCTTGGAAAGCTGCTTCTCAGCCTGTGCCGTGCTGGGAGTGCTCCTTTTGGGAGCCCATTCCTGCCCAGTAGCCCTTTCCCACAGCTGCCATACCTGACCCCTGGCTCTTTTTTTTCTCAACCAAAATTCCTGTTCTTTCCCAGCCCTTGCTCTGCCAGAGGAAGGGAGCAGGCGGCAGCCAGCCTGCGTGCATGGCCCCATCCTCTGCACGTGCCAGTGCCCTGAAGCACAGCACGGGGGACAAAAGCAGAACCAAAAAGAGGACATCGGACAAAAGGCTTCGCTATGGGGTTTTTAATATAAACTTGATGCCACGGAGGAAAGGGAAGTGATGTTACAGCAACAACCTGAGGAACGCTGGCTATTATTGAGGAAGACAGGAGAAAGGGCACCTCTGCAGGCAGTTAATAATTCTTATTTTCTTTCTTATAAGAGGCAAAGCCAATAGCGTGGTTGTGCTGCCCACCACAAGTGGCAAATCTCATTTTTCCACTGAGAGTGGGTTTTTGAGGCACACAGTGTCATCACGTGAAACACAGCAAACCTTCCCTTGTTCATGGCGGGAAAATCCTTCTTGCCCTTTTTCAGGCGAGGCACAAATAGGTTTTGACTGTGCCATTTCTCTCCTTTTTTTGTATTGTGTTCAGGTGTGTCTCTGCAGCCTGCAGTGCAGCCCTGTCACCCAAGTGACAGTCACTGAGAGTGTGCCATTGCCTATGCAGGCATGCAGATACACATTGGGGAATTTGATCAGGAATAAAGAGAATGCTGTACTCTGCAGCTGAGGCATTGAGATTAAGCACTCGCGGACGGATGCTGTGGGCAGCGCAGGCAGGATGTGGCCCCAGAGGGGCTGGGCTGGAGCTGGGGCAGATTTCCTCTGGAGGCACCAAGTGCCACAGCCATTGCCCTTGGTTGTGCTGGCAGCCGGCTGGGTTTGCTGGCACTGCCCCGCCAGGTCTGCACCTGGGACACTTCCACATCCATCCCTTGAGCCTGGCAGGCACAGCAGACAGCATCAACACCCTCTTTAATAAAGCAAAACTCTGAAAAACACCACTTTACACATTAACTGCAATAAAATGAATTTTTGACCAGAAATCATGCGTTATTTGAAATGTTTCAGCCAACTCCCATGCAGCCCCTGGCAGGTAGAGACTGCAGGCTGGGCAAATGCAGGGGCCACTATTCCTACAGCAATGCTGAAATAGTTTTTATGTCGATTACTTTAATTATCTCATTTAGAAGAACACACTCTCCACTAAGATCCTTCCAAAAGTTAAAAAAGAATGGGTAAAGAGACATGTCTGGCACAAAAAAATTCATACATGGCTCAGCAAGCTGTGGCGTTGGACAGCTTGGCTGTACTCTGCAATGGTTGGCATAGCCTCAGATCTGTTTATATTATTAGTTTTTAACAATGCTGTGTTGCAAAGGCATCCCAGCAGCAACAAAACCAACAGAAGCCTGGTTTGGGCCAGAAAATAAGAACAGCAAAGAAAAAAAAAAATGTGTGTGTGTATATAAAAAACAGTCTGTCTCTGCTGCACTCACCCAGCACACTGGACAATCCTGCAGCCTGGCAGGCACTGTGAAGGAGCAACATAATTAAACAAGGAAACAGAGGGATAGTTTGGGCTATATTTTGCATGATCACACTCCCAATCACAATCTTTCATCTGGTGCAAGGGGTTGTCCAATCTAGCCTTTAAATTACATACTACAAAAATTCATAGCCAGGAAATGTTTGCATTGTGCAGTGCTAAGTCAGGAACCAGCTCTGGTACAGGATCAGGCACCTCAGCTCCATCTCACTCTGGAGCGAGCCCAGAAATTCAACACAATACTCTCGCTTTTCACATATTCATAACCGTGAGGTTTGGGATAATGCAAACCAAAAGGAAAGAGAAGAATAGAGACAACGAAGTGGAAAATATGCCCTTGCCTTGATCTTGAAGAGGCTGCTTCTGTGCAGGTTTTCCTTGGACCCTGGGATGTGGCAGCGAGAGAAGAGTTGAAGCAGTAGAGCCCACCCAGCGCCCGCCATGGGAACGTGTGGGTGAGGCCAGTGGGAGCCCCGTTCCTGGCGCTGCCCAAGGCAGGGACATGGAGTTAATTGTGTCAGTGCTATTGCACAACACTGTTGCCTTGACACTGTGTCATATAAAGATTTTGAACTGCCTCTTTATTAGTCATCCTCAATTCATTTTAATTGTGCCTGATAAACAGGACCATTTCACCTTTGTGTTCTACAGTATGCACTTATCTTGCACATTTATATCACCCAAGAGACTTTCAATCTCTTACTGTAAGGGTGGTAGATGCAGAGGGATGTGTAAGCATTGCTGTCACAGCCTGCTGTTGCTCTTACACGTTTGCTAGCTACATTTTCAGACTTCTGCTCTCGCAGTGTGGAGAACTCCACAGGTCCTTGATCCTAGCACTGAAAATATTCAGGCAGAGGCTTAACTTAGTGCATGGGAACCAGTAAGAAGGGATAGGCTGATTGAAAAACTCAATTTTTTTCAGGATCAAGTGCTGTAGGTGTGTGCTTAACACTACAGGACTCACTTTGATCTTCTCCGAGCACAGAATTTTCTGTGGATTAAGTTCTTGCCTATGAATTACAGTATTGGTTATTTAACTATATCAAAGTTGGGAGATGAATAAATAATTACTGTATTTAATGTAAAGAATGGAGTCAAAGTTTCTGGAATATTTTAGTCATATTTCTGTGGTATTATGACTTTTTCCTCATCCCAAACAACCCCCTACTTGTGATGGGGAGAAGGAAGTTCATTTTGGCCTGGCACAACTCTCTCACCTCTAAGAGTATGACAGTCAGGCTTTGTAGCATCTTCTCCAGCACCCTGGAGCACTGCTGACATTGCTGCTGCACTGCAGGGACTCTTTGCTTAGTGCTCACCCCTCTGCTTCAAACAACACCCTACAGTCATTACAGCCCTTCTCCCTCTGGAGATGCATCTGTTCTCTGGGCTTGTATAGTTTCACCTTCATTTTCTCTCTTTATAAAGGCTCAAAATTAAAATTTAAGTTTGCACTACAATCATGTGAGTAGATAGGTAAAATCCCATTCTCATTTAGTTCAGAAAAAGGAACGGAAACTCCATTAAAGGCAGAGAAAGAAACGACATTTACTCCAGTGTGAACAGGATTTCCCCCTTAGCATAAAATCTTACATCCTTGTGGGATGGAAGTAGCTACTTGCTGTCCGACCCAGCATCTTTGAGCTCCACTTTGACTCTTTATGCAACTGCTTAAAAGGATTAGGAAAATAAATGAGTTAATCACCATTTAGGATAAAAATCCACCTAAGCTTTTGAGAACTAACTGGGATATTTTCATTTCCATCATCCAGCACTTTATTTTGCAGAAAATGGTTTAAGGTAGTTCTTGTAGAGGCAAGATTAGTATTCAAATTTTACATATAACTAAGGCCCTGTATTTCCTTGTAGTGGAGCAATAACATGGCCAGATAAATGAATTTGTTTGAAAAGCTGAGAGGTGCCCAGGTCAGAGATCTGGCCAGGAAAAGGAGTAAAAGAATAATTTCAAAGCCGTCTATCATACTTTCAACAATAATTATTTTTCTAAAAGAAGTGTATTTTCTCTTAGCTGCAATAAAATATTATCTGATAAGTATTTTTGTGATCTCTTATTCTTCCTAAAAATCAAAGAAGTGGGGGAAAAAAACCTTGTACAAACAAGGAAAAGGATACTTTCTTCTGCCTGTACCCTTCCATGAGAGCACACATTGACTCTAAAGATCTTTGACTGCATTTTAGCTTGATACCATAGGATAATATACCTATGAGTTAATTTTCTTTGATGCTGGATTCATGTATTCTGGAAATTCAGGCTGCTGCACTTAAATATGGGTTAAGTGAGGCATAGGTAATAATCACCTCTGCTTAGTATAATCAGCAACTGAGAGGCCTTACAGACAGAGACATAAAATAGAAACTTAATAATTATTACGTTAAAGGACCAAATCCCCCTGAATTCAGCAGTCAGAGGACAAATGGGCAAAGGGAGCACCAAGCAATGGCAATGGTTGTAGTATCACTCATGGATGAAGCACGGGAGGAACAGGAAATTCGTATGAGGTAACATTTTATATCTTCTCTCTGGTACTTGCCTGTTCTTAGTTACTTGATACCATACATAACAGCTGGGAATTCTGCATGTCAACTATTCCTTGTGTTGAAAAGTTCCCACTTCTCCTCTCTGACCTTTACCCAGAGCAAATGCCGTACTAACATTGTCATCTGATGGAGTTTTCAACATCATGGATGAGAGCAGCAACATCTGATTCCAGGCCAAGAGGCAAGGTGCTGCTGGCCAAACGTGCCAGATAGAAAGCTGTCCTTGTCACCTGCTCTTCCTACTATAACCCAGGGTCTGACCAGACCCCTGAGTGGCACACGTGGGTGACAAAGAACATGCATTTGGGATGGGCCCAGTGGGCTGTGCTGGGACACGGGGCAGTTGGAGCTGCCTCCATCCACATTTTTCAGTCTGTTGCCCAGCTACTGACATTCACCTCCTTTGCTCTTCCCCAGGCTGGTCTGCAGCCAGAGGGCTCCCAACCACATCCTAATCTCCTTTGGAAACTGGGTAACTGGGACGGAGTGGTGGCATTAGGATGGCTGTGACCTGCAGGCACAAAGTACTGTGGTTGCCGTGGCCCTGCTCACACCCTGTGCAGCCTTGCTGATAGAGAGACTCCCCTCTGCAAGACAGGGTGCTGAGAGAAGCTATTGCCTGTTTTGAGTTTGTAGGGAAAGTAAAATTTTCCCCTCCAAGGCAAAGTGACCAGTACAGTCTTCGCAGCTCTGCAGATTATACAAGACAACATTAAAATCAAGACTGTTGAAGACCGTGGAAGGACCCAGTAGAAAGCAGACAGGGCGTTTGCCTTTAAAAGAACACAGGGTTCTTCTACCACACCCTGATTGGCAAAGACTGAAAAAACCCAACACATCTGTGTATCTGACACCATGCAAACTCACTCACCACAAAGAGCTGTATGTACTTAACCACTAAGGGAAGACCAAACATCATTTAAAATTCAGTCAGATTATAAAAGTCAAGCGGTGGTTTCTTAAGCACAAGCTGTGCTGGTAGTTCTTTAGAATTGAGCAGCCTGATTGTCTCGAGGGACCGTGGACAACACTACCCAGACACTGAAAAGGACAGGAGCATGGAGCACAGGTCCCTGGGTACAGCCCTCCAAACACTTCCGTTAATGGTCTTTTAGGATACGCAGAAAAGAAAACAATGTGTGTCCTTGATCCCAAGTGCATCGAAGTCAACAACATTCCCAGGTAGCTTGCACTGTTTTCTTTCTGCCTCCTTTAAAAACGCAGAAACCTTCTAAATAAATTCATGAATGCATAAAACCAGTGGCCTGATATTCAACAGAGATTTTACTCTGAAAGCATCACATGTTGGTGATGCTGTGCTGCTGTGCTCATACCTAACCAAAAGCAAATTAAAACACAAGTCTGCAAGACTTTATCACTTTGTTTTACTACCAAACGATACCCAAATGTGTAAAAAATATACAGAACTGTGTGGGATGTTACTGCACTCTCTACTCACAGAAATGTGCATGGTTTATCTGGGCACAGAGGAGGAGCCGAACACAGTCAATGAATTGACTATGATGCTAGAAACACGTATTAGGTGACAGATTCTGTCTGCAAGCGTGTTGCACATAGTCAATCCTAATAACCAGAAACAAACCCCTAACTGGCCTGGTGAAATCAGTTTCTCTTATGCATCTATAAGTGACTGAAATTTTGTGTTTCTATGGAAAATGAACATGCAAGACAGTTGGATTTTCCTCATTTAAACAGGAATATCACACCAATTTTGGTCAGGGCTCATGAATGAGGGGTTGAGACAGGGGAGAGGAGCTGTCTAATGAACATGCTTGTCATGAAATTCAAGACATATTTTGCAGAAGGAAGACCTGTGGGGATTGGATTTTTTTTTTGTTTGGACATCTTGTCTCTTTTCTTGGCTCCTGTATGTTGGTGACCATGTGGGCAGTTAAGTACTGCCACCCTTCTCATTCTGACACCAAAACCCTCCATCGTACCCCTGACTTTTAGCAACAGATGCTGCCAGTCCTCCACATCAAGGAGCCCTTTCTGCCTTCTTACTCTATGGCAGCATCCATATCCTGTGGTGAGCCAAGCAACCCCTTCCCAGCACATTTGTGAGCAGCCAGATGGGCCTTAGAAGTTTTGGGGTTTTTGGTTTGGTTGTGGGTTTTGGGTCTCTCACCACCCACAAAATGGTTCCTAGTTGTTTTGCACTAACGAACTTCTATCAAGTTGTGGAGTTTCTCATGGATGCCTTACACCTTTGTACCCAATTTTGTATTCAGCAGAGTATACAAACAACATAGTTCCACAGAGCAGACACAGGGCTTCATAGAGCACTGCAAACCACTGTTTAGGAAAATGCTGGCTTACAACAAATTCCTTTTAATTAAAACAAAAGACTGTCCTACTTTGGAGCATCATTGCTCTTATCCTTTCCTATTCCCCCCCATTTTCATCTTCCATTTAACAGATCTGTCCATTTAATAGATTTGCCTGCCCTCAACACTGGTGGTGGTGCTGGTTTGGAGAATACCAAATCATTTCAACTGGGGAAAAGGCAAGAGAGAGAGCCTCCAAAAATAATAATACAAAAAAGTGCATTGTTTCCTGCAGAGCTTCAGTCCTTTCACTTGCAGAACTTTGATTGACCTGCATTAGACAGAGCTCACACAAAGCACTACAAAACCAGCACTCACTGTGGGTTTGCTGCCCTGTCATCATGTCCTTCAGTTAATTCAGACACCATGCAGTAGTACGCACACGGCGCAGGTAGTGTCACTAGCATAGCAACCAGTGGGTGAATCATAATGAAACTATGAAGAGGAAATATGTCACAAACCAAAGGAAAAGCTTGCTTTTCAGTGGAGTGTTTCATCTACAGGAGAGTGCTCAAGTTAAGGATGCTGATGAGAGAATTAACTTGTGCCCTGGTCACTTAATGCTGCTTTTTATGCCGTTATTTACTGTTTCTGTTGCTATGGGAAATATGAATACTTGCCATGACAACTGCAGCGGAGTGTGGCACACAATACACTTCACACAGAGCATCTTCTTCAGGAACCGCTCCCATTCATATAGTCTACAAAATTCTGTGTCCTTGAGAGCAATTCAGTGTGGGGTTTTCAGGCACAGTGATTAATTCTTCTGCATTTCGTAGTGGAATATTGCCTGGTGTCTAATATTATTTATTACTTGGTTCTTACGTAGCCCTTTCAGTATTACATCTGAAAGTACTTTGCAAAGGTAATTTAATTCTTACAAAAAATACACTGCCTATTTTATAGATGAGCAATTCAGGCAAAAAACCTCACATAAGGCCCCTCAGCACAACAGCATCAGCACATTCAACATTTTCACCTCTGTCACTTGGGCCAGGTTTTTTGTGTGTCAGGAGCACATCTGTCATTGCAACAGGGTGCGAAGAGCCCACCAACACTGCAGCCAAAATCTGCACAATTGGGACAGAGCTGCTACTGGGGAAAACTTCAATTGCCTCAGTGTATCCATACATCTGATTGAACCAGAGCAGCACACCACAGTGCTCTCACTTGAACCCTGGCTTGTCATGGACCCAGGTGACTGCTGGCTGCTGTAGGCAGGCTGGGGGACGGAGGGCACTCTCCCATACCCTGTAATGTTTTGTTCCAGGAGATGCTTCTGGAAACACAGTGAAATAAAACATGTGCTGTGCTTGTTTTGTTCACCCTGGTCAACCTGCAGCTCCAAATCCCCTGCAAGACAGCACTTTGCTTTGGGCTTCCACACGCCGAATCTCCCTCTGCTCCCTGGGGCAGGGACCCGCTGCTCCCTGATAGGCACTGCGAGCACAGCACCAACCGACGCCGCAAAGTTAGACTGGGTTACGCTCTTTGAAGATCTGCCCTGCTCTGTCTCCTGGGCATTAGTGGAGCATGGAGTTTTCTTAGTTATTATTTCCTTAAAATGATTTCTGGAGGGGAAAAAAATTCCCAAAACAATAAATTGTCATTGAGAGTTATAAGTAACCTGGAACATGAAGAATGTACTCAGAGTAAATATGTGGCTGGAAAAACCATTACCAACCCAGACAATAATCATTCTGGCTGTGTACCTCTTAACCTTGCCAGACATGTTCAAAAGTGCATAATAACTGACATCTCTCCTTTATCACAAGATTTAGCCTGGAGGGAAACTCTCTCTTTTAGTTACCGACGTTAACCACGTCTCTTTTGGCATCGAGTCTATTTCCTTACTTTAAAAAACAGCATTGACAACTTTTTTCCACTGTTTAATTTGTGCAGTCACAGCAATTAAATATGAATCTTCAAATATTGCTTGACATATTGCAGATTTATCATCAGTGAAACAGTCTTTTACACATTTCCATAATTGCTACTGTTCAGAACAAAATGGTTATGCACTGAAAGACTGACAATTTTGTCCTTTTGGTTAAGTTCTCATTTGTTTGCTCTCTTGGCAGTGCTATACAGCTCTTATATTTCATAATTAAATTATTTTCCATTCACATATGGAGGCCATAGTTTATTTTCCAAATTTTTCTTTTTTTCTCGTTTTTTTTTTTTTACATTTTACGTTGTTCCTGAAGATGTGGAATCCAATACACACTGCAAGGAACCAACCCTTTTACAGCATTTTATGAAATGCTGTTCATGTGCTGCCCCAGCTGAGTAACAGATAAATGTAAATCACATAGGTATTTCATTTGAATATAGTGGCCTTGATGGGCAAGAAAGAGTTTTGCCTGATTGGTGGCTTTAACTCTTCATGCTTCTGTGGGTGGTAGATTTTGCAAAGAATTAACAGTGATTTCAGGCCTTAGTTCAAGCTGAAGCATTAGGTTTTATTTATCTCTGTGCTGAGTACTTTTATATCGTGACTGCCCACCATCTCGTGTCTTTTCTTAGAAAGGACAAAGACTTCTATTCCCTGGACAGGTTGGTTAAAGGGGAAAGATGAAAGGAGAAAGGGGAAAAGGAGATCAATTAAAGGGGAAAGATGAAAGAAGGAGTCATTTTGGGGACTTGTTAACCCTGACAGGAGCAGCCTGTTTGATTTCCATGCCTCAGAAAGTGCTGGGGCGAAGTCCTCTCCATCCCAACTCTCCAAGCAGGCACTTGACTAGATGTTACCTGTCCGTCACTCATCCTGTTACACAAGCTGTCATAACAGTCTCTGCTTAACTGTTCATACATTTGTATATGCTCAGAAACTCTTCTGGCTGTCTTCCCCTCAGTAAATAAATACATAGGTTTTTGTGAACAAAGCCTTATCAGGTTGAACAAGCCTCTTCGGAACGTTTGAGGTAGGAGAACTAGCAGAAAAAAACTGCAGACAGATTGAAATACTTAAAGTGATAAGATGTTCCAATTAATTTTTTTCACTAAAAGTCAGGACTTTATTCTAGTGGCCAGGTTACCTCCAGTCCCTATTAGAGATGAGAAAGGAGTAGGCTGTTCCTGTTGCACATGGCTTGTATAAATCCTCAGCAAGCGTAACTGTCCATGTCTTACCACCTCACTATTTCTGGGTGCTCTCAGCTGAGGCTAAGCATGGGTGATGCAGGCACTCCTCAGCACATCTGGTGGACAGTACTGAGAGCCCAGGTGTCTCCAAGGAGAGTGGTGGGACCAAAGAAGAAGAGGGGTTAAAAACATGACCACTGCATTATGAGAGAGCAAGGATTTTTACCCAGCCATGATTAAGCACAAGCTTTCAGCTGCCTGCCTGTGTATTCCCAGGACCTGCTGCTGGTGTCTGGGCTGGACTGAGATACCTCCTGATTCAAGCAGACCTGAAACTCCTACCCTCCTGCTGGGATGACACTACTCATGGCCTCGTATGGCTCCTGCCTGTCTCATCACAGTCCCTGAGGGGACTTAATTTCACAGAAGTCAGATGAGTCCTCTTCTTTGAAAAGCGGTTTTCCTCACAGATTAGTGACTGTGAGACTACAGCCTTTGGTTTTTTTTTTAATCTTCACAATTTGGTGCACAAGGTTAAAGCCACAGCTGTGGTGGGCATGGTCAATCCTCAACTTTTCAACAGGTTTCCACTAAAAGAAGGACCTACAGTATGAGAGGCTGAACTGATCGACTTAGTAATTTCCTGCTTGTCATAGTCAAAACTCACTGTCCACATGGTCATCAGGTACTTTTGCTAGCACTGACAAAAATGAACTCGGGTCAAAGAGCAATGATGGTGTCTGAGCAAGATATCATCCTCCTTGCTTCGTGAGGGCACTGGGGATCTTCCAGTGCATGGCCAACACTCAGCTGTGTGTTTCTATTCCAGGCCTCGGCTGCTGGAGCTGGCTGGAGCAGTTGATCGGCTTAGCTACTCTCTTGCTGGGATCAGGGCTTGAATGAGGGCAATCTGGCTGTGACCCAACCCAGATCAGTCAAAGGCTGTGTAAACAGGCTGGGAAAGAGAGGAAGCTGAGAGAACTTCTGTTTTCTATGAGGACAGTTTGCTTTTTATTGTTCAGACTTTTGGACCTGTTTCTGCCCCATCAATAATAAGAAGAAACAAGGATGGTCTATCTTTTTTTTCTTTTGCTATTCTAGATAAGAAAGCGGAGCCCACTCTTTTGAACGTGAGTCTTTCCTATACCAAGTCATCTTGAAAGTGAACTTCAAAAGTCCAGGCCATCCTCATAACTACGTCTGCACCAGGAGTGATGCAAGCTTTCCTTTGACCACATTGAAGCAGTGCTTTAAATGCACAGCTTCCCCTGTGCCCAAAGGCTGCAGCACTGAGAGATTGCACAGCAAATGTAAAGAAGAGGCAAAAGCATTTGCATCCTGTATACTGTGTGCTGGAATTGTGGATATCCACAGGACAGACTTCATCCTGAAGCTGACTGACAGAGCCAAGGCATCTGAGATAGCACTTATTTGTCATCTTTGGAAGAATTTTCTCCTTTATGTAGACTTTCCACAGCTCTCATCTACAAAGAGACTTACTGGCTCTGTATTGTGACCTTTCCTCGTTCAGAGGACTGTAAGCAAACGAACATTTTGATTGATCTAACAGGCAAGAGCTCAGATGCAACACTAGAAACAAGCACTATTTTTGATACAGGGAAACTGTTAGAGTAGGGTTCACTGCCTCCTCGTGATGGCTGATTTGAGCATGGCCTTTTGGAATAATGTGCACTGTTGACCTGTAAAGGTGAGACATTAAACTTTGCATAAGTCTGACACTTGTAGAAATAAAGCTTAACAACCAGGTGGTATTACAAAACTGGTATTGCTTATGCTTCCCAGAGAGAGTGGAAAGGCAGCCCTTCCTTCACAGTGTGGCAGAGAGAGATCTTACGTTTTCAAAGTTTCTCAGAATGGTAGGAAGGGTCCTGTGCTCCTGTGTCCTCATAAAAAACATAATGGGTAATATTTTAAAGGGAACTAAGCCTTTGTGAATATCAATTCTCTTCTCTAATGAGTGCAGGGGTGATAACTGTGTGTGGTGAAGCAGCACTCTCTGAGGCTACCTTGCATATTGGAGCACCAGATTTAAATTTTTTGGGGCTGCAGGGCCTGAGCTGTATTATAAGAATAGTTTGGAAGATATAACTGAGATTTCTGCATTTTGTGTGCAAATTAGAAATGGGAGAAATTACAGACATATCCTTCAACTGAACAAAAAGACAACAGAAATCTTCAGGCAGAATTCTCTTCTCAGATCTACCCACGCTGCACGCAGTGATTGCAAAGGCAGGCGTCTTCTGTGCTGCTTGCAGAAGAGTATTCAGCATGAAAACAGATGCCCAAAGCACAAATCTTAGAAGATTATATTTAGCCTAGAAGTGTTTTAGACTGAGAATTGATTGTGCAAAATACAGTTTTCTTTCCAGAACTATTTTAGTAAATAAGGAGGAAAATGTTATCCCACTTACTATTACAGATAATCTGGTTGAAGTGGGGAAGAAGGAGTAGCTTTGATTGTGCATTGGTAAGAAGTACCATGACATTTTAGTGTACACAGGCTCTTAGATCTTCATTTTGTATTTGATGGTCAATAAATGGAGCAGAACTTTCAGTTTCCAGTCTTTTTGGGAAAAAGGAACAGGTAAAGCCCAGGAGTTTGTAACTTATTCAGTCAGTTTATCAGGTGAAAATCAGCCAATTTGCGGTGAGATGTGAAACATACAACTTCAGATGGCTGATTGTTTCGTTTGAGGGACCTATGCAAGTGTGTGAAACTCTGCATGCAATGGAGAGTGTTCTGGAGACTTTAAAAGACCCATCCTAAGGAGAGTGGGGAGAGACCCCTGAGGTTTATGCCTGCAGATACACTGGGTGCAGCTTGTTGCCTTCAGTGCTGCTGGGACACTGATGCATGCCCATCAATATCCCACGTTTTTTCCTGTGTACCACACTACTATTACCTGTTGTTACCACCATGCAAATGGGAGCTTTGTTCTCACACATCTAGATGTTGCTACAGCACCACGAGTTTGCCAAGGATGTAGTTCATTGCTAAGGCAGGAATAAATTTCAGGTTTTGTCAAAACTAATACATATCCTTCAATTTGGGACACAATCAGCCTAGACTGAGAAGTCTAACGTAGGCAGTCTTGAGCAGCCTGTCATCCTTCTCTAAAAGGATGAGTTGAGACCTACATGCATCTGGTGAACAGTTACAAACTACAGAGGATACTAGAGCACAGTACATGTCATCTATTCAGAACAGAGTGTGTATTTTTTGGTTATTGAATCCACTCCATTCCAGAACAAAATGAATAGAACCAATCCTGAAACTGGTACATAGAAAATAGCTCCACAATGTAACTACAACACTGAACACAGCACTTTCATTGCAAAAGTATTCAGAATTCAACACACTGTTAAAATTTATATTGCAAGAGCTATTACAGGGAAGCCCTTAATAACACTGATAGAATTACTGTTTCTAAGAGTCACCTTTGTCCTCAATAAAATTATTATTTTGGAGTTCATTGGAAATAAGAACTTTTGTCCCTAGCCTAGCATTGTTAGAAATTACATGATCTCTTCTCCCATAGATGCAGGACAGAGAAAAACTTTTAGGGTGAATAGTGACAAAATCTAGCAGGCCTATGACACTTATCAAGGATGTTGTTGTCATTATTGGTATTACCATCATCCTCACCATCATCATTAATATTATTGAATTGTTATTATTGCTATCATATGCCAGTTGCAGATGAGTAAATAACAGGTTAAGTTTAGTTGAAAAGAAAATAGCTTCACTACATTTAGGTTTCAATTATTAGCACACTTACTAAATTGAGCTAAATGACTGCTTTTTGTTCAAACAGTTCAGACTTTGCAGTCAATGCATAGTTACTTTCATTTATTTTATTAGTTGCTTTTCAGGTGGAAATGCAGTATCTTAAATGTTATTCAATCTGAAGTTCAACCCAGTATCCTCAATTCATACCTGTAGCCCTTTGATTTAAGTGCAATCTTAAATCTCTACTTCACAGAAGCACAAAGCTGAAAAGATAATGGCAGTGCTGTTGCCCTATGCGCTTCAAGCTCTTTCCATTTTATACAACCCACAGCACAAGTAGACTTTTCTTCTATTGATAATAACTCCAGATGTGGCACAGCCATACCTATGACTAAGACACTAAACAACAACATTCACAAAATGTGTCTGTTGGGAGGGAAATCAAGCACACAGCAATAGCCCACATCACCTCTGGATTTCAGTGTCTAAGGAACACAGTTATCCATTTGCAATGAAGGCTCAAAAATAAAGGAAGATGCAGCCTCCACTACCATAGCTATTACAGCAAACAAGGGAAAGCTGCCTTAGCATTCCAAACTTGGAAGAGCGTAGCCTCTGAATAAGGAAAGTTGAGCTGCTGGAATAGTTTGGATTTTGATCTGTACTTGTTTGGGTCAGCCTTGTAGCAAGTATGAGAATGCTTTACTTTGCTCTTCGCTATCCTCACATGCTTCTACATCCATTTGGTAATGCTTCTGGTTTTCTCATCAAATGCATTTTCATCATCAACAAAGTAAAGTTTTAGATAAAGACACAGGAAAAAAAATGATACTGGTTCCCCATAGCAATAATGTGTGTATGACCCTACATGGGGTCTTGGCTTCCTTCCCTGGTCCATAACAGCTCAAATACAAAATGGAGGAGGCAGTGCCATAGCAAATCAGAACTGTAGGCACTGGCAGAGAAGCAGCATCACTGGACATTTAAAATCTCTGCTGGATCATGGGAACATCTTTACCTCTGGTAACAGAGGAATAGGGTGAGGTTTGGCCTAATAAAATGGGCTGGTTTGTTTGGATGGGCTGTTGCTCTAAGTATACTATTATGCCCAAATGAGCTGAGAACTGTATTTTCATCACTCATGTTGCTCAAAATCTGCTCCCTTCAGTCACTGCACACTGTCCTGGAGGATACTCCATCAGAGGCAGCTCAGTAACTTCTGCTGCTTAATGTACCTTCACCAAAACCAGGAGCCCACCTGGTCCACAAGACTGGATCACTTTCATTCCAACACGATGGAAGCTACATTGTCTTTCCCTTTGCCAGGTGCCTGGGGGTCTCCATGCCCACAAGCCTGATGAGTCAAGCCTGCTCCCCAGCTCCACTGGCGAAAATGATTACGCTGAGCGGGGCAATACTGCCTCCCTGAGCTGCCCTGCTCAGGCACTGACTCTGCCCCAGGCAGGTGTCCCTGGCCAGGGGTGGCACTTCCCCTGCTTCATCCCCTGAACTGTTTCCCAAACCCTGCATGCTGTGGCTGACACCTAAAGCTGTCACAGCCTGTGGCACAGCATCTGCTGCACACAGAGTGGCAGGGAAGCAATTGCTTTGTTTCATGTGAGAAATGCACCTGATTTTGCAGGCGTTTAAGGCACAGTGCTCAGAAGCCACACAGTGTGCTTTCTATTGCTTCCTCTGGCCTGCCCACTGCTCAAGGCTGTAGCCAGAGGAGAATTTTCATCCAGCGGCTGGGTGTGAACGTAGTGGGTTTTGCACTGCTTCTTCATCTGTGCCAAAACACAGCTGATTAATTTGTGTTTGGACAGATCCATATCTGCAGCAAAGACACCACAGTGAAACATCAGGGTGGGGGACTGGACAAATCACCATGTGAGCCATGAGACATAAGCAAGTGACTCCCAACTTTGCATATTACAATATATAACTTGCTGAGAGGTAGAACTTCCCTTCCAGGACCTCTTTATCTCTAGCAGGAACTCCTCCTCCATGAGGATCCTGCAAACATTGACTTCCCTGAGTAGGAAAGTGGCTGCCAGGAAGACAATGATGATGTGTGTGATTAAAGCTTACCATACAGTGAACGACACAAGTAACCACAGGAGGTTCATAAACGCTTCTGTAGTAGTAAAGAACACAAGTCAGAGGACCTGTTTCCTTGCAGTATCACTGCAAAGAGCTTTCTGCCTATCAGATGGTTCTGTAAAGACAATTTTGCACTGGGAATGGCCACTGGCAGGATGACAGCCTACACTTCTCACCCTGGTATTCTTGGCACCTTTAGATGGCCAGAATTTAATTAAAGTTAGTATTAGATTGATTCATGGCTCTAATTAGGAAGTAAGAAGGACAGGCAAAATAAAGACAACTTCTAAGCCCATGAGATTTCCTCTCATTTTTGCTGTACAAAATTTCTTTCAAAGTCTCCAAATACCTCTGAATTCTGTGGGTTAGAATCTGCAGGTAGAATGGCTCCATAAATGCACTGGGAAATAATACTTAGTAATGGACAAACCTGAACCAATGAGTCCTGTCAGCTCCTTTGAGAGGTGAATTAGCCAGCAGAGCCAGAAGTTGTGCAATCCCTGGGACACCAGTGGAACATGCTCTGCTGTGCCAGCGCCCAAGCCCAGCATGAAGGGAGGTGGCCATTTTGTGCCAGAAGTGTCCATTCTGAATCAAATTTAAAAGCTCCCTCTCAGCATTTCAGGGGTACACTTAGGTAATGACGGTGCATGGTAGGCTTTGCACGTCTCGGGGGCAGGTGGGACAAGCCTGGGAACTGCACTGCAAGTGGTCTTGCACCATGAGTGGTGCAAGCCAAACCCAAATGACATCACCCTCCCCCGTTCATCACCTGTAAGTGATAATACCACAAACAGACAACACAGGCACAGTCCTAAATCATTACTGTTCTCTTTCCTGCCCTTCCTCTGACTGTGCAGCCTGATGTCTGATGGCTTCTGTTTATCAACATTAAAGCACAGTTGAAGATGGATGAGACTGGCCTATACACAGAAAAAATTGAGCTGGTTCTACCAAGCAGCAGAGGTTATGGTCTGAATGACTCATTTAACTATACCACAGTACAACTCTACCATGACATGGATTTCAAACCAAAAGTGAGTAATATTTTGAAGGGCCTTCTTGATATGGGAACCTGGGTTGCTCTCAGTCTCTGTAAAACACAAGGGCTACATTCATCAGAGGACAGGGATGTACATGCTTCTGAGGAAAGAAAATAGATGGTTTTTGGAAATGTCACACATTAATCTTGCTTTTCCAAGAATATTGAGGTATAGCCAGAGAAACTACTAGCTATGAGGAAAATTATGCCTGTGTTAAATAACTGTTTAGCCAATAGGATCTCTATAAACAGTTATTCAGATATTCCCCGTTCACACCTATCACCAACTAATTGCAACATGACTATAAGATCACCAGGACCATATTGATGTGTGAGGAAGTGATTATGAACACAGAGCTTCCTAAGAAGCAAGGGCTGTCCCACTTTTCACAATGATGCTGGAGAACAGAAATCTCTGTGGAGCTCTAATGGGCTACAGGGGTGAGCTGACAATAAGCACTCTTTAATTAAGCTCTTTGAGGAAGTCAGGTTCCCACTGGGCTTGTTGTGAGAGCAGCAAAGCTCTTGATTTATAGCAATTCAATGCCCGAGCTTCCTAATACTGATGTAGGACATCAAATCACTAAGACCTCTTTGGTATAATTAAAGGCAGGATGCTCTCTTGGTTTATCCCAGCTCTGAGCGGGAATGCAGTTGGGTAGATTCTTGGGGTTTGTTTCTGTAGTTATATGGTTTATGCTATATAACAGATTGCATTGGTGATAGTAAAAGCTGAGTTAATTGGAAGGGGGAGGAAGTAGTGTTGGGGAGACTATCCATGGTCTTCCAAGTTCTGATCAGGCCACAAACTTGCTGCAAAGTTTTGAGAAGCCTAAAGTTTCTCTTTTCCTCTCTTAAATGAAGTGTAAAAATATTTAAGTGCATCGACATGCAAGGGTTGATTAGTTATGGCTTGATTTTCAGAAATGCTAACCAAATTTCAACTCATTCCTAGTGCTCTTTATCTTTGAAAAATCAGGCCAAAGAGTGTTACATTTCCTCGCAGCATGTATAAAGGCTGATATTGTTCCTATAACCTAAATCTATCTTGGCTATCTCGTCAGGGCTCTGGGCCTTAATGCAGCACATATGATGTCTGGATTAACTCCTGCCTGAACCAGTGCTCAAGCACACAGAGTGTTAGACCAGAGATACGCTGCCGATTGGCATGGCACGTGGCCGCTGGCCACTCTGCCTGTACCTGGAGGTACATGAGGTGGTGCTGCCAGTGTCTGTGGCTGGGAGCACCTTTGAGCCAGCCACTGGCATTTCAGAAAGTCAGTCTGTCTGGGCTTGGAACTGCTTTGCACGTGAGGACCTGTTCTGATCCTTAATGAAGAACAACGATCTGTGTAAATGGAACTGATTTGGGAAATCTCCTAACTTCAACTTCTAGCCACTGACTCTCATTATGCCTTTATCTGCTAAACTGTAGAACTCCCTACTAATAGGCATTCTTTCTTGGGAATATTAGCTCCTTCTAGGCTACAGTCAAGTTGGCCATAAACATTTTCACTGTTAAGCCAACCTGGTGAAATTGTTGGAGTCCTTCACCACCATACACATTTTCCAGGCCCTCTGTCACGCTTTGTACTCTGCAGCTTTTTATCATCCTTCATGAATAAAAGGAAGGCTTGCAATAGCAGTACCTTGAGCACCAAATAACAGAAGTAATGAAACTTAATATCCCTGAGTGAATTGTTGCTATTTAACTGTGACTCTTGAAGTCTTGTTCAGAGTCATTGCTTTCAATTCTGTGAGCCTGCCTTCCCATCTTTGTCCTTTGAAGCATGACTGTGTATCAGCCCATACTGAAATGACAGATATGTTCTTGTCACAGCTTGCTATTTGTTTTGTATTACCTTACAGGGCTAAATAAAAACAAGAAGAAAATAACTGCACAATTTGAATCACCTTTACTCTTACTTTTTCATTAGAAAAGCTATGCCACTATTTGAAAACAAATACCATAAGGAATGTACGTTTTCTGCTTTTCTACAAAAATACCCCAGGAAAGAAAATGTCAATGACAAAAATATCTAGAAACCATTACAACCCTAGAGGTAACGGCTGTGCTGTGGCCAGCAGGACTTTTTTTGTGGGTGAAATTAAGTCCTCTGTGGAGGCCAATCTCAGGCCTTTGTCCCCCAAATTCTTCAAAACTAGGTTGCCCACAGCAGGTAGGTTGCTCTTTTACTCAGAATTAAATATCAGTCTGTGTGCACATGAGATGAATAGGATTTGGTTCAGTGACAGAGTCTGAAGGAAAGAAATTTTCAGGCTGTGTGATGTGTAAAAACACCCAACCCATCAAGAATGCAGGCATAAAAAAAATATTAGAGAAACCAAAAGTATAAAGGAGGAATAAAGACATCCTTCAGGATAAGGCAATGGAACACGTGTGGGTGGAAAAGCACACAGGAGAGATATGGAAAGTATTCAAAGAGAAATTACTGTATGCCCAACGGTTATGTGTGCATTGAGCTATATATATATCAAGGCAGGAGACAAGGGTAAAATTTATACAAGGAAGTGGAAAAAGTCATCTGATATAAGGAAAAGCTTTCTAAAAGCATAGGAATATTAAAAAATGGAGGTGGAAAATGGAAAAAGACCAGTTAATGAAGTGGAGAACAGGTCCAAAGTCACATTTGCTTCTTCCACGTATGGGTTTCTAAGTGTGCCTGTTATTTAAAATCTTACTATTGGTAATCCTGGTGTCAGCTGTGAAAGAGCATATTTTACAAGCAGCCTGTACCACAAAGGCTTAGTATGGCACTTTGGAGCCACCTTGGCTAAACCTCCTGGTTATCCTGTATTTCTCACTGGATCCACTCGCTCACTGCCTCCTGCATCATCTTATGCTCAACACTCCTGCAGGCCCTGACTTCTTTTCTGTTCTGTTTTCAACACCAACAGAGCCCAGTGCCTCCATGTGCCCTGAGACCAAGCAGAGCTACAAATTACACTGCCAGTGCCAAGGCTGGCTTATTTGTATTTCCCTAACTGAGGTACCTTCATTTCTGTTTGCCCAGCAGCATACCTGTCTATTGATGCTTAGAAGCAGGACTTTCACGTCCCCAGGTGATGCACGTGAGTATATATAAGATGTTGCAATTCCTGTAACTACCACTACACGTTGAGAACCACCTACAAGACCTATGCCCAGAGGTGTGAACAAATTCCAGCAAGGGTGATTATGCATTACCTTAAGGAATTCAGGTTCCCCGAGGCAGGATTCATCTCACCTGACTTCAGTGGTTACTCAGTGGTTACTCCCAGCTAATCGTGTAGCCTCGTTTCTAGAACCAGTGGAGTGAGAAAGGCTCTTTCAAAGGCTCCAGCTCTTCAATGAAGATTGCATGGAAGGGTCTGCCTCTTGCCATGGACAAGCAGCTTGTTGGGCAAGGCATGAGTGTCTGCCAAGTATCCTCAGCTGCACTGCAGGCAATTCTGTTCTCCATAACAGAGACGGTTGGGCTGCTATAATATTTTATAGTGATATGCCATGAGCTAAGAAGGAATATTTTAAAGGAGGAGTTGAAGTGTACCTCCAAAACCCACTTTGACCTATCACAAGCAGCTGTAGCATGAATCCCTGTGGAAGTTCATCCCAACAGCAGACACTTCTACCACTGCTGTCGTTTCATGATGGGCAAGTACATTTTCTCTCTTTTTAACCATATTGCCTCTGCTGAGTGAAATCACATCCCCACCCCCTGCCCTGTACAGAAGGAATGGGAATCACTTGTGCAGTTGTAGTTTCCTTTGAGAAGCGGGCACGCGAAAGCCAAGCACGGCTGCCCGGGTCTCTCCTCTGTCCTACTTGCTTTACCATCATTACATAAGCAGCATTTGTCTGCCTCCTACTTTCTCGCTTCCTTGGCTTGTTTTCTCATTTTTAGGACACTCTTTTACTCGAGTTACACTGACCTCTTTTGCAAGAGAGGCTAACATGTTTTCTGAGTAAAGCCTCTTATCTTTAATAACCCGACACATTTACTGCCCAAGTCAATAGTTAGACTTGGGAATTCTTTTAATTAGAAAAGTGACCACTCTAATCAATAGCAAAACCTGAAAGCACCATGTCACAGAGGAGCAGCTATGCAGAAATCTAGACAATCTGCAAGCAAAGCAGACACCTACAACAAGTATCATACTCATTTTCTCCTTCTCATTCAGCAGTGGAAAATATGAGAACATAATGAGGAGCATCCAAACAACCCTAAGCACAGTCATCTGCAAGTTCTGCTTTAGTTCTAGAGGAATAAAAAATGGCAGCACTACTGATATTTAGGCTTGATAAATATCATTCTCTTCATAAAAAAAAAATGGGTAGCAGTTAATTTATTCACAATGTTCCCTCCACTCCTACCATTGTGGCTTAACCATGCAGCTGCTGGAGACTGCCAGCAGCACAGTGGCTTCTCTGCTTTCTCTAGGAGCACACCAAGCATGAGCTGAGGGTTTCCTTCCTAGCAGCACAGGTGGCTCCTAGTGCAATGGCATAGATGGCCAACCCCCACCATAGCCAGCTGGCACAACGATGGATTCTCTCTTTAACCCCTGGCAGAGTTGAGGTAATATGAAAACTCTTTTACCTAACATATAAGAAAATTTGTCAAGTAGAGGGCAGGGGTGAACAAGGGAGCAGAAGACATGTGGTGGGGAAGAAGAGGAGAGAAAAGGGTTAAAACTGAAGGTAACAATGTACAGAAGATGCAGTTCGGTCCAGAGGTCCCATCCTCACCCCACTGCCCACCAGGCAGCACTGCAACAACCAGCACAGGAACTGTGTGTCTACCAGTCACACTTTGTCTGCATCCTAGATGCAGAATAGGATTCCAGAGGGTTGCTTTAGAATCTACTCGTCACGGGTGCCTATGTAGAAAAATCTGGTCTCTCAACTTTAAGATAAGCAGTTGCCAACCTCCCAATGGGCAAGGCTGAAAACCAACACCAGGGATTTTGCTTGGAAGTTTTTGCACAGGGTAAAAGCTGGATAGTGAGTACCAAGCAACTTTTGTACCCAGTCCAGCATGATGGTGGTTCTCTACTCAAACAGAATGGAAAATGAATCAGATGTTTAAAATTACTATTCAAAAGATCTTCTGTGTCATAAATATCCAGACTCACAGCAGCGTATTCAGCAGCATGTCCGAACCCCCTTCCTCTTCATGAGAGGAACAGAAACTGCTTCTCAAACAAATGAGATCAAGACTTTTGTTTTGTTTTTTTTTACAAAGAAAAAATCAACTGATGATAGAAGACATTAAAAAAAACCCCAACGCTGCTTAATTATAATCTTTCTGGAGCAACCAGGATGGCTTCAGATTATTTTACATAACTATGTTAAATCCCCCTTGAGAATTATTTGCCTCCTACACTCCAGGGTGCATAAGCTTTAAAGATGGCCAGTTATTTAAGAGGCTTGTAATAGCTTAAAAACGTACCAGCACTTGCTGCAACAATTGCAAGTGAGTTTACATAGTTACCTTCACAGTCCCTCTACATGGACAGGAGATTGTTCTTTGATGGAGCATTTTATTTTAAAATGTCTACTGTAGTTGTCCGGCTGTGTATTTAAATTGTAATGAACATAAAATATATATATATGGCCAAGGCTCAGAGTCACTTTGCAAGCAGTATTTGCAGTGGCATCCTTGCAAAACTTTACTAGTCAGCTTGCACAAAGACAGCACATCTTTGCTTCTATAATATGGACAAGGAAAGAACATCTTACTTTCCTGTGCTGCCTTCCTAGAAAAGAACAAGCAATCTGACTAATGAATATTTTTGCAGAGACTTAAAAATTCGATTGGGAAAGGAAAAGATAGCACAATTCAGCCCCTGCTGTGTTATGGTTATCTCTTCTTGGGTTACATGTATTTATTTTGATTTTTTGGTGTTTAAGGTATGTTTCTGAACACAATTCTCTATTTTTACTGAAAGTGAATAATAAAGTGAGGAGAAAACTGAATTTTTGTTCATGGAATTTTAAGCCCAGTAAATTTCAGAGTTTGTATGCAGACTACCAGAAGCAGCACCTTTGTAGCACCTGAGTGTCTCTTACTGGAGGAGAAGCCTTTTCCTCTGGGCTTGAGCAGGCAGAAGGACAAATATGTGGCTTCTGTCCCTCCTCTGGGCTGTCTTTTCTGACAGAGGCAGGTCTTAAAGCAGGTAAGTAAAAGGAGTGAGCAGTGTGTGTGTTTTAGCATGGCCCAGATATTAACTTCACTGCCACAGAGACAACTAATGAGAACACTGGTAGTATCTTAGTTTTCCTTTCCCTCTTATGGGCTGGCAGCAAAATACACTGTCTCTCAACCAAATTCTGCGTGAGCTATTTAGGAACAGGAGTGGCTGTTAGTGCAACCATGAAAACAGAAGAAGGGCAAAGCCAGATGCAGAAGCTCATTATCAGCTCCTGAGGGTAAAAACGAACCCCAATATCCCATAGAGCTGTAGAAGGGAGCTGAAGCCGTTCCTGAGCACCACTGCACCACCACCAGCATCCTTGGGACTATACTTAAGGAGACTTCAGAAGCCTCTACCATCGTTATTTTTGATGGTTAATCCAGCTGAGGGCTGAATGCACAGCATCGTGTTCACAGCAGGTGACCAGCCCTGACAGCAGCCTTTGGAGGGACACCTAAACTCTCTGACAGCATCGAATCTCAGCCCACCCGTAGGAACTTTTTAGTTATAACCACAACCCTATCTTCTTCCAGCAGCAGGAGAACTTTAAGCACTGGAGTTCTTGCTGCTGGACTCATGTTAAGAGGTTCAGAGGAAGGTCCCCCTGTGCCTGATGGTTCTGGTCCCTCCTGCCATACCCCTCCACCCAATAAACCGTATCCTGCTCTTGCACAGAGAATGTGCAGAACAGAGAATGGGAGGAGGAGGCACTTTGTGGAGTCACTGTACCCCTGGAGCTAGATTTCCTGTGTTTGTGGCAGGGTACAAGGCAAAATATGGCCCTGAGCATGGTGACTATCGTTATCACAACCAGGGACTGATGTGAAACCTTCAGCACTGAAATCAAAACTGAACGAGGGGGCCCATAAGCTGATTTCTATGTGAAAAAAACCAGTCTCCTGTGAACTGGCCAGAAGGGAGTATAGACATCAGTCACCAGTTACAAGCCAGTTGAGAAGGACAGAATTTCCTCACATCCCAGGCAAGACTAGATTACATGCAGTCAGCATGATCCAGCTGCAGACAGGCCTAATGCTGAACTAAAGGCTAAATGGAGCCTTGATGCAAACCCAACTGTATGGGAACCTGCAGGGTCACGTCTGCTGCTGGGATTCCCTCGGCACTGCAGCACTGCAGATCACGCTGCGCCTCCCTTCACACTTGGTTGAAGCTGTTCAAGAGAATGTACCAAAACACAGATCTTTAAGCTCAGAAGGGAAAGGGTACAAGCAGAGTTCAAGCTGACAGAGAGGCTATGCCACAACAGCCAAGACAATCTTCAGGGCCAATGGAAGAAGGGACTGAGCCTGAGCAGCCCTTTGGTGGCCAGAGGACCGGACAGTGGGTAAAACACAGCCAGTTACTCATGAAAGCTTTTTGCAGAGCTAGAGATGGCAGCAGGGAAAAGCACATCATGTTGGCTTGGATGAAGGGATGAGCGGCATAGAGGGACTGATCAACCCTGCACTGGCACCTGCATCACAATGTCAGATCATGCCAGATTCCAGTGCCCTCATCTGTCTGCATCCTGACCCATCCCACATACTGTGGCTGTGTCCAGCTCTGGGCCCCCATCTTGCCCAGCCTCTATGGGGTAGGAAAGAGGAACTTTCCTTCCCTCTTTCTCTGTATACATAAAAATTTTCTTCTGAAATAATGTAAGAAAACTCATCTAGAAACAAGAAAGTCGAGTCAGCGTCAGCTTTCCGAGAACACTTTGGAGAGAGATTGATTTCGTGGTTGTGAGGGTGTAAATTTGGGCTTTCTGACTTCAGTGGAAATATTTTGAATTTGCCCCATGTAACGAAGCTGGCCATTTTTTAATACAAACAGAAAATGTACAAATTGATATTAAATGCTTTCAATTCCATTTTAGTGGGCTCTGTGCTTCAGAGCTGGGATAAGCGCTTTCACTGTCTGCTGATGGTATAAAAGCTCCATGACTGCATGGTATTATTGTATGGCAGAACTGACAGGGAGGTACAAACCTCATCTTAACTGCTGGGAAGAAAGTTAAAAGGACGTAGTTGACGAGCTTATCTTATTCACCCTCTGGTCTTGCCAATTATTCAGTTTAGGGGAATAAACATACATCATTTACACTTTTAAGTACGTTATATCCTTTCTTCCCCTTAAGTAACTCCCAGTGGGGAGCACCGCAATTGAGCTGCCAAAAAGAAAACCTTGGAAAAAGCCAAAACATATGATTTTAAAACTTGAGCACATTAAAAATCTACATTGTCAGTGTGACAGATCTGTATTTTATAATGAGACCTCTAAGCAGCTTTTTAAATTACAGTGGAGCAGTCCCAATTACTAATGGCAGTTTAGTGGGCAGGGAGTAGGGGCATAAGTGGGTGCTAAAGAAGGAGCTCTATAAAGCAGTCCCAAGAACCCAGTCTATGCAAAAAACGACATCACTGCCACAGTGTGCAATTCTACCACGCACAGGGGGAAACCTGTAACCTGAAAACTGCAAGCTTGAAGAGAAATATTCACTCTGTTCTGCAACTTTTCAGAGGAATTCCAGCAGCAGTTGAAAATCCCAGCCTATCTCTGAAACACACTGCCCCGGATGGTGAGCAGCACGGGGCTGAGCTGGGCTTTGAGTTTGAAATACAGGAGATGGTCCGTCCCTCATAGGAGTCTCAGCGGGCAGGTACAAGCAGCCAGGTTGCCTTCCCTCTTGTCCATGGTCCTCTTGCAGCAATAGCCTGGAGAAGCCTGCAAAGGGACCCTAACCAGAGCACTGGCCTGGAGCCAGAGCCCCTCAGCATCTGCTGTCCCAAGCCCAAGAGGATCATCATAGCTCAGGACTGCATCCTCTTACCTCTCTGCCTGGCAACAATGAGAAGGGGTACACTCAAAGCACACAGTCCACATGCTAATTTAGGTGTTCACCTATAGTGCAGAGGTACCCAAAGTATCTCCATTGACCAGACATGAAAAGTCTGAAATGCAGACTTTGTAGCAGGCACTGAAGTTGTTCGCTGATGGCATACAGGCTGTTTAAATAAGTGCCGAGGAGAAAGGACTTCCAAAGGATGTCCTAAAATTATCCCCAGGGGAACCAAATAATCTTCCTTTTTCCAACTAGCCGGAGATTATTTCTACAGCACGGAAGGAATGCCACCCCCTCCTCAGCACAACCAAATGCTACACTGGAAAATAAAGTTGAAATATTCTTGAGCACAAGGCGATTAGTGGAGGGTTAGGCTGAGCAAGTGTGATTTCCATTGAAAATAAAAGATATTTAAGGTTTATGTAACTTAAACATTGCTGCAGTTCAATGAACCGTAGAAATTAAAGAGAAAAAAACGCAACGCTGCATCAAGCCATCTGTGCCTCCTGTCTGTTCAGTGTGGGGTAGAGTCTTAACAAAGAAAGATTAATGTGTGGAAATGGAAAGAACCATGTACAGAAAAATGCAAATAAGTAGCAAGGCTGTAGAGCCAGAGCAGGGGCCGAATCGTAACCTTAACACAAATAGATGGAGCAGCTCTTCCACAGTTCATCAGGAATCAGCGGGTGTGTCAACTAGACCTTTCCAGCAGTAAGCTGAGAATTAAGGAAGACCAGAGAGGAAGGAAGTGAACAGAATTCTGAACAGAAGAGTTGCACCTTGTAGGCTGCAGACACCTTGGGGCTGGGTTACTGCAAATGTTATGAAGGATGTGGAGGAAAATGCCAGGCAAACAACGGTAGAGGAAAAACTTGCCCTGACAAGGTCTGAGCACCAATGCTCAGGATGCCCCTTCACCAGTGTGGAGCTGATGGGTCTGTGCAAATCACACCTGCTGTGGATGTGGCCTTCTCTACATCATCTAGGCATGATTATTTGTGTTAATCACCCAAGGAAAACCTCGCTATCACTATCCAGCCTCTCAGAACCTGGCATTATTTATTTATGGGGCAGGTGCAGAAATAACAAAAGAACATTTTTACTTGAAACCTAAAACAAAACTCCATGAAATTTTTTGGTTGCATTTCTCACTGTAAAGTAACAAAATCATTTACAAATGGCACCGCTGCTCAGTCTTGTTTGTCCCCTTTCCCAGGGAAGCTTTGACCTCAAAAATCCCTGAGGGTTTCGTAATCAATCAGGATCCGTGTTTTCCGGGAGAATGCCTTATTTAAAAGCATCTGAAAGCTGACTCTCAGCTAATTCCTTCACAACAAAAAAAAACATTTTCTTTCCACGCTTTCTTCCCTCAGATCTTTTTTCTATTTCACTACCATTTCCTACACTTTAATGTATATCAAAATTTTCTGATTCTTCCCAGTCCCCCTCTCTACGGTCAGTTCTTAGTAAAAAGGTAAGTAAAAGAAGTGGCACACTCCATACTTTTGTGCTGCTTAGGAAGAGCAGCTCTGATCTCAGAGTACAGAAATACCAACAGCCCCTGTCTGGAAAAAGTAATTTTCCTACACACTTAGGCAAACCAAAGGTTTTGGAGCTGTTATTAATAGACTGGGATAGCTGGGAGAAAGCTCACTGTATACAGTAATGAAAATGTGTCTAAGTACTTTGGAGACATTAATTTCTATTTTTAGAGAGATGTGGGTAGTTAAGTAACCCCTGGCTGCTTGTGTCAGAGGAGCAGTGGCAAGTGTCCTGCCTACGGAAAACCCCAAGCCACAAAGGACAGAGGGGAGAAACAATTTCCTACAAGACTGAAACAGAGACTTTCAGCTTAGGGAGACCCAGAGAGCAATGAAAAATCCAGATGGACAGACAGCCACACATCGCTAGGGAAAGCCCAACCAAGCCTAGGGCAAAAGGCAGCAGTGAAACAGCAAAGGAAGAGCCAGACCCACCAGCCTAGAACAGGAGGTGTGGGAGAGCAGCTCTCCCATCAAAATTGCAGGGGGCATCTCGAGTAGGCACTGTGCAATTATTCCTATTGGGATTCAGCCATGGAACCAGAATTAATGGCCCCGAGGAGCTCAGCCAACAAACCCCACAAGTGGTCAGAAAAGCACAGCTCCAGCAGCCCTGAGCTGCTGCACGTCAGCTGGGCTGTGGCTCCAAAAGCAGAGCATCTGTGGGCAGCACCCAAGGCTGCAACCCCACCAAGTCACACAGTCTCCCTTGAACATCTCCCCTGCAACGCCAAATCCGTTTCAAACCTCATTAACATGTAACACAAAATTGAAAGGAGTGGGAGGCAGAAGCAGAAAAGAGAAAGATTTCTGTAGTTTCAGACATTGATCACTTCCTATTCATAAGAACAACAACAAAAAAATACATACTTTTGTGCTATTAAGACACTGTTGCTAATGTTCAAGCTCGGCTTTGCCCACTTAATTCATCTAGAGTAGTACCACTGAGTATCTGGGGAGCTGCAGAGAGTTGAGCAGGCCAAGAGCTGATGAAGATCTGATGATGTGATCTGTGTCACAGCCCCACCCCCCCCTTTAAAAAGATTTGAACATTTATTAAGGGCATCCAGGAGGATGCTTGTGATCCTGCTATGTACAGTACAGATGCTTATCTTAATGGTATCTCTGCCTATCACCGGTTCAGACTATTAAACAGAAAAATGGGAAAATATAAGCAGAGCAGTCTTAGAAGTGTTTGAATGGATGGGTGGAGAGTGAACTCTGAAAGGAAGAAGTTTGGTTCCACAGTTCATTCAAAGTGGAGATTCTCAGTCACTTCTGGACCGAACTTTTAGAACCTGAGGTGACAAAAAGATGACATCTAAGTAATGGTGCAGGGACAGTTGTGCCATGCTTTTAGTTTGTGTGAACAACCATGAGCAGAGCAATAGTGATACACATCAGTCAGCCATCTGGCCACTGATTCTGCTTTGCATTTCCTTCTCACTATATGAAGGCTGCACCGATGGATATATTGTTAGTTTTCCAAGAGGGGATGTAAACTCTAGTGAAAGACTTCAAAGCTCCTGCAGAGGAAGTAGGAGATTCCCAGCTCTGCAGTTCTGGCATGCCATTTGGCAAATTTTCCTTTGGATGTATGACTGGGAGTAGGTGTGTCTTTCAAAGCAGAGGGAAGGGGAGCAATGTCCTGCCATTGCAGTATTTCCACTTGGAGAGAATCTCCCAGGACTGAGACCTCCACCAAGGAAGACATTGCTCAAGAGATGATAGAAGGTGGCAGTTTTTACTAACATATTCCAGGCAACTGATGTTCAGTTGTGTCCTCTCCTTCTCTTTCCTTTTTCCTCCAAAACTGGTGACGTTTCATAGGAGTCTGGAGGCGTGGGAGGTGGAACCATCCTCTGGAGCTGGGTGAGAACCACGGCAGGAGGCTGGCTTCTGGGTGGCCATGGTCTGGGGAGGTCAGTGCCAGGCTCCCAGTCCTACAAGGAAGGGCAACCATGACTCCTCCTTGACGTCCCTAGCAGGGTGGAGGTAGGTGGCAGAGGAATCAGCCAGATTTACCTGGTAGCAATGTGACTGCCAAGATGGGGCTGCCCAGCCCCTGAGAAGCCCTGTTTCCCATCACTCAGAGGGGGATCACTAGAACCACAGCTGCAAGTCACAGACTTGGGTTCAGCTCGCAGGCAATTTGAATTCTGTGCTTGATCAGCCACTGGTCTTTGCTGCTGTAAAACTCTCTCAAACTCAAACGTCTGTGCCCAAACATTACCTTGGCCTTATTTTGGTGACAGAAAAAGAAACACCTCTTTTCATACAGCCCTTGTCAGGGTGGATAGTAACTATGGAGCCTTTCACACCCATTGGGTGTTTTTAGATGGAAAAAAAAATCTTACCAGGTATAAATGAACAGGAAAGATATATATAATATAAAGCCTCACCATAATTAATAGAATACAAACATGTTTGTGTCTGAATGAAATTGCAGCAGTAAGTAAAGCTTTTCTTAATTCTCTCCCATTTTTAAAATAATTCTTGAAAATAAATATTTGGGGTATTTTTCATGTGAGAGACAGAAAGAGAGCGAACACATTCATGATTCCTTACAAGCTATTATTTTTACATTCCTAAATAGCTGCTCTATTAAGAAACCAAGAGAACACAACTGTATATTTAGTCCCAAAACAAACTCAGTATGAGTTTGAGTACGAGCCAGCTCTGGCTGCTCTCACGAAGGCCTTGCTCTAACATACTTCAGCTTCCATTTGGAAAACCATCTTTAAGGAAAGAACATGCCACAGCCTCACGTCTGCCTGGCCACTTGCCTGCCTACAAACAGCTGGCCATGGTGCTAATGAAGGCATGAATGGGATTGCAAAAGACACTTCCCTGCCTAAAAAGAAAAAAATGAAAAGGGAAAAGGCCCAATAACCCCAAGAGTTTATGCACTGGCTACTGAGTTGAAATTCATTTTGCACAAGCCACTGGACAGACATCCGCTGGTAAGAAGTTTTAATTGCTAATGGCCTGGTCTGGATTTCAACGCGTGACACAGAGATAAAGGACTCTATATCCCATTATCAGTCCCCTGAGCAACCGTTACATCTTATTAAGTGTAACCAGATTCATGGGTCAGAATCCCATACACAGAGAGTAGATTTATTTTCTTTGACTGGAAGCAGAGTTTTATTAGAGCATTCCTTTGCCAGAATAATGATTTGCAAGTTCCAAAGAAGAACCCTTACATCAGGCTTTGATATTTTTACTTTCATGCTACAGCTGTTGAAGTGACAAAGCTAGGCTGGACTGCTATTTTTGCAGCAGGGATGAAGAGCAGGCACAGGTTTCTGCTCTTTTATGTTGTTTTCCACCCAAAAAAATCTAGGCAAAAGCACTCAGATAGCACTGCCATCATCTTTTTGCAGAGAAAGAAATCAAGGCCAGGCACAGCTACCTACAGGCTTTGCATAAGATCACACAACAAAGTGGTGCGAGGGCAGAAGCAGAAGTGAGCACGTGTGATGTGGCAGCGTTTTCTAACCAACAGACCATCACTTCCTTCACTAACCCTGCAACGGGAAGGGGGAAGGCAAAAACGAGCTGCGCTCTGACTGCAAACTTACCAATGACTTGGGGCCCAAGAGAAAGACACAGATTTTCAGGCAGGTCAGCTTCCAAGCCAAGTAAGCAGCAACACAATCCCCTAAGAAACAAGACCAGCAAGAACTAATGCTGAATATTTTGAACTTAAAATGCATGCTTCTCCTTATAGCTTTAGAGGTTTTACTTCTACATAAACACCTGGCCAGCTGCTGCACCAGCACATGTCAGTGTAGCTCCTCTGAAGGAGACAGAGCTGTGTCTATTTTTGTTGCTAAGAATCTGATCCAGCACTCTAAGAAAGAAGGGGACATGCCGGGGGAAAAATGTTTGCCTCCTCACTGCCTCTTGTAATGCTGCTTTCCATGCCAAACACTCAGCACCACGCAGGACTGGGGTCTTCAGGGTGAGGCTTAACATAAATTCTCTGGTGGTTGCTGAACTGATCGCCAGCAGAGAAGGAACTGTAAGTCAGCGGTGATAACTGGGGACCTGCTGAGCTGTCACCGGTGGGGAACCTTTGCAACTCTAAGAGGCTGATAGTCTCTCATAAATAACATTATCTTCTAAGAGATGCTGCAGTTTTATTTGCATTTCATTAAATGGTAAGAAAATGACCTGATCTCTACTTCGAAATATGGAGACTTGTGGGTTTCTTAGCTGTGTTACCTACCTTGCCCTTCTTTGAGCAATGTATTTTTCCTCCAGTTGCAGAAAGTCAGATATTTTCAAGCAGTAGGCAAGAAACACGAAGAGGCATGTGAAAACCATAGTGCTGAGGGTGGCCTTTGCGGGCTGCACAAACCATTTTCTGGGTGCGCTGCTGATGCGTTGTGATTAGATGCCATTTTAGCTCTGTGAGGAGCACTAAGCAATGCTGTGCTTTCTCTGTCCTGCTACATCTGGTCTGGCAGCAGAAAGCTCTCTGTGATTTAACAGAGATTTTGCAAGGTGCAATCTTTATTCAAATCCTGGGGGTTTTAAAATTTTTTTTCTTTTAATTTCTTTTAGATGAGTTTTCGGAAGCACTGAAAGCTCAATGAATCATTTGGCTGAATGGCCCACATAGTTTCCTCTTAAGTCAGCTTTGGCAGCGAGCCACTGAACATATTCTGAGGCTTTGCTTTGAGTGATATTTTTATTGGTGAGATTATTCAACTATTTGAAGCCAGGCCACCCACCCCTGGTGTAACCCACTCTTTGCACTTAAGAACGGGGAGGAGGGCTGCAGGATCAGGCTATAGACAGTTCACGACAGCTGGGTGAGACCTCTGGAGCAATCAGGCCCAGAAAGGGCTCATGACAGCCCTGCAGAAGAAGCAGCTGCTGCTGCTGCCTTTGTGCTCCCCTCGTGGGGCAATGGAGCCTACAGCAGCGCTGGGACAAGCGGTCTGCTCCCAGGCTGCTGTCACCCAGCACATAAAGGACTGGGGCTCGATGGTTGGGGCAGGTACAAACCCACATGCAGCATGAGTCAGCTTCACCTCTGCAATCAAAGAAGCCTAGAATCATAGAGGCATTTAGGTTTGAAGAGACCTCTTAAATCAATGAGTCCAGCTGTAATTCTCCTGACCCTTTTCTCTCACTGGGGAAGTGGCTGTGTTCCCTCTATTCCCAATCAGGTTTCCCACTGTCAGCCTGGCACCTTGCTGTCCTTCAGGGATCTGATCTTGCCAACAGTTGCCCTACATCCGCATATCTGAAAATATGACATGAGCTCTGGCTTTGTAGAGGCTTAGAAGGACAGAATGCTTACGGGGAGGAACCAGTTTTGGATAAAGTGGTGCAAGAGACTGGAGGGCATCTCAAACAGATCAGAGTCTGAATCAAAATTCCTTTATTCTAAAATTCACCTTTCTGAGCCAGATTCAAATTTGTCGCAGATGTCGCACGGAATATTCTCTAATATATTGCTGGATCTTGGAGCAAATTCTTCTAGTACTAAATTCCAAGTGACCCCACATCTCTGTGCTCTCCAGTGGGTTTAGAAAGTTTTTTTATTTTAAGCTAATAATTTAAAAAAGAGGACAGTCTTTTTTCTAGCAACTAGACTTCGATTAGCTTTACTTTTCATTTCAAGAAAGGAAACCACCATAAAGCAAGCATCCTGTAAACCAATAATCTGATGCAGGTACAGAAGTACAAGTTCAATCAAACACATCTTTCTGTTTTAAAGCACTGCTTGCATTCATTTTAGACTCATTTTAGCATGGCAGGTCACAGCAGTATAAACATTGTGGGGAAAAAAAAAAAAGGCCAAGCTGGCAAACAGTCAGAACTTGCTGTTCCTGACCCAGTAACCTACTTTTGAGCACCACGTAACATGAAAGCCACCCCAGCTCAGACTGCGACGTCATCTCTTACTTAACTTCTTCGAAGCAAATAGTGGGTCTGGCTGGGAAGAGTTAGACAAGATGTGGTCATCATTTATTTCATTCTGGCCACAAAAATCATTTTAGGTTAGACAGGAATACAGACAGCGGTTTCTAACCTCAAGTCATTGAAAGCCACCATCTGAACATGTATGGTGAACGTGGCAGAGTTTGGACGTGGGAGTCCATCATGCTGACACATAGAGCAGCCTCAGATTTTGTCTGCAGCACCAGTGCCACAATCAGCATCATGGCCATGGGTAAAGAAATTGTCCAAAGGAGCATTTCATGAAGGACACCTGTTTTGCCTCCATAGTGTTGCCTTAGCTGTTTTCACCCCAACTCCCTCATCCTGACCTGATGTGGTATTCAGAGAATACACAGCTCAGTCTTTAAGGGGGGACTTCAGAACCTCTGTGACCAGCAAAAGTTACTGTCTTGCAATAATTTCCATGCCTGTCCTCCCTTCAACATGGCAACAGCAACAGCCATCAACACCCACCAGCTCTGGGATGGCTTCCACCTTCCTCTTGCCCTCTTGGGTCCCCCAGATTTCTCCTCCATCTCAGGTTCCCCTTCAACCCAAGAAGGAGCCAAGATGATCCCATGCTTATACACATCTGTTCAGGTTAATGAAGGATCCTGGGGAACTCCTAAGTATGGCAGTTAAATATGTATTCTCGAGGACATGAAGTATCCCTTCTCTCCAGGGAAGCTCCTGTGGTACCTGGAATCTTCTCCTGCATCTTACTTATAGTTTCTCTTCATTTTTTTTAATTACAAATGTGGCATTACTGGTTGAAATGCACCTGGATACAGTGTGAGTAACCTGCAGGCAAGAAGTGGTAACCTGTGGCACTCATCATCCAGAGAGACTCCACACAGCACCTGTCTTGCAACATGGTGAATCATCTGTTTTCATATCATATTCCTGGGTCTGCCAGGGGCAAAAAAAAAGGACCAATCCTACTTCTGCCACTTTCCTAACAGAGCAAAGGAGGAGATTGGGTCAGTGCTAAAGCAGGAGCATGGAGACTTGCTGGGGGTTTTGATAGCCTACGGTTTACTTGAGCTGGTGAAGAGATATGAAGCAGCCCTTGCAGAGTACGGCAGAAGGCAGGTGCAGAAAACTATCCAGAAGCCCAGCAAAAAGAAGTTTTAGTCACGAGACTTCCACGAGTGTCTCAACAGCCCTGGCACTGCAGGACCGGAGAGAGCTTAAGGGGTCGCCAGTTCAGAAAAACACTGTGTACATCTTCAAAACATTCTGTTTGCCTAAAGCCACCAGGAGTTTTTCTATTAAAATAGAAATGGAGGTGGACTAGGAGTAAAGTATTCAGGCAGTTTTCTACTAGAAATAAAAAAAAAGCACAGAAATAGAAAATTATACTCATCCAGTGTTGTTTGGAACTGTATCTACCTCATCAAAATCAGCCTTTAATACTCAAGAAGCAAAACATACACTGAAAGACTAAATATGGGCTTAGCATCTGAAAGGATTAATATTTTATGGAAAATTAGGGAAAGCATATAAGAGTAACAAGACAGTGAGGAAAAATACAAAGGGATGTATTTAGGAAAATGATGGGAAATGATTCGGCCCTGGAATGTGCCCATTTTTGCAGGTGATTACTTAAATTCCTTCTTTCAGCTGAAATACACACACACGAAGTAGGAAGCAGTGGAAATGTTTTGGTTGAACATTCTAGCTACATGCAAAAAACAAGGTGTTGAAATGATCAGAACAAAATGTCTTGAAGTTATTCCACTTTCCAGCTGGCTCAAACTGACTAAGATTTTATTTCTTTTGACACCTTGATTTCCCTGTTGCAGAGTAGGAGGGAACAGGGCACTGCATTAGTTTAAAAATTCTAGCTACATTTCCTTGCATCATGACAAGCCATTTTTCCTCATTTTTACCAGCAGTTTTAATTTAACCTAAGTTTAAAAACATATGGAACTATTTCACTCTAGCAGGCATAAGCACAACACAAAAGTAAATGTTCTAATAGACACAAAAAGTCATTTTTCTCTACTACAATGTCTAATTTAGAACTCTGAAATTGTAAAATTAAAATCTATTCTAATCCATACTTACACAAAAATGCAATTCCAGCAGATTATAATATCTAACTGCTTACTACACAAAAATCTTGAAATGACCGTATTGTAAAAAAATAATTGCCTAATTATGAAATCCTGGTGATAAAGACATCATTGTCATGAAAACATCTGGGCTACCAGCCCCCTGCAACGCATGAAATTCAATAGGCAGAGAAAAATTGGGAAACAGATGAAAGAAGAGTTACAAGGAGGTCCAGAGGAAAAAAACCTCACTGCAATTTCTATATCAAAGGTCAGATGATGACTACAAGCAAACAAGCCAATAATAAACGATTCACAGTAGTGGAGCTGAAAACACGTGTGTGGAGATGAGGGAGAATTAGCAAACATTATGCCTATTCTTGCATAACTTTGGAAAAAATATACATCTACTCTACCTCTCAATAATGACAACCTGGAAAAGCATTCATTGTATCAGGGTGCTAGAAGATAATTTAGCACTCTGATGCCTTAGGGTAACAAGGAATTGTACAGTTTGAATTGTCCAGGAGCAGCAACCGGGAGCATTTAATTCAGTTTAAACATCATTTAAACTATATTTGAAAAACAAAACAGGGACAAAACGAAGGAGGGCAAAAGGTCAGTTACACACAAGCAAAGGAAAAGTAAGAGAAGTTTGACTGTTGTGTTCGGTTCAGCCCAACCGAGCTTAACAAGAAACCTGGTCTTTGTCATTAAAGCCTGTTGTAAATGCTACGTTAATAGCAAAGGTAGTGGCTTTACATATTTTAGCTGCTTATGAAACAACGTAAGCTTTTCTTGGAAGTCAGGGAGTACCACGACATTGTTTTCCTAGGCATGGGAAGCTACACCAAAAGGACCGGTAGAGGCAAGAGAGCGTTTGCTGCAGGCTGGGGGATGGAGAGTAGGAAAAACAGACCTTGCCTGTGAGCCTAGGTGTGATCAGGTTGGAAGGATCTCTCTCCAAGCAGGGCTTTTCTCGTTTTCCACCTGTGCCCAAGCCCTGAAGATGTGTACACCTACAACTAGGCTGGAGCACACAAGGAATTCCAGGGAAGATAAAGAGGATTCATCGTTCAGGCGGTTAAAAGTTATATCTGTGAAAGTATTCACAGGTCTGACAGCTCCAGTAAGGTGTGATTTCTTGTTCTAACTAGAGCTCCAACCACTGGCAGTGACTTTTCACCAGTGATCATCCTGAACCTTGGACTTGGCAATGGAAGACTAATGTGTGAATAATATGCAAGTCCCCAGAACCCGGCTTTATGGATGACATATCACAGGATTATATATCACTGATAGGATAAAGCACTTTTTTAATGGGGGTGATTACAATGCAGATGGCATCAAAAGCACAGTAGCCTTCTCGCATGGCTTCCTCTGTGATTCTCTGCTAAAGGTTATATTAGGACTCCTATAACGAAATGCTGCTGACTGAGATTTATAATTCAGTGGACAGCCAAGTTCTGAGTCAACAAGTCCTTCCAAATGAAATCTGTTCAGTTGTGGGTATTCTGCGCTTGTTGGATATTTTGGGTCACTAACACGAAAATATCCACAAAGCAGCATCAGCCTATGCTTCTGATATTCTTTCCATAAATAGCTCTGTACAACAGCCAAACTGATGGAGTCAATCATTTCCTTTGGCCTCAGGTCTGCCTCCTTGTTTCCACAGTATTTGAATGCTAGAATGAAACTCACCCTTGGAGCAAGGGCTCACCACAAGATTTGTATGGGACGTAAGTCACCCCTAAGCCTGATATTTGGGCTCACAGGGGATTTAAGAAGTGTGTGTGCTGTGGAATGGCCTGCAGGGTACTGGTGAATACAGTTGCATACACTAGGAAAAGCTTTCGTATCTTCTAAAGAAGTGTAACTCTTCTGCCAAGTAAATAAAGATGTGCCTGCTATTTACTTTCCAGCACATATTGCAAAGCTCATGTTTGTTAAACTTCTAAAACACAGGACAGAATAAATCTGTATCAGTGTAATGCCAGCAAATTGTATACAAACTCTTCTCCATGCGCCTAGTAAATATTTGCTTGGAAGAACATAAGTGGCGGTATCCTGGACAAAGGACAATCCTGTTAGGGCACTGGAGCCAAGAGCCTCCTTTTTGCTCTCCTGGGCTCCAGATCTGAAAATCTGAGTCAACTTGCACAGAGTTTAAACATCAGGCAAACACATCAGAATGGAGACAGCCAGGATAAACCGCGCAGGCCTCCTGCCAGTCTCACTGTTACAGTGGCCGCTGGTAGCTCTGTGGCACAGAGGATCTTAGTACAACATCAGAGACTTCAGGTTTTTCCTGGGGTGATTTAAAGTTTGCAGCATAGAGGTATGTCAGTGATTCAAAGGTGGCTGAAGTCCAAAACTATTGCCAAAGCTCAACGTACGTTACATTAAAAGTCTCCTTTTCTTCAGAGAAGGCAGCCATAAGTAAAAAAATACAAGCACTAAAAACCTAGAAATATTTGGTCTGTTACTCATTCACCTTTAGGTGAATTTCCAAAGTACCCCATGCAAAGCCAGATTTCTAAAATATATTTTCTCTTGTCCAAAACCTAATTATTCCCCATAAAATCCATAAGGAGCCCCAGTCAAACCTTGTTTGACATTTACAGAATGCCTTTTTAGATAACTCTCAAGTCTGTTAAGGCAATTGTACTCTGTTAGACTACACAGTGACTAAATACCATTGTTAATGGCAAAGCTGCTTCTGACTTCAGCAGACAGATGTTTGTTCCTAAAAGGGCAAGAAATTTCAATTTGTTAGTATCCCTTTTAGTATGTACATTTTTTTCCCATCTTTAAAATAGATGGACTGATTGCACAAGACTGAAATATGTCCAAAACAGCAGTGTCTCCTACTTTGGAACCACTTATGAAGCACCAGCACTCCCAAATAACGTGAATCTTGCTGGGAGGCTGTCATAACACTTTTCAGACTTTGAACCTAGACAATCTGAGACCCTTTTCCTTGGTGTCACACCATATTTTGACTCTTGCTAGTTCCTGCTGGCCAGCTGCAACTTGGTTCTGACAAATTTCAAGAAAACTGCAGCTATGCTAACAAGCATTTTAACCTTCACATTGACTCCTTGCAGAGATACACGGAAGGGGAAAAAAGGAAGATTATTTTAAACTGATATGTTATTCAGACTCTCTCTCAAAGCTGTCTTTCAAAACCAGATTAGATAGCATTATGATCACAGATTAGTCTGGGATGCTTAAATTTGTAAGTAAGGGTCATGGGGAATTGCTTTTAGTTGGTCTCTTGTCTTCCATGATCCACAAGGCTAAAAGACACACCTAACACTGCTTATCAAAATACTGTACTCCACACCTATATCACTGCTGCGCAGGAGACAGAAGCGTTAATATTGATTCCTCTATATAAATAAGATAAATACAGCTTATAAGAAGATATATCTACATAAGTTTTGATGACTCATGCAACAGATAGAGAAGTCTTAATGCACTTCTTTTTTCTCCTACACACTGCCATGTGCTCAGTGCTTCATCTGGAGCTATTTCACAAAAGAATGTCTAACAGTCTTTTTTCTCCCATACAAGCACTGTTTCCAAACACCACAGTATCACAGTATCCTAAGGTTGGAAAGGACCTCTGAGATCATCAAGTCCAACCTATATCCCAACACTAACACCAACCATCATCTAAACCATGGCACTCAGTGCCTCATCCAGTCTCCCCTTAAACACCTCCAGGGTCGGCAACTCCACCCCCTCCCTGGGCAGCGCATTCCAATGGCCAATCACCCTTTCAGTGAAGAACTTTTTCCTAACATCAAGCCTAAACTTTCCCTGACGAAGCTTGAGTCCATGCCCTTTGGTTCTGTCACTGGTCACCTGAGAGAAGAGACCAACTCCAACCTCCTTTTAGGTAGTTGTAGAGAGCAATGAGGTCTCCCCTGAGCCTCCTCTTCTTCAGACTAAACAGCCCCAGCTCCCTCAGTCGCTCCTCGTAGGGCTTGTGCTCCAGCCCCTTCACCATCTTCGTTGCCCTCCTCTGAACACATTCCAGTATCCTAACATCTTTCCCAAACTGGGAGGCCCAGAACTGTACACAATATTCAAGATGAGGCCTGACCAGTGCCGAGTACAGGGGGACAATAACTTCTCTGGTCCTGCTGACTACACTATTTCTGATGCAGGCCAGAATGCCATTGGCCTTCTTGGCCACCTGGGCACACTGCTGGCTCATGTTGAGCTTCCTGTCAACCAGCACTCCCAGGTCCTTTTCTGCCTGACTACTCTCCAGCCACTCTGTCCCCAGCCTGTAGCTCTGCATGGGATTGTTGTGTCCAAAATGAAGTACCCGACATTTGGACTTATTAAACACCATCCCGTTAGAATCAGCCCATCTCTCCAATCTGTCCAGGTCCCTCCAATGGTATCTTCTGTTTCCACAGCACTGTTACCCATTGTTACTGAGCCATTTGCAATGCAAACCCATTGCAACTCACAAAATTTCAGCGTTGGTGGATGCAAAGTGAATTTTTCATTTTGGCATTGCAATGCAATGGACTTGTATGTTTGAAAAATACAGCTCAATTTCTGACACAGCTGAAGCCAGTTCTTGCAGCAGCTATTACTTGATGTTGTTATTAATTTAGGTCCTTATTCAGCAAATGCTGTAGTGAAACTTGAGCTCGTGCTGAGGTTCGTCCCTATGCAACAAAGTGCTGCTGTGCAAGTTGAAAATTCAGTCCAGCTTTTCACAGCTTTTGTGTATCAACAGTTTTCATTCAGGAGGGGGAAATACTGTAAACATTTCCCATGTTATTTCTAACATGGCTCGACTTCCTTGATTTAGCATCTTTACAAAGAAGCCGTAACAATAGCATCCAGCTCAAAGAGATCGAAAACACCCCGACCTTCCCCCCCAAAAATAACAAAGCAAAACACTTCAAGCAAAATTAACAGTTTTACCAGGTGTTTATGAGTAACTGGAGGATGTTGGACTGTCAGGATTACTGCTAAACTACCTTTTGGTAGAGGCCAGTGAGAACTTACAGTTAAATTGACTGAGACAAGTCAGGCTGCAGACATTGGTGGAAGCAGAGTGCCCACCTTCCCACTTTCCAACTACAAATCCTGGTTTGCACAAACACAGCTGCACTTCTGAGAGTCAGCAGTAGCTCATATGTGCTCAGTAGCCCCTTCAGAGTAATTTCTCTTCTCATGATGACAAACATCTAGCCAGAGAGAAAGTTATTTAAAATTAAATTTCTCTAACAAATCCTTGATCCAGGGCAGGGCAGGTCAAGCAATCAATGACCAGCTGCATTTTCAGAACACATCGTGCATGGCACTGGGATGCAAAACCCACAGCCACATTCACTTGAGACAAATAGCGTTAAACTTCTGAAGAGCAGCTCAGGGCATCCGAACTGAAATGCCTGGAAAGAGCCCAGTTTCCAAAAAACTTTCCATGTATGAAACAAAGGGACCTACATAAACCTACTCTCTCCTGCCTAAGATGGTCATTAGGGACTCTTTTCTTTTATGTGCCACTGCTTTTAAATTATGCCATGTTCCTGCAAGACGACCTGTATTTAGGGATGTACTGCCAGTTTCCAACCCTGGTAATTTAATTTACTAATGTTCTTTGATGTCTGCACATTTTCTTTTTTTTTTTCTTATTTATGCTGGATTGCAGCACTCTCCCAGATTATTGGGAAGCTAAATCTCACCTGCAAATAAAACTTTTGTATGAGGTTCCTTTAAAGACTTCAGTAGAACATCAGTACTTAGCGAACATTTTCTAATACCTATGTAGCAAGGATTTGAGAAGGTAACAACTCAAAAACTTTTGGTTTGCTGAGCTTTATAAGGAAAATGGTGATTTCTGCTCTAGTGGTAGATTCAGTGGCACAGACATGAACAGAATGATACCTCTTGATGAATTCTATGCTACGCTTTAAAAAAAATTCTATGGGAAGGAGTTCTGCACGTTTTTACTTTCTAGTACTGGTCACAATTTGTACAAAACATCAAAAAAAAAATCCACAGCACTGAGGAAAAGAAAACCTTTCTGCTTAAAATCACTCGGTCTTACATTGCTTTGGAGGATTTATTCTCTTATCTTACCCACCAAGTATTTGCAGCTCACAGTATTGCTTGCCATTGACCTTCTGGGAACACGAGTTTTAGGATCAGGGCAGCAAACAGGTGCCAGTCTGCTCTGACAGTAGGCTATGAAGGGATTTTACAGACTGCATCTCTGAAGCTTAGCTTTAAACACAAGTTGTAGCCTCTAAATCCGTTAGACAATGAAAGTTTAACCATCATGGTAAAAATGCACATGGCCTAAAACTTCTTGAGGAACCACTTTTCTGGGATGCTCTCCAGCACTGCCCATGAGTTCCTCAGCAAGGCCTTCAAGTCCTCAGTAGGCAGATCTCCTGTCTGGTAGGTGGGCTAAATTAGGGAGTGCTTTTTAGGTATAAATACCTCACTGCACCTCTCGAATGACAATGTGGCATCCTCATCCTCATAGGCCTCGTACTAAACAGTCCTCTCTACCCCTAGTCATTCAAACACCTAGACTGTCCATCACCTCCTAATAATTGCTAAAGACATCCCACCCAGTTGCTGCAGACTGCACAGAACATACAAACCAAATGAATAAGACTAACGGTAAACATTTTTCTACCTTAAAAAGAAGTTACTTGTATTCATAGGTACCAGTCCAATCAGCAATGTCCTCACCATTTGGGAACCAAAAGGTAATTTCAACAAATATTTCCTCCTGCAGATAAAAATAAAAGTGCTGTTATGGCAACAGAGCCGTTTCAGCTGCCTCTGTATTACAGCTGGTTAAAGCTACAAATTATGTGCTGCGCCCTCCAATAAGACACAACAAACTGTTTGAAATTCAGAAGAGTGATAAGGTACCTTCAGCTTTGCTATGTTTAGCAGTTGGTAACCAAAACACATCCAGAGGTAAACACCAGGCAGCTGGGCATGCGCTTCCCTAGGGCTCTGCTCTGTGACCCCGTTTCCCTGATGCTATCGCTTTATCCTCATTATAACACTTCAAGAAAGGACATAAACATCTCGTACATTAAATTACTCTTGACTTTTACAAGCAGCCGGATTCAGCAGCCCCCGGAGTGCGGTTTCGTGACCAGTTCAAGCACACCTCGCCCTTGAAGAACCACTTCTGCCACTCCCAGGCTGGGAGAAAAATCACTCTTGCATGGTTGAAAGGTAATACTGAAAGAAAAGTTTTAAAAATATCAGCTTTCAGCTACCTTACCCCTACTATGCTGATGCAGCAGAGATGACAGGAAGTAGATGATGACAGAACTGCATTCTGTGGTCTTAAACCAGCTACTTGTGAAGTATCCTTGGTTGCATAACCCATCAGCTATCATGGCCACCTGTGAGTCTCATATGCTCCCTGGTGACTGCAGGAAATGGAAAGACCCTTGGCTCTGTATCTCAGGAGCATATGACTGTTGTTGGCATTGGTAGGCTGACAGCCAGGAATTCCACACTGAACACACAGCCCTGCCACTAAATGATTTTAATAAGGCATTTAATCTATCTCCCATCTCATTTTCCTGTCAGCATTTAAAACCACTCTCCTGTCTTGTTTTCCTAAGTTTCAACTCTGGAAATCATGTAGGCACATCTCTGCCTTTGACTGTTGTGAATCTCCTTGTGGAGAGCAACAAAACAGCCTCCTGAAAATCCTTCCAGGCATATTTTGTACAGTCTTCTAATTTCAAAATGCATGTCATGATTGACTGCGTTCAAACTCCATGTGTTATTTACTTTCCCAGTTTAACATGGCACTCCAACCTCATTTGAAGCTTCTCATACTACTGCAGAGAAGACAACAGTATCAGCAAACATCATCTACATGTGGGGCGCCGCACAGGTGTCGGGAGAATGCAAGTGGAATACAATGAAAATATTCTTAAACGCTATTAAATGCCACAGAGGGAAGGCTGTTAAGAGTGGATATAAAGACCTGCAAAGAGGAAACTATTCACAGTGTTCAACACTGAGTTTTATTGTCTCATAAAGCTCAGCACTGTGCCCCATATGCTGCACCGTCATCCAAAGAATCTGTTTACATCTATAAACACTTGTGTAGAACAAAGGTTGCCAAAGGTCAAGAAGCTGATTCAGCAACAAACTTAGTTTAATATTAAGCAGCACCTTCATCAATGGGATTATTTATCTGCTCAAATTCAAGGACCTGATATGCCCTTTGGCCAAAGGGGGGCCATTTCTGAAAGACACGTTGTGTCTTGCAATGCACAGGTGGATTCTCACCTGTAAAAAGGGATGCAGAAACCTGGGAGAAATCCACTGCTTTCCCACCATGGGAACATGAAGGGACAGCCATGCCTGATGCACAATGTGGAAGAATGACCCAGGGCTGACCGGCAGCAGGAGGCGGTGCAGAAAGGTATCAGCAGAGCAGGTGCCCACATCTTCCTCTCTCTCCCAGACCTCTCACACTCCCATCCCAGAGCACATGGGCTTTACTCGCACTCGCGCAGGGGAGTCCCAGCAGGGTCTCTGAATTAGGTATTGTCATCTTGCTACACAGGGAACAGGAAGGGTTTCTTTATATGACACTTGCCATAGCTCCCACCTATGAAAGCTTTGCTGAGAGACCATATTGTTGATCAGGTCTCACAGAGTTCCCCTTTTCTATATACAGCTCCATTCCATCTTCTCAGGTTGCATGCAAATGTGTGCTGCAGTGCTAAGCAATGTACGAGAATATGTTTAGTGACAATTTCCATGTCACTTCTGTTCCTCAGAAGTCCTATTTTATCATCACTCAGGGCTGAGGCTCTACAAGTCCTTGAGCAGACACACAGATGGAGTTTATTCAGCAAAGTAGGTGACTGTTCTGCCTCTTAGCTTTCTTTGTGCCTCTGAGACAATGGTTTTCAGGGGACAACTGTTCTCGAGAAAAGCAGACTCCAAATTTGACTTTGGGTAGAGCCCTAAGGTGGATTAGAGTGTCATTCTGCCCACCTCAACTGCATGCTGTAAGCAGCTTACTTGCAATATGACAGATTAGCAAAAGTGACAGTTGCTTGCTGTCCGATATCATTAGTTTGCCCTGCCACAAGAGCTCAGACATGGTGCTCCATCTCCTTACAAAATCAGCTTATTAATAAACATACAACTTGGCACGATATTTTCCACATAGCTGAAGGAGTACTTACAGCTGGGGGCTGCCCGATTCACCCAGCTATAGAGACTCAGAATCAAGTTCTAGCCAAGATGAGGTCAAAACAGCAAATAGGTTCAATGGGCTGGCACGTGAGAGGGACTGGGATGGGCAAGCATCTGTGCTTACGTTTATTACTCATCCTTCACTGCCTTTAACACTCTGGTCCTCGAGTCTATGGAGGGACTGGCAATCTAATCAAAAAGCTACTGAAGTCAATGAAAACATTGCAATTTATTGGTATGCCTTAGACTTAACTCTCCGAGGTATCAGACTGCATCAGCACTCCTTTCCCCAGCCAACAGGGCTCTCGCACCTTCCCCAAGGGGCTTCGCATCAGCAGTTAGGAGTCAGACTGCTCTTCCAGGTAGACAGAGGAGGATGTGCACAGAGGAAGACCTCTGCTTCCCATGTACACATGTTTGTGTTGTTATGTTAAAACGAGTTTGGTAGTAATTAGATATCTGTTAATTCCTGAAAAATAATACTTCAACTAGAAAAAAAATTGGCTGAGTCAGTCAGATTGTGACAAAAAATACCATTCATACTAAAGCTCTGCTTCTATTTTAAAAAGTTTAATTAAAAGGACAGAACCAGTTTTACTGATGATGATGTAAAGGTTTAACTATAACCCCATGATTTCCCATTTACAGCCAGGTGGGTAAGACTGTGTGCTGAAGCATTCCCTGCCCTGCTATACAAAACTGTGGGCCTGCACAGCTGTACAACATCTCACGTAAAACAGGAGAATGATTTCCCAAAGGTCTTCGCAGTAATCCCAGGACCAGGTAGTTCTATAATCATCTCAAGTGGAGAAAATGAAATATTTTTATTTTAACATATACCTGTAGGGAAAGAACATCCCACTATTTTACAATAAGCTCTTTAAAGACATCCTGGGAATTTCTCCAAGAGCTACACTGAAATGGAAGTTTAGTCATTTACTTTAGGGCTTTTATTAGCATGTTGGAAATCATTCTGGTCCTCTCCCTTCCTCCCCCCAAAATAAAAGCCTTTATTTTCTGAAGCTGGGGCACTTCTGACAAATATGCCTCTGACCCCACTCTTGAGGCTTTCGTGCTGAGAGCTTTATCGGCTGCAGCTTGGAGCTGAACTCTTGGGGCTTAACCTGCCCTGAAGGAGTGAATGAGGGCTACAGAAAGGTGGGAACCCATCATCCCATCCCAAAGAACTTAAACTGCAAGAAAGCTGAGGCTGAGCTGCCAGTCAGACCCAGCTCTCAGTCACCTCCAAGCTAAGGCAAGAAACATAGTAGGTTTTAAGTCTGTTTTAATACCCTGAATGATTTGTAAGCACCGGAGAGTGATTTTACTGCCAAGTGCATCAAATGGGTTTACCTTGGTGAGACAGGTGCTCATGGCTTCAGCAGCTACACGAGACAGCACTTTGCAATGTGTCAAGTGAGGACTGGGAATAAGTGAGGTGGGCCAGTTGTTAGGGGTGTCTCCTGTGGAGCTGAGGAACCCTTCCTGAAGTTCCTTGTGTCATTTGAGCTCTACTCCAACTAGTCCAGTTGCCGTATCCCAGGCACACATGCAGCAGTCTACTGAAAGAAGGGTGACCTTCACCTGCCCTGCAGGCAAGAGGGATCTGCCACGTGTTGGGCACCACCCAAAACCCAAAATGAGTGTGGGTTGGAGCAGGAGGGAGGTGGATGCTGCTGCCATCCGTGGACCATGAAGCTGAGGCACATTTTTGTGGGCATTCCGTGGCCCCTGCTCAGCTGGCTGCCCCTTGCCAGCTCTTGCTGGCCCCAACAGCTGCCCTGACCGACAGACAGCAATGTGACCTCACTCACCACCCCACTCAGCTCACATTCTCCAAATTTTTCTCTCTGTTACGTGACATTGCTTGGCCGAAAAACTTCTCAAGGACTTTTCTTCAACTACCCTTGCAGCAATGAATGTGTGCAAACATTTACAGTTCTCAAATTCAGTGAACAGACAAGAGGGTGACATGAAGAGGACACTATTAAAATGTCAACATTTTAATAGGAAACAAATGCCAAAGTCACTCCATTGGGCATCTCTCTGTCAGGTCTTTAAGGGAAGTGAAGGAAGGTACCTGTAGGTACCTTTGGTAGGATGGCTGTCAACCAGCAGATGCAAAGACACTCAGCATTTAGGTCTGTGATGTAACACAGCACCAAGTCTCTGCTGTCTCAGAGGCAGCGCTGCTCTTGCAGCTGCATCAGGGAGAGAGGTGTTCAGTGGCATTAAGTTATCTCCACAGGAAATTTCCTAGAATGCATACCAGCATTAGGAAGTCAAAGTAGTCCTAATGATCCTTCTCTACACCAAAATAACTATCCTTCAAGAAGCAAGTTACTCCTTGGGCAAAGCACGCCTGGCATTGCTCTTGCTGAGGTATCTGGCTGGTAGGAGTTTTAACCAGGCTAAATTTCCACCATAGGAAAGACTCAGGAAAGGCACTGACACAGTCATATCCAGGCAAGTCAGTGACAAACAACGCGAGCAATGTCAGCCTGCTCAGAGAGTGTTTCATAGAGGGGAATAATCATCCAATGACAGGGTTCAGATAAACTCAGAGTATCTCCTGCAACAGGAGACTTGCAGTTGGATTGCAAATTCCAGCTCCACACCATGTTGTAATGACATTTTCTGGACCAGAACCAGACCGTGTTTTGGTTTGATTCTGGTTTGGATTAAAACACTTAAAAATCAAGCCAAACCAAATTCCCACCCAAATCAGGTTTAGTTCCTGCTTGAGGGGAGAAAGCCAACAATCCCAGCTAACTTGCAGTTCAGTGCCATGCTGTAAGCTCTCACCAGGCAGCAGTGTGTACCTACCTGCTCAGGGCTCTGGTCACCTGAACTGCTCCTTCTGTTTTGTCCAGTTCTATCTGTAGGCAGCTGTTACTGGGGTATAGACCTACCCCATTAAACCTCTTGCCCTTCAACACCAGCAACCTGCAGCTCAAACCATCTTCTCTACACCTCTCACTGGCATCAGATGGTAAAAGGCCAGCATAAGAATGGTCTTTATACCTAAATACTAAACATATTTTCTGTGATGCATTTCTGGCCCAGAGAACGAGCCCAGCAAGATCCAGAAGGGAGCCCCAAGCCAGGTTTTAAAAGAACCACTGCACTGCATGTGTGCTCCCTCCTTGCCCTTCTCCTCTGTTTCTTGGAGCACCACAGAAACCCACAGCTGTGATCTCAGGAGTACGTTCAGAGTAATAAAAGCCTGAATTACACCTTGCCATCTGGTACTGTAATTACCACCATCCACTGTCCTCCCCAGGGCACAACCCAGAGTGAGCCCAGACCCCAGACAGTGTCGTGCTTGTAGATCATTACTGCACCACATAGCTTGTAATAAAAGACACCTCCTGCCTCAACCTCCCTGCAGTCTTCACAGATAATGTGGCAACTGATGATCTTTCCTGAAGCAACAAGGTGTTTCTGCAGCACAGTGAAACCACCTCCACCGGCACGAAGAAGGTTATTTGCCAGACTTGCCACCAAGGTGAGTTTTCATTATCTCGTTTCCCTTCCTGAGGCCCAAGCCCTGGCCAGCACGGCCGCCAGCCTCAGTCAGCCCTGTCACACTTCTCCCAGGGTGCCTGGGGTGGGGATAAAAAACATCAGGGAGCTGCTCCCTGAAAAACTGCAACAAGCCAGATCGTGCCGCTGATGCTTAATGCTGCTGATGCTGATGCCTCAAAGTTTGCCCATAAAAATCAAGCTTCTGACCTTGTGCCCCCCTTGGATGCAAAAGAAATGGTGACACCACATCAAACTGCCCACAACCACAGAGGTTCAGGTAAAAACTGTCTGGCAACCAGTCCTCATGCAGCTAAGTCCCCTCTGCTTAAACACATCTCCTCACTAAAGGGTCACGTAGCCAGACAGGGACCAGTTGGACCTACGGGACCCAAGCACAGTGAGAGAAGGAGAACAAAGACGAACAAGGATGTGGGCCCCATCGGTCTGCTATTCCAGCCCAACATTGCAAGGAACAAATGCAAAAGCCAAAGTGACAGAAATTGTGGCATCAAGTACTTTTCAGATGAGAACAAAAAAAAAGAGCCACCTAAAAATTGAGCACAAGAGATTCACAGTCCCGGGGAATACAAGCTGTATCTAATACCAAGCGATTTTTCTGTTGCACAGTTCATTTTAGGACAATGCTCACCCTTGCAATGCCAGTCCCACAGCCTGAGGCAGCTCTGGATTTAGGCACCTGACCATTCAGGAACAAACATTTCTGTGAATAATTCAAATCCCCTCACTTATGTGGGTTCATTTGGGCTCTGTTTCTCAGCATCTGAATCTTCTGAGCTTACCTCTAACAGGGCTGCAGATGTAAAGCCCCCCATCTGCAGCCATTCGGTTCTGTAAGGGAATCATCAGTCCCACGAGTAACTCCTGCATACTTTAAGCACGTAGAGCACCTACAGAGGAAGCATAACCCCCTGTAACATGGCCCCAAAGAGCTCAGGCATTTTCTTGGTTGTTCATCTTGCTGCAAACCAAGATTGCTTTCAGCTCTAAAATGCACATTTGACATAGCTCCACCAGAGTGCTATGCATACAAGTAACTCTTCTGTGACAGTGGCAAGCATATCCAGACCCTCAATCTTAAACCACAGTAGAAATGGGTACCTGACACTCATGGACACAGCCATCCATCATGCACTTACCAGTCACTCGGACAAGCTGCAAACAGGTAAAACTTGGCAAGTGCAAAAAAACCAGCAAAGCCCCAGCAAGTCCCATTCTGAATAATGTCAACATCTTGCAGTTGTTAAATGTAAAGCATTTCACTGCTTGAGCACAGCCTTCTCTCAAAAACTATTACCACTATTAAGGGAAAGCTACTGTGGCTTAAGCACAGGATATTCTTAATTGTGTTTCCAACACATTAGAGGAAATCTGGAAAACAGAACAAACAAATCACAGAGCTGTTTCACAAAGCAGCAATATCCTAAAATGATTTGTTTCAGGCAATGTGCTAACTGTGCAGAGTGGCCGTGCTTGCCAGAGGTACCATTGCCTGCATCCACATCTCAGCATGTAATTTTGGAGCCCTTTTTTCAGCACTGCACACGCTAACACACGCATGCACGTACACACACCACCTCCACACCAAGAAACACGTTCCTAACTTACCCTTTAGCCAGCCAGCAGCCCCAAACCCTCTGAAACCTGCTGCAGAAGAGTTGACAGAGTTTTACTTCATTGCCCAAGCCAGGGTGTTATATAAGTGGCACCGTTTCCGCCGGCAGCGAGGATGTACCAGCCGCGCTTCCCCACGCATCCCTCTCCTTCCCATCCCACACGGACACATCTCCCAAAAACAGCTGCACCATGGGGAGTGAGGGAGGGGCAAGGTGGGCTTCAGGGTACTCACGAAAAGCAAATCTAACAGTATCAGAGAAAGTTCAAAAGGTCCCTGATGTTTATTAAGTGGCATTGGTACTATGAAAGGACACGGTGCAATAGTATAATGTTCCTTAGTCTGCTGAAAGCAGCTTGGCCTAGATTTTCCTGCACTGTTTGATGTGACCATTCATGCAAACAAGAGTAAAACTTTCTCTTTGCTTTTAATTAAGCAAAAAACCCAAAAAAGTAACACGTATGAAAGAGCTTTTTCTGCTGTCATCGGGGTCTTCCAGGCTGCTGTCAGACAGAGAATACGCAGGAATCGGCCCCATTGATTAAACTATTATTAGTGGCAAACAAACAGATATGCTCAGCAAAAGACATGACAAACCCCATGCCCTGCATTTCTAGACTAGACACAGGAATAACTGTTATTTTACCAAAGCCTCATTTGGTATTTTAGCAAAGGAAAGTGGAAACATTCTCTATCACACCGGGCAGAAGAGAAGCACACAGCATTTCAATCTGCAGAAATCAAGATAAATAAATAACATTATTGCCTTTACTCCTTTTCCACAGATAAAACTCCACCAGGTTTCGTAAGACAGGGATCAAGTCTTGCATTTGAAATCTCATCTTGATAAAACATGGCTTGCAGTCATTCAGGAGGCCCTGGTGTCCACGACACACAGCCCACAAACGCATAGGGGCTGTAGCTTTAGGACAGACATAAAACTCTTACGTAAGCCATAATCCTCTCAGACTCCTTATTCAGTGATTTTAAGATCTGTGCCATAGGAGCCTGCTGGCATCCCAGTGGCTTTTAACCAGTCTGGAAACGGGGAGACTCCAGCTGCAGTGCAATCCTCTCGACAGCACTGGTTTATCGCTGGAACACAGCACTACCTCGCAGGCTTTCAGAGCATTTCTGTACACTGAGAGTTTGCTCTGCTGCAGAACTGGCGCTGGTGTTTTCTGTGCCGAGTGAATCACCAGGATTAATCTCCTGCAGAGTTCACTGAGGCTAGCGATAATCAAGTTAAATTTACACTATATGATCAGAGTTTAATTAGGTACCGTTATACAACTCCTATTAATTACAGTGATAATACCCTTACGAAATGCAGATGGGAGGGTGGGGCTGTGGTCGGAGGGGGCTTGGTTGCTCAGATTTCAGGAAAAAGCAGCACGAAAATGCTTTCTGTGTACCTTTGGTTACTTGCTTGCCTTTGTCAGTCCTCAAGATGAAACGAAAAATCTTAAGAAAAATTATAATCCTAAAAAATGTAAATCTAGAAGACAAGATTAGAGACTTTCCACATGCTACGCTATCACCTTCTGTTTACACCAAGAAGCAAGAATGCCATTTAAATTTCCAGTGAGCCAAAATAATTATTAGCATGCTCTGCTTAAAATCCTACCCAGAAAAGCCCAAGGTGATAGAAGTGATTTATTTTACACTGAGATATTAACTTACTTGAAACAAAGGCAGGTCTTCCTAATATTATTGAAGTAAATTTCTCCTTCCATCCTTGAGTTTTCCCCTCCAGATGACCTGTTGGGTCAGGGCAGATGCCAGTTTGTGCTCGGTGTTCTCTGTGTTCAGGCCACGACGTCCCCTGGGATACAGACCCCACGTACACCCAGGTGACAACTCCTCTCTGTGCCCCTGCAGTGCTTCAGGAGAATTCTGTGGGAGACGTGGCTGATCTGAACCCCTTGGTGAGCTACTTCAACCAGAAGCCAGGGTGTCTCTGCCTTGTTGGTACAGCTGAGCCAGATCAGGAGCACAGGAGCTGATTCCACCTTCCAGCACTCACTAGCTATTCTGCTAGGAGATAGATTGCTCAGCATGATGTTTCAAGCCTGAGACTAGGTCTTTGCTTTTGGTAAATCTTGCCTAAGCTGTCCTATAGGAAAAGCAAAGCTTGTACCATGTGGCTTCCATTTAGCATCTGCTGCATATATTGTATGGCTTCAGAGAAATCTTCAAGAGACCACGAGCTATTCCTGATATTCACATGGTAACACCAAAACTCTGGCCTTGAACCCATATGGTTAAAGACACAGGTGAAGGTCTCCTCTTCATTAAGCAAAGTAAACAAGCAACACAAGGAGTGAGGCTTGTTAGCAAGAACAGATGCTGTTCTTGAACACAGACACCTGTGTGAGCCTTCTGCATCCAGGTTCCCTCTCTTCAAATCCTTGTTCAGTAAGTGTGATCCAGGAGAAGTCTCTGCCATTGCTGCCACTGCTGATTATTTAATGAAACCCCCAAAATATAGGAAATGCATTTCTTTCTTCCTGTAGGCTTTTTCACACTCTTCACCAGACAGCAGCAAACCAGCAAAACTAGCACACCGCAGCACTCCCACTTCGCACAAAACACACTAAAGAAGCAGTATGTTACAGTGTGTTGTACTGGGTATTAATTACCTGGCCCTGCCAGCTACATAATTATCTTGTTAAATCTTGGCTACATACACTAAACTGGCTGGAGGATGTTATTGCATGGGATCCAGGAGAAGAGTCCTATTCACGAATGCCCTCTGGCTTCCACCCCACCATTATAGACAGCTGAATTGTGCACTAAGGAGCTCGTTTGCCCCCGTGGCAGTTCCACAGCACCCTGTGTGGCCCTGTGTGTGGCAAATCCTCTTCTTTGTCCCTTGATGGGCAGCTCTTCTGGGGATACACGGGAACTGTGGCGGGAGAGGGTGGTTTATTGACAGCTCCTTTCTCTGTAGGCAAACTGAGATGGGCTCCAGGCTGGTACATTTTTCTCGTGGTTCATAGACATCAGAGATGTGTGTGCTTCAGAAGATTCTTAGTCTCTCCCACCCCAGGGAGTTCCTAGTCAAGACTACAAAAAGACCCTGGAAGTACAGGGCTAGCAGACATCTCAATGCCCTCAGTGGGAGTTTTGCTTGATTTGGGCACAGAGGACTCACTATTCCTCCTCATTCCTTCCTTGTGCAGAGCCTGGCTACAAAGCATAGCTGAGACCAGGACATTCTCCCCAAAGGGATGCCTTGAGCACCTCTACATCCTCATCTCAGGACAGCAGTGCTCTGAGAGGAGAGGCATCAGGCTTTGGCCAAAGACTTTATCTTCTGTTGTGACACTTTTTGGTCCCTCACTGCTGAGGATGGCACTTGTGATGCACTAACAGGAGAGCAGCAATGCTCCTGCAGCAAGGCTTTGATTTAGGAAGCAGAGCTGCTCAGCCCACTCTGCTCTTGCTGATGTAGTGACCTGGTTTTGTCAAGACTGTTTTTCTCCTTTAGTCTTTGATGTCATTTTGGAAGGCAAGTCAGGAGATTTTCAAGGAGGCACTGACTCAAAGTTGGACTAAAACAAAGCCAATCACAATACCATTATAAATGAATGATGCTGCAATTTCCCCTTAGAGGATTATTATACTATTTAGGGTTCTAGCACATTTATTTCTGCAGTTTTCTAATCACTTTCATGCTTCTCATCAGACTACATTCTAATCCATTTATATTTTAATGTAACAAGCTACAAGGATTATCAACTCATAATAAATACGCTCATCCCCTAAAGCATTTAAACAGCACCTACACTTTGTAAAGAAGATCTTGCTTAACGAGCACACATCTACAAATGAATGAGGAAACTAATAGCATGTTATATGGAACATCATTAAGCTGCAAAATATGTACTGCATAAGTTACTTTTCTGCGAAATGAGAGATTTTTGGGCACATAGATACTACCTTCATTCATTATATCATACTTTAAAATTACTTTTAGCATAAGGAAGGGTTTGAAAATTACAGAGATTGCCTTTTGGGTTGGGAACTTGTTTACCTTGCTCTCTTAAGTTTGGAATGACATATTACATTCAGACCATGCACAGGATTATGTCAAACAATAGATCCCTCATGAAATTCAAGCTAAGGGGAATCCACCCAAAACTGTCCACCTGAATTGCAATTAGGTCAGGCTTAGTGCTGAAGTGTCCGTGAAACGATGCTCACTGAAGGCAGCTGGTGGAAGAGCAGAGTTAGAGAAGCCAGATCCCATATGTGAAACTGTTTTGCCAGACACGGACTGGGAGACACCAAGGCAGACTCTTATTCTTGTGCTCCTCTACCACGGATCCCCTGTGGTAGGCTTTAAACCAGCATCTGCCAGCAAGGATGCTCAGGAGAACTTTGTTCCGTTTCAAGCAATCCCAGTGCAAAATCCATAGCTACACAGAGAAATCAGCTACCCTTTATGCAGTGACTTGTACTGATCAAGCTCTCCTTACCTCTCTGGTAAAACTCATGGTGTAGCCACACCACAGAGCTTCAAGACCATACCTCATTTTAGCTTTAAATGAGCTTGGCTGGGTTGATGTGGGAATCAGCTCCAGCTAAGGGCTGCCTCCTTCTCATGGCATGGGACTTCAGCAGTACCTCCACTCATTTTCACCCTCCACTCTCCCTTCTTAGTTACACAACCATTGGCAGGACTGTTTCAGTCAGAATGAAAACAAGGAGTTTTCATCCTAGATCAGTGTAGCATCTTGTACATCCTGTTACTCTCCATTGGCAGGATTAACAGCCCCAAAGACAAAATATTACAAGTCTCTGCAGTCTGCTGCCTATTTATGTGTCAGAGCCACAAACCTTCTGGCATCACCATGAAGAGTTACAAACACGCCAGACTAAATGTGAGCAATGAATTAAATTGAATGCTGTTTTCTTCACTCAGGGAGCAAACTTTGCAAAGCTCCTTAATGCTCAGAGATGCAGTTTTACTGTAGCAAGAAATTTTCCTCTTGTGAACTCAATGTTCAAACAAGCTCCCTGGTGAGGTAAGCACAGGCTGCCTTTTAATACAAACATAAAACTCACATTTAACTTATTAGCTGAGGGAGGAATACAGATGAGGGTTGGATGAATCTCATGAGTCATCGTTCCTTTAGGATAAAAAGCAAGCTTGTCCCCAAAAAATCAATTCATTTGCCTCTATTGTGTATGGGAGATAGAAGTGCTTAAATAATAAAAAGATTAATAGAAACACTTCCACCAGTTGTTCTAGAAAAAATGAAAAAAACAGGTTTAAGATTATGAAAGAATATTCTTTAAATACAGAAAACCAAAACATTTCAAAAGGCACAATGTTCTGGGAGAAAGAGACAAACGCAGATCAGTCATGCTTGAATGTTCTTCCCCAAACACCACACTGCTTAAAGCTAAGACTAAGACACGTACATACCCAAAGGCATACATGAAAAGTTAGGGTCTGCGTATTAGTTTAATTCCTTTATCATTTACACACTGCCTGATTCCTTCCAGTCTCGTGCCAACACAGATACCACCACATGCATATTCTGCACCCCGACCACTGAACTCATTCCTGGCTCAGTTTTGTGGGTAGATGAAGTGATGTGGGCTTGAAATGTGAAGCGGGACAAAGGTACAGTGTGAATGCTATTCAAAGGGTAATGGAATCACACAGTTCAAGTTCAGCATCATCCTCCAGTGGTGTGCAAATTTCAACTAGCCTTTTAAAAATTATTTTAACATTTTAGAAGGAGGAGGAAGAAAAGGATCAGGTAAAGAATGCCTGAAAGAAGCCCAGAGAACACTGAAGTCAGTTGAACAATGGCAACAATCTGTCAAGACAGGGATTTCGTGGAGTACTCATAAGCACTGAAAAAGAAGTGAGCATGTGCTATAGCGTGAGATGCACAGACTTCAAAGAGAATATCAAGCTATGCAAAATTAGGTAGCATTCAAGATATCCACTGATTCAAGAAGTGCCTAAAAACAATCCCTAAAAAATCACTGTGGATGAAGGGGGCTGAATAGCAGATATTGCTGGGAGAGCAGTGGGTCAAAGCAACCAAGTTCCAGTCTCTTCCCCCACTCGCCCTCCATTTCTCAACCAGTGATCTGCCATAGCAAGTAAAGCAAATCCCTTTATCTCTGAGTGTTACCTACACACTGTAAAGATGTGTTGCTTTTTTTCTGTGGAGACACAGCTCAGAGGGCAGGTCCAACCACCTCAGGAGTTATCATGTACGAACTGCAGTAAACACCTCTCAACTTCCACTTTGACAGGTTTGTTGTGCTTCTTTCCTAACCCCCCTTTAGCCTGACCTATCCAGTTACATGGCGAATCCTTCAGGAACGCGATCAGCTCTCACTGTGCGTTCATAAAGACCTTGAGCAGCAGGATCTCATCTTGTTCTTTGGGTATCACTGCAATGGGAAGCAGAGTACACAAAAACGCAAGCACAACGGAGAGTGCTATCTGGACACAAAGTGGTACAATCTCTAGGAAGGTTAAATACTCCATTACAACACAATGAACCTGTAGATGCTGCCACACACAGTATTCTCTCATGTTAAGTGGGGTTTTTTTGTACAAAATGAATATACAGGGTATTCTGGGGAGGAAAATCTATCAACATCAACACCAGAGTTTTATCCAAATGCTCTTTTTTTGGCTAAAGAATAAGGAGCTTAAATTTGTACTGAGTCTCAAGAGCCCAGTTTAAGTAGAATTTTTTCCTGGGGAAATATTAAGAACAGATTGTGTTTTTGAAAGACTGTTAGAGTAAATGATGGTTTTATACCGATTTCCCACTGCTAGGAATGCACATGAGAAAAAGAAGAGTCACTTGACATCCTGTTACTGACAAATAACTCTTTCTATCCATCCGTATGAGAGTACTCCTGGCATAAATGCCTCCAATACTTCATTTTCTGCATTTATTTCCATTTGTTATCAGATTTGGTACAAGCCCTTGTTAATTCTGCAAAAGCCAGGATCCAGGCAAGGGGACTTCACTTACAATGCAAAGCCTCAGCTGCTCATCACAGAAGTCTGGAGCACACCAGCTTCCACAAACAGAGCAATTCTTCTTACTGGTCCATCACTCTGTACAGTAATCTTTGAGGCTGAGCAGACTGCTGAGTCTGAACTGAAAGAAAACATTTTTGGAAGGATTCAAGGAGACAAGACAAAATAAATCACTGTGCCTGTTTACTGGTCAATCAGTTCACATATTACATCCACATACAGATGTGATCAACTGAACTTGTGCCTATGTAATCAGCCATGTTATTGCATTGCTCCACCTTTAACGGAATAAAATTGTAGTAGATTGTAATAATTCTGCAGAATTACCAGTTCACTCTTTGAACAGAGTCCAATAAAAACACTCAAAAGCTGTTTATCCCATTACATTGCAATTTGGACCATGCAGCTAGAGCACAGCTGACCTGAGGTAGAAAGTTCACAAGCCACTCAGCTCTGCTTCCAAATTAATCCTTTGCATAAGCTTGATATAATGCAAACCTGGCTTTTTGGCACAGGCAGGCTTCTTGAAGCGCTGCATCACACATTCCCAGGCACTCTCTAAAGTTTCCTTACCAAAAGGCTAAATGAAGTTTTCTTTCAGAGCTGGAAAAGTGAAAGCAGCCTGGATCACACTGGTAACACTACTCAGTGTACTTAAGTTTCGTAATATGCTAAAATAAAATTACATTTGAATGCAGAGTTGGACTGATTTGAATGTAATAAACATTTGACCACACAGAAACATGCTATTATTTTAGAGTTGTTAATTATTCTTTCCAAGAATGATGACAAATAGCTATCTGATTAAGAACTGTTTATGCAATTGGAAACTCTTTTCTCCTTGCTCTACTGTTTTCATACCTCAAATATCAGAGCTGATAAAATTAACAATTCTGAAAACTCATGGGCAGGGAAGCACAAACCCCACCAAGTCAGACCTCATCTTTCCATACAAAGCTCAATGTAATCTTAACAAGGAATCACAATGGCTGTCACACTATAGAAAATATTTGCTCCCATGGAAAGCATTTGACAAATAGATAAGAGAGGTAAAGAGGGAGAAGTGCTAAAAGGAGTGAGGAACTTGCTGCTTCTTGCAAAATTATAATAGGTTAGAAACAAATGCTAGCTAGAAATAAAGGAACTAGCTTACAAAGAAGGAAACCAAGTGGAGATGTAGTTTTCACTTAGTAAAACTGTTAGCTGTGAAACAGCTGCTATTCAAGATTATTTCCAATAGTCCTGTTGAAGCCACTAAGCACTAAGGCAAACAGGAGACCCTCCTGTTGAATACGTGGCCTACAGAATGCGATATCCATCCAGGAAGTCTCAGAATGTTGGGTTAAACCTGCAGATGATGACCTACAGCCACCCCACATTTAAACACAGCCAGCTGCACCTAACACACAAACAGCCATCTAACACTTCAAACACCCAAATCACCTTTGGTTTGGATTTTTTCTCACACTGGAGAAAAAAGGCTGTATGGAAGATATAATACACGTTTCTAAAGCAAATTGCTCTCTTACAATGCTTCAAATCACAAACTATCCAACACCTGCTAATTCTATGAGAATGGTTCTAGGAAAGGGTTCAAACTGCAATAAGGTTTCAGAGCAACGTGGGTTCTTCTGTCTTCTCTATCAGACACAATACCACCTACACATCAAAGACATTCCCTTGAAATGAGCTGTATGAAGCATTCCAGTTGTGCTGCTAAACTTTGGTACTTCCAGTTGGTCTCCAACATCAGCAGAGCCATATTAGTGAATCAAGCAAGTTAAAAGAAACTGCATCTTGAGGATCAAAACCTGCAAAGGTATTAAATGGCTCCTTAGTGGTGTCTGCAGCATGGGCCCACACCCACAGCAGTTTTTGTTCTTTAAATTTCACTGCTGTTACTTTCACTCATAAAACTTCTTTCAATTAAAAATGTTTTAATTAATAACACACCCTCGTGCCTAAGTCCTGGGCCATTTACACTAAAGCTATTAAACCACATTGTGCCATGTGCCAACTATAAGCACCAACAGCTTTTTGTTTTTCCAGGCCTAGGAATAGTTTGCACCATTGTAATAGCACGGTTGAAAGTCAGCACTCCTAGAAACACTGGGCACCCATGGGGAATCATCTCGGCAAGAACGTGCTACCTAAAGCAGGACAAAGAGGGTTGTGACATGTGACAGCAAACCAGCATCAAGAAAACTCAAGTTCCAGGTATTCAGCTAGACAGACACCAAGTTAACTACTTGACTTTCCAAGTTCTTCTCCTGGGTTATCCTTCACCACAAAGCTTCCCAGTAAGTAACCCTGCCTTTGCCTTCAGAAACAGGACCACCATTGGGTCTGCCTCTTGGTTTCAGAACGCAAACCGGGCAACCAGCACCTAACCAGCTGCTTTCTACAGAAATCCCCATTCACTTCCCCCATATTTTTTTCTAACCATTTTTGGTTCAAATGGCACTGAAGTCCCAAGAGTTTACCTCCATCTCTTGTCTTAAACTATACTTCAGCATTGACACACAACGCTGATTCAGCCCTCCTAACAAAGACACTCAAGCTATATCCCACCATCACAGAAATTCAGACATTAGCATTTCTTCAGATAAGAGAACAACTCAGGGAGCCCCAAACTACAGAGTATGTCTTCTTGCAAGCCCCTTCAAGCACAAGGAGCATCCCCTTGTAGGGAAACAGTGAGCACTGTTTCCTGTAAACTTGCAACAAAAAACTTGTGTGTCTCTCCTAAACTGACAATTGAATAGACCTAAGGAAATATTAGAGTGGCAGTAGCTCTTTGGTATTTTTAAAATAAATATTTACAGTCGAAGGGTTTGACTCTGCCCTAAGAGATCTCTGACTTGGAGCCAGTAACAATGCTAGTTTGTACAAGACAAACCTTAATAAACCTGCCCCAGATCACACACTGCAAAGCTGTCAACCTGTGAACAACTTTAATTGGAAGTTAAAAATGCAATTGGCTTGCTGTTTTATATGATTTACATTTAATATTTCAGATCAATGGCTCTGCATAATCCCCTGGAGAACAGTGGAATAAACACTTTTAACAAAAATATAAGGTACCTCACTCATCGTATAGCAAGCTGTGCCAGCACATTCCAATCCCCACCCCGCTCCATCTCCATCCCCTCTCCCCAAGTCTCTCCTTGGCTTCACAGGACCCCTTCTTCCCATCATTCCACAGGCTGCAGCCTACCTCGACTTCAGTCATACCCATATCATGTTATTTTGTAATAATACCTGTGTGGTGCAGTTTGTTATTTCAAGGGCCCTCTTCTTTCCCATCCCTTACTCATCTGAACCATTACCAACCATATCCCAGCCTGGAGGCTTTGAGCACACCCTGTCCAATTGCATGGGCTATCAGAAGTCCAAGCGCAGTTTATTTAACTACAATAATTGTGCAGCAGTCTAAAAACAGTCAAAATTGCAACAGCATCAAACATGTTCCTGTTCACCAATGCAGCAAGTGAGAGTTTTTCAGCCAGAACAACTTCCCCTCTCCCATCACGGGAATCCGGTAGCGAAGCCTGCCATCTAGTTTGTCACACTGCATCAGCAGGGTGCCAAGATTCTATCCTTTAACTTCGTATCAGTTTGACAGTTTCCAGCAGCCACCACTGTAGAAATAATGGGGGAGGCTGGGGCTCTTGCGGGAGTGGTTTGCTTCTTTTTTGTGTTTTTTGTTTGTTTGGGTTTTTTTAATGAGTCATTATTAGCCCCTCTCTTACACAGCACAAACTGCACAGGCAATATTTGTTTTTGTTTTAAACATACTGTAAAGATGGCTTGAAGTTCTTGTACAAGAGCCAAAGTTAGGGTATGACAAACAAGTCCCATTGACAACACTATCACCAACACCACTGTTTTCTCTGGAGACCTACTGGGTGCTGGCAGTTCACAGATGAACTGAGTCAGGCAACCCTAACCCCAAACCAGAGCCAATCATAGCCTGAGCACCAACCTCAACGTTCTGCAGGCATTTTTTTTAAAAAAACAGAGACGATAAGAATACAGAAGAAACCTAAACTAATTTTGAGAAGTCACTACTTTTCCACTTCTCAATTCTCCCCATGGACCTTACTTCTTGGAAAACATTCCAGGAAATTTATGCTATAATCTCAGTCTCAAGGTATTTGCTCACAGCTAGATACATTCGATTGCTTTAGCTAAACTGCCCAATTGTCAACCTATATGAACACATGATGGACCATTAAGTGAGAGCCAATTTTGAAGTATGAATGGTTTATGCAGACCAAGTTTTCCCAGTTTTGTTTTTAACAGTTGTCTTAAATCCCTTCCTAGTAATAAAATGAACAAACTTACAGTATCACTTTAAAGTGCTACACCATTAAAAAATTTACATCACCATTTTATAGAAAACAACCCCCAAAGCAACAAGAATGTTGATCTCTTCACAAATTTTGTCTGTTTCCATATTTGAACATGTGGTGGGTTGACCTTGGCTGGGCACCACCACAGCTGCTCCCTTCCTCAGCAGGACAGAAAACACAATGAAAGGCTCACAGGTTGACATTGGGACAGGGAGATCGCTCAGCAGTTACTATCACAGCCAAAACAGAGTCGACTCACTCAGGGAAATTAATTTATTACCAACCAAAACAGAGTAGGGTAATAAGAAATAAACCCCACATCCTAGAACACCTTCCCTCTCCTCCCTTCTCTCCAGGCTCCACTTCACTCCCAGTTTTATCTGCTTCCTCCTACTCCAGCAGCAACAGGGGGATGCGGAATAGTGGTTGCCGTCAGCTCACAACACGTTTCCTCTGCTGGTCCTTCCTCCTCACACTCTTCCCTTCCTCCAGTGTGGGGTCCCTCCCATGGGAGACGGTCCTCCATAAATTTTAACAATGTGAATCCTTCCTACAGGCCGCAGTTCTTTATGACCTGTTCCAGCACGGGTCCCCCACAGGGCCACAAGTCCTGCCAGCAAACCTTGCTGCTTCACATGGGTTTCCCATGGGGTCACAGCCTCCTTTAAGCACATCCACCTGCTCCAGCGTGGAATCCTCCACGGGCTGCAGGTGGATATCTGCTCCACCATGGACCTCTATGGGCTGCAGGGACAGAGCCTGCCTCACCACGGTCTTCATCACAGGCTGCCAATGAATCTCTGCTCCAGTACATGGAGCACCTCCTCCCCCTCTTCTTCACTGACCTTGCTGTCTGCAGGGTTGTTTCTCACGTATTCTCAGTCCTCCCTCCAGCTGATGTTGCACAGGAGTTTTCCCCCTTCTGTTCTTCTGAGCCCCCTTCTGATGGGCTAAACCTTGGTTAGTGGCAGGTCTGTCTTGGAGCTGATTGGCATTGTCTCAGACATGAGGGAAGCTTCTGTAAGCTTCTCACAGAAGCCATCCCTGTAGCCCCCCCCCCTACAAAAACACTGCCGTGCAAACCCAATACAGCACAATATTATTTAAACTCCAGAAGAATGAAAATGGCCATTAAACAATTTAAAAATTGTCCCGAGAACTAGCTCTGACATTAACAGAAATGTCAGCCAGAGGAAAGGAAACAATCTAAACAGACCACAACAAACCTCATGAAATACAATAAATCTCAGCATTGGTAAGGCACAGCAGGAGACCTGGTAGGGTGGCTTGAAGACCTACACTCCATATTGTATGGCTGCAGTTTCAGTTCTTTGAGCTCCCTAGTCTTGGTGTAATTCCACTGCTCGACTGTTTTCATTGCACCATTTACCCGAGTGGTTGTTTCAACTCCCAACCACACGCAACACAAAACCCAGTATATGGCTGTTACTATGCAGAGACTCACGTGCTCCCTCTCTTCTTAAGGAAAAGATTGTGGATTAAAACATTATCTTCAAAACTCTTCCAACAGCTGGATTAACGCTCAGCTTGTCACCCCCAACTGCTGAGACATGATAGTGATGACACACACAGCACTGGTCAAACCTTCCACATTTTTGTAAGCAATTACTACAAGCAATTATTTTCCTGTTATTCCTAGGAAATTAACTTAGCTTCTAGAGATTCTAGTATGTGAAACAAATTAGATATAGCACAAGACCCAGCTAGTAAAGCATGACAGCTGTGTTCCCATTTATTCTCCACTATAAAAACAGTGAAAAAAAAAGCTACTGAACGGTGGCACAGCTGATCTCTTTGTTGTAAGCTGTGCTATATGTGAGCAGTACAAAGGAGATTATTCAAAACCTGTTCAGCAGAAGTGCTTCTTTATTGGACCTTGTATTGCGGGGTAGTTCTTTATTAAAAGGCAGTGTTTGCTCTACAATGTACAGTTCATACACTGGAGAAGGGGAAGCCAATATGCCAACGTACAAACTAAATATCCATTTCAAGTACTATCACACCGTTCTCCAGTTCGCTGGTAGCAACCTGACAATGGGCTTCTATATGAGAAAAGTTAACATTTCAGAAACACAATGTAAGAACTGATTTGCATTAGTGTGACACGGTGTATATGCTTGCACATACCTGGGACTAGGGTGGACATGAGACAAATGAGATCCAAGAACACATTCCTTAAGCAACTGGGCGTAGATAACTGATTTTTGTCTGAGTTTTGGAGAAGTTTTACTGTGGACAAATGTGGCACCAAAACCATTCCAAGCCCTATATTAAGCGCAATACTTCAAAAAAATGCTCAACTAATATAACAAACTGGAAATAGAATGACATCAAGCACAACAGCTTAACAACAATCACCAGCTTTAGGAAAGTTCTATGCATTTCTGGAACCTCAGGAAAAACGTTTTATCTATAGACTAAAAAGCTTGCTGACAACAGCACAACAGTGAAAGGAAATTCAGGTTATCCTATAACACAAAAATTTCACTGAGATTTGACTACAGAAAGTTTCTTCACACAACCAAGAAAAAGAAAACAATATATTGTATCATTTCACAGTGTACAAGTTAATATTTCTGAAGAGAGGCAAATTATGCAAGTGATTGTTTTTGTGTTCTGGTTCATAAAGGACAACAGCTGCAGATGACTACAGCTTGTTTTCTCATGTTCATTCCTTTACTAGCTATTAGAGTGGCTTATAGCTGTTAGCGATATTACTTTACCACAGGAAATCCAACTACATCCTTTAGCAATTATCAAGGAGATACATAAATGTAAAGACATATAAAAAATACACTATGCCATTTCCTTTGCATCACCAAGATTAACTGTATAAGAGCGGAAAAATAAGCAATGCAGTAATAAGACGATCCTCTCAAAAGGAAATTAAATATTGAATTCTACACTGTAATAAAAAAAACACATCAGAAAACAAAAAAAAAAGTTTGTATTTCACATTAGAAAGACATCACCTGAGCTTCTAACCAATTCTATTTTTGCAATAACTGCTAAACTCAGAAATGTATTATTTATGCCTCTTCCACTGGGCTGGTTTTGACTGGGGTAGAGTTAATTTTCTTCAGAGTAGCTGCCATAGGGCCGTGGTTTGGGTTTTGCTAGAAACAGGGCTGATAGCACAGGGCTGTTTTCATTATTGCTGAGCAGTGCTTGCACGGAGCCAACACCTTTTCTGCTTCTTGCCCCACTCCACCATCGAGGAGGCTGGGGTTGCACAAGGGGCTGGGAGAGGACACAGCCAGGACAGCTGACCCCAACCACCCAAGGTGTCATGTTCAGCGTATAAAGCTGGGGGAAGAAGAAGGAAGGGGGGCACATTCAGGTTTAAGGCTTTTCTTTCCCAAGCTGCTGTTACGCACAATTGAGTCCTGCTTTCATGGAGATGGCTGAACATCTGCCTGTGAATGAATTCCTTGTTTTGTTTTGCTTGTGTGCATGGGTTTTGCTTTAACTATTAAGCTGCCTTTACCTCAGCCTACCTGTTTTCTCCCTTTTCCTTTCGATCCCCTCATCTCACTGGGGGTAGTGAATGAGTGGCTGCACAGGGCTCAGTTGCCAGCTGGCCTTAAACCACAACACCCATAAATTAGGAAAGTATCCACAGCAAAGTGAAATCTCACCTGTTCCACTGTAGCGGGATAGTGAGTAATATAGCTTTTTTAACTAGCAATTTAATTACTCAAAAATATACTTGCTTCATGCCAACCTAATGTTCAGAGTAAGTCAGAAGAACACTAAGAAAGGCAAGAACAGCTACAGGATTTCTTCAAACATATGTAATTATTTCACTCTAATTCAAAGTTACAACCCCCCCTCACCTCAACATAATAAAGGCTGACTAAAGAAGAACGTCCATCAGCGTTAAAGAAAACACCGGTACACATTCAAGATGAGCACAAGTCTTATTCTAACCAGAGATGAGGCATTAGCCTCATCTTTGTACATGTGTATTATACAATGTGAAGAATGCTTTCATTCAGCTCACAAAAATGTCATTTACAGTCCATAGGCATCACATGATGATCTTCTTTCTAGTCCTGCTTGCCTTCCCGCCACTGTCGAGAACCTTCGTTCCATGCTACATATACAAAGAGGGCAAGTACCACATGAACAGTAACTACAGCAACTATGGCAGCGTAAAAATAGCTGTCTCTGTCGGACATTCCTAAGGTACCTGAGAAAATAAAGAAAGTAAAGAATACAAGTTATTAGGAACACTGAAATGGCAAATCACAATTCTTCCTAAAGACCAAAATTACATTTACTCCTGTATCAAAAGACTGAGCTCATAAAGATTCATAGCAAACAACTCACCATATTTACAGACATTGAAACTATTTCTGGAATAAATCAACACTGCAATTACCCAACATTTAAGACAAAATATCCAGGTTTTAAGTCGCTTTAGAGTTCTATGACATTGACCTTTTCTGTTACTATCTTCTAACACTAAATCTTAACATCCACTTTCCATAGATGTTGGTCTCTTTGTGGGGCAGGAAAATGGAGGTGGGGAATAATAGTATAATTTATATTTAATAATTGCCATAAGAGGATAAAACCACCACAACAACTAAATTTAGAGGTCTTCTACCTTCTATATTCAGATCATAAAAAAAACCAATTCCATACCCATAAAGATACATGAAATAAGCCTTCAAATAAATACATGAATAAATACAAATAAACAAATAAATGAAATAAACCTTCTCATGTGAAATAAGCCTTCAAGGATCAGAAGACCAAATGCCAAAATATAATTTCTCTTCATTCATTAAAACAAAATCCCACACGTTACACCACACCAAAATTACCACCCTCCAAACACAACCCCAATGCTATCAGTGCTGACAGATTCTGCAGTTAACTGACACAGCAAAGTTTAGGCTCAGCTTGCTACACCTCAGGGGAAAAGAAAAAACAGCTAAAAAGGATCTTGAAAGTTACTCAGCAAGCTTTCAGCTTCAGTCTTCAGAACTACACTCAGCAGTACACACAAAAGGAGAATCATCGTGGAACAACTCAGTTCCATATGCACAAACTGCTCTTAAAAGCAGTTGCTTTTTAGCTCCTTATCCCCTGCTTTTGAAGGAGACACTTTTCTCCAGCAGTATTAGGAAAATATTGAAGCCTTGCAGAATCAAGGCTAGAACATGGCTCGTTGTTAGCAGTGTGACAGAACTGCTTCAAACAGACATCTAGAATCTCTTTTGTTTTCTTTAAATTAAAGAAAGCTCTACAAGCAACCACCTTCAATATCTTTAACCGGGTATACGACATAACTGGTTTACGCTTAGAAATAAAGATATCTTTTAAAAAGCAAAAAATAAACTCAGTAAGCAACATTATTCTGTGTTATTAGTTCACTACCCCTGTAGAACTCATACCTCTGATGATTCTGATAAAAGTCTGCTGGAGAGTGGTGTCAGATACCCTTTAGGTCAGGGGAGCAATGCACCTGTACTCTATATAAACCATTGTATAACAAGCAGCAAATATCGGATTACAGACCACAATGCAGGGAAGGACGCATCGACCATTTATATAATTTGCTGTTCTAATTAGGCATTACAAGGCCTTTAGTCTTCATAAGGAAATAAATATTCGAAACAGGAAGGAGAATAAAGATGCCATTAGAAGATTGTGCTTTTCCTCTTTTTTGTAATAGTAACACTAATTGGCAGAAACAGAATTACCTTCAAATACATAAGCCTTTGATGAAAAATATAGCCCAACGGGTAATGTGATCATTAGAGCTGTGAAGAACAGAAGTGTTCTTAAAGTTGATGTTAATGAACCCTCATTTCTGAAATAAATAAGAAAAGTTACACAGAGAAAGTCACAGTATATATGTCTGAAACAGGACAAGAACTCGTCCCAAAGAGAAGCCAATTACTTCTCAAGAACTGAGTACATATGTAATTTGGAAGTGATAAAGACTTGGAGTATGCATTTGTTGTCTGCAATTGAAAAATCACAGTGTTCAAAACTATGTAACAAGACTGAAACCAGTATTTAGATTTTTATACTATTGCTCTGCAAGCATTAACAACACAGGGGGCCTACATTAATATTTTTACTGCTGCATTATTAATCAATTATTGAACATCTAGTATTAGATACACACGCACTTGTCATATGACAGTATTCTACATTAAAGCTTGCCTAGTTCCTTTTTTTTAAAAAAAAAACCATCCTGCTAGTCTATGAAAATGACAAATCCTACAGGCCAAGATACAGAAGGAAGTATGCAGAATGACTTTAATAGCTCACTATTGGAAGTGAAGTTCCTTTTTATTAGATACTGTTCCTCTATTTAAAATTTCTCAGTTTCCACTGAGAACGTTGGAATAACTGTAGCAATAGTCAAAAAACTGAGCCAATACACCAAAACATTAGCAACTTCTTTTGCCTTCACAGGCCTGAACCTAGACAACCTTGAGCAAGAGAATCACAACAGAAGATTCCTTACGTGGTAAGGTCTCCCCAAACTTGTTCAGGTTGAACAGGTTTTATAGCTATAAAACACCACATAAGAGTGGGTTTGTATGTGCTTCCACCAGTTTTCACTCACTCTGCTTGGCTGACTACATTATTTTTACACTGAAGTAAACATATAAGCCCAGCAACACCTTTCTGACTTTCAAAGACTACCAGATTCAAGGGCATGTGTTCTCGAGGCTCTGACGCACAAATATGCACAAAAAAACATTCAAGCCAGGGATACACAACTCTTAAAACTCCTGGACACCTCCACAACAATTTTTTGTATAAATAGTTTCAAAACATTTTATTGAGACATATTTGTGCCACAGTATATTGCTTGAAATGACATTTTATCCTTGACATTTCTTTGGAGAAATAAGGGGAGAAAAAATAACCTCATCCTCTGACAGCCATCAAACCACAAAGATGTGCAGCCATACACAGCTTTTACAGTAAAGCAACCAGCACTCTGCTGATTATCTACTGCCATACATTTAGGTGGCAGCATATTAACTAGCTTTAAAAAAAAAAGGCATTTGGGATCTTTTCCTTTACTAGAGTTTGTGTCAAGGTCTGTCAGGGTGGAAACCATAACCCCATCCAGACTTTTTCTATGAAAATGAGAAAACTATTCCCTATTTAACACCTACCCATAGAAGAATAAGATGACCTCCTGCCTCTTACCAAAGTTAACAGCTCCCCTGTTGACAAACACATTTCTCTGACACTTCCCCTCGCAGGGAAAGCAAATTCCCAGGTATAACCCCGGCCCTACCGCGGAGCTTTAACCGGAGACCGCTCTATGGTGCAGAGGGTTGGGCAGCACGGCCACGGCAGACCCGAGGACCCCGCCAGCCCCTGAGTTACCAACAGCACAGGCGGGGGCCAGCCCCTCCTCCCCAGGTGCCCCCGGGCCCGCACCAAGCCTCCTCCCCGCGCCTGGGCCGGTGACACCGGGCGCACTCCGCGGCCTACATACACCCCTCCCCCTAGGCGGGCCGCGGCCCGCAGCCAGGCCCTGCTGCCCCGCAGGACTGCCCGGCCCTCCCGCCTCTCTGCCCTACCCCTACCCGGGACTCACTGCCTGAAATCGGTGACGGGCACGGCCTCCCCGTACCGCTCCATGGCCGCCATAGCTCTCAGCACCGCCCACCGGAAGTGAGCGCGGGGCGCGTGTGCGGGGGCGGCGCCGTCCCCATGGCAACCACGGCGCGGGGCGGCCCGGGCGGAGCTCAGGCGGCCATCGCTCCGCGCGGTGTGTACTGTGCTGGGGCACTGCGGGCTCTGTGCGGGGAAGAGCACCTCGCGCAGGCTCTTCGCGGGATTCAAACAGCAGTGAGGGCTGTGTCGCTTACCGGTGCTTCCCTTGAGGGCGGCAGAAAGGGCCACTGCTCGGCGGCGCTGCATCCAGCTTGGGTCTGGTGGGTCAAGTCAAGGCTTCCCGGGAAACGGCTGTGATTTCAGAGCCACAACAAAAACATTGTTGAGATGTTTTGATAAACTCACCAGCACAGAACACTATAAATGAAAAAACGCTGGCAAGGGCTGGTGCAGTCTCTAAAGGGAAGCAGCTTTATATCCTCTATATTGTCCATTATTCTGTATTCTGTGTTCTATATTTGCTATATTGCCCATTATTCTATATTCTCTATATTGCCCATTATTCTATATTCTCCATTTTCCATATTGCCCCTTGGGGGGGAGGGGGGATGGTTGTTCTCTTACAGGTTTCCTGGTCTCCTGGCACTAAAGTTAATCAAAATTCCTTCTCCAGCCAAAGATGAAATTTCTGGTCAAAACCTGAAAGAAATAGTGCCCACCATAACTAATAGATGCTGAAAACAAGACACTGAGGACTCAGGCAGATTGTACTCTCCTGCAGTCTGGCTGAGCATTTCCAAGATGCTGCTCTGCTTAAGCTGTTAATTCACATTCCTGTTGGAGCTACCCCTCTCTGCTTAAATACTCGCCAAGGGATAGACTTGAACCCAGCTTTTCAAGAGAGGACCAGAGTGTTACCATCTCTGTGTGATGCAATCAGTCTCATTTGCAGGGGAGTTAATTGTTTAGACTCAATGAACAGCTCTAGCAGGAATATAAAGCATTGCAAGCTTCCAAACAGTAGCTCTGGAAGCCATTTAATTGAATTTTGCCATTTGATTGAATCTCATATACCACAGCAATAACATATTTTCCCCTTTTATGGTAAAACCATGTTGCTATCTTGCCACATAGCCGCGCCAGGTCTTAATTGTGTGAGTCACTAATTCACATATGACTCTTCCCTCATGTTTTCCTGCAGTGCACAGACACGCAGTGTTTCTGTAGCCCAGCGCTGTAGCCTCTGCCCTGCTCCTTGTTGTAGTGCCACACAGCAAATGGCAAAGTATTGTGGCCTCTTCTTTCCCTTATGGGCCAGCATATCATCCCTCCCTACAACCCCGGAAGAGAAGAAATATAAGAAAGGGTTGTTTTCCTTGCAAGTAGGAAGACCAGGAAATAAGCACTTTGTTCTTGGTAGTTCCTGCTGTGATCTGACATATCAGAGCTTACTCTGAGAGAATTTCCCTCACCTGAGCTAAAGACAATGGACACTATACTGCATCAGGAACTACAATGTAAGGGCAGGAGGGAAGGAGCAATACATCTGCAGCACTGACTTTCTCCCCTCTGGTTGCAAATAGTGAGGCCTTTTATTATGCTTCCTCCCGTAAATGTGAGAAAGAAGGTGAATTTTCTTAGAAGCATTTTTTTTTCAGTAATGGGTGTAGCTCAGGCAGTGTCTCCTTCCTGTTTGTTAAGGTGAAGCATGGTTCAGGCTGTTTAGTGCTTATGGAAGAAGGTAGCGTTCTTGTGGTCACACTCCCACTATAAACCAACCAATTTTAACACTCTTTTAAAACATGACAGCTCTCCTCTCATTTGATTCCACTCCTGCTTGAGCCGGCATGAGAGATGATTTCCAGGAGGGGGACTGGAGGGAGCTACAGTGGGTGTCTTGTAGACCATATTCAACTGGATGGGGATGGACAGAGGATTTGCCATATAACATGAGCTTAAAACTTCAAACTAGTTCTCAAAACCATCTAATTAAACTCCAGCTAGCCACTCACAAAATCCAACCCAAATGTGTGAGCAGGTTTTGTTTATTTAGGGATTACTTGATGAAGAAAAGTAATTTGGCAAAAAAAATCAGTGTATAGTTAAGATATAAATCAGATGACTGAAAAATCTGAATGTAGGAGCAGTGAACATTTAATCACCATGTACATGACTTCCCTGTTTGTTTCCCTAGTAGGAAAAGCAATGACTTAAGACAGTTTAATAACAAATCAACAAAATGAGGAAACATGAAAGTGGAATAAGTCTCATCATATAAACTTACCATAAAGATACATATCAGTCATTAGAACGTAGTAAATTGCTCAAGGCTTAACAGCCCAAGTAATTAATTTTTAATATAAAATTACTTCATATCTCATCACACTGATGCTTTCATCTACTAGACTAATAAAAATTTTTCAGAATGATTTCCTGCATGTTTAACTGCTCTTCTTTTATGAGCACATAAGGGAAATACAAAATTATTAGAAAAATTTTGCAACTGTGAGAAAATAAAGCTTTTTATTTGCGTTTTTGTGTCAGTTATTTTAAAAGATCTGGAGCATGCAGAGTCTTGTCAGTTTGCTTCAGGTTTTATATATCAAGTATTTTGATCACAGCCCTGTCTTACCTTTTCGATTATAGAGTAAATACATTTGCCCTTAAGCAGAAACTGTGCTGCAAGCCCAGGAGCATCCAATTTAACTAAGAACAAAGAGCTGCTGTTCTAAGACAACCACCATGGGATGCTTGAGGAATATAAAAACTAAAGCCTATACAGAGCAGTTCCTTTCCTGGGACACTGTCCCAGCTTCCAGCACTGAAATCTATGGAGAGGACTGCCGGCAGGTAAAGGGATTCCTGTTTGCACAGCAAATGGAACAAGAAAGCCTGTTAGTCCAGTAACTGGCCACACACCTCCAAGTGCTTGGAGCGTTTTCTTTTCCTCCACAGCTTCCCTAATGCTGCAGCCCCTTTAGCTGCCTCGCAGCCTGCCTGTAAATTTAAAAGCAACTTGAAAATGCAGCCCGTTGTGTAACTGCTGAACTTTGTTCATTTGTCCTCATTTGGTGTAGCGAGCATGTTTTGAAGATCAGACTGAGAATGCAGCCTGTGCAATGGGGAGTTCTGTGATGCTGGAGCGCTGAGGGTCCTGCTTTTCTGGGGTCTGCATCTCAGCGAGGGTGCAGAGCCGCCTGGAATGTGCCTGCTGAAGCAATACCATCTAGTGGCAGATGGAGAAAAGAATCTCCCCCAACACGTACAACGCTGGAAAGGTGAAAACTGAAAAGATAATATTTGAAACCAAAACCACCTACTTGTGAATATGGGTTTTTTTCAAGGTTTGCATGATAACGTATCAAAAAGGAATACATAAAACAGATGATCAGAAAAGGAGCTAGAGCAGGGAAGGGACTGTGGTTACTGGGGCCAGTAAAAGCTCAGATTACAAGGCCTGATGTTGCACAGGTGCTAAGTGACCCCAAGGGTGTGGCTTTTGAAAAGAGATTTCCCAGCAACAAACAAGCAGTGCTGTGCAAGCATCAGCTTTGGAGCTGTTAACCACTTGCTTAGAATTATTAAATATTTTTTTACATGGTTAGTGCTCCGCTGCAGAGGAGATGGTGTAGAAGAAAAAGCAGCTGTGAGACAAAGCTTTATTTCATGGTTTGCCGTTGTTGGGGAAGGGTGTGTAACATTTGTGACTGAATTCACAGTGTGGAGGGACAATTCCTATATAAGAGAGTTGGCATTTGTACGGAGTGACAACCTCTTTCATTACATCATCTGACAGAGCTTGAGCTAATAGACAGTTCTAGGGGCTCTCAATCTCTTTTACTGAATAATAAGGACTTCTGTGCTGTAACACTGTCCCATTTTTTTCCAGTGATGTCAGCTGATCTAATTAAAGATGTTAGCTCTTCCTCTTTCAGTTTCTTGATATTCTTGGCTCCAGCAATACTATGAATACTCTCTATTTATAATCTGAGGGATAGAGGGAGAGAGATTTCACAAAAGGTGAAATGAATGGATTGGCTAACTCTTCATGATACTCCAGGACAAAAGCCCAGATATTCAATACAATGCAACAGAGTAATGTGAATGCTTTGGGCACTTCTATGTGCATTATAGGGGTATATTCCCTTTCATAATCCTGTTGCTGTTATTGCACATACCAGAATAAGAGCAAAGAGCTAAGACAACCACTAGCTAATGGAGATCAGAAATCTCACAGTCTAGTTTCCACCTCCCACTATTATTGCTGTCATTTTGCAAAGAAAACATAGGGCTACTGATGGAAGTGGCTGCCTTCCACATGTGTTGTGAAATACCTGAGGTGCTTACATTAATAGAGTGGGAAAAGCTTCATTCCCACAGCTGATATAAGTCAACCCATACTTAGCAATTAAAGAACAGACTCCATGTACTGAAGAGGCAAATAGAATCGAAGTCTTACAGGTCACATGCAGCAACCTTTTATACCTCTGCCCTGACAAACAATGCTGACTATAGAGTGGGTGTTGTGGATATTTTTTACAGGTCTGGGGAACAGGGGGTACTTTTCTGAAAAATAGTGTATGTTAGCACAAGTGCATAAAAACACAGGCCCTTCCACTGCTCTTTGGGTTATAGTTAGCCTTGAAAAACACAACAGGTTTTTGTGAAGATGGAGAGTTATAGGAGTCACGTTTCTCTTCTATAGAATATAAAATCCAGCCAGATAGTCCCATCCAGTGCATCAGGCAGCATGGGGAAGTTCCCCTACTGAGAGAAGCAGCCTCACAGCACTGGTTTGCCATGACAGGCAAGGTGTATAAAAAGTACTTGGAATTTAAAAACCCTCAGAATGCTCATTAAAAACCAGTTTTGAGCCAATGTAACAGTAAACTGCAAAGGGACAGGCTCGTCCTTCAGACAGGCAGGCTGCTGTAAAGCCTGGCACCTGCGTTCAGCTGCAGGGGCTTGTAAGGCTTGTTCTGTTTCACAGAATCAGTGCATCTAGGGTTTACTTCTGAGCTTGAGACCAGATGAAAATCTGTTCCTTGACTGTAACTTGATCATGCATGCAAAAAAATCACGTCTAACTAATTTCACACTAGATTGTTAGATAAAATTTCACAGTATTGTTTAGCTGAGACAGTCCACAAAGTACTTTCCACTACTTTCCAAAGTGTTTTGTCACAAAGGGGAGATTATTTTTCTAGTTAATACTAGTTTCTAAGAAAAAAATCTTCATCAAAGGCAGAACAACTGGGTTGCTCTAAATGCCCAAGAAAACTATCAAAAAACCGGAATCTTTTCTACTTTTATATCCAGACACAGAGGTACTAAACCATTCATCTGGGGTTACATGAGGTCTTCTGCATTTTTCTGTTAGGTGTTTATCTTCCATATTTGATTCTTTAAGGAATTTACCTGCACCTATACTAGAAGGCCCATTAGAACTGCGGCACAGGCATGAACTCTACCTGTCATTGTCCCTATTATATCTTTGCCAGCTTGCCCCTGGAATGGGTTTGTCCTGTGGCAGCCAGCACTGTGCAGGCACTGAGCAGAGACAGCCAGGTAGCACCGGATCCCAGCAGGCAACATAGAGAAAAACGTGTTCTCTTGCTGTGTTCACAAGCACCACTGGAAGCAAGACAGTGGCTGGAACAAATACTACCAAGCAGTACCTTCAGGTTTCGGGGCTGGCATACTTGCCTCTAGACAGGGGAAGTTGTGGCCAGGGCTGCAGTGCACTGGGAGCAGCAGGGAAAGAGAGGTTCATTGGTCTGAATAGCAGGGGATTGTGGGACAAACATTAAATGTGGCCCTCAACTGCACACACACAAATAAACTGGAAACGCAGTTGTTTCCTGAGCAGGTCTAGAGGTATATTTTATAGAGTACAGAAACACACATGGGTTTTATGGCTTGAATAATAACTACTTACATAAAGGATGTTGATTTATGCAATGGGAACTGTAAGCCTTTATGCCTACTAGCTCTGGGATAGCAGCCCTTTTCCTTCAAAAGATACCCACAGTAGCAGGATTACAGCCTGCTACATGTGAGCACAGAAGAAACAGAAGAAAGCTGAGTCTCCAGTGTTCTTTAGAAGGACTGGTGTGAAGCATTCCCCTTGGGCTTTGACACTAGTCTTATTGGTAGAGAATAAGAGGGAAAGGGTCCCTCTGTGGGATGAGATTACACCAACACTCAGTGGCTTTCCTTCTGGCATAAAAGGCATTTCTGCTGCCCGGCAGTCAGGTTGGCCAGGCTGTTATGTTACAGCCTTCTTACCCAATGCATGGGGTCAGATGACAGCAGAGTGTTGCTGTTTGCATTCTGTCCCCCGTGATACACAACTGCCGATGGGAGAGTCACGGCTCCCTGGCTGCTTCAGCACTGGCCCTCGGGATTTACTACCATTATTTCAGCAAAGAATTGGGCCACATTTTACCTTCATCTTGCAGAGTTGGAAACAAAACAAAAAAACAAAGCCCCCTATTCTTGAAAAGGATACCTGAAAAGACTGATTGTTATAAAAGGAACATGGTGAGCAAAAAATTACTTCTTGGTGTTCTGACTGTGGCCCATTATAAATGGCTGAGAAATGAGAGTGAAAAAACAATTGTTACCATTATTCATATATGAGTGCACACTAACTATAAATTCTTACCCTCCCCAGATCTCCGAACCTCTCTCTCTCAAAGGCTGCTGTTCTTGGCAGACCTGTAGTAACACAATTACATTGCTTACTACTAACATTAAGTCCTTGAAAGGACAGAAGTACTTCCAAAGCCCATTCAGAGACATGAATGCAAATTCTTTGTTCTGAAAATAATCCAATTTAGAAAAACAGTCCTCATTTTGGTTAGGTCTCCAAGTCCAAAACTCCTTCAAAATGAATTAGAAATCAAAACTTTCTGGCACCAACCAGGTCCTGGCAGACCTCTTGCCATCTTTTTATTAACAGAACTGGGGAAATCTTTGTCCTGGCACTGTGAGTAACTGGCAACAGAGACTAGAGACCTTTAAGAAAGTCTCAGTGTACCAGTCAAACCCCAACAGATTCAGCTAAATATTTTTAGGACCTCCATTCTCCTATCTGATACTAAAGAATGTGCCCAAGTCATAGTAACTTGTCCAGATGGTGGCAAAAGAGGGACTTAAACTCGCATTTCTCATGTCATGGTTACATGTATGAAACAGATTTTCTTTCTTTCCTCTTAGGGAATCTTCTGATGATTTTTAACCTAAAACTACTGTGTTTATGACAGATAAGTCAAAATAAAGCAACTGGAAGAAATACATGTATTTAATTGTTGTTTTATCCTGCTTTTTGTTGCTGCCATTGAAGATCATGGTGAAAATGTGAGATAACATTAGAGACTGTGCATGTTTTTCTGCAGGTACAAAACTGAGAAGATAAGGTGGAAAGAACAGCTGCTGTATTCCAAAGTGGCCTCTGAAATAGTCATTGGTGCATTTGAGTAGTCACCAGATTGGAAACAAGTAGTATTACCAGGTGAGACTTACAAGCCAACTATATCTGCACTGTGTAGACAGACAAACTAGAAGCAGACATAACACAGGCAAAATGTTCTGTTTGGCTGACCAGGTAAAGAAGGTACTTTGGGGGACAGTGTTTCTGTGGATCACTGTAGAGAAGAGAGAATAAAAACTGACACTATGCCTCAGAAACAAATACCAGAAATGCAGGTGTCAGCTTCTCAGAACTGCACCTTTCCACTTCCTAAAACATTTGGCTTTGTGGTGGAAGTACCCCTTCCCAAGGGAAGAGAAAGAGCACCTTCAAGTGCCCTGCAGGTCTGCAGTTGCTGCTCAACATTCCCCTCAGTGCCATGGCACCAGTTGGTTTTAGGTAAACCATAAGACTCTCGAGCTAAGCAGAAAGGTTTGGTTTAGACAGATAGATCGACAGATACAAAACACATACATACACGTGCACTTTAAACCAGAGATAAGAAAGACACTGCTTGGGAGTAAATAGTACTATATCACAACAATTAGTGATATGACTATATGACTGCATTGTGTGGGAGGATTTTAAAACCTGTCATTTCTTTTTTGAAACAGTCCTAAAAGTGAAGGATTTCTGATAAGCTTCACAACATCAATTACATGAAAATTGCTTTCCCTTCTCTTTTCTCCCATGAACATCTATTTTATTTTTCTTTCAACTGACACAACAAAATCCTCCTATTCATTCAGTGTCCTGGAAAGCATTGCAGAGATCCAGCATGCTGGGCCAACCCCACCACAAAATTTATAAAATTTTATAAAATTACCAGCTTTCCCCCCCATCCTGTTCCATGCAGAGCCATCCATCAGTATGACAGTGATGTTATTTGCATTCTCCAGTAAAACAAATACTAATGTTCTTATAGCCATACAGGATGCCAACAGCTTAGGATGTAAGCCAGACATCCTCAACTCGATTAATAGAGTAGCTAAAATTTAACTGAGACTGTGGTTCCAGTTCTGACCTTTGCGTGTGGCATCTTAATTACCTAATAAAAATCTTCAAGGTCAGCCACACTGACAGGACGTATTTGTTTTGATTCAGTACTCACCCAAAAGATACTTGAGTCCAGCCAGGGCCTTAGTTTGGCTTTCAGGTGAATGAACACGGCTCAAAGAAGCCCACAAATAGCTGTATTTAACTTTCTGAGTAGCGCAGTTCATAGTTCCTCCTTCAGGAAGGATGGAGAGGTGCAAGTCAAGCTTCTCTCTTTGCACAGCTTTCTTGCTAGGAAAGGAGGAGCAAGTTACCAGGAGATGCTGCAGAGTGTGTCCTCACTCCCATCCCAGGGCTTTTCAGCTAAGTGCTTTCCTTTATCCAAAGTACACTTTGCTCCTGGAAAAAGGTGAATACAGCATTTGTCATAGTAGCAGTCACTGCACAACTGTGGAGCCAAATATCTCAAGAATGTTTAATTTCTACTGGGTTAAAACACAAATAGGTGTCTGTTTGGTTTTTAACCAAAGGAAGGATATGGACTAGGAAAACGTGGAGCTTTGGATATTTTCAAATTTGGAGATATCAAGAAGGTGGAAGAAAGTAATCACTTTCCCCGTACCAGAACCAGTTATGCTCTCCCTGGACATGTGGAAGCCCTGCCCACAACTCCTCTGGGACCTCACCAGGGATACAAGTTACGTCCTTTAAATATCACATGGGAAAACAGCTGAAGCTCTCTGAGGAGTTTAGCATTTAGACTTCATGTTTTCTTGTTTTCTACCTAAACTAGTAAAAAAACCATAGAACACTCCAACCTGCTACTTGGGACCCCTCAGTAGTTATGGGGACAGACATAGATCCTCAGAGCAGCTCTCTAGCAGGCAGTGAAGGACTCTGCTCTACAGATCCTGGCTGGATGGAATGCAGTCACGGGGAGATGTGAGGGTGCAAAGCACCCTGTGTATTGCAGAGGCCAATGTTTCTCAGACTTTCCATTCAACATGACGACCTCTCCTTCCGCAAAAAGACTTCTCAACACCTCTAGTCTTTTCAGCATGCAAACACATAAGTGCTGCCTCTGTAGGTGGTTTGCATGTAGAGACTTGTGTGTTTTGAGAAGCTGCTGAAGAACAGGGAACCTTGGAGGACCTTGAGATGCAAAGTCTGGGCAAGATACTCTTTGCTTTCCATTACCTCATGTCTCTGCCTCATGACTTCTCATATAGGCATGCACACCTGTTACCCATGTGAAAATGGGAAAACACCCCTTTCCCTCTGTCAGGTCTTTCACCAGGACAAAAAAGAATGCTACCCCTACTCCTTTCTCATCCACAGCTGGACTGACTTCTTCAATAGCAGAAGCAGCCCCACAGTAGTTACTTACTTGGTGCTCTATGAAAGGTCTCGGTTCTATCATTCACTCATGGTAAAAATTACAGACAACAATTAAAGTTAGTATGTAAAAACCTTAGAAAATATAAAATACAAAAAGCTTTGCTACATACTATTATGCTTCAGGGCTGCAAAGCTGCAGTAAATAGCACACCTCTGAGTACATGGAGATCTAGCCCCAGGCTAGATGACGGACACTTCTGTTTCACTGATGCTCACCAATGATATGGCAATCATTTTCTAAATAAATAATATTCACATTTCATTGAACCTCCCTGCCATGTTCTTGCAAGGAGATGTTTCTCTTGCTGCTTTTTCCTTTGTTTGTTACTGTTTCTGCTGAGGTTACTCAGAACTTGGCCTTTAGCAAAATCTTGTATCACAGTATCACAGTATCATAAGGTTGGAAAGGACCTCCGAGATCATCAAGTCCAACCTATATCCCAACACTAACACCATCATCTAAACCATGGCACTCAGTGCCTCATCCAGTCTCCACTTCACACTTCTTGTGTGAAGTTATAGTGACTCTTGAACGCAGAAGAAAAAAGTTCTTTCTTTCTGGCCAGTTCTTCTTCAGTTTAGAAGGTCCCATTCAAAATTAATCTGATCTATTGAAAAATTGATAAGTATGATGTAACTGTGGTTATCAGTAAACTCAATTAAGGATTAGAGTGTTCCTTTCTCTGCTATGGCAAAATTACAATCTTTCCCCCGGGAACATTAACTGTCAAACACTTAACTCTGAGTCTTAGCTTTATGTGCATTGACTCTTGCTGTTGTTGATCTGTTCCTGAAGGGAATAGCAAATATACTGTCATCTGTACCAGCCCCGGAGCTGGTTTTCCACTTATTTGAAGGCAATTGGTACTTGATCATATTATCACTCACCAGCCGCTCCAGCAAGTCTGGAGCAGAGTGACTTGGCTTGCAGTTTGACTTGCCCAGCCCCTTCTCTATGTTAGACTACGTATTTTGAAGTTCTTCTATAAATGCATAATGCCACAGGGGATTTATGTGGGGTTTTTTTCCCTCCAGGCTGCCTGCGAAGCCTGCAATGTCCCACTCGTCCCCAGAGTCCAACATTGCCCATCTGATTTCCTTCCCCTAGGGTGGGCTTATGAGACATAAGCAACACAAAACCTTATAGGGAGCTAAAGAACAAGGTGCTCAGGGGACCTTAGCCCTGCTCCCCAGCAAAGTCTTTGCTGAGTAGACCAGCAAAGAGAATATCAGAAACTTCCCCTGCTATTTGTCAGTGTTTCAGGCCTCAGGGCCTCCCTCTGTTTAATTGTACCTCACTGTGATCTGCAAAAGAGGTGGCCCTGAAAGACAGCAAAGCTTCCCCTTGGCAGGAACTTAGAGAGACACAGTTGCTGCTTCAAGAGTCCAGCTGCGGCTGTCCTGTTCCTCCCTTTAAGCAATACTACCACTGAGGGAGCTGGGCAAATGCTCTGGAATCTGCTTCCCACCTTCTGGATTTCCCAGCAGCTCAAAGAGCATGGCAGCAGGGTGAATCAACCAAAACAGGCTTAACTTGGGTGACCTAGAGGAGACCTGGTGAAGAGAGGGGACGCCTCAAAAAGCCTGGGATGATGGGTTCAGCCTCAGGGATCTTCTCCAGCTTCCACCTTTGCAGAGCACATTGCAAATAGAAGACTCAGCTGTGCCTGGCCAGAACACTGCATCCCATTGATGCTTCCCAGATGCGATTCCTGCTGGTGCCAGGGCTGCAGTATGCTAGGTAACAAAATCATAGAATTGCTTGTTTGGAAAAGATCATTGAATCCAACCATACCTGTCCACTACTAAATCATATCCCTAAACGCTTCATCTAACTGTCTTTTGAATTCCTCCAGGGATGGGAACTCTACCACCTCCCTGGGCAGCCTCTGCCATTATCTGACAAACCTTTCAGTGAAGAAATTTTTACTGATACCTAATCTGAACCTCCCCTGGCACAACTTGTTGCCATTTCCTCTCATCCTATCACCTGTCACTTGGGAGAAGAGACCAACACTCACCTGGCTACAACCTCCTTTCAGGCAGTTGTAGACAGTGATGAGATCTCCCCTCAGCCTCCTCTTCTCCAGGCTAAACAACCCCAGTTCCCTCAGCCGCTCCTCATAACCTTTGTTCTCCAGCCCCTTCCCCAGCCTCGTTGCCCTTCTCTGGACACGCTCCAGCCCCTCAATGTCCTTCTTGTAGTGAGGGGCCCAAACTGAACACAGGATTCGAGGTGCGGCCTCCCCAGTGCTGAGCACAGGGGCACCATCACTGCCCTGCTCCTGCTGCCACGCTGTTTCTGACACGGGCCAGGATGCCACTGTCTTTCTTCCTTCGCCTCCCTCTGCCCCCGAGCCTGAGGCAGCCCCCGAGCCAGCGCACGCTGGGGCTCCTGCAGCCGTGGCCAGTCCCCGCCAGGAACGGCCGCAGGGCAGAGGCCGCAGGGCCGCTGCCGGGGCTCCCCGGGATGGCCGCCGCCTCTAGGTGGTGCTGCTCAGCAGGGAATGAGCGCCAGCAGCCGGGGAGCCGCCAGCAGCCGCCCCGTCCCTCTGCTCAGCATCGCTGTGCAGCCCCCGCACCAGGCCTGGGGGGCCGTGAAGGTCCAGCCATTCCGGCAGCCCCGGGCAGGCAGGGACGCTGGGTCTGGGCGGGGGGGTGCGCGTATCTAACTCTGTTTGATTGAACTGCTTTAAGGCCCGCGCTGGAAGCCAGGTGGGCTTCTCTGAAATTGTTTCCGTAGAGAGCGGTGGTTGGGCTCCAATCAAAGATCTGGCTGTTAAAGGAAATAAAATGGTAGCTTAACTGAATATTTTATAATCCAGCATCCAGTCGTCATTTACAGACTCTGCAGCTTTGTAGTCCTTACCTGCTTTGCTCACCTGTGAACTGTCAGATACCCCAACACAGGCTCAAACCACACCGGCGAGGACCCAGTTGCGAGTAGAGCCCCAGGTGTGCAGCACACGGCTGTCCTCGCACTGCTGCTGTGGATGATTTGCACACCCACTTCTGCAGCAGACCTGGGGTGTGCCTGGAGCTGCTAACTAAAGGCTGCACACGAGTTCAAGACGAGCAGGAGCTGTTGATGCTCTTGTCCAAGATTTTAGTATAGGTAATCACCCTGTATCTATATTACCTCTGTGTTTTGCTAGAATACTAAAAAGTTGTTTGTTTTTTTTAATTTAACACTGTATAGTGGAAATCACAGACTGAGCTCTGAAGAATCTGTCCCATTAGTATTAGCATTATTTGTCAGGCCACAGTCTGACCTGAAGGCCATGAAAGCAGAGATGACTGCTGTTGCCTTGGGTGAATATTGGCAGGTTGCTACAGCCACACTGCGAGGGAAATTTGTGCTCTGTAATAGCTGTGTGAGAGCAGCCAGCCTGAAGGTGACAATTTCCCAAAGCAGAACATTTCATCTCCCCAGAGACCAGGTCAGGTGTAAACACACTTCTTTGATACACAAAAGCATAATTACAGTTCCTGGAATTGTTCTGGGAAGAGCACTGGTAGCTTTCCCCTGTAAAGAAAATGAAACTCATAGGAATGCCTTTTTTCTTCTCCCTTTCTTCCATCCAATTATGTCCAGAAACTCCCTCAGATATGTATTTTTTCACTCAGCACATGCCACTTCTGATCAGTTGGGCTGGATCCATCCACAAAAGATGCTGAACAGTTGGTGCTTAGCCCACACAAAATCCCATCCACATCCACAAATAAGGTGTTCCTTTACTTTTCTCACCTACAGGACTTGATTCAGCTGGTATTTTCAGAGCATGCAGGAGCCAGAGACGTAACTATTCTTTCCAGCACATTCACTTAGTTTCAATAGTTGGGCAGTCATCCCAGACTAGGTAGAAATAGACTTTTCTTACGGGATACCCCATGAAAGTTCAAATTCATATCTGCTTCCTCAGGGACTGCCCCCAAATATCCAGCAATAGGCAAGTCTTGGATGCCTACTCTCTTAGGCACTTTGCTGCCCTGTTGACACTATGTAAGGAACAATGCTTATTGCTTTGCTGGTTTTGGCTGGAATAGAGTTAATTTCTGTCACAGTAGCTGGTTTGGATTTGTGCTGGAAACTGCATTGATAGCATAGGGCTGTTTTTATTTCAGCTGAGCAGCACTTGAACAGAAACAAGGCCTTTTCTGCCTCTCATCCCACCCCACCAGTGGGGGTGCTGGGTTTGGGAGGGGGCACAGCCAGGACAGCTGACCCCAACCCATCCAAGGGAACTCCCACACCATATGGTGTCAAGCTCAGCATGTAAATCTGTTGACAGAAGAAGGAAGGGGAGGATATTCGGGCTGATGGCATTGCTCTTCCCAAGTCATTGTTATGAGTGCTGGAGCCCTGCTTTCCTGGGAATGGCTGAACACCTGTCTGCTGATGGGAAGCAGTGAAGGAATTCCTTGTTTTGCTTTGCTTGCCTGCGTGGGTTTTGCTTTAACTATTAAGCCGTCTTTCTCTCAATCCACAAGTTTTCCTAAATTTTACCTTTCTGATTCTCTCCCCCAACCCACCGGCAGAGAGTAAGTGACTGGCTGTGCGGTGCTCGGTTGCCAGCTGGGGTTAAACCATGACAATTGCTTTTAAGCTTATAGCATTTCACATAACCCCCCAAAACAAAACCCCAAGACGCTGAAAGATTTTTCAAAGCACCGAGATTTGTCTTACAAGTGTGAAGGTCTAAACATCGCTCAGGACGCAGTGAGGTCCTCCCAGACATGTCGCAAGCAGCTCTGTCAGGTGCCACATGTCCCCCTGTAGCCTCTAAGGCAAGAGCAGAGCGAGGAGCAGCGGTATTCAAGAGGAAGATTGCACGTCTGGATGGGATCCAGTGGTAACCACTCTTGAAAATACAAAAAGCAGAATGTTTCTGCCTGATGTGTAATCCAATCAGAGCAGTGAGATAAATGAACCATCACTTTTTTCCGCACTATATGCTGGTTGTAAAATTTTTCATAATCACAAGTAATCAAGGTGGTGTCATGCCTCATTCAACACACCATACCCCAAAATACCTCAGCTTGCTCTTCTTGCAATAGCCAAAGAAACATCATGTTCTGCAACTGAGGTTTTAATTTTGCAGCCTTGTATCCCAGTATGAGCTTGGGCTGGTTTTATGAATTCTGATTAGGCTGCAACCTAATGTGGAGGTCTGATAGCTGCAGACTGAAGGGAAGAGGGGATTTAATAGCCTTGGCCCAAGCACCGAGCTGGTAATCAAGAAGGGTTGTTATTAGTCATTTGCCTAAGATAAAAGAAGATCCGGATCTGGGCTTAATAAATTCTTCCTCATATGAAATAACACAGTTATAGCTGTTTCTATAAAAATGTCAGTGCCTTTATGCGAAGTAAGTGTTCCTTCAGAGCATAAAATACAGTCCTACAACTTAATAAAATCCACTTGTGTCACTACATGGACTTTTTTGACGTGCCACTCTGCAAGGGGAGGTGTGTGAATTTAAGCAGCACATTCATTCTCACATGGGGTGTGAGACAGCACGATGACAAGAAGAGCTGAAGGTACAGTGCAAGAACTTGAGAAACCTGAGAAATTCTAGGCCATCACTAAAGACTCAGAGGTAACAGTGAGCTGGATGAGAGATGGAGTAAACCCCCAGGAAGGTGGATAGATTAGGTGGCCGGGCAGCAGGTCTGTGTGATTAGTTTGGCTTCCAGACTTAACTCAGATTGTAGTTCTCAAAGACAACTGATGATACTGCGTACAGAAAAAGTCACTGCAGCAGTGGGGATGGCAGAGCTGTGAGCAGTCTGTAAGTGAGGAGACAGAGATGGTGTTGCAGGAGCCTCAGCCAACTGCTCCATGCAGTTTCCAGTCTGGCACTGTTCCCCTGGGAGGGCTGCAAATGCCCCATACCTGGGCCAGTGCCTGGTCTGACTGGTATGCAGTGCTCTGTTCCCTCCAAGCACAACTGAGCCACAACTTCTGCAGAGAAACAGGAGATTGGTGGAGCCTAGGAGGCTCAGCCATGTCCTCCAGAGAGCTCCAGGGTGGCCACGAGCGCTAATATAAAGTTCTGTGACATTCATTCATCTTCTCCTTGAGCAGCCTAAGGAGCTGGACCCTGTCTGCATCTCAAGTAGTGACTAGTTTCCCTTGAAGACAGATACACTTTTCATACTGTGAGATGCTGAGACATCGTGGTGGCCCTGGAAGACTCATCACACCACAGCAGGACTGTGAGTGCTATTTCTCAATGAACTAGCTGAAATGCCAGAAGCAGTGTTAAGTGCAAATTCAGTGCTCTTTCTGAGTTAAAATAGCCTCTGAATGGGTATGAACTGCTGCAGAGCTCAGCAAGCTCTTTGAGGAAGGTCACATTTCTTCCCACAGCACCCCATAGAGCCATGTCAACAATGCTCTGAAAGGAACAGAGAACAGCAAGTGCCCAGACCTTGCCTGCCCTGGTGTAGGGCATAAACTCTATAACAGTTACTATCAAGCTCAGAGCTTGGAAAAGATGAACCCTGAAAGAATGTTACCCAAAAACCAGCATTACAAAGAGGTACTCATGGAAATGTACCAAGGGCTTCACTATCCATTCCAGTTGGTCCTGGAGCAGCTGGGAGGAGGGGATGGGAGGACCAAAGCAGCAGGCAGAAGCCTGCTAGCACAGCCAGGCTGCATGTCCCTCACAGCCTGAACCCTGTGCAGTCAGTGCCTCCAGTTCTGCAGGTTTTTTGTTCACAAAATCCATGACCCAACAGGAAGTGCACACATGGCTGCTTTTCTTACGGTCTTGCACACAAGGGGTCAAAGGCTGGAGCCTATGTGGTACTCCTCTGTTGGGTGACTACGAGCTCTTCAGCTTGGCCCTAGCGCAGAAGCAAAGCTATGACAGCAGCAACAGCCGCCGACTCAGCACAACTTCTTTAAGTCAGTAGCTCCAGTAGAGTCCCTAAACTGGATTTCTAAAATAACTCACCTTCACAGCAGCATGCTGGCATTGCTCAGGGGTCAGGAAATATGTTGCAAGAAGCACCCATAGCCAGACCCTGGGAACTCACACTTCGCAGGGCTTTTGGAACTTGCTCAGGGGAGCCAGGTAGCCCAGGGGACCCCTGGTGACTGATGCCATTCTGCAGGACTTACCTACGGAGAGGACAAGTTGTCAGTTACCTTGCTATTTTGACTTCTGCAACCCCCTTTGGTCCCCATGTTTTCTGTAGGGAACAGCTCTCACAAACATGCTTAACCACATCCTCATCCAAGTTTCATCTGTTCTGTGACAGATGGAGGGGAGTAAACTCTACCTTTCCAGTAGACTTTGGTTTATGCTACAAAACCGAAACTGGATCTAAGCTTCTCCCAAACACATCATCCTTTGGAGCAGCCTGGGCAGAGAGTGCAGGAGCTGAAACAGATCTGTGTCCATCCATTACTGTCAGGATGTCTTTCTAATGAGCAGTCTATTGTAGAGTCAATAGCAGAATATTCCATCCCAAAGGAACGATCTGAAAGGCAGAGAAAAGCACCTTTGAAATCAAGGCTTACATAGCAAAAGATTATATTTTTTTAATAAAAAAACCCAAAACTGAAACATTTCAGCCATCAGATTTGAACCCGGGAAGATAAAACAATTCTCATTTTGCAGCCAGGGAGCACTCACAAAAGCTGAAACGCTCACCACTGCAAGCAACAAATCACTAGAATACAATGTTGAGCTGTAGTCAGGCTTTAAATACAGTTTAATTAAGTAAAATGCAAGTATGTAATGTTTCTGCAATGCCAATATGTAACATAATTTATGGAAGTGTAGGGACAGCCAGTAAAATATATTTGAGATTAAACTGATTGCTGATATATAGTCCTGGGTGCAGAGCAAACCTTGCATCCTTCCTCTGCAGCCACTCCTTAAAGCATTGAACCTGGCAGAGAGGAATGCCTCAAAGCTGGCTGCTGATAAGGCTAAAACTTAAACTGGTCTGAGAGAGACAGGCTTATTGAAAAGGAGTTGACTAGTAAAATCTTTCAGAAGCTGTGTGTGTTACATTCATGTTCCAGGCAGCTTAGAAAGCATCTATGCTCACTCATTTTAAAAATGGAATTGTGATTGTAGGAACATGCATCCTTCCCATCACAGGTGGAGGGGTTAACTCCCAGCTCCGTACATGCACTGGCAGAGGGACATTTCCTGTAGTGGATGAGCCCATTCTTTCCCAGGGAGCTGTGCCCTTGCAGTTGGTTCTGAAAGAATGATGGAGCCACTGGTTTGAAACCCATCATTTGAAGAGGCTGTTTTACCCCTTCCTACACAGAGGTCCCAAGCCAGTGGCCGGTCCTGGCTTCTCACTCCTGCACGAGATGTATCAAACACCTGCAGGGCAGTGAAAGAGGAACCAAGCAAACTGAAGCAAACCTCCTCCTCACGGGAGGGACCACAGCACTGTTGAAGTCTGTTAGGTTGAAAGAAGGCAATGTCCAAGGTCAAAGGCAGAAGAGCAACTTGCCAGAGAGGAAGAGAAAAAAAAAGGAGGCAATGCTTCTGCCCACAGGGCAGATTTGCAGTGTTAAAGTGCCCAGTGTGACTTCCATCAGATCCAGTGCCCCAGACTTTCTACAAGTAAGTGGATTTTCTTGCCCCTTGCCACGGACCAGTGTCTGCATAACATTAAACACCTCTGAGCAGATGGGAAGCAGCTCAGCTGTCGCTGAGCTTGTACTTGTGGTCAGTAAAGGGATCAGCACAGATAAAACTCAGATCAAGCACAGGAGCTTTTCCAGCCTCACACCAACCACACTGAATTTCTACAGCCTGGAAGCACTCTCTGTTTAACATGTCTGGAGAGAAACATTTCAGAAATGCTTTGTACTGTCTGCTTTTCCAGATAGCATTTTTCCCTGAAGATATCTTCTGCAGACCATGAAGTTTCTGAGTGGTACGACAAAAGCATCCATATGCATTAAAGCAGTATTTTATTAACTTTGTTAGAAAAAAACTTTAACCAAGGGGAATAATAGACCACCTGTAATTTTAAAAACCATTTTCTCTAGTCCCTTAAGTTACTCTCAGGTGTCATAATACTCCGATAACAACAAGATCATCCTGAGCCTTTCCTCCCAGAGTGCTGTAAAAGCTACTTCACCCTCCTTTCTCATCAGAATTTCAGGCTGCACAAGAAGAACATGGTTATCTCATCCAGCCCATGTCTGGGAACTGGCCAGCTGGAAAGCAAGTTGTGACTTTGGAAACGGGCAGAACGAATCCAGCCCTCTTCCATGCACACAGGTCTGTTATTACATTCACAAATATTCAGACGTTGCAGAGGATTCAGACAGGCTGTGGTTCTGCAAGATGTGGGAAATTCATTTTTAGGCTTGGAGCACTCAATCGAAACCATCACAGCCACACAACACAAACCAGTGGCATGGAACCAATCCAACCAGCTAAAGAAGACCTGCTCAAGGCTTTACAAGGAGTGACTTTGCAGCAGAAGATTTCGTACCAGACCAACTGCGCTCCTGTAGCCAGCACAAAGCACAAAAGCTCATGCTTTCTCATGTAGCTATGCTTGCATGCAAACACTTGATTATGGAAGAAGTTTATCCAGCTTGGAGATCTGTTATCATGTGTATCCAATATTTAATTAGGTAACATATTTTCCAGTATTTTATGTTCTGCTCCTGTGCACCACACAGAGTATCATGCACTTCTGTCTGCTTATTTTGCTAAGTTTGGACAGCCTGAGGAATAACAGTCTGGAATTTGACACAACTTTCCCAAATAATCCTGTGCTACAAAAAGCTGTGAAGATTTCCATGCCATACCAGAACCTGGAAAAGTTCTTGGGCAAACAGCATGGTCCCAGCATGACATGTGTTCCAGATCTGGCTGCAGGATGCTGAATGAGCAAATCTCTCCCCTACATTTTTAAAATATATACAAAACCACACACATGTAATTGTGTAGCTGGATCTGTGTGATCCCACCACAGTGATTAGCAGCATACCCCTTAAAAGAGGAGAATACAGTTGCTGTTATATACACACAGAATTCCACATGCGTATAAGCCAATCTCCTTGAAGGGTGAGTTATGGTGCATGGGGAGAATAAATCATGCTGGGCATATCTGGGGATGTCCCACACTCCCTAACCACTCCCTCAGGAAACAGAATGTGGAGAAGCTAAAATAAATTGGAGAGATGAGCAGTAATTTATTTTCCCGTCTGGAAAAGATAATTTAACTACTCAATTAAATATTGCCTAAAGCCGTGCTATTAGAGTTGCACATCCCATCTGTAATACAGATGGATCTTGCTCTCTTATTACTGGTCTTCATGCTATCTGGTACTTAAAAATTCTGGTTTAATTAGATGACACCTTCCTCAAATGCTAAGTTATTGGCACATGATAATTCAAATAGTATCTAGGAAATTTTGTCATCCAAGAAACCGTCTGTATCAATCATATGTTCTCTTATCTCTGACACATAATAGCAGGTTGCAAGCAATACTGAATCAACTGATAATATGTTATTTCTTAATTTGTGTTGTTTTGAAGCACAGGGCTTCATCTGGGCTATTTTCTCTCATTTTTTCAATAGTTTTCACCCATGACCATCCAAATCAGATAGTTTTATAATGTATTTTCCATTGATTTCTCTGAAATGTTGATTCAATATTGAAATAGACCATTTTAATACTGAATTAAGAACGAAATATCCCATTATGTGGAAATTTAATTATGATTACAGTTATTACACCTAATCATAGCTATCTTGAAACAATGCAGTTAGTTGGAGAGGTTTGTGAGCAAAGCCTGGATGGGCAGTCAACTCTGATATGCTAACGTATGGTCAATCAATTCCCTAGATGTGTGATGCTAAGGAACTCTGCTGGAGCATTAGAACAGCACGTCAGACACGGGCCTTACAGACTCATTGCAACCCCATTGCAGTGGAGGTGGGTGGGCTCGGCAGCCTTCCTTGCTGTGGGCTGGTGGCAGGCATGGACCAGAAACACACTTTTGCCCTTGGATACCATGAGCTCTTCATCAGCTTTTTGTCTGCTTGCAGGCAGGAGCAAGTAACCCCATCTCCCGATGGCTGCTTCGCTGTGGGTAGGGACTTGTATTTGTGGCAGGGTGACATTTCATAAGGAGTGCCCGATAGTGCCTCCAATCCTCTTCCCACTCCCTTGCCCTGCCTGAGCCCACAGAGCAGCAGATAATTTCTTCCAGCAAAAGCAAACCCTGTGAGCTTAAGAGGTTAAAACCACAAAGCCCCTTAGTGGTCCCATCTGAGAGCTGAAAACAACCAAAATCCACAGGCTTCTGATCATCTCCTCGAGTGTGTGCATGCTCCTGGCTCTCTGGGTTTCCCCAGTTGTGCCTGGGGAAGGCAGTGCCACTGCCTGCTGCTTGCCTGCCTCAGGTCCCCACAGCTGCCCCATCCTGAGGTACACACCCTGCTCAGTGGCCGTCCCACAGGTGCTGGAGAAATGCAAGCCCAGTGGTGGGTTTGTCCATTCTGCTGGCCACTCCACTGCCAGTGTTGCTGCTTTGCAAGCTTTAGCAAGAGCATCTTAAAGAGTACTTTGAAGCAGCTATGCAAAAACAGTTACAAAGAGCTAAAATGAAAGATGATTAATGTTCCAAGTAACAGCAAGGCTCCATCCATCTCAAATAATCATCTAAGCTTCCTTGTGACCTGCTTCAGGACTGGCATGCCCAAACCTCCACCTTTACTGAGGTGGTTTGCTTGAGGGTGACTGCCTCATTCTCTGTCTAGACACCTGCATCATATTCCTAAGATGCTCGGTCATCACCTGGCTAAAAGACAGGATGGAGTCATCTCATCATGCCTCTTCATTGAGCTCCCTTAGTTAATAACTCTGTTGTTTGCTCTGTACATTCCCAGATCTTCAAAGCTCAGTCTTGCAAACCATGAGGGAAGTGGGTCATAGGGGCTCTGTAACAGTTTAAGTAAAAGGCATCATTGCAATTCTCAGAGAACCTAGAGTTGTTACAGACACTGAAGGGTTTTTCAGACCAAGCCTTTTCTCACTCATCCCTTCTCCTCTCCAGGTAACAGCATACATTAGACTCCTGTGGCACTGGGAATAGTAAGGTGCAGGCTGTAGGGCCCACCAGCTGTGCTGCTGCTGCAGGTCCTGGCTGTGGTCTCAAAGTGCCTGATATGCAAACGAAATGCACCAACTTCAAATCTGAAATATGAGGAGATCCTCCCTCTATGTGACAGCTTCCTATTTGCAATGGTAATACAAATAACATATTCCTTTGCACATGCTATACAAATAGAAAGGGGGGGAAAACCTCAGCTGTGGTCAAAGCACAAATCCATTGCCCCTTCTGATCCACTAGTCATGACACTGCCAGACAGCAGCTCCTTAGCACCTTCTACCTGAAAGCACCCTGCAAACACTGACCTTTAGACATTTCTGTTAGACGCATGTGCATTATTATCCCCTTTCTTGCACATGGGAGATAGGCGTATGGTGGAGAATTCTTCCATCAGGGAGTAAGTAATACAAGTCATGAACAAAACCAGGATAACTCACTTTCCCCCACCTCCCACCTGCTTTAATCCATCAGTAGTCAACCTTTCATAGGATGCTGAAAAGAGACATACAGAATGCTGTCAGGAATACATTTATATTTATGGACTAGTTCACTCAGTTCCTTTGTTTGTTTTGCCAGATTATCTTCCATCTTTTCACCCTCTATCCAGCCCCATCATTGCCTAAAAAAACATCTGCTTAAAAATTTGGGGGAATTTACATGCGACTGAGAATTTTGCTCCATAAGTACAACTGAATGAGATGGACCTTTGTGTATTCATATGTGCCTAGGAGAAGCACTTCATGCTTCGAATACCCATGACAGGGCTCCTCAGGAGCTCCATTCCCCCTAGCTTAGTGGGGAACTAGACAAATGTCATTTTATTCGCTAATTTATCCCAACCCCTTTTTGTCTAGCGACTTTTGCCAGGATGAGAGATCCTCTTCTGCTATGCCCTGTATGAACACAACACAGAATCACTGTTTTATAAACTCCTTCTTGATGAAGACACTTCAGGAAAAATTGAAGGATTTCCATATACAACAAACAGATCTCCTGTGGTCGCTGCTTCTGGATGTCTTGGATAGCTGGGCTATCAGTGAACATCTGTAAGCGTGAGGAGTATTCTTTATGCCATTTAATATGAACTGCCAGGACTACAGATTTTATTTATTATTCAGCTCCTTTATTTGCAGCCCTATTAAATTCTTCACCTTACAAATGACACCACTGGATGCACAGTATATTGTGATTTCTTTATATTGTATTACATTTGTGAGTCACAGGAATCAGCCAGGGACAAAAACAGTGATGGAAGATGCAAAACCATCTGTTTAAATTGTTTGAATCTGCTGCTTGCTTGATAGGAGCACTTTATGGAAGAACTTTGGACAACTCATTCAGCCTTTAGACATCCTCAGGGAAGGCTGCATTCTTGGTAGCTTCTAGATAAACAACTGTCAGTATCTTCTATGTGCACTGGTCCCTGTGAGTTTCATGAAATCCCATGAAGACAAAGTCAAGAGGTTGACTTCCCTCAAAGAGCCATAGAGGTTAAAAACCAAACAAAAAATCCTGAAGATAATTCCTTTACTGTTAGATTTGTAACAGAAGCCCATCACATATATCAGATCCCTGGGTACGTATGCAGATGTTGCAACCATATGCAAGAACATATGGCATGCTTCTCACAATAACTAGTCTTTTTTTCCTGTGTAAGGCTACAAAACCACAAAAACAGAAACATGGATCATCTCAGCCTGCTTGGGACCAAGGAGGTGTCTCTGTTGCCCTCAGCAACCCTACCAGACTAAGTGCCCACCAGCCACCTACTGGTTCATCTTCCTCTCTCTCTTCAGTTCACTTCTCAGTTATCCTGCCACAATTCAAGCTCTGTAGAAAACATATTTCTCCAGGACCAGAGTTCAAATTGAGGCATGACCAGCCACCTGGGCAAGTCTCCAAAACGTGAGAGCTTCTCCTTGCTTTCTTTCTGGATGGGAGGAGGAGTTCGCTCCACCACCACAAGCCTCATAACAGCCATGTTATTAGCAAATGAAATTAGAAGTAGGCACTTTTTATCTTGGATGAACAGCCAGGTATTTGATCATGGTGTCTGGTGCCTCTGCTGGAAGATCAATAGCAATAAATTAAGTGCTGCTCGACCTCTACTGATCAGATCACCTCCCTGCCCCAGATGTCCCTGTGGTGGAAGAGGCTGGCTGCAAATAGCAGTTAACTTCCTTCCCCGGCATCCTTTAGCAGCAGTGCATGTGCTGAAAGCCACCAGCTTAGAGAATCTCACCCAGTGCCAGACATTTCTCCTGCATGATTAGTAACAAGTTTTTGCATTTGTGAAAGTTATTTGTAGGGCAAAGAGCTTTTTCTGGATGCTGGAAGAAAAGTCGCTAACTCAGATGAAATTCGGTACAGGCACTTGAGATTGAAAAGGTCGCGGCTGTTAGACTGGGCAAAATTTAATTCTTTTTGGTTATAACATCCACAAACAGGGAAAGAGAAGCCTGGGGGCGTTCCAGCCTGACTGCAATGAAACATGAAAACAGATCTACAGGATATTTTAAGCTAGTAAACCCCAAAACAGATCAGTAAGGTTGATGATGTAGGGTCACGGAGAGGTGTTTAAAGTAATTACAGATTTCCCAAAACAGAGAAAAACAGAATAGCTGCTGGGATTTGGGAAGGCTTTGTTGAAAACCACATGTACTGGGGAGGACAGAAGACCTTAGAGTCAAAAGCCTCTGTTAGGAGGGCTCCTGCTCACTACAACAAAATCATTATGGCAGCTTTGTGAAGCTGTAATTGAAGCACGTGTCTTCAGTCAGGTAGGAATGGATCCGCCAATCAAAAGGTAGATTCCTTCTAAACCAAAACCTTTCTGGATATTTTGATTTGCAAAAAACTTATGACACTTTTCCCTCCCCACAACGTACACTCAAACTTTGCTAACTTCCCTGGGGCTTAGAGCTTCTTTTCCATAGTTTCTAATGTCACTGCTTCACTCAACACAAATACAGTCTGCTAATTCCTTAAACACAAAATTGTCATTTCCAGTAGAAATATCAACTGGAGCATAAGTGCAACAATAAGAAATATGAACTTTTGAGATCTTTATTGTTCAAAGTACTGCTTTATTCACTGGAAAAAAAAAAGGGGGGGGGTATGCTACTTGCAGACAAACTTTGTTTCCTCAATGCCTGTCAGAAGCAGGAATTACCCGAATAATGTGAGTTTTAGGGACACACTGCTATTTTGGACCTCGACTGAAAGTTTATTGAAGGAAATATTGGTGTTTATGTCTAAGAGAATGTTTGTTTGGGAGGAAAAAAAATCAGAGCTACAAAGATATGAAAAGATAAAACCTGTTTATTTTTGGGCTCTGCTTCTCAGTTCCTTGTCTAAATAAAACACTGCAGCCCTAAAGGAACATGGCTGTGAAGCCCTGAATCTCTGCCCACTTTTCCTCTCTGATCCCAGCATGAGAAGTAGCTGTGGAGGTCGGGGAGCTCTGAACCAGTGCTCTGTTCATCTAAGAGCAAAGGAGGAACAGATTTAGCTGTGGAAAGCAGAGGATATCTCCAGCTGGTCCCCAGCCCATCTTTGCTATCTAGGTCCACAGAGGAGGCTGCCATGGCACAGGCTGAACCTTAAAGGTGTAGCATTTGATGGCAAATCTGCATCACTATGGCTGGATGTCCAAAGGCTGCTTAAACATTTGCCTGATAAAAAGTGCAGTTATGAACTCTGGAAGTTTAACCCCAAGTAAACAATAGCTCCAACAGATGCCATCTTATCACCAGCATCAGCTGTGGCTGATGGCAAAGGACAGGATGTAGTCAGCAGGTGAACGATTTCTTTTAAAAGAAGAGCAACAGCTCTGCAGTTCCGGTAGATGCGGGTTTACATTGCAAGGCATGGGTCTAGCAGCACAGTGGACAAAGTTATGCCCCTTGTGCCACTGATGGGTGACATGTGATGCACAACACCTGGTGGGAGCACCAGCACCCTGAGCACTGCTGTCACCACAGTAAAACAACACTCAGCACTTTGCTGGCCAGGTTTGCTTTTCTCCAGCCCAGGTCAACCACACTAATTGATTTGTTCCCCAGCAGCAATGGCAGGAATTCGTTTCTCCTGGCTGGGCTTGTTTTGCTGCCTGTGCACTGCAGGGAGAATGAGGGAGCCTGATGGAGACATTTGATAGGGAAGAGCCAAGCCTGGACAGCTTCCAGGGGCAGACACGTGCATCTCTCCTAGAACTACTACCCTGAGCATTGTGTTATTTAAACTGTTTCTTTTGTTTATGAACTAGAGGGTTAGCAGTTAATTGTGCTAGATGAAGAATGCCTTCATCTATTAGTAAACATTAAAAAACCTCCAAACCCACCCATTTCACTTTTCTTCTGGGTTCCTCTTGCCAGATCTCTAGCTACTGTCTTGCTGAACAAATGCACGAGGGGAAGTCAAGTTTATCCCCCTTTACTGCTCAGAAGCAAGACTCAATCCCTGGCCCAAAGTCCAGCCACCAGACTGCTACCACCCTTCAGCCCAGGAGTTGGCATGCTGCAGGAAAGCAGAGGATGTGAAGGGCAAAGGAGGCTGACTGTCATCCAAGGAAAAATCCAACCATGCAGAAGAAGATGATGACAAATGGAGAAACAGCTGGTAAGAACAGTCCAATAAAAATGTGGTGTTGGGGGAAGAGAGGGGAAAAGATAGATATAACAATCTGTGTTTTTTAAGTTTGACAGCTGAACTACATATTCTGGAAAAGATAAAAACACACCTATTCTTAAGGGCACTTCTTTAAAGAAAGTGAGCTTCAGCATGTTCCTTGCTTATCTCCAGAGAAAAACCACATCTAAGGAGCCACAGAGATGATTAAAGGACTAGAGGAGCTGATACATAAGGAGAGCCTGAGAGCTGAGAGTGTTCAGCCCAGAGAAGAAATGGCTCCAGGGGATCTTACACCTGATGCAGGGGAAGGCAAAAAAGATGGAGCCAGAATCTCCTCCACAGACTCTTCTCACAGTAACAGGACAAAACTGAAATACAGGAAGTTTTGTTTAAAAATTAAAGGGTTTTTTTGGCTTTTGTTTTTGTTTCTTTTTACTGTGAGGGTGGTCAGACACAGGAACAGGTTGCCTAGAGGGATTCTGGACTCTCCATTGTTGGAGATACTCCCAACCCAAGTTGGGATGGCACCAAGCAGCCTGCTCTAGCTGATTGTCCAGGGTTGGACCAACAGGGCTGGACCAACCATCTCCAGATATGCCTGCTCACCTCTACCATCCTGTGATGCTAAATTAGATAAGGCCCATAGTCAGCCCAAGAACAACCTCTTGCCTGTTGTAGATGTACCATCTTTCGTCTTGTGAGAGCATGGAAATCACCCTTAACTTCTACTTTGACAAATAATAAACTTAATGAAGGACATGATTTGCATATGGAAGCCCAACATTTTCTGGGCATACTTTGTTCTTCTCAGTGAGACAGAGAAAGGCTTCAGAATACCCAGTGCAATCAGGGATTCGATTTCTTCAAACAAGACAGCTCAAATGAGTCATCCCACATTCCTGGCACAAACTGCTGCTAGCTCTTGGATGCTAAATGAGATGGGCAGGTTATACTAGGCAACAGCCTGAGTGTACATGAACTGAGAGCTGGATTTGATCATGCCAATTACTTTCGGAGATTAGCCTTTGCAAACACACTTTCTACAACCAAATCAATAGTTGGCCCTGTTCAGCCCCTCTCTGTTCACTCATCTCCTCTGTCACCTGCAGCAAAGCAACCGGCTTCTTCACACGCCGAGCTACCTCAGTCATTCTCACACCTGGATTTTTGTTTCCACCCGTGTCTCTTTGCACACCTAGCACAGAGCTCCTCTTTGCTTTTCTTTCTGCCTGCTGTATTTTAATGGAAACCAGAGCACACAAGGGTAAAGTCTTCATTCCAGACAGGACAGAGATGTGACACGTTTCTCTGCTTACTGACAAGCTTGACACGTGTTGGTGTAATCATTTATATTTTGTCATTCTAGAACAAGAATAAAGCAAGTCAATGACCCCTGTTTGACTGTAAATTGTTTTCTACTTTGACAAAACTCACAGATTTAGGAAGTTAATTACCCCATTACTTCTGGATGACAATCTCAAATTACACTACAAGATCTCCATGCTCTGTTTATCTCCTTGCTGCTGAACTCACTCCAGAGGCACGCACACCAGAAAGGAAGAAAACCAGGAATGCTTTGCAGGGCTTATGTCTCTACCACTTGCTAGAGAAAGGACCAAGTAGTGTCCCAGTCCTGAGTGGGCAGGATGTGTGTGAAAGCCCACAAAGCCTCGATGGGCTTTGTAGCAGAAATAATCCTCCCTGGACCTATAGCAGCTCATCCACAGTAATCAGCCTGGCTTCCCTGGGAAGGAGTGTGAAGAGCAGAGCTGAAAAGCACAAACCTGTTGACACCATCTCCCCTAGGAACTGCCAGATAAACACAAGCTTATACACTCCAAGCACAACAAGAGGCACTGGGCTTTCTGTATCATCCTCCACCTTCATCTACCTGAATTTGTAGGGGCAAGGCTTGCCCTTTCCATCTCCCTTGGCTCCGCAAGCTGGATGGTTCTGGCTGAGCTGGGCTGGAGGAGGTGTGCTGCTGCATGCAAGCGTGACAGCTCCCAGGACCAGAGACAACCCAAGGTGTCCAGGAGCCCTTCAATTGCCACTAGAACATGGCAGGACAGAGGAACCCAAACGAGCAACATACCCTAGAAAGGGCAACTGCAGCCCAGCAAACAGAAATCAACAACCACAGAGCCACAAACCTCCAGCTGCCTCTGCTTGAGTGGAGCTAATTTAACAACAACCAACTAGGGAATTGGCTGGGTCCCAATTAGGCTAAATTGGGTAATGGTGTGAGCCATGCAGCTAGGGAGAAAGAGGCAGAGGCTGGCAGCTTGGATTCATTTGGGGATCTGGGAGAGGTTAACACCTATATTGTGCTTAAACATTTACATGAAAATCTGTTTGTCTCACAAGTTCTCTGTCTTTCCCTCAAGGATTTGGCCTGCCCAATAAGCCCAGCCCTTCCTTTGTGCATACAGCACAACACCTCTTACCACAACTCTAGTGATACTTGCTTATTTGATCTTGCAGGTGCTTTCTATCAAGTAATTCCTCTTCCTTGTGGTTTCTGCAGTGGATCATCATGGAGGACTGGTTTGTTCTATTACTCTTTTATTAGTGAGAAAACATCACATGCTCTTGCATACATTTGTCAAGGGTGTAACCCAATCTCTTTCACACGCTCTTTCACAATACGAGTGCAGCCAGGAGCCTCTGCAGAGGTCACCACAAGCCCTAGATCCAGCTCTATGGGCACTTACAACATGCAAAACCATGCCCAGACTCCTGCCTTCCTGCCATGCATCTCACCTGCTGTCAGAACCTCTGTCTGATGTGAGCTCTACCAAAAAGTACTGAAATAGGAGATGACAATCCACTCACGGAATAACTGTCAGCTCCAAAATATGCACTCTCAGCCTCAAAACATGGTCAGACACCAACTGTAACCTTGCCTGACTCAGAGTTCATAGATGTTCAGTGTAATGGCTTTAGTATAGATACACATTTCTCTTCATTTTTGCCATCATAATTATAGAGTAATTAGAAATAATCCAGGCATATTTTATTCTAGGAAAAGCCAGCAGTTCTTATTCACATAAGCAGGTACGATACGTCTTTCAAGACAAGTCAGGTTTCAATTCAGGCTTTTTCTGAATCAGAAAATTTATTATTTCACTTCTTCTGGATCCAAATGGAAGCCAGTGTGATGTAGTCCTCTATATTTATGTTCCTTGATTGATCTTATAGTATTATATATTAATGTATGCTGCCACTTAGCTAAGGCCAAGATTTAACATGTTATTGTGCTCTTCTTAGGATGCTAATTCTTCCCTGAGAGATCTTGTTAGCACTGTACAAATCAGGTGGTTAATCACACCTCAGGCAACAAGTCTCAGGGCTCCCAGGGATGTAGCCACTTTTTTATACTTTTTGGTTCCTGTGGGGTTTTTTATGTTTTAAGGTAATATAGTGGGGTTGGGATGCGGGATACAGCAGAGATAAACTAGGCAATTCACTGTTGGACATGCAGCTAGAGGGCAAACTATTGAAAACCAACACAACCAGTGGAAATCTCTGCTGTAAGGTCTGAGACCAAGAGCTGATTCAAGATTTCAGAGGAAGAAAGATTTCTCTGACTAATGGGGAAAACTTTGGTCTGGGTTCTGAAACACTTGAACCCCTGTAAGCTTTATGTTCCAAAAGAATAATCTGCTTTTTATTTCTGAGGTGAATCCATCCCTTCATTGAGCTGCTGAGGCAGAGACAGCTGCAGGTGCCCCTGGTGGCCCGCAGCTCACTGCTCCTTCATGCTGTGCACCACATTTTGCAGTTCCATAATCAGAGCCATCAGTATTCACCTACTGCCCTTAGACAGATAAATAAAAGTGTACCCAGCATTAATTTTTCTTTGTGTCCCTTCAGCACAATTTTATTTGTTGGTGTACCATGAAATTTTCTCCTTTCTTCCACTTGCCTTAAAAATTTAATTGTTTAAAACAGGGAAATGTCTTTATAGCTCTGTTAATAAGCTTTCTTTGAACTGTGAGGCAATGCAGGAATCTCCTGTGTAGAAAACCACAAGAAGACAGGTCAGATGAATGCTACTGGGTTTTGGTTTGGGATCTTTTCCTGGGACTTGCCCATTGTCCTTAACTAATGAGGGAGAGACCGTGTCTCCAGTGTCATGATGGGGCTGAAGGACCCTGACATACCTACTGTAAATATTTTTGGTTTATTATAAACTCTAATTATCTGTTTCAGTTTCACCAATTGCACTGCTGATGAGTGAAACAAATGTACAGTCGTCATGTTCCATTACACTGTCAGCAATTTAGTCCTGATTAAAATATGTCTGTGTTGCAAACCACGTCAGTCCTTTAGCTCTTGGAAACAACCAAAATTGTCCAAACACAGCTGCCCATAGAGAGTACCTTACTGATCTAGTAAGGATGAGCATCACTCTCTTGCCTCAAAGACATCCATTTAAGCAGTTACTGATCTGCAAATAAGATCCATAATGGCTTTTAAAATGTTACTCAAATTAGTGCTTAATTATCTGCCCTCCTTTGGGAAGTTAGATTGTGTGTTTGTTTAAATCATTCTTTTTGCAGGAGTTTAAATGTCCTGGCAGTCTGGGCCACTGAGGTTAGTGAAAACTTTGGTTTGGAAGAGAATGAGAGCTGGAGGAACAACCAGGGGTCAGGAGCCCTGGGGAGGGGCGTGTCTCTCTGTGACTACTAACCCCCTGGAGGGATTTGGTGTCCTCATTTGGTGAACTCCCAGCCAGTCTGCTGGGGAAGTGGTCCAGCCCTGGCTGCCACATCCATGCATGGTAGAAAGGACTGGAGGGAGGGAAAGCTTCCTTTCACCTTTACATCCTTGGGCTGCCTTTTCTGAGAGCTTACAGAGGACCCTCTCCCTGAGCTGGGTGCTGGTTGTGTCCCCTTCTTGAGAATGCAGGAAGAGGGCCGTCATGGTTTGCTCTCACCCATTTGCTTTTCTCAAGCCTCTGTAATCCTTGGCCAGGATCTTCCCTTCCTAACTGAACTGGAGCATTTCACAGCAAAAGGGATCAAGTGCATTTGTTGGGGTGTCAGCAGAGCAACATGTGCCTGGGGGAAGCATTTTGAAGAGGAACATACGTGAGTTCCCAAAAGATGTGAAGGAGTTGAAATGCAGTATTAAGCTGCTTGCCTCTACCATCAATTCACATTAGATATAGTCAAGCTATTGACTTAAACCCCCGTTTCCCCTTTTTAAGAAAAGAATGAAGCTGGATTTGGAAGAGGAAAAAAAAAATCTGCATTTTCATGAGCTGGCGCCTGTGATTTTTCTGTGCACTGATGAAAATTGAGAGCAATGCAGTGCAATAAACCAGGAGAGGCAATAAGATTCGAACAACCCACAAAAAGACTTCGAGGTGATTACACAGAATTAAAAATAAATCTGGAAGACTGAGTGAGCTGAAGAAAAAGACCTCAGCTGCTGCTCCTGCCAGGCTCTGGCCAGGATCCTGCTCTTGGTAAGGAGGCTGCCTGTTCCTTGCCTGATTTGAGGCTGTTGGGATCTACAAAGCTCTGAGATGGCCAAGTTTCCATGGATGCCCATAATTGAATCCTTATTCTTCTCTTCTACAGTGTGCGGGAAGGAAGTTTTAATAGTGTGTCAGCATTTGGGGTATTGATCCTTGGGAAATGATCCCTTCACAGCACCTGCAAGGTCCATTCAGAGCTACTCATTCACTTGAGTAGATTATGCCTTAAAAATGCACAACTTGTATTCCTGTTTCACGTTACACCTATATAGGTGTATCTAAAATAGCTTTGCAATAACTGCTATAATTATTCCACATGCTAGATATAGAGTCTTCACTTTATTTAATATAAAACTAAAAAATGTTCCAAGAAGACTCAGTGGAGATATGTGACTCCTAGAAAAATGTGGTTGTGACTAAGATTTGTTTGAATTAAATACAGAAATAAAGTCAAGAAAGTAATCAAAAGCATATTTAGTGGACTCTCAGATGATTAACCAAGATGTTCGCGGAGCCAAACCTCTACATCAGTCTTTGAACTGGTTCATTAGTTTCTCTTGACGTGAACTAATTTACAAACCTCTAGCTGACCTTGACATTTCAGAAAAGTGAATTCTGACAGTACTTTGATTTATATTGGGAAAAACTAATTTGCCAGAGAATAGTTTGAAGTAGGGATTCAAATATTGTGCTTTTTTATTCCCTTGAACTGGAATTACAGAATAAAAGCATTGCTGTCCTCATACAGCAGATGCAGTATTATGAAAATGAAATTGGTGTGACTTAAAGGAACATCTAATGCAAAGGATTCAAACCGATTTATTTTCTTTACTCACGATGGCTGCTTAATGCTGAATGAATTCATTATGAAACATCATGGTCAGACACAACACTGAGTAAGGAGCTCTGAAGGTGCCTGAGTAACTTCCATGAACTTAAAAACAGGCTCAGAGCTTCTCACATGTGTTGACTGCGCCTTCTGCTCGTGACACCTTCCACTCCCATGTTGAAACTACACTCTAAAATTAAACCAGTTTCATCCAGCCTTGCTCACCATACTCTTCACACACATCTTCTGCAAACGCTCAGCAGGCAAAACTTCCTGAGAATGAACGCAAGCAAAACTTGGACTTGAATTCGTCCCATATTCAATTTTGCCCTATATCAAAACCCATTTTACAGAATATTAGATAGCCTTGAGGAATGCTGAATAACTTTCTTCAGACTTAGGGACTTAATGCAGGACAGTCTCCCCACCACAACTAGATAAGTATTTAAGTATGTTGCCAAATTATGACCCAAGTCTTACAGTTATTCAGTTTCTGCTCACACCAATTCATATCTGACCTCTCTGACCATTATTCTTTTAATCACCTTGTATTAGTTATATCACTTTGATAATATAAAATGATCTTATATTAGTTTCTCATAAATATAAATTGCATTAACAAGCCAAGCCCTCCATTTCAGTTAAGTTTCCCAAGTGACAACATTACACTTCCCTATCTCATCATTTACCAAAATTCAGGCCCTTATGAGCAAGAAAATGAATAATTAAGAGCATAATAGATCATATACTGCCAACCCAATAAACACATTAAAAAGTAGAAAGCACATTTCAGCTCAGTGTAACAACCCAATTACGATTTCAAGGACAGCTTATGGGTTGAGGTGGCATCTTTTCTACCTCGATGTCAGGATTTCCACATTTGCACTGTCTGCTGCCAGGCGGCTGGATTGCTCCATCACAGCCTGCAAGTAGGAGGGCTTTTTCCCTCTTGCCTCAAGGGGCTGTAGAGAAAATGTAGGCAAAGTCTAAGAGAGAGAGGAAAACAGGGCTTGCTCTCTTTTCCATTTACAACACCTCCCCCAGTGACCTGCGGCAATGTCCTCACACCTCATCGCCCGACCTGGCTGTAGGAGAGCAGTCTTTGAACACTTCTGAATACTTAGGAACCAAGCAAGGATACGCAAGAGTGGGCTGGTTTAGGGGACAGTGATCCTTTTCCTTTCAGGGGAGCATACCATTCCCCTAGCAGTGCAAGATACAGGGCAGCCTGTTAAACATGCAAAAGATGTGTGACACCGTGAAAAGAAGGAGAAATATTGCCTTGGAAAGGCTACCAGGAATTGTTTTGAATGCACTGCAGCACTTCAAAAAGCTCATTGGTCTACAAAATACATTTCAGACCCTTAGAAGTAAAAACAGCTTTATTTTTCATTTGAGACATTCCTGTAATTGAAGATACATAAATTTACCCAGACAAAGCTTTAAGAAATATCATTGACTAATGTGCTTATTAAATTTAGCTGAGTTAGTCTTTAATTAATTCAGACGACTGGTAATTCATTGAGAGCAGTGAAGCAGGAATACGCGAAAGACCTTTCTGTTTTGAACACGCTGTACGGGTTAAAGGATTGCAGCACCACACTCATCCCTATGGGCAAACAAAAACGTCACTGTGAACTGTGATAGAAACTCTTCCTCAATAAACAGACTGCAAGGGTCACACTAGCCTAGCTGGGAAGAGATTTATGCTTCAACAAGCTACTCAGGGCAGAAAGAGGCTCTCTGGAGACCAGTTTTGCATCCACCGCTGGGATTAATACTTACTGGTGAGCACTTATGGACATTGCTAGAACCAGATGCCATAAACATGGGCAAAAATAAGCTGTTTTTTTTCCTCTCCAAGCCAAAATTATAGCTCCTGATTTTCACTGTGGGAGCTGGGTCTGCAGGGGCACCAAAAAATATCTCTGGGCCAGGATAAATTCCTACAAGGAGGAAGAGAACAGAAGCTGTAGAAAATCTCTCCTGGCTCCAAGAGTTAGGCATACGCAATAGATTTCTTTGATGCTGCCATAATAAAGACTCTGTTCTCATTGCACTGATGAAGAAGGGTTTTTTTAATTTACTACCATTGGGCAGTTTCATTTGGCTGTAACAAATCACTTCAAGGCAGACCTGGTAAGGACTATCTGCTGGGTAATTTCTGTCTTTCACTGGACTGTTTGAGATAGCTTTGAACAAGAGTTTTGTGTTCATCATGATGAAGAATTCAGACTGAATTTAAAGATGAATCATTTTTATATCATACTTAAGCCTTTTGAAGAAAGCTTACTAAAAAGATTGACTAATACCTAGGCAGTAGGACCAGGTTCACATTTAGCAATACAGGTACATTTCCAGTAGACACAAGAAAAGATAGAAAATTAAATATATGGGATAAACCTTGTTTTGCTTCCTCAGTTCTGATTCAACCAATTCTCCCAGCCCCCACCCCAAGCTCCCTTTGGAAAGGAACCTGGGCCATACAAATGTGCCAGGGTGCGCTCCCCATGTCCGCAACATTACACTGGAAAACTAGACAAAAAAAACAGAGAAAGCCAGATGGGAACCCTGATTGCTTGCACAGGGCAGCCATCCTCAACAAAATCTCCTCTTAATCATTCAACTCTCGTAAGCCCTTTTCATAAGCAGATGGAAAATGAGAAAAATAGCCAAGTGCGGCTTTGACAGTGCAAGAGCTTATTAAAAATGATGGGGAGGTTACAAAGTAAAACAGCTTATTAAAAAGAAGGGACAAGTCCTTTTGGGAGGCTGCCACTGCTCCCGATTCATCAGCACAATTCCTTTTTCTAAAGCAAAGCTACCCCAGCACTTCTCAATGGGACACAATGAGCAGCAACAGCAAAAGGTCGTTGGATTCATTGCCCAAAGGTGGGAAATGCGTTCCTCATACTCAGCTTGGCACTGCATGGGCCATTAACTGAATGAATCTCTGAGTAAATTGCAGCCTGACCTAGAAAACACCTGCTCAAGGGACTACGACAGCAGCAAGTAGGTGACAGGAGGTATGGGAAGGCCACTGAGTCCTGTCATCGCTGTGTGTGGTTGGAGCAGCAGAAGCCCAATCCCTCCACACCGTGCAGAGGGCCCAGCAGCAGAAGTGGGAACAAAAATAAAATTGCAGCAGGCAGGAGGAAAACTGCAAATACTTCTCTATGGGCAGGCTATAAGCAGCTTGGATTACTAACATCACCTCCAAAACACTTCTGAAATGAGTCAAAACTGCCTCATATGGTTGCTGAGCAGGGTGGGAAAGACAGTGCTTGCTTAGCACCCAAACCCAAGCCTATTTAAGGCTGGCTGCTGATCCAACACATTCACCTCACATGATCCCTCCATGCCTGGGATGCTGGTGACAATCCTCAGATTTCCAAAATGACACCCAGCCAAGCACATTTTCGCTGCCTGGCCCAGCAGCAAGGGCTCGCTCTTCCCCCTTCATTGTGCCAAAATCCAACAATCCTACCAAACAATGTCTTGCTTCCCAGAAATTTCAAAGCACATTAATAATTCTGAAAAAAATCTGTCTTGGAAATCCCTTCTGGTACCCTTGAACAGAATCAGTTTTGACAGTCTGGTATTATCCCCTTATTTACCTGAATTTCTGCTAGCAACAGTCAGACAACACCCTTCCATATCTGCTCCCAACCAAGGTCATGCAGCCCATTGGTTTAGCAGGGCTGTAGATTACTGTTACTACTGTAATGTCTCAGCTATTTCACCAGCACCTTTTCAATAACTTTTATTTCATATTTTTCCCTGAAGTCTACACTGGATTTTATCATTTCTTGCTGGTCTTATAAGCTGCTGCAGGTTAAATACCTTCCCCCAGGTAACAGATGATAGATCACGCCACAGAAGTTGCTGGCAGTTATCAGATAATGTACTTGATCAGCCAAACGCTGCTCTAACACATGCTTTCCAAAGGATTAGCTGCTATAAATTTTAATCACTCAGAATTACAGTCATGCTAGGTTGGCCTTGAGCTGTGGCTGTGCCCTGGAAGGGGGATATTTGAAAGCAGCGTTTGAATGCTGTATGTGTTTCAGGAGGGCTCTTCTGAAAAGCACGAATTACAGCTCCTACCTAAACTTAAAGGTGCTGTTTCCCCAACAGAAAGGGCAGGAGCTTTGATAGGAAGGGGAAGAGATTTGCTATATAAAAAGCAGATTAAAACAAAATGGTGCAAGCAAGGTCATCAACAAGTCCTGTAGTGTCCAATTGTACACGCTAACAGAGACTTAAACACAGTTTTGTCCCTTCTGCTAGAGAGCATCCAGCCACAAGTACCTGTTCCAAAACTAATTTTCATCTTTTGTTCAAATGAAGCAGCTCCAGTTGAGCAGAAATTCAATATTCAATATTCGATTTTAAAAAACTTAAATCACAAATTTCAATTAATGGCTATTTAAGGATGTTCCAGGGGCTTCTGTGAGGTGCTACTCACATAAGCAATCTCTGTCAGCACCAGAACTGCATCGATCCTTTAAGCTCCAGAACCCAGAAGTTGGGTACCCTCTGCAAATGCCAGGACCTGACTTTTCCGTAGGAGCACTGCCGACAGGATCCAGAAAAGATCCTTAGGTGTAGGCTGTGAAAATATTCCCAGCCCATGGGCAGCTGCCAGGAGGAGTTTTACTCGCCCTCTGTTTATATTCCAGTATTGTTTTACTGTGCAGTACCATTTGAGAGCCCACAGGAGCCTTTGGCAGATGGCCATTACAGGTTTCAGTGTCCTAAACATGACATCAGTCTGCCGTAGGGTACTCTTGCTTCAGGCACAATGCAGGCAATGTTTTAACGTCTGTTCTTCTCTCTGGCATCCACTTACCCTCATTTTCAAAGGCATCAGAGTTTGGTCTCAGGATATTACATTCAGAGCTCAGTAGAAACTACTTTAAATTCAAGAATACACAGAACAGTAAACCTATAAGGAACATGTACCATGTTAACTGGTTCATAAACCTCAGATTGCCCTCAAATGAACTGCAAGCACCCTAAAGCTTGGTGTCCTTTCTGAAGTTTACTTTGCCGCTTTCTAGCCATGCTGCAGTCAACTGGATTATCGAGCCTTTCCCAGCCCTTTTCCCAGGCAGCTTCTCCTGGCAAGGGGAAAGCAAAGCAATGGGGATGTACAGTAGCACAGCAGGAGAGATCCGGGAGCAGTCCTGGGACCAGAGAGCACCCATTGCACCTCCTGGGACGCATTGAATGCAGGCCTCACATTGCCTGTGACCTGAGATTAATCTTTGTGAGCATCCTTTGAGCTGTGAAGAGAATGGTTCCCAGACTGGAGAGTAAGCTGTAGGTGAGTCATTAGTCAAGTCCTTAAAACATCAGGTTCCCCCAAGTCATCTTGACAAAATAGTTGTGAGTGACTTGTATCCTGCTTTTCTCTGCATGCCATTGGTCCAAGGGAAAAGGTTCACTATGTGGGTAAGAGAGTGCTGTGGCAGAGGAATAGCAGGCTGCTTTGTTTCCTGCAGGATTTGTGCCCAGTTCCGGCAAGTGTCAGGCACCAAACCAAGGTGGCTCCAGCCCTCCAGCCATGCTGGGTCTGACTCTGAGCTGCACAGATGAATCTACAGTAAATGCAAAAATGTGGCCCCATATGAATGACTTGCTATTTGCCATATTTAACTTTTATTATGAAAAAACAAGGAAACAAAATAAAGGCTTGTCCAATGTAAACCTGTGGCTTTCCTCATCCTAGCTTTTTCTTTTGTTTCTTGCCTGTCCCTGCCTCAGTTAGCTCCTGGCATGGCTCTTTCTCAGCCTCTCCCTTTCCCCACTGCTCACCCACACCCTGCCCATCACTCACCTGGTGTCAGTCTCCATCCCACAAGGCTTAAATCATTAAGTCAACTTCTCCTCAGAGCCTGCCTGCAAGCGCTGAGCAGAGAGGGCCTGGGAAGTGGCAGCACTCTCGGGAAAGGCAACAGCTTTCAGCTTGTACTTTGTGCAGAGCAGGTCCAAACTGAAGGAAGACTTAAACTCAGACCTTCTGGCCCTAGAGGCACCACAGGTCTACCACCCAGCATGGGTGCCTCCTATTCTTCCCCTCACCCTCTCCACTATTCAATTGTGAGGAAAAAACATTTTCTGATAGAAAAAGCATGGGTGATGCTGTTTTAGCTGAGCTGGGATCCTGTATCTCCACTCCCTTTCTCAGGAAGCTTTACCCAGTGCATCCACGGTTCATTACAAGGGCATAACCTCATCTCTTCCCGTTTTCTACCCTTCCTGTGGCTCAAGAAAACAGCTCTGGGATTGCTTGGGTCCCTGTAGCTCCTGATTGCTGCTGTATTTCTTGGGGAGGAGCCGCACCGGTGGGAGAGGTGGGTGCACAGACTGTGAACCTACAGTCACCAGGGCCGTGGCTCCCAGCTCAGCAAAACACCCTCGCACTCCCACAACCCACAAGACTCCCCTGAGTGCAGTTTGCAGGCTCAGACTCACCATCTGCTGACAAACCTTGCTGTACCAGGGCACAGGTGTGCTATCATTGTTCTAAAATAAACAAAAATAAAGCCACATTTGTTTTCTAACTGGCAAACTAACTCATTTTCAGAATTGGCTCGTGGTTTCCAATAAAATCGAACCTGTATGGGGGCCAGTGATAGAAAAAATTCAGCTGAAACTACCTTCAATGCTATCACTAGGCTGAGAAGTCACTGCTGTCAGCTGAAGCACCACCCGGCCGCTACAACCAGCCCCACAATTTTGCCAAAGACAGTCAATTAAAGCACCGGGGTGGTGGGAAAAGGTTCTCCAATAATGTTGCATTTGAGACTTTGAAGATTTTTCATATTCTAGGACCAAAGACAGTCAAAAACTTTTGTGAACTGAAAATGTCAAAGAACCTCTCTCAGTCTGGGACTGATTCATTCAAACTGAAGCCCTGAAAAATTATTGAATATTTTGATTGTGACCTTGAAAGTCTACTACACAGAAATACTGTCAGGGAAACATTTTTCTTACTTCAAAAGTCAAAATATGACTATTTCTATTATTTCAAAACAATTCCTTTTAATTTAAAAAGCTGTCATTTTTTCCCACACATTGTCTTGGCATTTCCTAAATTTCTTTATCATTCAAATGTTAATAAACCAAACAGCTCACAAGCTTTATTTTTAGTTTGCAGAGATTAAACATCTTTCACATTAATGGATCTCCTAATGTTTTACTTCAGTTCATTCATTTTCCTCCCTTAGTGAATAGCAGACTACTCAGAAATCAACACAGCTTGTTAGAAAAAAGACAAAATGCCTATTAAATTATCAAGTGCATTTCTCATCAGAGTGCAGCTATCATTCTCTGCAAAGAAAAACTATAGCTTAATTGACTTCCTAGCAAAGCAATGTTTAGACAGATGGTACTGAGAATCATCTGACTGTTATTCTTTAAATTGCCACATTTAAGTGACAGGGATGTTTGGGAAATACGAGTAGGCAAGAGCCGGCGCTGTCTCCACTGGAGCCAGGCTGCAGCGGGGCACAGCCGTTCCCCTCGGGCTGGCATCACCCCCTGCCGACCCAGGCAAAACCCTTTGAAAGCAGCTTGTGGCACATCACTGGTTTTGTCAGACTCCCACAAGGTTCACGGAGTCTTTGGGCCTGGTGTTGTGGGGCTCAGTGTCCCACAGTGTGACACGCAGCTGGGCAATGGGTAGGGAAGGCTGGGTGGGAAGGGGGTGCAGCCAGGTCTTTGCTTAGAAAAGGTTAGCGAACTTCTTCAGAAAAAGAAATGTCTTCAAGATATGAGTCTTCTGTCCAGCTGTATGGAAAAAGATTTCTAAGGGTCCGAAGTGAGACGGAGCTGGCAGGCTGTAGCAAGGCAGATTTAGCACCCTGAGCACCTGTTCTGTTCAGAGCAGAGCACTGAACCACACAAGCACAGGGACCCCAAAGTGTTCCCTTGAGGAGCCTGCACCCCCCTCTGCCACCATGAAAAAACAGTCTGAAGAATTTCTCAAAGAGACAACCACTTTACTGCTGCTTCATCTGAAAACCAAAGATGCTGCATGGGTAAATTAAGCTTTAAGGCAGAAGAGTTAAAAAAGAAATCCTGCTTCCAAGCTCTCCAAGTTAAAAAGGCTCATCTGTAAAGTGAGTATCAATATTCTGCTTATTAACAGACTTTTGGGGAAACACAGCCCATTCTTTTAAATGTAATTTTTTTTTTGGTATTTGAGTTTTATATATAAACAAGAATTTGATTGTGCATTCAAATTATCTAAAAATTAGAAATAAAAATAAGTCCGGAACAATTTTAAGCTTGCGACTTTTGGAAAAGTGCTGAATTGGTGATCATCTCTAGAATTTTTCCTATGATAAAAAAACATTGAAGATTTTCTTTCGAGTTACAGTTCTCTTAAGAAGCTTTTCAGAGCAGGGGCGATCCCTACCTATAGAGTATTTAAGCTTAGTCTTGCTGGGAAATTGAGTGGTAGAATCAATGAGAAGCGCAGAGGAACAAGAACATTTTAGGATTGCAGGCCATCCTGCCCTTTTCCTGCCGCATTTCACTGCAAAGCTACCAGAAGAGCCTATTGAATAGCAAAGCACATTGCTCAGGACTGTCTGCCTGCAAAGTAGAGAGGAAATCCTGTAAATGGGATTTCAAGAGCAATTGGAGTCAGATTGCGGCTGCTGAAACATTTGTCTGGCAACGTGACCACTTCAGCAAGCGTCAGGACATGCACTGAGCCAGCGAAGAAGCTTAAGCTAGGAGTTGGTAATGGCAGGCAGGGTTATTAGGACAAGAAAATTGATTGCTCATCTGGATGCCAAGCCACCCAAGGGCTCTTGTGATGTGCAAAGACAAAGCCTTTGGAGTGGCCCTGAGAACAAGGTGGAAAGGACCCTGGAAATTACTCCAAAACATCTTCCTGCCTTGACCCAGTTCACAGTAGCTTTGGCTACTCTTATAAAACTCTGCTCTGCTAACAGCCACATGTGGTTTTGCAGTACAAAACTTAGCTTACCTCTGTCTGCAAGATAAAGGATCAGGCACAGATCCTTCTTCAGGGTGAAGTGTTAATATTGAGGCAACCCCAAGGCCAGGTCTTGTGGGAGGGTGCTGAGCACTGCTGTATACAGGTCGAGGAACAGCAGGGGCAGTGCCAGGCTGCCCTTGCTGGAACAAGAGTCAGCTGGGTACCCACTGGAATCTGCGCTGAGGGAGCAAATGAGAGTGGTGCTGATGCTCTGCCCCACAGCGTGGAGCATGCAGGGAGGCGACGTGGAAGCTGTCGCCCTTTAAGAAAACTTCCTCCCTCTCTAAATCTGCCCAAGCTGTAGTGAAACATCAGAGGAGGCTAAAAGAATTGCAGAGGCAGATTGTGACACCTTGTTCTTTTCCTAGTTTCACCCTGTCTACCGGTGACGCTTCCAGAGGGCCCATCCACGTCAGTAGTCATGGGCTTTTTGATAGAGATTGTAGGGACCTGACATCCAGGCTGCTTTCCCCATCCCAGGCTCCAGCAGGTAACACTGGCCAAAGAAGGCTTTCTTTAAACAGGAGCACTCCCGCTCTGTGACAGCAGTAACAAAACACAGAAACACCATCTGTTCATCTAGACGGGTAACAGCAGTACCAATCCTCACTACAGCAGTTTTAGCCTTTAATAAATACATACTACTCAGTTTTTCTAAATATTGGGAATAAGCCTAACCACAGAATTGCTGCTTCAGCAGGATTGATTGTTATTTATGTTGTACCAACAGCTTGCCTTTGGTAACGAGCATACAACAGCTTGTACAACAGCGTTGAGTACTGTAATGAATCTGTCATGCTCAGCTTCCCACTCTATGCTCCACACTCAGGATAAGTGGGAATGTGAGACACGGCAGAGATGCTTCTGCTCTGAGCATCACCAGCAGCAGCCCAGAGAGACATCCTCTCCAGCAGCTTTCCTCTGTGGCTTTACAGGCACACGCTGGGTCTCTCACAGGCACCTTTACATACCCTCAGGACTGCACACACCTCCTTCTCTTGCACCACCACCTCACTATGACGCCAGCACTCCCACTGAAATCGATTGTTTTCTAGTTTTACAAATGTCAGCAAATACCATATGGACTGCAGCTATTTTGGAACAGAGAAAAATAAAGTCCCATCCTAAACTGGCAGGGATGCTCTCTGCGTTCAGCCTCACCAGCCAGCAAGAAGAGCTAAGAGTGTCCTAAGGCCTTGTTGCATCCTGGGGTTTTTGGTCACTGTTTTTGGACCTCCTGGTCATAGCTGTAGGACAAGAGCTGTTTTAATAGGACTTTTCCTGGCAACAGCCGTTTGCCCTGAATAGGGATATGGGATTAATAACCTTGCCAAAACCTTGCCTTTATCTCCTGAAGCTTGTCTAGAAACCACACACTGGAGCTGGATTCTGGTGACTCATAGAACATCAGGTAGGTTGAAGTTGTAACCCCAACCATCCTATAGTTAGGGACAGGTCTAGAGCACTACTGAGAGGAAATTTCTGTCTCAGTACCCCAAGCCAGTAGCTGTGGGGCCAGCTGTGCCCTCAGACACTGCTATTTGGCCTTGCTTTGCTAACAGGTTGTACCTTGGGCTCTTGAAATAAATAAAATTATGTTGCTTAAGCTGAGAATGTTGGCATAAGCTCTTCAGATTGGAAGAAAATATCTGTGTATGGGACTGAGTTATAAGTGTGTTTTTAAAGATGCTGCAGGTTACCAGGGAAAGGTTTAAGAGGAACAATTTCATTGATGGTAGCAGAGACTTCTGAATGAGGTTCTCCCTCATCTGACAGATGATGACAGATGCAGGAGCACGCAGTGTCTGAGAGGGGGTGTATCCACCCAGTCTGCTCGCTAATGACAGACCCACTAGATCAACATGTGGGCACTGCCTCATTGCTGTTTTAGTCAATAAACCCCACTGGGTGCAACTACCAGGATGTTTATTACAAATAATATTTGACAGGATTAAATTAGTACATAGATGCTCTTATGTTGGTTAATGAGGTCTGAAATATAATCCTATAAATCATCAACAACAGCCATCTGGTGACAGACACATGAAAAGAAGAGCAGGTGATCAAAACACAACCGCATCATTGCAGTGACAAGTGTTTAAAATAGCAGCTTACCTTACACAGGACACCACTGGGGTAGGTTAGGAAATGCTCAGCTATGTATCCTGGTCACACAGTTCCCCTTGCAAGCAGACATTGCACTGGGAAGCAGAAGCACAACTTAGGGCTGCTGAGGCCATCAAGCCTTCCATCACATCCACATGCAGCATGAAGGCTCCTTGAATCATGCTGTAAATAAGAAAAATCTGGTTACATTGTCCTTTCCTCCAACAAAGAAGAAAGATGCATCTGCTATATCTAGATCTGCATTTAGAGAGTCAAATAGAAAGGAAAGTCTCTCAGTGCTTTCCAACCCTGACTGGGCAAATGCCAAGGTTATCATTCTATAGAAGTCCCCTACTTTGGTACCAGTGAAAATAAAGGAAAATTAATATCAATTTGTTGAGGAATTGTAAGAAATGCTGCATTAATTTGCAATATTTATCATCCGATAGAATTCCTCATTCTCATGGTTTAAGAGGCAGTCAGGCTTTTCAAATGTACATCTATTTTTATCCAAGGTCTATAGTAAAACACAGCAGGAGTAAGTAAATTACTTTATTACAGCAATTTACATTTACTGTCCAGCATTTTTTATTTAGAAAGTAAATCTACTTGGAAGAAGACCACAGGCAGCAGAAGAGCAGGGGGTAAGAGTCTGGTGAGGCATCACAAAATCCCTCCATGTACAGCTGGGTGATGGCTGCAAGCACATCTCTGCACACAGTTCTCTTCGTAGTTTTATGGGCACCCAGATCTGCTTTAGAACCCAATTCACAGTCCTTTTCAGTGTTGCAAACAAGCGCCAGGACTCTACTTATTTCTGGATTTATTTATTTATGACCCTCAGACATCACCTGAGGCTGTAGTTGACCACTCTAGAAAGCCCCTTCCCACCTCCCTCTCACAGCGTGCATCCCAGCCTTTAGATAGAGGGTAAATAAGCATCTCCTGACCAATCTTCTCTTACACAACTGCTTTCCAGAGGAGCAGAATATTATTCCCTGTAGTCTGGGTTCTGGGAGAGAAGTATATTGCCACCAGTTAGTATACAACTAAATGCTGTGTAAAAATGATAGCCCTAAGCCATTTCTCACTGCTGCCTGGCCAATGCTTTAAATTATCCTATGATGGAATTTTAAAGTATACATACATATGTAAACATTCTCCTATTTAGCATCCCAGTACAATCTGATGCATAGCTGTGGGTTTTACTTCAACTCATTTTCTATCATCTCATTTTTGAGATCATCCTTCAACAGCATAAAATTTGCTGTAGTGACATTTTTCACAATAACAACAGATATATTTACCTATTTCTTATATGTTCCTCAGTCCTTTGGTATTTTAAGTCATGTCAGCTTCCCATTTGGGACCAAACTCCATAGGCTGGATGCTTCAAGTATTCCCCTTAGAATCAGTCAGGAAACTTAGCAGACTGTGTGCAAATTACTCATATTCCCCAAGGAAACAAATGTGCTCTGGAAATATGAGATGAAGGAGTATGTCATCTAATAAACAATACTCATTTCTGCAAAAAAAGAATAGCTCACTGACTACAGGATCACATAATGGTTACAGTTGGAAGGAACCTCTGGAGACCATCCAGTCCAAGCCCTCTGCTAAAGCAGGTTCACCTGGAGCAGGTTGCACAGGAAGGCGTCCAGGCAGGTTTTGAATATTTCCAGAGAAGGGAAGTCCACAACCTCCCTGGACAGCCTGTTCCAGTGCTCCATCAACCTCACAGTAGAAAGTTTTTCCTCATGTTGAAGTGGAACTTCCTGTGCTCCAGTTTGTGCCCGTTGCCCCTTGTTCTGTCACTGATACTTTGCTCGATTTTAGTACATTATATGTTGCTGTCCCTGCATTATGAGAATGAAACAACATTTCAGGTCTCCAAGAGCCAGTGTGTTGCAACAACACCAGTGAATATTCCACCTGCTCAGTGAACTGGGAGAAAGTTCAGAAGGAAACCAAACATAGCCAGGTGTGTACGAGGCTTTTTCTGGGTGGGCATTTTTTGAAGCACACTTTCTTGCACATTTCTCACTGAAATGATTCGTGGATTACTACTGTGTTAACAAAGACAAAAGCAGATTCACAAAAGGATAGTATAAGAACATGGAAATAGTCAATGGCAACGTGAGAGGCAAGGCAGGAAGCTCCTTGCTTAGCACTTACACGTAGAAACAAACTTATAAGCAGTGCCAGTAGTTATAGTAATTCTCAGAGACATTGCCTCTGTAGCTGATCCTAAGTGCACAACTGCTTATCGTACTCCAACGAGCAAGGGAAAACTGATCAGACTTCTCAAATGAAATACCACAGAATAAACCCAAGAAGGAAATATATTTGCGACACATGTAAAGCCACCACTAAAGAGCAGAACTTCAGTTAGGGGTAGAGATGCAGAAGACCAGATACATAAGTCTCGGCTGATGCAACTCTTCTTTCAGTAACCCCCTGGCTGTAGCAAGGGAAGGAATCATCATGGGAAATGTTTGACAGAAAGTCTGTGTTCTGATGAGTTCATTTTGAGAAAACATGCCCCTCGGACATCTGGGATATAGAAAGGATACAGCTTCTAACACTACAACGTGTTTGGACTCCTTGTGGTAAATGCACCATCAACAATGGCAGGAAACATCTTCAAAAAAGCTGGGCACTAATTTTGAGGCATAGAGTGAAGAACATGAGCTGAAGTAAGATTTCTTTTATGTCTAGATATCAAACTGCCTTCCAACTCACAAACAGTAATAGATTTTGCTCAGTTGCTTGCTCTGCTGATATAACCTCATCACTTTGAACACATAAAGTGCAGTGATGGCCTTGCTACTGCGGCACTATCACTTATAGTGGTAGTAATATGCCATAAGATGAACCTGCAGACGTTCATTGCAAGTCTCTTAAGGCAAATAACCCACATCTTGTAGTCATCCCTTGGAAAAGATTACATTTGCAAAAAGATGCAGGGCTTTAAAACATTGCTGCATCTCACAGTCTGTCAGCCTTTTTATAGAAAGCAGACATACCATTGAAAGAAACATTAGCCTGCCTTATTTATTTTTAGAGGTTACTAAAAAGAGAAAACTTTCCTTGATGTAAGAATTGGGAGGGGAAGAATTCTGCTCAAATATCTGTTATTGTGCATGTGGTAAAGCTACTGAATGAGAACTGCACTTCTAACAAAAGTATACCCTGACTTACCAAAGAGAAAACTGCAGCAATCACCCAAGCAGACACAGACAATCCTTGCGTGGAGCGTGGGATGTGGGAAAGTGCCTATTTCCCACTGTGCAGAGACAGCCCATGGGCACAGGAAGGCACAGCCTCAATTCTTTCATCTGAGATGCCACTTCCTGCAATGGGCGTTTTGTCTGCCAGCGATCCCCTATCCATTGACAAGCATTTGGGATGAGCTCCGAGATTCCTGTTCCTTACAGAAGTCTATATTTCAACTCTTTGTTCTGGCCTTTGCAGGACTTTGTGGGTCATCCCCTAGAACTGACTATTGCTGTTTGGCAAAACCCATATCTTTAAATATTTGATCACGTAACACGACAAGGGCCTCAAGACCACTGCAGTTCTTAAAGCAACATTGACTGCATCTCCTAGAGATATAAAAGCAGTTACTCAAAGCACACTGATGGCAAAATATTTAAGTTGAATATTTAATGAGTTTTAGAAGCTTATCAGGGATCTCAGTTTTGTGACTTGTTTTTAAATTTCCTCCGTAAGTCATGCGTCAAAAAAAGAACACAAATAAACAACGAAAAAGATATTGAAAATGTTATTTCAGTCAGCAGTAAAATGAAACAATACAATGGAAGATTAATTTCACCTCGCAGCATGCTGAGTGATGACACAAATACTCATTTCAAAAGATGCAAAAGGCATTGTGCCACAAAAGATGGCGTGTGATTATGAGCTTAATGGGTTGTTTAACTTGATAAAGTGCCAGTTTCTAAATAGAAACCGTGCTTTAAATATTTAATCAAATTTTTAACAATCTCCCATTTTTCCTTGGCTAAAAACAGACACCAAAAATTTGCATTTTTCCTTAAGCATGCAAAAACTTTGATACAGAAATCAAGCAGGAGAGAAAGATCAAGTTAAATTTGAAACTACTTGGGTACCTTTTAGTCAAAGCAGTGAAGTTCCGTTGAAGTTCCCAATGCCTTGTAAAATGCATGCCAACTAATTCTGATATTAGCCTTTTGACTTTCCAGTGGCTTGTACACCTGCAAGCGAACATGGGAATCTTTCCCTTGTATTCCCATCACTCCAACACCTCACACCAAGTCTCAGTGTGGTACCACTGCCACAGCCCAGTGTCCCTTCACCAGTTCACTCACCTTGCCCAGAGAAACAGTTTGCCTTCCATAAGTGAGACCTTCTGAGAGATCATCTCAGTGTCAGTCCTAGCATGAGGTTGGCAATAAGACAAGTCAAATGCATTTCATCTCACCCTCTGTGCACTAACTCCACCAGGCAAAGACCCCTTGCCTCCCATCACACCTTTGACATCGCTGCTGTTTCCCATCTGCTTTATTCTTCGTCAATATTTCACACCCTTTTCATCTTCCACCCCATGGCAGCTCTGAGCATCCCCTGGTTTTCCTGGGGGCCAGCTACCCAGGAAAGCACAGGAGCTCTGCAGTTTGTTCTATCATGAGCAGCAGCCACCCATCAAGGTAGCTCCCTCCTGCCCACACACACACGGAAAACCCCACATATTTCCACCAAAAGATGCTGCAAACACTTGAAAGAACTAGAAGTGAGATGACAAACAGTCCTCTTTGAACCCAGGCCAAGGCCATCGGCTGCTATTTTGCCACCTTGAAAAGGACAAGGAAAAACTCAGAGGGGAGCCAAGAAGGTCTGAAAACTCCATTGAAGGGCTCTGGTATGATAGGGTCACACTCACCTAGAGAGCTCCCCTCGTACAGAGATCCTAAACGTGTCTCTGAAGGACCTGGTGCTCAGGTGCTGTGGGAGTAGCAAGCTAATAGCACAGAAAGGTTGCTGGTGGCTTTAGCTTTGATCCCTTGAGGGCTTGATCACCCGCACTGACCTGGCCACACTCACAGTTCCTCTCTGCTATCAGCTGACAGGCTCTGTCCAAGGACCAGAGTGTTTCACAGTAAACCTGCTCAAAATATCCAAGAAGCTTTTTCTTTTCCAAATATTCCACCATGCCCTCTCCAGCTCTCACCTCCCATGGGAGAGAAAAGCTGCTGTCCTTTCCTTGGCAAGGCCACAGCATCGCACTTTGAAAAAAGGAAATGCCTTTGTGGCTGGAGGCTTCATATCCCAATGATAAATTGCCCCCTGACAGCACCAAGCCAGCATCCACGGCACGTGCCTCCAGCCTGGTGGAGCAGGGATGGGAACAGTCCCTCCGGCAGGCACGGGGCTCGGCCACATTCAGCCTTTTGCAGAATTGGGTCCTTGGCAACTGACAAGAAATTAACATTCAAGTGAGTCTGTTTGGATAACAGAAAATGCAAAACCTCCGCATAGCAAGTGATCCCTTTTAAAGCAGCATTAGAAGCCTGGCAGACGTCCAACTGGCTCAGTAGCTCCAAGCAGCCAACACACACCACTTAGCTGGTGATGTGTAAAGGGCACTTCTTAATTTCTGCCTTGAAAACTGTCTTGTGAAATCTTCCAACTTGGGTTGTACTCATACATCACCTGAAACTGCTGCATATCATTCAGTTTAGCTGTTAGTCTCAGGCTTAAAATAAATCTGTGTCACCCACCAGCAGTAACAGTGTGACAGGTTTTTTTTAGTTTGCCTACTTTTCCTTCTGTTTGGCACAGAGTGGCACATACTTCCTAGAGTGGCTGGGTTTGCACCCTTCATTGTTTCAGCCCTCAGAAGCTCCCTGTGTTTGCAGTTAAAAATACCACTGCATTTCCATTTATATCTTAAACTTCCCTAAAATCTTCCTTATCCAAATGCATTTTTGCTAATGCCCTCACTGGATCAAACTCTGCAGTTGATTATCAGAGGTGTACTGCTCCTTTATTTTATCACAGAGTATCTGAGCCAAGCGATAGGTACTTCACAGCCCAGTCTGTCTTTCCTCCATTGAGCTTCCTGGGCACAAAGGTAAGAAATCGAGATGGCAATTCCTCCCCAAAGCAGCAGCCTTGGAGCTCACGTCTTCTTTCTTGGGTGCCAAAGCACTAACCTTACCTGCTCTTGGAGAGAGTCAACAATCATGCTTGGAGTCCTGAGCACGTTTGACTTGCCCCTTGCTAAAGGTTATCACTTTTAATTGGCAAGCTTAGACCTCCTGGCAGTTCTGCAGACAGCATACGCACAGAGAACACGGCAAACAGCTATTCCTGCAGGAAGATGCAATGAAAAAGCATCAGACACAGCACAGCTCCTCCTCTGCCTCCCTATGGTGATCCCAGCCTCAGCTCTCCCTCTGACAGCCTTCAAACACACAGACCTACCCTCCTGCCCCGCAGGGTAACACATTTGAACTATTTTGTTGTTGCTGTTGCAGGAACAAAGGTGGTGGATTGCACGGGACACCCAACGTCAGGGTGTCAGGGCCAAACAGCCACCAGGCGTGGAGGGGAGAATCTGCAGCAACCTAATCCACAGGGAGCACCATCAGCCTGAACAGAGCAAGGCAGTCTCAAACTGATGTGTTACGCAGCCCATTTCTTCTCTCACCAGCTGAGTCTTGCTCTTCCCCAGTAGGTTTTGTTTTGCTTTGCATTCTCACTGCTTTTTAGGCTTCTCAGGAATTTCACAGATCAAACAATCGAAAACCAAGCAACCTCCAGCAACCCCTTATTTTCTCTGCAAAGAGATGGTGAAAGGGATTTGGACAAATCCAAAATTCATTGCTGTCAAAGTGGTGTGGAACCCCACAAGAGCACCCTGACATTTACAGAGGAATGAGAGAAGTCTAACGTGCGTGGGCAGAGATATCACTCACCTGTGTGGGTGTAAATACAACAAAGTCACGTAGGATATGTCCAGACACCTCCAGTACCCTGAGGCGGTGCCGAGAGAGGGGACTGGCATTGTTCAGAAAGGCAGTTAGGAGCTTCAAAACAATCAAAGGAACTCAAAACTATAAAACGTTAAGCATGTTCTTCTGTAGGTCAGGCTGCACCCCCATACTCACCCCATTTGTATCAGTGAGGCTTCCTGCAGAATAAATTCCTGATTGGCATGAGCTAGAGAGATAAAATCTGCCCCTCAAGATTTTTTTGCCACTATTTGTCTCACTGAGACCTTTTTCACTTCTGATCCCCTTACTCTTGTTCTAAACCCCATTATTTTCTCTTAACTTGCAGCTATCCTGACAACAGCCAATTTACAAGTGTATTAAATGTAAGCGATAACTCAAAACTAACCACTAGCAATCTGAACAAAAGTGTAATGAAGTAACTACATGCAAATAAGCAGCTTGCATAGGTAGCAGAAATAGAGAGAGAATAATAAGAAAAGAAGCAGTAAGAGGAAAAGATACTTTGGTAACTTAGTAGGAAAAGGGAAAACATTTTGCCTGACAAATATTTAGAGGCCAGTTGAACAGGACAGGTTTTAAAATGTGAGGGCCTCACTCATGCCAGGAGTGTGGCCCCTAAGAAAAACCCTAAGATATGGCATTGTGAATACAATTTCTAAGGTAAATCCTCAGTGGTTTATGTCTACTCTAAGTCACCAAAATCAGGGTGATGGGAATGGTGAGGCTGCCCCTGGCATTGTGTGACAGAGCATCCAGCCAGCCTGGGACCCAGACCCTCCCTGAGGCCTTGCAGCACATCAGGAGGTTTTTGATGCTTGCACCTGCCCAGAGTGTTTTTCAAGTGTTTGATGCTTGCTCCTGACGAGAGCAACCCACAGGGCCAGGCTGAGCATAGCTTAGCTCAAGACTGGCTTATAGATGGTTATCCTGCATGATCTGGACAAATCTGTGATGCTTGAATTTTATTAAAAGTATGCAATTCTGCACAGCCCTTTGTGGGATCAATCCCTTAAGCCATTCTGGCTATCTTTGACACCGGGGCTGTGGCTTTTCAAGCTGTGTCATCAATGCATGTCACATTCACCCCATAAGCAGTTGGGTTTGCAGATCACAGACCCCCATGAGAAACAGACTCAGCCAACACTGCAGCTTCTGCATCCTGCACAGAGACCACATCTACCAGCAGACTGACAGCAGTCAATCAGTCCTGTGCAGAGCAGCAGCACCCTGCTAAGCTTTTATTCCTTTCTTCTGCAAACCCACCTGCAGCAGTCTCCATCCGAGAGGCTTCCTTCCCAGATGAAAAGGAACTGAGTATATGCCAATGCTATCAGCGTGTGGATATTTCACTTGTGGAACTCCTCTTGCTTTGTTTAAAAACCAAACAACTTAAAATACCAAGCTACCTTATTGTGCTGGCCTGATCTAGTTTAATGAGATCATATTGGCAACGGCCAGACTGTTTTTGCAGACATTCAAGCTCAGGAAGAAAGTGTATTGAAAGAGCTCTTTTAGGGGTGGATTTAGAGCACAGAGGAGAGGGGACACACAGGGTGGTGGCACTGAGGGGACATCCAGATGTGCTGGCAAATGCAACTAACGCAGAAGCCATTCTGCTGGGCTGGGGGGAGATTGGCTCCTGGGGAGGGCTATCTGCACAGACTGGTCCCAAGCAACACCATCTCCTGGAGCTGGACTTTCTCCTGGGACTGTATTTTACCTTGTTTAGCTAAGTGGATCAAAGGAAAAAAACCCAGACAAAATCATCAAGAAATGGAAGACAAAATTAGCCAGAATAAAACCTGTCTGATGGGTGGCATTATAAATGCCAAGGAAAAATCATAGCCCAACCAAAGACTATTTTCAAAGGAAAGTAGCTCAGCTTTGTTGCCTTTGGAGTCCAAGGACTTCAGCTTTCTGCTTAAACTCTTTCCATTGTGTTTCATGTTTTCTCAGGGGAAAACACAGGCATCAGAAAAACACCCTTTTTCTTAAGTAGGCTGTAGCTAAAGAGATGGCTTCATCTCCCGTGCAGAGATAAGAAGTGCTTTGCTTTCAAGAGCCTGAAGTAAACAAAAATCAGCAATCAAGGGAATCAAAATGCCCAAAGACTGTGCTCACTGCTTGTTAGTGCTGAAGAAGTTCTATTAAACTTAAAAAACCTAAACCAAGTCACAACCCCGTAATCACAACAGATGTTCAGGCACTCACACTGCTCTGCCTGGCTACAAGTGGAAGAAGAGACACAGCAAGAAGAGATGTTGAAGTTTACTTTTCCCCAGGAAAACAAAAAAAAAGCCTTGTGATAGACACATGTGAAACCTGCACCCCGTGGAGTGCTGTGGCAACGCCTTGTGCTCGCCACCACATTTCTGCTACCCACACTCCTCTGTGACAATGCATCAGGAGCCCCAGGGCTTTGCTTCCTCCTGTGAAGGCTGATATTTACCTCCATCCCAATGCAGCCCTGCTCCAGCCACACCTTGCTTATGAGCTGTGATCATTGCTTACCCCTTCTGTGGTACTGTCCCTGTGGTGCTGGAGGTCTGCTCCTGGCCCTTTGGCATCACTACATCTCCCATGCTCCCGTCCCCACGGCGTAGCCAGGGTGGCTGCAGAGCCAACAGTAAATCCCCAGGGCCACAGGTGTCACCTTGCCCATAAAAGCTCCATCCTCCAAGGCCCATGGAGTGCTCTGTGTTGGTACAGACAATGCCCTACAGCCCTCTGGTGAAGCAATGGCATTAGGTTGGAGGCCACATGGGGTGAGAGGGCAGGGTGATGTCACTCGAGGGCCGACGGGCAAATGTTCAAGCAAGGAGCACGTAGTATCTCAGGAAGCACTGCACATACTTGGCTGAAGGCCAGAAACACGCTGGCTGTAGCATTAACTTAGCAGCAGCAGACAGCCTTGCAAACGCCTGCAAACAAGCACCTACATAAATTAAAGGGCCTCTGATAAGGTGAGACACCCCACCCACAAAGTTCATGGCAGTGAGATGCTATTTCCTAAACAAGGCAGGGATGGGGAGAGCAGTAACAAGCAGAGGGGTGCAGCACGGCCCCTGGAGCAGCATCCCAGGAGGAAGGCATCTGAAGAACCCTGCCTGCCACCCACTCAGCTCCTGGCAGAGACATACTTCAATTGCTGAAGACCAGCATTTGTATTTTAGCTTTTTATTTTCCTTAGGCTGGCTATATTCCTATTTCCCTCGTGGGAACACAGCTCTCAGGTTTATCCCATCAGCATGTAATGCTTCTGCATACCTAATAACTTCAGATCCTGTTGGCAAACCTCACCACAGCTGGTCTATAAGGCACTGTGTCTAGCCAGTCCTGGGAAGACAACAGATGGGTACAATTGTCCCACTGCTGAAGCAAGAAAGGCTACAGAATAAGCAGGGCCTTTCTTTATCATGCACCACGGGATCTACCTCTGCATCTTCAGACAACTCAGTTTCCATGCTTCTGCAACGGTCAGATAGACTTTGACATTTTTTGTGATCAAAGGGTCCTTTAAATGGATATGTTGTGCAGGGCCTTTCTAGATAAAGAGGCTTTCAATAAAAAGACTTTCTAGTCCCATAAAAGGTAATATTATTTAAAATAACTCAGCAAAATCACTAGCGAACCATTCTCAATCAGCATTTAATGAACAAGAACACAAGAAAAGTACTATCGTAATTATCTGCTGTGGTAATTTCACATTTTCTTTCACTAAGTGAATGAAAAATAAAGTGACCACAATTATCTGAGATTTTAAGTGGGGTCTTGCAGTCTTCTCACAATTACTCAAGTAGACGATACTATAGTTTCCTCTGACTGATCAGATGACAAGGGGAGGTGGCCCCGGGGCGCAATACCATGTGCGTTTTATAGGCAAACAGAAAAGAGAGGCAATTTCACCTGCTGAAGGATGAGGGTACTGTTATTTTGAAGGCAGGCTATGGAGCTAGATTAGGGTCATACTTTATGTCAGCCAGGTCAAAAATCATTTACACAGCAGCCAAAAGACCTGTTTCATGAGTAATGTGCAGCCAGTGCTGTCCCCTGGGTGGTAGGAGAGCCCACACTGGCCCAGGAACACCACAGATCTCCTGAAAACAACCAGAGGAACAAGATCACGTCCCTCCAGGAGTGTGGGATGCAGTTAAACTGGGAAGGATTCATGAAGGGAGACTCCTATTTGATTGTGGTACCTGTGACATGACCCAGCACAGGGGCAAGTGTCTGCACAACAAATACATTTTCAATAATAGGACCCTGGTCCTGATCCCTGGACAAGCCCAGCACAGAGCCTTCCTTCGACTGAATCTGCCTCAACAGCAACGTCTCTCTGCAGAGCCCTGTCTGAGAATGTAGCACACACAGAAAAATGGCTATGTCTTGTCTCATTCTGCAGGGTGTCTCTCAGATTATCCCTAAACATCCCCTAGTATGCTTTAACCTGTGGCTTTTCAGAGAGCAAGCTGCACATAGATCCTCATTTCCATATTCTGTCCTTACCCTTCCTTCCCTGTTTCCATAAGCCTAAAAAAAATATCTCCAATGACTACAATCTTCTGCAAATCACCAGAAAGATTTACTTACATTAACTAGCAAACTGGGCACAGCACCCTGGAGTCAGGTCCTGCCTTGGTGGGTCTCTGCCTCCGTTGCCCTCACCATTAAACATGACCACGCTCACCTCTGCCAGGAGTGCCACCAGGATTATCAACGTTGTGCTGCTGCGGCGAGGGGGGTATTAAAACACTCCAGACTTCTGCTCTGCAGCAAAGTCTATCAACCCTGTGACCTGGTGCTGTTTGATAGTAGAAGAGTAGACACACAGCATATTGAGGTTATTAGTAAAGAGTCAGGCGACAACAAACAGCATCGTGCTATGAAATTAAATTGAAATGCAATAAAAAACCTGAACAGGAAAATATGCAGATCAGCCTGAACTTTGCCACTTTGCTGAATTATGGCATGTTTAGTGATAGGGATTGTTTTTCAACTGGAAAGTAACAGATTTTTTCTATCTGATGTTGCTGAGATCTGGACAGAAAAAACAGTTTTTGTGGGAAGCGATGGTGGAAATGCAATGGATCTTCTAGAGGACGCTGTTTCCTTTCATTCAAAGGAATATCTGTTTTAAGGAGAATTGAAGTTTTAATCAAAGTCTTTTCTTATGTTTGTCAAAAGCGTGGAAAAGTGACAACTGCTTGTTGCTTGTTGGCTCCTGCTGAGCCAACCATTTGAATATTATTCCTGTTGATTAAATTTGCATTGCTAATGGGGGAAGCCATATGCCTCGCACACCTGTAGAATACAGCTCTGGGTTTTGAAAGGTTATTAGCACAGTTATATCCTAGTGAGGAAGGAGTTTTTCAGAGTGGGGTGAAGAGCTCCTGAGAGCGCAGAGGAAAGCACCAGGTCGTCTGTCACCTCTGCCCTCCCCACACTGTGAGGTCCTTCTCTGCATGGTTCACCCCACAGCCGGCCACAAAATGGTAGCAGCAGGGGAGGGGAGAAACCTGCTTCTTCCTGGGCAAAATCCCTTTGGCTTTGGCAGGGAAGTGTCTGTGAGGGCAGTGTGAATTCTCACTTTAAAAAAAAAAAAAATCATTCAAGACATTTAAAGTTTAGAGAATGGCTTATAAAAATAATGGAATTTCTGCTCTCTGTTTGGCTTCAGAATTTTAAATGGCTTGAGTGAAAACGAGGGGTTTAGTTTTCCTGTTGTCCAATTCAGAAATTTGTCATCACTAGAGATTGCTGAATCTATTGCTTTCTCCTTCAGGTTATATTCCAAAAGTTAAACAGACTTCTACTTCTCTTAAGACTTTGTAGAGGGATTTTATCCTGATTAAAGCATTAAAAATTAATGCCACTCAGACAAGTCCCTTTGGATTCTACAACCTGTAGCTACTGCCTGTCTCCTCCAGGTATTTCAGTCCACGTTATCTGTAATTAACATTACGTGTCTTAGCCACTGCCTTTTTCTTAGGGTATTTTCAGTGCTGCTAAATGGGGGCCAGCCCTGCCTGCTGTGAAAACCAGACCCAAATACCAGGCAGATCTTGTCTTGTCCTCTTTCCAGCATGAAACTATTAGCAGTGAAGCAAACATTATACAGAGAAAATTCAGTGTACATTTAACATTCCAGGCTAAGGACTCTGCGTAGGGATCGCCTCTCGTTACTCACTCCCACTCCCGCAATATCCAGGCTTTTTTTTTTTCCCATTTGCCTGCTAAGGGACAAAGCATTTCCAGAAACCCAGCTAAGCTAACACTGTGTGTGATACAGGTGGGAATGTGTTTCATTGAGGATCTCTGCAAGGAAATCCTATGAAAGTCCAGATGCACCTCAGAAGAGCCCTGGGCAAGCACTACTTTCACCAGTTACCAAAGCCACCAACCAACCCATTTGAGAATTACAATTTTCACTGTCCCTGTATTTTCTAAACTTTATTGGGCTAATTGATAACCCTTCCAGGACAGCCAGGCAGAGAAGTTCTTCACAGCAATGCTGTAGGAATCACAGTAAAGCGACAGAAACATGAGCTGGTGACTCTTTGTTCACAGGCACGCGTGTGTTCTCCTTACTCCATAGGTATTTATGGACAGACAAGCCTGAGCGTGTTTTTCCCCACGAGCAGGCAGGATCTCGCAGGAGGAACATTGGTTTTTGTGCAAAAACCTAAGGTCTATGCCTGATGTAATGAGCTCAGAGATGAGACAATGCAGCAGCACCTACAGCAGCACCAAGGGATGCTGGGGAGTGAAAGCCAGACTGGCTTTCACCACGGGGACCAGGAAGGAGTCTTGGGAGACAAAGGGACGTGGAGAGCAGGGTGCGGTGGCACCAAGTGATACTTCTGACCCACCATTTGTGAAAATGGGTGCTTTCTTGCAAACACTTGATGAAAAACTTGGCATTTGAGACCTTTAATGACTCAGAAGGAGAGCTGCCCCATTTCTTAGTTATATTAATACATATATTAAACTTGTGCTGCTTTGGTCCCTCTCTCCCAGCTGGGAAGAGGCAACGTCACTACATCCTCTTCTGATGCACTGTGTCACTCCCTTCTCACCTGCATCTTTCTCACTTTTAAAAATACACCCACATCAAGACAGTGACTTCCTATCATGATGTCTAGAACCACAGGTTGTCTTAAAAAAAGGACAATTTTCAGAGCTGGCAAGAACACTGTTACTCCAGTCAGTTGGTCAGAAAGTTTTGTTGGGGTTCAATAGCAGCTGCGTTTTTTAATTGCAAAGTCATTTAGATTTTGATTAAACTTGCTGTCGATTTCCCAGAAATGTCTGAGGTGGTAATTGTCATTTTAAAAATATTCTTCAGGGTAAGATTTATTTCAATTAATTTGTCAAATTACAAGGTGTTTTTAAAACTGACAAAATATTTTGCTTAGCCATTTCCAAAACAAAAATATCTGGAATGACAGACAGGATGGGGGAGGCAGTGTTGGAATGAAATCACTTTAAAAACTCATTTGGACTTAATGCAAGATCAGAATGTCAAGCCCTCAAAAATATGGGTGGGACAAGAAACCAAACCACCCGAAGGAATCTTTTATTAATGCCTCAGTACTGATGCAGAGTTCGCTACAGCATCAGCCACGGTCAATATGATGTTGTTAGCTACTTGTTCTTCCTAGATTCCAAAGCACTTGGCTACCCAAGCACAGGCAAGCTGTCTCGCGCCGTTGCAGCCCACCTGGTACAGCTCAGGAGTCTGGCACAGATGCACAGGATATTCCTCTTGTCTTTCCCAGAGTTTTAAAGGTGGCTATGAGTTGGAAAAGACTTGTAACAGAAAAGGGCAGCTCTGCTCAAAGTGAGGAAGGCACAGAGCACAGGTTCCTACAGCAAGCTTTTTCTAAACTTCCCCAGCATTTACTCCTTCCCAGTCAAGTAAACAGCAATCAAGGAAAGCAACAATTGCCACTTAATTGCAATATTTTGAAAATGATAATATTCCTTTGGTAAAAGAACATGTTACCCACATAACTGTACAGGACTAAGATTGAAATAAAGCTCCAAGGTAATGAAAAATGTGCAAGGATTCTAAAATAATTCTCTGCAGAACCTCTCTGAGGCTCAGCACTGACATCCAGCATCTGGGATAGCTCGTTGAAAACCACCTACGGTACCAAGCAGAGCCTGAGCTCGGGACAGGAGCAAAAAGCTCTGTGAAAGACAAGAGGTTGGAACACCCTTCAAGGTGAACCAAGACAACTCAAGAGATCTGAGGTGGAGAAGCCACCAGCACAGCTGACTTTTGAGACAGCAATCCAGTCACAAACACATCCCTTTAGTAGAACAAAGCAACCCCTCCTCAGCCATTCTGTATAGTAAAGCTCAAGGACGTATAGCATTTCATCACACAGATCTCTGCTCTCTACTCTCTAAATTGGGAAGGACCTTGAATGCTCTGTTTGAATTTAATTTATAGACAAGGAACCCAAAGTTTCTTAAAAGAGCACGTCAATAAATTAACATCAAATTTTGCTGCCTTGTCAAGGATTAGCAGTTTTAATCCATTTCAAGCATGAATTGGGAATTAGAAAATAGTGCTGAGATATTAATAACAAGTAGTTCAGTGTGCACCCTTAATTTGCTTAAATTTAAAGGGCTGGTAGGAATTTTTATGCAGAGTGGAGAAGGAACTGAGCAGATAGAATGAAAACGTCTTAATGGCGTAACCTACCTAGACCTTTCAGGCTAAACCTCTGTTTTCCTGCTGGTTTGTGCATCTGATATTTGCTGGCTGAACCTGCTAATAATGGAGGTGTATATAGAAAGTGCATGCAATGGACCCTGTTTTGTGGAAATGCACATTTAAAACTGTATTGCAAGCACCTCTATATTCTGCACATGTTAATGCTCTTCATGCAGAATGTGTCTGCATGACTTATGGTACACACAATTATGAAGTGAAATCCTACACGTAAATCAACCTAAAGGCAGGAAGATCAGGCCACAGTTAAGGAACTAGCCTTAGGTTTTGAACATCAAGGATCACATCTCTCCTCTGTAGCTGAACATGTTCCCAGAGCAGTCCTGCAGGCTCCATGTAACCTGTTGCTCTTGCAGTAAAACGGGGTTATAGAAATGCTGCAACCCAGTCCAGGGGTTGTTGCAAGGGCAAACACTTCCCAGACAGGGAAAAATTCAGCTATGAGTACTGAAGAAAATTATGAAAAAGTCTTAATTTCATATCTTAATTATTTTTCATGGAAACACTGCTATGGGGCAATATACATCCAGGTTCAGATGAATTGTATCCTAACTTAGCTGACATTAGCCTCAGCAGCTTGATCACTGTGTCTACAACTCACAGATTACACAGCAATACTCCCCATGTGGGATCACTGGAAATTTGTAAGACATGTTTTTCTCCCAGCCCTGTCAAAGGAGTCACTTTTCCCATCCTTTAAAAACCACATCCAATTAAATTTCAATTCAGTACTAAAAAAGCCCAATGTGAAAGAGGAACTGTGCTCTATGTGCAAATAATAAAGCTACGAGGAGACTCTCTAAACACACTCCTCCCATGAACTGCAGTGAGCCAGTGCCACATGCCTGGCAGTGGTATCCTCTATCCTCCTCCTGCTCCTCCCTGCTCAGCTGGCTCCTGCTCTCCCAACCCCAGGCACTACAGCAGTTCACTCTGAAATCTGTGTCGTAAATGCAGCATCAGAATAAACAAACCTAGAGGTTTTCATCCTGATGGACCACAGAAGGATTAAGTGTGTGCTCACACATTGCTCCCAGACCTTTTACAAGCCTGGAATAATTTGCAAAATCCCTCTTCTGGTGCAACATCATAACATGCTCCTCATACACCACCTTAAATCTACTGATCTACACACGCACTGGCTGGGGATAGGCTTTTGAGTCTGTATTAGTTCAAATTTGGTCTGCAGTTGAACAGCAAACAATGCAGGGCCAAGACCCAGAGGTCTGTCTGAGGCCTTCTGATAAACCCCTCTGCCATTGATGGTTGCTGTCTCCAACCATTTACCTGTCTTTCCATCAGCAGCTGTGAAGATGAACGAAGATGTGCTCGAATAATCAGAAGTTGCCTGCCAGATTCCATGAAACACAGTCTCAGGGTCATCCTGCACAGAGGGTGCTCACACATCCCTTTACACACTTGCACCCTCTCCTCAGACATACCTGTGTGTGTAGGAACCTCCAGCCAAAGTGCTGTGCTTCCAAAAGCAGGACAGGTGGGGGTAAAGGAACGTCAGACACACAAAGGGGCTTTAAAACTGATTGCCAACACTTCAGGGAGAAGATTAACATACCTCAAGTTGTTTGGAGAATGCCCACAAAACTCACTCCCTAGCACAGCCCCATATATCATTGATTTAATGGGTGTTAATGGGCTGGTGCCTTCGAAGCTTTCAGTCAGCACAGATGTTTGCCCTTTGACAAACCACTTTGATCATTTATGCTACTAATTATTGTTAATTAAGAAAATGTCAAATGAATTGTTTGAAATGTGCTGTACAATGGGGCATGGTATTGTTGATTACATCCCCTAAACTTTTGCAAAACAGTTAGCAGGAGTTTGGTCTGGGCATGTAAAGAAGAAACACAATTATTATAAACTGAGCTAGACAGACTGACAACAGTAGAGATCTCATCATGTCACACAGTCACTATACAGTACATCTACAATCCAGTCTGTCTAAAATGTTTCAACAGTGCAGTTCCCTTTTGAAAAGAACTGCTCTGGTTTCTCAGGAGCAAAACAAGTAGGGTGACCAAACCCAAACCAAACAGCTTTGGGGGTTTGGATCAACCAAAACTGGTACTAAGAGCACTTAATTTGATGCAAAGTTAGTTTTTGAGGATTTTCATTTTGGCACGAACAGAAAAAATGTCAATGTTTGTAACTCTAGGAAGTTCAGAAACCCATCAGCAAAAATGATGATCAATTATTTCTACAACTCCACTCATAACCTTTAGTCATAGAACGAGGCAGAGCAGAGCACCTCTGGACTGCCCCTTGCTTATGACTTTTCCTGACCTGCATTTACAGCCTAACAGAGTGTTCGAGTTCACGGCTGGAAGTGTAGCATGAAGCTACGCTCGAGCATTGCTCTCAAGAGAGAACATTTTACCTGGGGACTCCTGAAGACATCCCTCTCGGAGCACAGCAGGAGGTGTGGGTCATGCTGGGTTTGCTAGAGCCAGCACAAAGAGGTGCAGCTGACCAGAGAAGCAGGTAAGGAGGGATGTGTAATGCTCCCTCTGAGAAGCAATGACTTCTTCTGCACACACATCCATGGGCAAGAGATCCTGGACAAACTTTGTGACTCCACTGAGCTGAAAAGCAGAGTGGGAATAGTGTCTTGTCTCGTGTCTATAGGGCAGACAGAATTATCTAGCACGGCACGATGAAGTTGTCCCTTAACAGGCTCACATGAAGGCCCCTGTGTCACACCATCTTTGTGCAAAGTGAGACAGATGACTGCCTCAGGTGGTCCATCAGTAGCTCTGGATGCTGTTCAGGAGACGAGCTGGAAAAAGTTTTGGAAGTTAATCTAACTAGGTCTTTGGTACCACAGAGCAGTCCTGCACATCCCACTGTGGGAGCTCATCTCAAGTAGTAATTCTTCTTAATGATAATTTAAGATTATTATTCTGCTAAAATTAAAGTTATTTACAAGTATTTCCTATCGTTCATTCCATACAAGTTTTGCCAGGATATCTTAGGTTAAGGCAATCACAAAGCCAATAGGAAATAAAAAAAGAAAATGTTAATATGGTATTTCTCCCCAGTTTGACCTTATTTTGGAGTAGGCTGTGACAAAGTGAAAGTAGATCTTTCAAAATAGAGATACATATTTTAATCACTCATAATTAAAAAATAGCTGTAAACAATCTATTCACATGAAACACAGCTTAGAGGAGGTGTATCCTACTTCCTCCCCTCTTTTGTAACAGGCCAGATCAGCTTTCTGCAGTTCTAAGCTGTTGACATTATCCCAGAAGTAATCATGTTGCTGTCTCGCCAGGGAAGATTGATGCCTATCTGTGCTGACAGACATGCTGATGCCTCTTTTCCTTAGGTTTCCAAGGTTATGGTTTGACAGTCAATTAAAAAGTTCTCTCTTCCCTGACAAACTGTTGGGCTTTGCTGGCTTTTTTCTCCCTCTTCCCACCTTGTAAAACACCTTTACATTCGCTCTCGATCACGTTGCAGCAGCTGTGTTTAGATGACTTTCTCCATGCTCTTCCATACCACGGCACCCCCCACATCTCCTGCAGAGGGGACAGAGGAGCACAAATTTCACAGCTGCTCTCACGTACTCCCATGTACCACAACTTTGCTGGTTCCCTGCTGCCTGCACCAGCCCTGCCAGAGACTGACAGGGGTCTGTACCCAGAGCGCTGCGCTCGCCCCTTCCTGCTGGTCACTGCTGTGTGTGGTGGAACCCATTGCCACTGCAGCAGGATCAGAGACAGCAAACCTGCACAGTGCTGGAGATGTCGAAGTTGCACATTCCCAGCTTCATTCTTCCACCTGTAGATGGCATGGATATACCTTGGTATCTCAAGCAGCTCTCCACCTCTGCTCACTTGCTTAGTAAGCAGCATTCTACAGTGACACTTTTAAATATGAAGTACTACTTAGTGGGAAAAATTAACTCCCATCAGATGATACAAAAGACCTGTATAAAATATCTACTTGAAACATCAGTGCTTTTGAGGGCATTGAATGTAATACGTGAGAAAGAGCTGTAGGAACTATTGCACTTTGTAACGAAGTTTTATGCAGTGATCATTTCCCACGGCCAGAGGGGTTGCCCATAGAGTGAAAAATCAAAACCCAACAAACCTCTAAAGAAACCCTCTGAGTGACAGTCGAGCTATACAAGGTGTAGGATTGTGCCTGTGGACTTCAGCCACTGAGACATCTCAGCAAACACTGCTGCTGAGACAAGATGTAGGAGGCTACTCTTAGGAGAAGCAGCCTATCTGGCTAAATTTGCAACTATACCTGTGCATCTTTGGGCTGGTTATGCTAAAAGTATTTAATTACCTCAAGGTTCAGAGCAGCAGTGAGTGAGAATGACAGAAAAATACAAAAACCATTGCAAGTGTGACTGCAAAGAGAATGAGGTACCTTGGCATTTATGAAACTCTCAATAATATCCCCCCATAATACTAACAAGCTACAGACCTTTAGCAAATCTACAGCATCTTTGTTTAGGCACTCCTGAAAAGCTTATCCTTAACCTGAACAACAAAACACTCAATTTTTCCAAAACTCTGCATTTGGTTAAAATGAGATGTTCTGTCTATGCAGAAAGCAAATGTCCATATAGAACTTCTTTAATACCTTCAGATGGGAACTCTCCAAAAGCAGCTCTGTGTCTGTAGGAAATGGTGGTTATCTGTAAAATCCTGCTTGCTGCAATGCCTCTCCTCTACAGAAAAATCATGACATTAATTTTGAGCACTCCATTAAGCTACAATGTTCAGAAGCCATTCCTGCAACGACTTCTCACGTGGTACCAGTAGCACCTACTTGCAATGCACAAAATTAAGTGTGTAGGAAGAACTGTGGAGAAGTAAAGTCAAAATAATTAATATGTGCAGCTACCTAGGACACTGCTTAAAAGACACACCAGAACTCCTGAACATATCTTAATAATTCTTAAAGCCATTTCAGTAAGACTCCAAAATTTTCCACTATACTTAGAGAACCAAGCCGCTTCAGGTTTCCTCAACTCTTTACTTGGGCAAGTGACCTCACCTTATAGCAATGGTTATTTGCTGAGAGTGTGTCCTTATTTTACCTCTCAGTCCAGTTGAGAGCAGCTCAGCTACTCCTTGCAGAATATATAAATTGCACACACTTCTGAAAATTACAAATAACTTGAAATCTGGGTAGTCTTCACATTGTGGACATGCCAAAAGTTTGAAGAATTAAGTTGGAGAAGAAAGAGTAAGTGTTAAGTCATGCATACATTAGGGGCAAGGGTTCACTGTGCTCTGTTATTTTATTTTCTGCTTCTTTTTATAGTTGAGGAAGGGCACAAAAATGAGACATTAAAAAAATGACAGAAAAGATGATATTTTAATAGTGGTTTCTGTATCTTGAGTTTTGAAAACATGCCCATATTCTTCAATGAGTTTGAGAGACACTAACCACCGCTCTTGTGTGACTGAGAAGAGATCTTGTTCATATTCATAAAAGTCATGATTTACTCTGGGGCATGAACCATAATGAACTGTGTTTATCCTTTAAGAAAGATGAAATGAAGCAACTGGAAATTCAATTAACTTCCTCATAATGCATAAGAAATTATACAGGCAATTTTCCTAGTTGTGCAGAGATACTACACGTATTTAGTACCCTGCACCAAAATTCAACCTTTTTTAAGGTAGAAAGCCATGGGGGGGATATAGGACTGGAAACACAATAGCCTCTTACAGACCTGTGAAACATTCAGGGATGTGTTTCAGCCAACTAAGATGTTTCAGCTTAAATTAGGACACTGCAGGTCATTGACAGAAGCAGTGAGTTGGTTCCCTTCAGTCTTGTGTACCTAGACTTCATCCGAATGCAATCAAGAAGGATTGGCACTGCCTTGTAATTTACTGTATTTGAGGGTTTCATAAACACCTCTAGTTTGTGCTATACTATGCAAATTATTAAATGAATATAGAAATGCAGACAAGCCTCTCCATGATCAATGATCTGAAAGAATATTTAAATTTGATCTTAGCTCTGTTTTGATGTTTGATTTCTCAACTTTTTATATAAAAATAATTATTCTCCCTCTACAGTTATAAATCATAGAATGCCTTGGGTTGGAAGGGACCTTAAAGATCATCCTGTCCCTGCCATGTCTGGGACACCTCCCACTGGATCAGGTTGCTCAAAGCACCATCCAGCCTGAGCTTTAACACCTTCAGGGAGGGGGCAGCTATGACTTCTCTAGGCAGCCTGTGCCAGTGCCTCACCACTCTCACAGAAAAAAATACCTTTGAAATATCTAATGTAAATTTCTTCTCTTTCAGTGTAAAACCGCTACTCCTCATCCTATCCCTGCATTCCCTGATAAAGAACCTCACCTCAGCTTTCCTATAGCCCCTTTTAAGTACTGGAAGGCTGCTATAAGGTCTCCCTGGAGCCTTCTGTTCTCTAGGGTGGACAGCCCCAACCTTCTCAACTTGTCCTCATATGGGAGGTTCTCCAGCCCTCCAACCATTTTTGTGGACTCCTCTGGCCTTGCTCCACCAGATCATGTCCTTCCTGTGCTGAGGACTTCAGAACTGAACGCAGAACTCCAGGTGAGGTTTCACAGAACAGAGTAGAGGGGGTCAATTACCTCCTTTGACCTGCTGGTCACACTTCTTTTGATGCAGCCCAGAATACAGTTGGCTTTCTGAGCCGCAAGCACACATTTACAACTGTTCCCCAATTCTGTCCCTCACCAAGACAAGTAAATGCACAAGTTATTGTCCTCTGTATTCATTTAGCTGAGAAGTCATTTCTGGCTTTATTTTTAACCCCAGTTGATCAGCATTTCCACATCTTCTCCCTCTCCGCAACAAAACAATTATCCTAATGTCTATCCAAAGGGTTTGTCTTCTTGCTCCATCATTTTCAGCTTCTTACACCCTTTGAGTTCTACCAGATCAAATTTTATGAGGTAAATCTGCTTTTCTAAAGGACACATTGTGATTAATTTGAAAACATCCAGCAAAAATAGCTGCAGGTTTGCTCAGGAGACTGGAGCCAAGGTCCTCCAGGTACCTTCACTGGGAATAATGCCAATGGCCTTTGGGCCTTATAGCTTTTTTCCATGGTCCTGTGCATTTCTCAGCACTGCTGCCAGGTTTCATGCACACCTTGTAGCACGCTAGCAAAGTGCTATTATAAGAAAGCCAACAATCAGCATTAATTATTCTGGAGGTTGAACGTGCATGTGGGGTGCAGAAGCATCTCAGGTTATTTACTTCAAATATTCATTCTGATGCCAGATCTATTGTAGCTAGAAATAACACCTCTTCCATCCTTCCAGTGCTACCCCAAAGCTCAAATTTTAAATACTTATGGGCAAGTTGTCCTATCATTCCCCTAGCAGAACCGCAGAAGCGTTGTTTTCTAAAAATGACACTATTTTTAGTAAGGTACAGAGAGTCCTTTGGGTTCATCCATTCCCTGTCACTGCGCATTCTCCACCCTCAATGCAGTCACATCAAAACAACACAAGTGCTGAGGGCACTTAGAAGGTCTTGACTACTTGGGGTGAGCCAAGCTATAACTCATTTGCCTCTTAGGCACACCCAGTTCTCATGCTTTGTGATGTTTATAGCTGTAGATGCAGGGCTAGCCCAATGTTTTGGAAGTGCTTGGCCAGCACAGCCAAGGCAGTTATTTGCCAAGGGCCTACACACGGGTGGTAGTTCACTCCTGGTATCTCTTCCACTAAACACTGTGCTCGATGCCACAGAGGTGCCTCTCAGTATGGTCAAATCTTATGCCAGTATCTCAGCCTACAGTTGAGGGCAACTAAATGGCAGTAATTGTCTTCTCAACCATGAGCTGAGTCAAGGTGTTCTGTGAAATTAATAATCTACAAGTGCCCCAAACTCGGCTACAGGCTGCTGGGAGGAGATAATGTTGATCTTCAGGGAGTTTTTCTTGGAAAATAAGTGTCAAACTTGGAAAACAAGCACCCTTATAAAGTTGTTAAGCTGAACTTGCCAGAAAAATCGAAGCTTAGACAAATTGCCTAGAGAAATCTGATATTTGCATTGATCAACAATACCCCAAATCAAGGGATAGCTGCAAAGTCCTTGAGCCTCAGAGGATCTCTCTTGCACAAGAGTTTGTAGAATGAGACTTTGCTAACAGTGCTTTTCACTATGCCTGATCGTTATAAGGTCTCAGAGCAGAATAATTTGGCTGAAGAGATATGTCCGCAGGCATCAGTTGTTATTCTGTTTCCTGACACCCATTAACACCCATTAGCGTTGACTTCTGGCAAAGTTTGGAATGCTATGGGTGTTCCAGAGAACCGGAAAGAAATAACTAGATGGCCAGAATAAGCAGATGACTAAGAAGCCGTAATTTTTAATCACAGAAAGGCTAATATGGTACACAATATACAGAATTAAAAGAAGGTAGGATAACTGAATGTCCCATCAAGATAACTTTGTTTTGAAATTATCAGTTCTGGCTGATAAAGATTACTGTGTTGGTTCAACATGCTTCAGTGAGGTTTTTCACTCGAGTGACTTTGACTCCTGCTGTTGCAGAACATTAAGTCAGCACTATGGGTAAATCAACATAAATCAAAGTTAATTGAAAGACCATCAACTGATAAATCACAAGAAGCAGTTGTAACATCACCCATCACAAACTGTCTTCACACTGCAAGCTGAGTTCAAGCAAGTCACTCTTGATTTTCCATAGACACACGGAGACTACACAGGAATGAATATCACCAGCCAGCTGGCAGGTAGGAGGAGCCTCTTTAGGTTTGTGATCTCCAGGCTAAAGCTACAATTTCACATTAAATTTGAAATTAAGATACCATGTCTACATAGCTTGGTACTTGATCCAATCCTTCCGCAGAGCAACGGACACTCATCTGTCTCTCCCAGTTACGCTGTCAATGAAGGAACTTTCATAGAGCATTGCCTGGCTGGATTCTTTTCCTAGAGACACGTTGGACAAAGTGTTGTATAGACTTTCCTTGCCAAGTCTGCCTAGATACCTCCTTTCCTTTTATCTGAAGATGTAAAGGTCCATTGAAATCATCACTCCCCCACACCCCAGCTGGCCAAAATCTGTCATTTTATTCTCTTACTGGTTTCTCATACTCAAACTGTGCCTGTATCTTGCAAATTCTTTCAACATAATCTCACTTAACACACAGACTCTCCTCTACTCCACCTAACCAAAATTGCTATCCAGGGGGTTGTTCTGTGTCTGGATCATTGACACATTTCCTTCTAGCTTAGAAAACATGACATTGCCCTATACATTTGTGTAGAATGTGACCCCATGACAATTATCTCCTCTAATGATTCCATTACCCCTTCTCCCCTATTATTCCTTGGATTTGGGAGAAGCTGCTCCTACACTTTCACAAAACAAACATTTCCCTGCAGGACCACCAAACTTACAAATCACACTGCTCACCACTACCACATCCTTCCATATTTCCTGTTCTACTACCCCTGAGTTTACTTCTTCCATTTGGCCTAGAAAGCTCTGGGGGATGAAGGCCATCTCCTACCTCTGTGTTATTCCACTCTGTTCAGTAAGGAACCAGGCCCTGACAAGGGGTGGCAAGTCCCACAAATATTCTCTTAGAATCTCATTTCCAGGCTTATAAACTAAAAAAAAAAGTCAGTAAGCAATTTTTCAGCCATAACCAGATGTCTGAACTGCAAGTTTCACAGTAATTTCTTGATCACTGTGATTGTATCTGTTACCCACGAGTGTCAACACAGCAGGAATAACAAGCCTGTCCTAACTACCACTGCTGCTTCTCATTTGCACAAGGGCTGACAGACAGAACAGGACATGCCTCCAGACTGCCAGAGCTGTGCATCCTTCCAGCTATCAGAAAAACCCTCATTAAGGATTTATTCACCCAGCAGAAATTGTGGCAAATCAGAATTTCCCAGTGCTGCAGGATCAATGCCATGTGTTTACTGCCCCTCATGTTTCAGCTAACTGCATCTCTCCTGAAGCAATGGGCACTCTTCCTCCTTGTATCCCAGGACATGCAGATGCAAACTACCAAGCAAAAAAAAAGCCTGTCACCTGCTGGGAGACTCCTCTGTTAGTCTGTGAAATGCTATATTGAATTGTCCCCACGGCTGCTTTGTGTGGAACCAGCCAGGAGCAATTCCAGGTTTTAGCCTACACACAATGTAAGAGCGCACCTGGCTGGCAGGTTTCAGAGCACAAGTCAGACCTGCTCCTCAAACACAAGTGAGTCCACACACGAAACAGAGTGGACAGCACAAGGCAGGGTGGCTGCAGGCAGAGCCAGCTCTGATATCCTCACGAAGAGACACAGTGCAGATTGCAGGACCGAATCTGTCAAGAACACATTCAAGATTTAGAGGCACGTAGTTTTACGGGGGGAAAACACCTGGGACCAGTAAAAGTTCTGATGATATCTCACTGCTGTCCTCCTCTCCTGCTGTAAGTTTTTCCCACATTAAAATCACTGGAAGCTCAGAATAAATTCAAGTAGCCCTAAAGGAAGAACTAATTTTACTGAAAGAAGAAGGTAATCTGTTAACTCTAGTTAACATTAAAAAAATCAAAAAAAGGAGCTGTTTTATTCCTGGCCTGGAGGCTCACATCCTTAATCACAGCAGGATAGCACAATGGAAGGGGTTTTTTTGAAAATGCAGGGAAACATGTAAGTCTTCCTCAGCAGGGAATGAAGATGAGCCATGTGAATATGACTCTTTGAACAGACACATCTATCCAGATGCAGCCTGGCACCTCTCTTATGGCAACACCACTCTGTCCCCACTTTCATCAGGCTACTGGCCTTTTCCAAGAGATCCCAGAGTGAGTCTGGTGGCTTTGCAGCTGCACGCCTTTGCTGCCCTCAAATCTGGAAGATTACTCCTTTTTTTCTGCATGGTTCTGGTAGAAACAGAGTCCATTTTATTTACAAACAGCAATTAAAAAGGCAGGATTCAGAGCTACTACTGTGGAAAAGAGTAAAGTCAGCACACAATTTCAATTACTTGGGTTAGACCACCAATTTCTACTATTGCTAATGGGATTTTTGCATCCATTCTGCTGAGAATATTACTGAAAATCTGTGCCTTGTTCTGATGTCAGAAGTTTTTCTTCCTATGTAGAGCTTCTGAAAAATAAATATAGAATAAAATGTAAATAAAGTGAATGCTGTGTTAATTGGTGCCTTAGCTTTGGGCCATTTGCAATGCCTCTGCCTCTCTGGATTTATGTATTTTGTTTTCAATAGATTTCTCTCCTCACACCAGTGGTGAAGGAGCTATCTGAGATAATCTGTCCTCTCTGGGTTTATATGTTGCCTGTAGTAGCAAGTTCCCTTTTCATACTTCTTCCTAGATAATTCACGTAAGCATCTTGGCATATCTGAACCAGGACCTTAATCATTCATTCCTATTCTTATTTACACCTGCATGGGGAATCTCTTCCCTCAGCTGTTTCCCCCCCATGGAAGGCACAGGCCTGCAGGAGCACTCACACCCGCGAGAGAAAATAAAGAGAACTAAAGTCTGCTTAATGACACTGTGCTGCCACTGATGTTCAAAAAGCTCATGATCACATTACACTGTACTAAGAAACAGCTGAAACTTTAAATGCAACAATGAAAATAAGAATGTTAACACCTCTTTGCCTCTTGGATGATTTCCAGACTAGCTCTGTTTATTAAATAAGAAATCATGACATGACTACCTGTTTAGAGAAGTCTCTGTAAGCCTTTTGCTAACCTTTGCATTTCATTTTTATCAAAGTTTTTATATACACAGGAGGGCTCAATCCTAACTGGAGCCTCAGGGCTCCCTGGTAATTTTAATAAAAAGGTCAAACTGAAAAAAGAATGATTGTGTGTTGAAGCAGGTGGCAAATCTCATGGGAAAAGTGTTCCTGCATGAGCTGCAGCACAGAGAGATGTCACGGAAATTCTAGTAATTCATGTTTTAACACCAAGGAATCTGTGAAGAAGATACTCCAGTGATGTTTGGATTATGAGTTGGAAAAAATGGTCACAGGTGAAATTGCGTGGAAGAACAGATCTCTTTAAGAATCTCCCATAAGGGTGGACTCCCAGATCCCAGCTGCTGAAAGGAAAGTGGGAAGAACCAAGCCCCAATATCCAAAGTTCACAACTAAGCCTTCAAAACTGGCAGTGAAAAGGGTACTTGTAGCATGAACATTTCTATGGTAAAAGTCTGAGAAATACCTAATTGTTTTTTTGAAAAGAAAGGAAATCCTTGTCAGTAGTCTGGTCATGTCTGAGAAGAGAACCAGGCTTTCAGACACACCATTCATAGCTATTCCTGCAACCAGCTATCAACCTACCTGAATGGGAAAAAAGGCACTGTTCAGCCAAGGTGAACACCACAGTCATCCATAATGGTCTGCAGGACCTTTTGCCTCCTTTAAAGGCTTCACTGAAAGAGAAACACCACTGTGTTGCAGCCTTGTGCCTCATTCAGAAAATGTCAGGGATGTTAGAACGCCAGAAGGGCAACCAAGGTCTCTTAATTTGCTGTTCCCCGTGAGGAAGCACTGCCAATTCAGAGGTGTGATTGCACCAGGCAGTCTGTCATTCGAGACCGGGAAAGAGCAACTGCTACTGATCCCTTAAGGACAGAGGATAATCAGCCCCTGCCTGCCACCCTCCCTCTGAGACACGCGGAGCCGTGCAAGAATGTTATGGGATCACTGTTGTTCCTCTCTCCAGGACAGGGCAGGGAAGCCACAAAGCAGAGACTCCAGCTCTCACACAACCAGTTGTTAAGTCTCTACTGGCGAGATGTACAAATTAAAGAAATTAACAGCATTTCCATTTCTCATCCAGTGCCCGTGCCTGGGAGTTAAGCACCTGGTGTGACTGCAGAGCACCCAGGTCCTTGCAGAGAGCATCGCTTGCAGATGTGGTGCTTTCATTTGGAGACCTAGTCTCAGGAAGTTCACATGACATATCAAACTCCAGGTCCTCCCTGCATTTCTAAAGCCTCCATGAGAGCATAGCATGTGCAGGAATCGATCATGATTCAGGATAAGTTTGGTGGGGGATGAAGGACTGCTGGGCTTTCATTGTTTTTAGTTTTATGCAGGTTTAAATATTTCTCCAGCAATCTGAAATAGATGCTGTACAGATCGGCTTCAAAAGCCCTGAGTCCTCCTCACACTCATGTCCTTTAGGTCACAGAAATCACTTTAAAGTCAGCAAGGAAAAAAAAACCCTGCTGTCTTCCGACAGGCTAAATGGGGCATACCCTAGTGCTGACAGCAAGATTGAACAGAGCCTCTGTGCACTGTGAGACAGTAAATCCCTTTATTGGCACAGATTTCCAACCGGATTGCTTGCATACAGATTAATGCAACAGCATGACTCCTCTGGGTGGTTGCAGAGCAGGGAAAACAGGAGGAGTGAATTTATTTGCCCAGATGTTTGTGATATTTACCTATCAATCACCAAGGAAAAAATATTTCATGAGCTTAATTCCAAAAATGACTGAAAGAGAAGACTTAACACTGGCTTAACCAAACGACCCAATTAAAGACCTGTCTAATTAGTGAGATATTGCTCTGATGCTCAAAAGCAGGTGGGTGCCTGACTAGCACCCAAGTTGTTTCAGGGTCACAGGCTTTGCCTGCCTGATGCCACCATTTTTTGGCAGCTGTATACACCACCTTGGCATCTGTGGGAAATTCAGGCCCCACACTTGAAAACTGGCTTCAAACAAGAACATATGACTTAGAAAATAGACACAAACTGTGTTTAATCAGCAGCACATTGTCTTTTTTTTTTCTTTTTTTAATTTCCCTGAGCTTGGCTCTCCCTGAAATCTTTTACTAATGAAATTACTTGAGCAAATTTCTCAGGAGACAAAAAACATTACAACCTCATTTGGCATAAGGGAATTCTTCTGAACTGAATCGATTCTCCTACATTAAAATTGAGATCTGCTGCTAAATACTGTCTCTCCCAAAGAGCAGACTGTAACTCCAATAATAAACACAATGATATATTTACCAAGGAACTAGAGGGCAAAAATAATTGAAATTATCTGTTTCTAAATATATTCTAGGGTTGGGAAAAGCAGAATGTGCTTCCATTTCTGATGTAAATACTTTTTCCCAGTCCAAGTATCCTTTAGGGACCTTTTGCACGTGGTGGGAAAAACAAGCACCACTCACGAGTGCTGAACCCATGGGTGCTCCTCCTCAGCTCTCCGTGTGCTTGGGGAAAGGCAGGTCCCGACCAGAGTACCCACAGCTCCCAGCCTCCAGGAAAAGTGGCTCTGGGCACTGGGCAGGCTCATCCCAGTGGCTGGAATGCCTTAAATGCAGGTGCCGGAGTACTTCACCTCCCAGCTGCCTCCCCACTCCTACTCTGCTTACATTTGCTGTGTACTGACAGAGCTTCTCTTGCTTTTGTTATCATCCCGTGCTTGGGGACTAGCAAATAAAGTGAATTAAACTGCATGTTCATCAGCTCTTCTGGGGCCAGTGGGCACCTCCAAGCCTCCATGAGGCTGGAGCTATGCTGCCAATTGCACAACCTATGTTTTGCCCAGTTTGATGCAAATACCTCATTGTTTCACTTTTCTGAACACAACAAAGAGCAATAACAAATCAAAAAAAATCACATCAGAACAAACACATTCCAGCTGTCCACTTGATTCATTTTTCTTAATTATGCATGAGACTACAGACAGTATTTGTTTTCTGTCCTGCTATCGTTACTTTGCGTGGGCCATAAAAATGAAACTACTTGGAGGAAAAGCAAATACTACGTAGGGGAAGTGACCCTTCCAAAAGCAAAAATAAAATCTTCCAAAGTAGCCCAAAAGATTTGGGTTCAGGCAGCAAGGCACCATGTTAAATAATTTAATTTCAAAAGAAAAAGTAAGAACAGAGGACTATCTGTGCACAGTCCAGTCAAATGAATTTCGTTCAGGATTTGAATATAAACTTGGAAAACTTGAAAGGGAAAGTCAGTATTGACTTGCAGTATTTGCAAATATGTTTTTGATTAAGTTAAAGTTAGCACAACATAATGGGGGTGCACGAGTACCCCTATGTTTAGTTGCAGCAAAAGCTGGGGCCTCGCATCCTTCTGGGAGCATCCAGCCATCCACACCGATCCCCCCCTAGGGAGCATTTAGGCAAAATAAATGGACCAGCCCCTTTTTTATTTCTCCTCCTATCCCAGGAGCACAGGGGAAGTAACAGCATATCTGAGGGTGGCATCACAGCTCCTTCAGTTCTGCTTAGCTGGAGGAGACAGCAAGGAAGTTGCCAAGGGCAAGGTTAAGATGGGAAAGCAGAGCTTCAGCTGAAAGCCAAGTGCAGAGCCCTGTGCAGTTAGTCAGGCTTTTCCCATAGCCTGCACAGCTCTGAGGATGCCCTTTCCTGGCTGTAGCTCCTGAAGAGCTAATGCTTGGTAGTGGTATAACAGGGAGAGCCAGACCTCTCCTAAGGAAAGTTTAGGGAGGAAGACAGTGAAAACTGCAGGCACACAGCATGTCTATTCTTACCCAAGGACAAAACTGCAGCCGGTTTGAGTCTAAGAGGTGGGGATAAAAAGGCAATTTAAAAATAAAGTTTTTTAAAGGAAGGAAGTAGGGCACAATGCTCCTGCTGCTCTGCAGTGCATGATGGATACAGTGACCCTGCATGAGTGGGCTGGGACACTGCTGCTGGGTTGCTGCATGGACCTTCACAGGAGCCAGAGCACATAAGACCAGAATGGTATAAGGGAAGAATCTGTTTGGAAGGACTCGCATGGACTTGCCATGCTCCTGAGCGCTGCCTGCTGCAACTGCACACAGCAAGGTCATGCACCTTCAGGACAGCAGAAAAGCTCTTTGGTTTCCCCAAAAAGCAACACATTATTCCATGCCAAGGGCAAACTGGTGCCTAAAGCAGCATTTGTGTAACACAGCAAAACACCCTGAGAGTGGGAAGCAAGTCCTCTCATGGAAGGATAACCCCATGGCCTATTAATTTGTGATGCGTGCATTAATTATACTCCCAAAATAATAGATAAAGGCCTAAACAGAAGTCAGGATGTATTAAAAGCAAACCAGGTTCCTTGGCAGCTTTCTTGAATTCATGGAATTTAATTTTTCTTTCTCTTGCTTTAAATTTTCCTTAAAACCAAACATGACCCTTAGAAATATGTGTACCCAGTTTAACATGCAAGCGTGTCCTTAAAAGCTCTGTTCATTTTTGTACACAAACTAAGAGAAACACGTTTCCTCTTAACCTCTTTGTTTCCAGCCATGAGCATCTAGTGTCACCTAGCTCTCCCTGGCACCTCCTCTGCAGTTACAGAGAGAGGTCAGTCCTCCAGGTCTGCTGCTGTTTGCCAGTGTCACAAGCAATTGGGGCACTTGGAGATTTCAGAAGCAGCACAGGAATCCATTAGCCCTTGCACGAACTGTACCATCAGAAACACACCCATGAAGTCTGCCATGGGCTTCTCTAACCATCTCAAAGATGAGATTTCTTGCAAATTTGGTCTGTATCTTGTGCTGGCAAGCAGAAAAGGCATCTCACACACACAGAGTATTTATTTGCTTACAATGTAACTTCATGAGTGGCTTAAGCTGATATAAAGCACCACTTAAAGAAAAGAGCTGGTTCTCTACTTCCATCCCCTTCTCCTGAACTCTGAAAAAAGCAGTGTTGAAGGACCAATTTGGATCAAACCTGTATTTTTTTTTTTCCATGTAGGCTGATTTTCACGTATGCTGTTAGCCCAGTCCTGTCACCTGCACAGCCTAACACTCCTGCCAGTACTGAGGGGAGACCAAGGATCACAGGACAGGAATGAGCAATGCAGGTGATGGTGGAAGGACTCTGCAGCATTCCTGTGTTGAGTTTTAACATTGTTTTTAGCTGACCTTGGCTGTCCTCACTGCTGGAACAGGAACCCAGTAGGTTGCCCCCACATCCCAGCCCATGTTCCCGTTACTGTCTTTCTGCCAACACTATACTGGCTGAAAAATAAACTTATGAACACAATGTTTTTCCCTCTTTTTATCTTTCATCCAACTGAGACAGATGTTTCCCCCAAACTAAAGTGGTAATTAAAACATAACGTTACACTCAAAAATCAGGTATCTAGGTCAGTCAAGATGCTGCATGTCTAAAGGCTTGAAGCATCACAGGATACAGGACCAACACCAAGTTTGTCTCTTGGCTCTGATTAAATGGGGTGGAAGACCACCATAATACACACTGAGACAGAGCATCCCACATATCGGGGACAGAGGGTCCCCCCGTGTTTGCCACTTGTTGGGTTCTCCCATTTGAGCTGCTTTATTTCATCTGAGCATATAATACATTAATGAATCCTTCACCTCATTCACTCTTCTTTCTCACACAAAGCCTTGGCCACCAGCACTCTGCCAGCTGAATGCTATTCTTACTGGAGCTCACACAGTTCAGGGCCTTTCAGCATCGCACAGGTCTTATCGACGCTCTCAGAGAAAGCAGAAATGTGCTAGACTCGGCCAACAATTTCACCAAGGAGCATTAATAAATTCTTACAAGAAAGCCTTCTAATTCATGCTTGTTTGATGGACACCGCAATGTTATCAGCAGAGCCACCCTCCAGGCACGCTGCCAGCAGATGCACTTGTGTGGTGTGGAGGTGCCCTGGTAGCACACCCTGAATGCCGAGTGGATGAGGACAACCATCATAGCTTGTCAGGACAACGGAGACCTTGTAACAACAAACAAAAACCAGTCTGGAGATAATCTCTTTGGAAAAATGTGGAGGCGGATGTGGCTAATTAGCTAGAAGGAAAGGAAATTGATTAAGAAAACTAAAGCAAGGAGTAGCAAAGCTGTGACAGCTCACACATCACAGCTAACAACAGGGGACAGAAAAACAGTGTAAAAGGCAGGAGTTGTTTAGCTCTGTCCCTCAAGTCACGTACTTCATTACGTACATCAAGACACCTCCTCCAGTTTCTGCATAGCAAAAATAACATAGAGGGAGATGGTGCCTGCAAATACCTGGGTAACCACCTGTTCTGTCCCACAGAGTTCACGTGATCATAGTGACACCCTTAAGTGGGAAAGTGAGCCTAATTATGAAGGTGGAGGGAGAGGAATTGCCCCGGCCCAGCCCTGACCCGAGAGGAACAGTTACAGAGGAAGGGATGAAAATGCAGCAGAATTAATGAAGAGTAAAGTACTAGTTTAATGTACAGTTTCATTTTTTCTGTTGGAAAAAAAAGGTTTGAGTATATTTTTGGGGTTGTTCCCAAGTAGATAATTTCTGCTTTGAGAACTGTTCTTGTAAAATTGACTTTTAGGGTCTGTCTATACTCAGGAACATTTCTGCCTTATTTTAGAGCCAGATCTGCCTAAATGATTTCTAATATGGTTTAAGTCATCATATAGATTTCAGATAGTCTAAAGCAAGTAGGCAATTTTTTTTCTGCACTAAATTCAAGGTAACTTTGAAAAGTCCATTAAAGCTGATGCAATAAAAATGCTTGCATCACCTGTAGTCCTGTACACACAAGTTAATGTTATGGCTTTAGAATGAATTTAGGTTACAGTTTTAAGCCTTGTAGAGGATTCCCCCCAGTCAGGGGAAATCAGATGTCAAGTAAGCAGATGATTTCCTTTCATGTTTTACCCACAGCCTCAAATATATCACATTTTCAAAATGTAAAGCAAGCAATGAACATAAAGTAGCTTCCAATTCTGTGCTGTTCTCTAAAAATTTAACAAGTATAGCAAAAATTACGAAAAGTCTCAGGTAATTCTCACCAGTGAAAGGCAGAGACATATATCTGATTCTTGCTGATTATTTTTCCTTTCAGTGACCCATACCCAGGCTGTACATCAGCCTTCCAATTTCCTCTAGGTTTATTCAAAGACAGAATATCTTAAGAGGTTTTTAGTTGCCCAGCTTTGAAACCACTGCAAATGAAACACTTGGGGAAAGCTTTGCATTGCCATAACTGATATCCAAGCAGGTATTGAGTTAAGTGGTGAGGAATCACATTGTTCCTTCTTTTAAAGTAAACTATACAAGGTACCAGTCAGTGCCAGGAAAGATGAGGTCAACTGGGAGCTGACTATTACTTGAAACAGGAACTGAGAAAAGGCTGTCAATAACAGGGCTTCAGTTTTTAAACAAGTCTTGATCAAATAAAGAGCTGTCTAAATCAGTCTCTTGAGTGAACACTTATCTATCTTCTCCAGATGGAGAGAATCTGTCAGTGATGGGTGTACTCATACATGTCAGGAAAGACTTCACACTCCAGAGGTCCTACCTGCTACCCAGCCTTAGTATTGTTTCCACTGTCCAAAAGCTAAGCTGACTCATCTGCCTTTCCTTCTAGTCCCTCTCACGATTTATTCCCCAGCACAAACCCTCACATTTCTATCTCAAACTATGGCTCAGTTGCCCCCAACAGATCTGAGGTGGATGGGCTGCAGGAACGCTCACCTGGCCCAAGGGCTTTCTTGGTTCATCATGGGTCAGGTCTTAGTGTGCCTATTAACTACATTTGCATCTGTCTCAGGGCAGGAGCAAAACTAAGTTGAAACCAATTCTTCAGTTTCCCTCCCGACCACACTCTCATCTGATGACAAATCTGATCCCTGGAGTATTTTGTCCATTAATTGGTCCCAAGGTATAATCTAAAATCCAGACGTGGTAAGTACCCGTTCACTCCACCTTTTTCTCTTCATCAAAACCCCAGGCTTGTGCAGCTGGATATAAACTAATTCCTGGTCATGAGATTGCAAGAGATTATGTGCCTTAAAACACAAACTCAGATTGCCTTGATTTCACAAAACCTGCTTTTTACTCATTAATCATTGTTTGATTCCTTGCCTTAGAATGAGTTTATCTTTCTTGACACCAAATTTCTTGGGTTTTGCCTGTTTATTTAAGCGTGAAACAGGAGATGGCAAAGGTCTGCTCCACTAAAAAATACAATATAATATTAATATTTACTTTTCTCTTGCTGAACTTGAATGTTTGTTGCTTTTAAGTATTCTACAGTTTCCCAGAGCCCCTGTTGTCTTGGCAATCCTAAAGCTCAACCTCCTAAACAAGGAGAGCAGTTGTATTTGTTTTTCTTTTGCCTAAATGAACATAGAAGTCAGTGAAATAAACAAGATAAGCCATAGCCAGTCAATAATTAATGAAGTAAGGTCTTCCTGCTGGTTCCAAGAGTCTCTTGCAATAATCCTTCATAATTTCAGGAAAAATCAGAAAAAAAAGTCTTCACATTAAGTTTGAGAGTCAGAGCTTAAAAGTCTGAATGTCACTAAGAAAGGCACAGAAATTTCATAGACCGTAGAAGTACTGAAAACTGAGAAACTACTTGAGAATGTCATTACTCCCTTTTTTTTTAAACCATCCACAAAACAAGTCACAACTAAAACATTGTTCATGATGAGTATCTCCAGCTGTAGAAAGCATTTATGGGTCTGCATTGCACACAGAGCCCAGGAGGACTTCAATGTTTACATAAACACTTCCCTGAGGTGAGATTACCAGCTTGCCCACAATAAAAAACATGTTGGTATTTTGCTAAATCTGCAGCCTGAGAGCCATGTTCTAGGACATCAGGTTTGGTTACTGTCCACACCATTCCTGTTACAGGACCAGTCCCTGGGGCTGTGCAGAAACACAGGTGCACAAGTCTCTGTAAGGCACTGACACTGCTTTGTGATTAGTGGTATCTGAGTTCATCAGGGCTAATTGCAAGCTCAAGCCAAGTGTCCTATTGAAGATGGAGATATAACAGGACATGGAAAGGTCCAGATTCTCCAGGTGCTGGATCCAAGATACCTTCTAAAGTGTACAGTCCTGACCAGCTATTGTTCAAAACAAAGCAATTAATCTGCTCGAAAGAAAAGACACAAAAAGTGGACTTAAGGTAAATGTCAACTTCTCAACTACAAAGCTCAGCCTCTTTGTAACCTGTGTTCTACATAAATCTTATTAGGCACCAGAGAACCTGCAACCACATTCATGCTCAGGACTTAAGTCAGCATGAAAACACGTGAATTCCCAAACACGGTAAAATTATATTTGTTATTGAACACTGACTTAATGGTATTTGAAGAGTTACAATCTCCACCAAACAGAAGAGACAGAAACCATATTGTTATCAGACATGGAAACACATTCAGCCTTTTACCTGGGCTTCGCACAAGGCTTGAATTCAGCTTGGTTGATCCTACTCAGTGTCTTCTGGTAAAGCTGCTTTTGTTCTCCAGCGTAGCAGCCTATTCACAAGTACAGATCATTGCTTGTGAACCGATGGGACTTTTTAAATTCCTTCTCACACAACCCTGCAAGGCACTCAGTTACAGAGCTCAAGGATGTACTGAAGCCAAATATATTTTGTTGAGGTAGTTATACTATCTTAGGATACAGCACAGAAAGCCACATGGTAGACTGGAAGCTCTCTGTCCCAAAGATATCATCTGCAGCTACAGACAACATTGGCACTTGCCAATTAAGCACAAGCACCTGGAACAACACTTCAAGAAAGACATTGAGGTTCTGGAGTGTGTGTAAAGAAGGGCGACGAGGCTGGTGAGGGGGTTGGAGAATAAGCTCTACAAGGAGAGACTGAGGAAATTGGGGTTGTTTAGCTTGGAGAAGAGGAGGCTGAGGGGAGACCTCATCACTGTTTACAGCTACCTGAAAGCAGGTTGTGACAGGGTGGGTGCTGCTCTCTTCTCGCAAGTAACGAGTGACAGGATGAGAGGGAACGGCCACAAGTTGCACCAGGGCAGGTTTAGACTGGACATCAGGAAGAATTTCTTCACTGAGAGAGTGGTCAGTGATCGGAACAGGTTGCCTGGGGAGGTGGTGGAGTCTCCATCCCTGGAGGTGTTTAAAAGACGGGTAGATGAGTTTCTTAGGGATATGGTTTAGTAGGGAGACAGACACGGTTGGGCTCGATGATCTCAGAGGTCTCTTCCAACCTTATGATTCTATGATTCCTGGGCTCAGCACTCAGTGGACTGAAGCTCTGAGAGAGACACACAACACATAGGCTTTGGTTCCCATCACCTGTAATCAAGATATCCACAGCTCCTGCCAGCTAAGTAACTTAAATAACTGTATGGGAGCCCTTCAATAAAGCCTTGGAAGAATACAGCTACAGGAAATCAGAGGATGCTGCAAGTTTCTTTCAAACCTATTAAGATGTAGGACATGACAAGGAATCACCACAGCCTGAACCTGACCCCAAAATTCTCTAGTAAACATGGTACAGATGTCAGTTAAATACCAAGCTGCTCTGGTGACAAAGTTCTTCTCAAAGACACCACCGTAGCTGGTTCATGGTCTGGGCACTGGTGGAAAACAGAGCCAGAGAAGAGCAATAGTCTGCACCCAAAAAAAGAGAGCTAGTATGATCTTGGAAAAAATCCTCTATCTTTGAAAGGCAGTAAGTGTGTCACCAGGAGGTAACACAATGGATAAAACTACCTGTTGCTGTCACCAAGGGGACCCAGAGAACAGCTGGCCATACAGCCTGTAATCACCTCCACTTGACAATCCCCCTTAGAAGAGACCCAGCCCTCACCAAACCTTGTGCTTCCATCAACTTGCGGAGCATTACTCTCCATCAGGATGAAACTTGTTCTTGTAGCTGATGGCACTGATTTATTCGACTTCACTAATATCTGTTTTCTGAATTTCTCCCATTTTTCTCTTCTGGGATTTATTGGTACAGCATGAACTTGCAAGCGATAACAAACAATTTTCCATTAGCACACAGAGGAGGCTTCTTCTGGCTTGTTTTCTACTCTGTTTGAGGGTTTTTTCTCCTTTTTAAAGAAAATTGGATAGCTGATGATACTCATTTCAGATTCAGTTGCTATTTCACACAAGCCTGCTCTTCTCCCTCTGATAAAATCAAGTATAATACATACTGCATATTGAGTCCCTGAAACTTAACTCCTCTATCACCTTGGGTCCTGCATAGGTTCCCATGCCCTTCACCTGATACTGGGTCATGTTTCAGGCTGGATTCAGATTTATGAGGTGTGAAACACCTCAGCTCAGGTGGGACTGAGGTATCTAAACTGTCCTCACCCAGTATCTGGGGAGGGAGCCCGTTGTGGGGAAGCAGATGGCTAAGAGGACATTTCACACTACTCAAATGCAAGAATAAGATCTTTAAAACTGTTCGTTTCAAACAGCCTTGCAGTGATGCAGAACTGTGCATTGCAAGCGGTCTTGCCTACCAGATCTTGACATTCATGAATCAGACTTGTTCTTAGGTAATTTGAGATCATTTATCAAGCTACCTGATAAGTTCTACTTTTATAGTGCTTAAATGTCACAAGCATCTTTGGAAGCACATCAAATGAACAGCCTCACTATTCTACACAGGCTGTTAAAGCTTTCCTCAAAATGCAGTGCATTTTAGTAGCAGTGTGATGTGTTTTATTACCATATAAATCTCTGATAAGTTTTTTTCTTTCACAAAGTAGCATCAACATTCTGTTTCAGAAGTAGCTCATGCAGCAACCTGCATTAGTTTATCACATTGTACAAACAGGGATGCTGGCTGCAGGGCACATTAAACAGAGCCTCCTTCCACACTTCAGTGCCTCCCTGTGTTTTACAGGAGTGTGAAATAGGGTGAACTGCATTTGAAGTAAACAAGAGTCTTTCTTTTACTACTGCAGAAAAGTGAAAAAGCTGTCAGTCAAGATGAGATCCACCATCAGAGACCCCCATTTGCAGAAACCTGCTTCATCACAAATGACAGATTAATTCTGCTTGAAATAAAGAGCCAAGAAAGATGGAGAGAAAGCCACAAAGTTCACCTAAATATCAATCTTTTCTCTTCCACATTCCCAAATCAAGGCAAAAATGTTGCCGTGCTCTTGTCCACGGCATGAACGCAGTATCCCAAGGTAGCAGGCACGATATTAACTAGAAGCAGAGAAGAGATACATTAAGTCTGGGCATGCAGGAAGCCATTTTCTAGGGATAAACATGGTCTTTATGCTGTTTTCCAATCTCCATTCCCATCCATGTTGGCCAATCCACTCGTGGTCTGTGCTGGATTTAGCTTCTCATGAACTGCATTGAATGCTTCCCTATTGACTTCAGCAGATGCAGAAACAGCCACTGCACTGGCCAAAGACTCTGTCTTTTAGATAAGAAGTAGCCTCTAGTGCTAATGAAATTTCAGGTGCTCCAGTATTTGCAGTCTCAAAAACCTAACAGTCTTGCTAATATTATATCACTCATCGTAGTTACAGACCATCACTCCCTCCAACTTTTGGATTTTAATTTAAAATTTAAACAGTGCTGTAGGTTCAAATATCTGAGTTTTCTGAACCCATACCCTAAAAACATTGAGTTCATTCCTAACCAACATGCTTACAGTTTCATGTATCTTTGCAACATTGATTCTGCGTACCAGAACTTAAGACCTCAACTTTAAATAAATGTTATTCAGCATAATTGAAACCATTTCAACAAGCCACATTGTTTATTCCTCCCAAAACATCCATTTTCTAGTACGCTTCAATAAAATGGAGCTGCAAACCTGATGGGAAAAGATACAGATATACCCAGCTCTGCCAGGAAAATCTGTAATGTTTTACGCCTTGGCAAGATATATCTGTGTCTAGGGCACCCACTACACGCCCACAGTATGTCTTTTAGTTGTTACAGGCCACTTCAAGCTGGTATCTAAAGAGTCTTTACACATTCTGGATTAAAAGAGAACTAAATGTTTTCTGAAGGCTCAAAGTGCCATAGAATATTTTTGTTCAAATAAAGACAGATTGTGGTGGCTCACTCCAGTGTGTCAAAAGTACTTATGGTTTTACCTTCCTATTAGCTGGTGGAATTCATGAATATTCAATGTTATTAGCTATTATGTTCTCAGGGCAGACATATCCAGTCCTTCATAAATTATACATGGACTCTTTGCAGACAGCTGAGAAAGCCAATTAGCCAAATGGAATTTGCATATCAGTTGAGGAGAGACAACCCCCTGTTCAGTCACCATACAAGAAGCATCTTATATTCACATTCCATGTCTGTAGTTGGATTTTGATTTTTTTCAAACCTTTCCCCAGTTATTAATATCTTTAACTAGAGCTTTAACTAGCAGCACATTTGGGAGGCAACAGAGGTGCTCAGGGAGGCAGCCCAGCACCCATCCAAGCAGCACAAAGGCCGGGCCACAGGCACAGGCTGCACCTGCTTTCGGAGTTCAGGAACTTGGCTGTAGCAGGAAAGGCTTAGAGTCGCCCTGCCTGAAGCTGCCAGCTGCCTCTCCAAACACACCTGCCAGAAGCACTGTAGACACACAGGGGTTCCTGAGACCCAGTGGTCCAGACAGACTCTGCAGGGTGAGCCTGCAGAGGAAGCACAGAGGGACCCAGAAACTCTCAAGTTCCTCCTAAGGGGTGACCTCACGTTCACAGCAAAGGTAGAACAACAACTGTAGAAAGCACAACAGCCTGAAAGCTGAGTCAGGAGGTTTAGCAGTCATGAAACGGAGCCATAGAAACTCCCAGAACATCCCAACGTGTCAACAGAGCTGAACCAATCCAATCTCTGACACCAATCCAGCACTGCCACTTCCGCTTTGCAAAAGCGGGTATGAACCAGCACCCTTCTCTGCCCATTTCTTCCTGTAGTTGTTACGCTCTTTTTCAGCCCACATTGATCAGCACTTGTGATTTATCTCACCATGTTGCTATTTCACATCTTGTGGTCCCAGCCTGCATGTGCCAATTCTTTCCCCATTCTGTAGCTCCCTGCTGTTTCCTTCTTTGCAAAACCTACCAGTCAGAAGGGGACCAGCTCTAAGTTGTATTTACTAGCTCAGCAACCAGCTCCTGCAGTTGCTCCATGTGGGCTGACATAAGGCTATATTTAAGGCATGAAAACCCTTTCTTACCTCTATAAATGCTTTCAGTGATTCATCATGGGGAAATTAGCAGCTCTACACAATCACGCAAACAGAGAGAAGGATACTTTTGGGAAAATAGTCCAAACTTTTTCTCTCCAATGGGAGTTTTGATTGGCACCAACACTCACATTCACACTCTTCTACACTCAGCATCAGTATTTAAGCATGAGAAGGTGTAGAAACATTACCAGATGAGGCTTGATGGTGAAAGCCATGTGGGAAAGTGCTGAACTCTTCTCCCTCTGGTACCAGCCTGTATTTATTGCAGTCTCTCTGTTTCTAACTCAAGGTTTATGAAAACTCAGCGAAGAGGGTACTTGCAGTCAGCTAGGAGCACACATGTAGCCAGCTGCTACATCTCAACTGATGGGCAGTAACTCCCACGCGTGCTCAAATGCTTTAATTTGGAATATGGCTGGACAAGGTCTTGTTCACAATGCCACACGCAGGACTTGCAGGCAGATGTCAAGTACTCATGCCAGGAGGAGACAGCTATTCTCTGCAAGAGACCAAAAAGTCTAGACTTTGCCCCATCATTAGGCATGGATGGACCTAGGGGACAGCATTGCCCACAGCCTGAGCATCCATGTGCCACATCAGGAGATGCCACTTGTTGAAACATGCAGACCCTTCCTCTGTAGCTCTCAACTGAGCAGAAGCTCTAGGCACCATCAATTTCTGCTATTTTAAAGTTCTAGTGAGCTTCGTTTTTGTCAAAGAAGAGAATGTGTAAAAGAAGATGGAAATACAAACAAAATAAGCTTGTCAATAGTAGTGGGTGATTGTATTCATGATTGGAATCAGTTTTGATAGCAAAAAGACCTTTTTCAAGCAAATAGCCCATTTTGCAGTTCAGCACATTTCTGTGTTTTCCAAAAGAACAAAATGCACTGAAACATAAAACTGTGATGTAAGAGCCACCTGTCCTGCTCACCCAGTAACAATAAAGATGGAATTTCACCTGTAGTTTGATTAACTGCATATCTAAGGACTGCAGCTATTACAATCTGCTGGATATAGAAAAGTGAGATTTGTGTTGGTGGTGTTAAGCGCTCTTGTGCTCTACCTCTGCATTCTCCTGCCTTGGTAAGGCTGAGTGTAAGGAGAGGACACCAGGAGCTGGTTCTCTCATCTGCTCTGTAAGCTTGGTTGTGCCACCCATAGGCTGCATTTGCCATCCTCCTGTCCTCTCCTAGCCATGGTATGTGTCTTCCAAAAAGGGCTGCCACTCTGGCCCCCTGGCCCTTTGTCCTGCCTGTGGGTCCCAGTGGGGTCACCATGCAGACTGACCTGACAGTCCTAGCCATGAGGCGTTCCCTCAAAGTCATCCTTTGGCTGGGTTCAGGCCCTACACAGAGAAGATAAAAGGTTAATTGCATTGAGTAGTTTCTTCTCCACCTCCCAAGAAGATAAGGCAGGACTTAGCTGAGTACACCCAGAAAACAGTTAAGCTCAACCAGCTTAACAGCTCCGAGGCCCCTGAGGTCCCCCAGAAAGAATTTTCCAGGGAGTGGAAGGGAGGGGTAAGAAAGTTTTTTGGAAACTACAGACTGGTACCAACCAGTGGGTTTTTTTTTTAAGGTGGAGGTTTAATTGTTGTCTTAGAGGAAATCTTGAGTTTGTCATGTTTAACTGTTTTCCTCTCTAAAATGCCACTTAAATCAACCTCTTCAGTCACTGCCCATGGCTAATCAACTAAAGCAGGAATCAGAACTACAAAAGGGCAAAAGTAAATTCAGTAATATTCATTTTTCTGTATGAGAAAATATTATGAAGATGATAATTTGGTTGGAATGGACATTTCTGCATTTTCTGTTCACTTTCCCCTGGGTAGTTTGCTGTGAGCATCGGGGGTCTCCAAATCTGCCATGGTAGGTAACACCACCAAGTTTAATGCTGTGAGCATCAGGAACTTAGTACAGAGGATGCTCGAAATCACTTATATTTCTAGCTAGCAGGGTTGAAAGAGAAGAGAAAACTGGCTGGCCATGGTTAACTTGGATGCAAAGAAGAAAAAGCTGGTTGATCACATTTGACTTGCATGCAAAGGGCTTGGGCACTGTGGAAAAAAAATACAGACATTGCAATTATAGCTTCTAGTGGCCTCCTGTGCCCCACTGCTGAGCCAAGGCAGCTCCCTTCCACCAGAACCCCACCAGTGTCCATGCGAGCCAAGCCAAGAGCAGGAGCTGCAGCTGCTCCAGCATTGCTGAGCTGTCCTACAAGTCATAGCCCTGCCAAGGCAAACAAAGCGTTTCCTCCAGAACAGGAGCCCCCAGACAGGCTGACGTCAGGGAGATAAGGCAACAGTCTGAGCTGCCAGTCACAAACACCACCAATGCACTCCTGGCCAGCTCCCGGGGCAAATGGGGCTGGATGCAATCAGCACTCCTGGCTATCCCAGATTGTGCCAGGAGCACTGTACAGAGGCTGCACCACCTTCAGGCACCAGTGTGGCCTCAAGTGCAATCCTGAACTTGTGGTCAGTGAAGGCCTTCACAGATGAAGGTGAGTCACCCTTTGAAAGGGGAAGCTGTCTGCACTTCTGCAGGGAGAGCAGACACTTGATTAGGCCTGAATACAGGCTTGCACTAAATTGAATTGTGTCTCCAACAGGATAGAAAGTGTGCAAAGCAGTTATTTAGAAGTTCAAGATGAAAGTCTAGTAAGATCTACATTCTGACACTGATTTAGTGAGCATTTTCTTCTTCAAAGAGCACCTCATGGATCCCAGGATGGCTAACAAAGCACTCCTACCCCAGAGCAGCAGGGCACAGGCTAACCCAGCAGGCTGGCAGATGAGCTGCTGCTGTTGGTGCTGTGGAGGGCACAGGATTGCTGGCAGCAGTGAGTAAGCAGCACAGCTTATACTACATGTAACTATATTTCTCACTTCAGCATGGGAGACTACTACCCTCCACGCAGCCCTGTACAGTTAATCTTGTTAACCAATTTTTCAAGATTGGAATTTAATTCAGCAGCTTTACTCCAAGGCTGATGTCAGATCAGGGCTGCTCCCACGACAGGTTCTGTTACCCCTAGCAGATCTATGCACAGCCTGAGGTGAGTCACAAAACAATGCAGCAGGCATGAATCATGAAAGCCGATGCTCTGACAAGCCAGAGGTGCACAGCTGCAGTGGCCTGTGAGGCACCCACCAGCACAGGACATGCTGGCTGAACATAGGGCAAGTAGGGACCTGTGTCCCTATGTGCTAGGTAAAGAGGGAAGACAGTGTTTCTTCCCCAAAATCTTCATTTTCCCCCTCAGGTTCTCCAATCTAACTGCAAGAGGCTGATGAGGTCCCATGTAACCATGTTAAAACCTCAGAGATAAAAGCTTTAATATCCTTGTGCACACCTAAATGCTTTGCCCTCCCACCACCTTTCCAGCTACTCTGTCCTGCACTAACAGCTGCAGTAACACGTAACAGAGGAGCCACTCCCATCAGCTATGATCTATGCCAAAAGTCTGGGCTGAGACTCTGGGAAGTAGCAGCTCAGGAGACAAGCACCAATTCAGCCCCCCAACAATTACCTCACTAATATTGCTGATAATAGTAAGAGGACACAGAAAATTAGCAGCTCATGGAAAGCTGTGATTTCATTCAGTCCTCATGAAGCGAGGACTCTACAGTGAGAAAGTCTCCCCAAAACAGCTGAGGCAATTTGTATTTGGGTTTTTGTTTCCCCACGTGCAGAAATTATGAATTAAATCCTGCTGTAAATCAGGCTGCTACGAGAGCTCCCACAGCCCTTCGGTCATGTCAATCATCTGATTGCCTTCAGTGAGAGCGTTTCCATGAGTGAGGACTTTTGGCAGGAGTAAAGTTTGAAAGATGAAGCACTTGCACATAATGACAGATTCATGGAATAATATGAATATTTATACAGGCTGGCATGGGAGCAGTAAGCTTCCCCTACAATTATTTATGCACTGCGCTCAGGCACGCCATTCATCTCGGCTATTTTCAATGAAGCGGTTTTGTGGCTCGCAGAGGCATCACACACTTGACCATGCTTTGCCCCATTTGTACCAGTGCTGATTCAATGCCACAGCTTCTGCAGAATGATGCCAAGGCAGATTCCACCCCACTGTTATTGTAAAGATCGCAGTGCTACTCTGTCCTCACTGTGACCTTTGCTGGTTGGGTCTCTTGCACACACAGCTCTGCTTCCCATTTTCACTTTTACACAAAGCCAGAGGGTTTTCCTGCCCTGACATCCCTAAAGGATTCACTGAGGCTCAGGCCCCAGAAACAGAGTTTGAGAGCACTGTGCTCTCTCTGCAGATTTATCCACATGGCAAACACTCCTTCGGTGCCAAAGCTGCATTTCCAGGAGAGTGGGGTTACCTACAGAGGGGTTAAACACAGACACTGCTCCTGCTACAGCACACTGCAGGAAGAGGAAACATAGTGCTCTTATTGCTTCTGATAATCAACACTGGCAGCAAATCCACAAAATCCAACACAAAACAGTGAAATACAGATGTTTCAGGGAAAAAACATGAGACATGGAACAGGGTAAGGGATGTGAGCAGGCACAGCAGAGAAAAGGTGCAGATCTTCTACCCAAGTAAACCAGCCTGGGAGAGGCATCCACCAGAATGAGGTAAGACACATTACAGACCTGCTTATAGTATTTACTGAGGGTTCCCTCCCCACCTGGAGTATTTTTCTTTATAGAACAGAAATCAGCAGAGAAATATTTTCCTAAGTGTGTGGTGTGGCTGGCAGCCTGAAGACTCACATCCTTCCAGAGCTGAACTGTGAACTCCTAAGTCCAGAGTGCTAAGACAGGATATTTCCAGGGAAGACTGCTTTCTAGCAGCAATTTTTTTTTACATGTAGTACTGCACCCACAGACTGCCACAGCAGCAATAGCATAAGACACTTAAGCAGGGAATTCACAGTCTGCCCTCCCGTGTAACACCTTCCCGATTACTCCTGCCGTCTTGCACAATCAATACTAATTATAGCCACACTGTCACTCTACTAGCAAGGAGTAAAATGGTGATGATAATCATGATGGGGTAACAGAAACATTCATCCTATGCACATCGGCAATGGGAACTCATTCACTGGCTCTGAAGGCATTAGGATAGATGTGCTCTGAATCCAGAGAGATTCAGATCAGATTGCAGAATACCTGTGGAAACGGTTCTGACCACAATCCTTAGAAATTAATTAAAACATGGAGTTCTTCCAAACCAGAGCCCCATAAAAAACATTTTTCCTAGGCACTCTTCTTCATGAAAATTTGCAAGAGGGGCTACCTCAGTCACAAGGATACACCCGCACAATGCAATAGAGATAAGTTAAACAAGGCAATGTCATAACCTCCCTTGGAGTGCAGAATTTCAAGTGAGAATTTCTAGACATTTCCCAGTCCCACTTTCAGCTGTGCGCAGTGTGACAGCTCAGGAGCTGACCAATTTACCATTCCTTGAAGGGAAAAAGCCCAGGCTCAGCCTTTTCCAGTGCCAAATGCTAAACACTCACTAGGGAGCACCGAACCTGGCACAAACAGCTCTGCAGTGGAACTCAACACTGGAAGCTTCTTCTGTGTAACCTCACACTCAGCATCACCCAAGAATCCAACTGTAGTGGGTAGAGCAGGTTTTCCAACAGAGGGTGATATGAATGCGGTCACCACAAGTGGGCCATGCCCAGGGAGTCACTGATATCCCAAGAGCACGGTTTATCACTGTCACAGTACCTTCAAGGCCATGGTACAGCATGATACCCTGAACCCTGCACACACTCGCTTGTCCACCTATAAATCATGCATGCCCCAAAGCAAAACCCAGACTTTCACAAGCATCTAAGTGTCAGACTTCACTGTGCAAAGCTCATTGAAGTCACACAATTCAGAGACATTGGGATTGCTTTTTCCCCTCTCAGTGCTACACATATTAAACTCAAACGGTAAACCAGAAACAATTAGCAGTGTGCTCATCAGTATCATCTTCTGACAGATCAAATGCATCAGCACAAACGTACCTATGGGCACTGCATAATCTGGTGAAATACACAGTGAAAGATGATCTGTGCAGCCAGCTACATTTGGATGTCAAAACATAGCATTTAACCAATAAAAGCAAATAGACAAAGACCAAAAGCAGGCTAAAAAGCCATCAACAAAACTTGTGCTGCATGATACAGGCTGGAACAGAGCCTCAGTATCCCCTAGATCCATTGCTTCCAGATCCATACAAAAGCTCAATTTTTTTGCATTTCCCTTCTCACCAGGGGAGGAGATTTATGCAAGACCAAAGCAGAGACCTGTGTCAAATTCAAAGGCATTAAACATACAGAAGGGTACTTTACCTATCACTATGCAAATTATATAAGCCGTAAGCAATAAAAAAGCTCATTTCAAACAACAGTAATTTAACAGAGTTATTCCAAGGAGAACTAGTGGCTATATTTGTTTTCTTTCTGATATTGCAATAGCAAACCATGCATGAAGTTTATTAAGCCATGCTAATTGTCTTTCTGTTCTAGTACAGTTTAGCCATATGGAGAATCTGGCTGGTGCTCAAAACAAAATTCTTATTTGGGGAAAAATATCCTGAAAAGCTTTGTCTGTTTCAAATGTTAATTTCTTCAACAATGTGAATAATACATAATCAAAACATCAACCTAGATGCTGTACATGTTGAAAGCCACCAGAGAAAGGTAATTTGCAAACCCTGAGGAGATACACATCGGGAAACAGCTGAGTTCAAGCGAAATATTTGCTATTAACCCAAGAGTTCATGCTCACCAGGGACAGCCGATGATTGCGCTGGGTACAGTGCCCATTCAGAAGCACGTGCCCACTAGAGCAGTCAGCTATCTGATTTGAAGACTGGAAATACTAAATCCATGGAAAGAAACCATGGCCATGGAAGAAGCCCCAGAAAGTACACAGCCCATCCAGGGAGACAAACCTTACCCAGTGCCTCGGGCACAGCATGGGAGAAAGAGATTCAAATGGAAGAAAGTCAATACTGGTCTTACTGCCACCACTTCCATGAATCATCCATTCAAGAAGTTTACATGCAGAAACAAAAGCCTGGAAAAAGTCTTCTCAGTATAAACAACCCCCTAAATGTTACATGCAAATGATTTTTCAGGTGGCAAAATCTATTTCAGCTGGTAAACTCTCATTCAACTACTATTTACAAGAGAAAAAGCTGAGACTTTAATAAACTTTGCCACTATAAACTATCTTTGTTAAACTTTCCAGCTCCTTTCAGCTGTATAACAAATGAGTACCAGTACACAAGATTAAGATTTCATGATCACTTGCATGCCTTAATTATTTGATTTAGACATCTAATTTTTATTTCACTGAGATGACGCAATATCAATAAATTAATTCCAAGAAACATTTTACATGCCATGATTTTTTCCATCCTTAGCACACTTTGTTGTTGTGCTGCTGAAATTCATGCCACTGTTTCAAACAGCAACTTTCAGTAAGTTTAGCCATAAAAGAAGTCACTGCTTATACTCTTATGATGCAATCCAGTTCTTTATGAAAATGATATTTTATTTTATTATTCCCTTCTATTCTGAACAATAAAACGTAATGACTTGCTGCTGAGAAGATAGATACAGGAGCATCAGATCATGACATATGGGATACAAATAATACAGTAGATTTTTATTTTTCAATATTTACAACAACACTGATTGTGGATTAACAGAAGTTATGGTTGCACGATTCTCAGCTTTTTTTGTTGTATGGTTCTGAACCCTCATAGTACAGCAATTATTCTGCTGTTATGTATTTCTTCATAACTCATGGAATACATAAAGTAAGTGTTAAAAGCAAGCAAATATATACAAGTCCCCTAAAGCAAATTGTCATCTAGCGAGGCTTGAGGAAAATACACATGCAGACCCAGTGCCATTGCCAACTGGTTTAACTGTTACTTTAAGGGAGACAACAGAGTATCTCTAAAATAGATGGTTGGCTGTATCAAGGCCTTCATCCAGACTACCCAAGGAGATGATTTTGGACAAGCACCACAGCTTTGCCTGGAGGCACTGTTGTCCTCCACCACAGCTCAGAGCCTGAAGGAAAAGTGGATGCTTTCTTACAAACACAAAGCATTAAGGCAGAACAGATGGGCAGGCAAGGCCCACGCCTCAGCACAGGTAGCTGATGCCAGCTCCTCCTTGAGCACATCCTGCTCTGCAGTCCATCTCCTCCCATGGAGCTGCTGCAAAGCTACTGCCCTGAAAGAGGAGGCTGGAAGCCTCTGAAGAGTGACTTGCTGCACTTTCATCTGTGTTAGCAGAAGCAAACCAGGCCTACTTTAAACGAAGAGTCTACCATAAATTGTAATAAACTACTTAAAGAATACAAATGCATTAGGTTAATTGGAGATTACACAATACTCTAGCATTGATAGTTGTTGGGGTTCTTTTAACACTAGTGGTAATCTCAGAAAAAGAGAAAGCTAGATCAAATCTTTTGTTTCTCATTGTTTAAGTGTCTTGTTGCATGACAGAATAAGGGTTTCGGCTGACAAAAATTTGTGTACTGCTACTGGACAAAGCACAGTTGGTCCTGAAAATAGTTACACTCCAAAGAAGTTCAGAAATTCATGTTTCTTTTGCTTGATCAAGCTTTCTTCCAAATGGAAACTGCTCAAGGCAATTCTTCTATGTATCTCAAGTGATTCTCGCAAAAAACACACAGATGGCACGAACCATCTCCTAGGAAAAGTCAGCATTTGCTATGCAGTGAGAAATGTTAGAGGGCAAACAAGCCCCCCTGCCTGTGCCTGACACATCTTCCCCACGTCAAAACAAACCCTTTATTTTGCCTGCTGAAAACCAACAGCAGAAAAAAGTTTTTTAAAAAATAATCAGATGTTGTCACATAGGCTGTCCTGCTTAAGCTACACAGGAAGTTCCCATGACTCACTTCTTCAGTCACACAGCAGGGGAATGAGTGGAGCTGCAGTGAGGAAGAGTATTCAAATAAAAAGTTGTCATGAGAGTTAATGTTCCATGTTTAGCATCAAAAGGAGGTTATTCTTTCACAGTACCCATATGCAGGCAGGCACTGAGCCCAGATAGAGACAAGCCCCACACCATTTCAACACCTTTATAAATGCACGGGAACAATTCACTCATCCAGGAGCTTGACAGGGGGCTTGCTAAACAAGGGGAACAGTGCTCTTCTTCACCTGGCAGCTTTGGAATGCCACACACAAAGACCAAGTTTTGCAATACATAACGAAGAGCTGGCTTCAGAGCTGACCTTGGTGGAGATCTCCAGGAGTCAGCCCTCTCCACTCTGAGCTAATTCTCCAATGAAGCACCCCAGCACCTACAAGAGGGAAGGACTTTCATCCCCAATCATCAAGCATACATAAGGTGCCTGAGCAGCCCCCTGCTATCTTGCCTGATTTCAGCTCGTTGCAGTCATTTTGCTGCTTTTCCTCATTTTTGTCATTCCCTGAGCCCACCTGCAGCCTCTGAGTGTTGTTGCAGTGCTCTGGGCACCATAATCCACCTCACGCCTGTCAAGGCAAAGGGCTGCCCCGGGTCACTTCTCTCCCCTCTCTTCCCTTCCATTTATTCCACAAATTACATGTTTAAGTGAGAGCTGGGTTTACAGCCCTGGGTTTTTGCAAATGGGAAACGTAAGATCTAATGAGGGAGAAGCAGGAATATTTTTGCATCAAACAGCAATTACTGAACACACTGCCTTCTGAAGATTAAAAGGGTTTTTAAAAAGTAATGAATACACCTGGGCTGGTGCATTCAGTTGAGTCTTAAAACTCAAAGAATCTGAATTAGCCTCATTTCCTCAGGGAAGATAATTTTTTGTAAGTGTAGTTTATACATTCTAGAGACTTAATCTGTCACCTGCAGTGCTGTGAACCAGTTCCAGGGACTTGCACACAAAAGGCTGAGGAAGGAAAAATGGAAAAAAAAAGAGAATCTAAGTGAAACATCCTTTCAATACCTCATTTCTGGTTGATTGCCCTTGGAAAAAAAGAAAGTAGAGGAAAGAGGAAAGAAAAGCAAGAAAACCATCATATGTCCACTTTTACCAGTGACACACATCAGCATTTCCTCACCTGTCCAGCCTACGTTGTTATGCACATTTTAATTAGTATTGCATGGTTAATTGCACAGTCAGCGAGGTATAGGACTCCATAGCATCCTGATTGTCAGAGACATTGACCCTAGGTTTCTCTAACAATATAGGTACTGAAAAATAAATTCACCAGCTAGCACTTCAATAAAACCTATAGAAAGGCTCTATCAGAGGCAGGATCAAGCACAAAAGAACCAATTCCCCTTACAACCAGGGAGACTCCCAGTGCCACACACCTTACCCCTCCACCTTGAATAGTCATTTTGTCCTAAAGAAGTGTCCATGCTGCAAGGCACCCTGTGCCAGCAACCCTCCAGCCTCCCTGTCCGTCCTCTGCTCCTGCACCACAAAGGGTGCCACAGATTTTAAAGGAAGGACATTGCTATTTGTTGCTACATGCTTTCTGCTCCTCAGTCCCACTTTTGCAAACTGCAGACCCCTAACATGGTGGGCCTGGGCCACCCACACCCCCCCAAAGGGTTCCCTTCCTTACTGCAGCACACACTGGGCTTCCCCGATCTCCACCTGCAAGACTCAGCTTTGCCTCTACCCCATTCCTGCAAGGAGCACATTTTTTGAAAGATAAAGTTTTACCTCCAGGACGCTGTCTTGTGTCAGAAGTACATAACTGTCACTGTCATCTGCACTGAGCTTCAAGTAATCTTAAAAATTGTGGAGTCACACCAAAATGTATATAGAAAAAGTCACAAACCCTAGGAAGTTCCCTCAATCCATGCCAACACCTCCAGTCCTATACCTAGGCCTGTCTGTAAGCCTCCTATCAAGACACTGCTTATTTGCTCAAACTTGCAAACTGTTAGAAAAAAATAAATCATCGCTTTTCTGCCCAGCCTCCTCCCAAAACTACCTTCTCTGCTCTGGAGTCCACCACAGCTGAGCTTTCCCAGCATTTTCTCTGGTTTAATTCCCAAAGCAGATCCCACAGCTGAGGGCTAAGGCAGCACCAGCTTGCTCAGAGACACTCCAACCCCTCAAGCTTGCTGTTGCAGGGCAGGCTGGGGGAGGGAGCAGAGCTCTCTTGCAGTAGCCTGTGCTCATGACCAAGGCCGTGGTGTCATATCAGGGCACGTTGCTGTATCTTTGCAGGGAGCAGAGAACAGCATGAAGAGCAGACCCAAGCCACTGCTTGCCAAGATGTGTCTGAGCCTGGAAGGACAATGCTAGGAAGCAGCTCTTGGCTTGATTTAGTGCTGCTGCAGGTCACACGTACTGAAAATCCCCAAATGCCTTACTGAAAAGGAAACTCAAAAGGCACCTAAACCATTCAATAGACACAGCTTAAAATACATTTTCCTTTGATGGATTTAATAAAACTCTATAATTTGGTTGTTTCAGTGGCCCAAAATTCATCAGAAGCAGAAACATCATCTGGCCTGTCACAATACACAGCTTCTGTAATTACTGTGGAATAAGTAAACAGACAACTCCAGGATCAAAAAGAGGCCTTTAAAGCACTGCAAAACACCAGCTACCAGATTTACAAAACCTATGTGCAGTCAGTGCTCTGATACAGCCATTTCCCTGAGGTGCAGCTGAGAAATGTTCACTTCTCCTAGGACACAGAGATAGCCGAGCTTGTGCTCCTAGCACAGCTTTCCCCAGTGAAAGTGTTTTAATTCAAGGACTTCTTTTCATCCCAGAAGCCCATAAGTTGCCCTGCAGGCCATTAATGTTGGGAACCACAGCTAGTAAAGGCACACCTCTCCAGGTTACAGCACAGGAGCACTGAGCAGCCACCACAGCTGCGTCTATAGGTTGGGTGTATGCACACACATTTCTTGCTCTCCCTTATTGCTAAGTACAACTTAAGTCAGGGAGCCCTCTTTTGAGGTTACAGTACATCAGCTCTGTGCTTTGCTTTGGTCCTAACAGAGCTCATTGCAAGATGACTTGTGGCAACTGTATGTGCTCCTCTTACTCCAAAATAAATGTGGAAAGAATAGGCTTTTAAGTCACTGTGTTGCAAAGGATTCCTTGCAGAGCCATGCCAGGATGAGACAGAGAAGCTGCAGCAAAGCTACAAGCTAATGCCAGATCTCTTTCCTCCCACTCTGATACTTTTAGCTGTAAGGCCATCTGGTAAGAGGGAGATGAAGCAAACTTTAACTTGCACTCACAGCGCAAGCGTGGTTGAAAACTAGATTAACTATATTCCATTTGAGTTCATTGGAGATGTACCAACCACTTATTTATAATGATGACCACTTATTTCCACCTCCATCACTGCTCATCTCTGGTTGAGCCCAGGGAAAGAATGAGGAAAGCCAAATGCAAGAATATTGAGTCAAGTTTTGATTGTATTTCTTTGATAATTTTTAAGGAACAGACTGGGAAATCAGGCCACTCTCTAAGCTTCCAACCCCTTGTGTGGCGAAGTTGTAGAGAAAAGTTTGTCCAGAATTTTGAACCACAATTAAACAAGATTATGACAGCCTTAACCCAGCCACCCAATTACTACCAAGTCTGATCCTTAACTGCATTTCAATAGAGCACAAGGATCTTACTTAATCAGTGTCAAAAGAAGACAGTACATTTCAGAAGACCACACGTATATTCTACAAGTGCCAAGGCTCAGAGGATTTCCTTTACTCTCTTTCATCCACACAATTTTCTTTGTTCCCATGGCTGCATTTCCCTGTAATCAGGTGTTCCAATTCCAGGTCTTGAAAACAGCAAGATCTTTATTGGATACCTAGGCATGGATGACCTAAGGGTCATGGACATTGTTGGCCAAAACCAGGCACAGCCATATTAATGCCATTAGCTACCCTGAGCAGATAAAAGTCTTTGGTACTGATCCATTTCTGCTCTTGTGATTATTCCTGGCTATCTAGGGTTGAAATCAGGGCAAACTCCATGGAGAAGTTGCTCAGCACAATGCCTGCCCCTCCTTCCATGTACACAGCCAGTATCTGCCTTTCTCTGCTCTCTCAGATGGGTGTCTCCACCAACACGAGGCTGAGTCCACACCTGGCAGCAAAGGCATTCACCAGCCTCAGAGCACCCAGAAAAGCATCTCCTTAAGGCTTCCCTGAAGATTAAACCTTGCAAATCAAAAGTATATATAACACTGAAGAGAGGAAAGGGAAAAAAAGACTTCTCTCACTCAGGGACCAAGTCATTCTCCTGACCGCACCAAAAATTGCTCAGGGACATCTCCAGCCAAGAAGTCCATACTTTGTTCAGAGATATATGAGGGCAAAAACTTTATGCAGATTTCCTGAGTCACACTTGCTTAGCTCAGACAGGCAGTGTGCAGTCCCATGGTATGGGTCAGGTCACAACCCTCAACAGTTTGTGGGTGACCTTGTGCAAGTTATTTAGCCTCCCCCTTCGTGGTCTCAGAGGAAATAGATTTTTTACTATTTTCTTCAAAAAAGCCTGCATCTGACATGCGGTGCCAGTATGCAAACATGCAATGGATGTACCCTACAAGGCATTCACAAGTTCTGCTCCTGTTATTGTTATAAAAGAGTAGTTTAGTCTATAAAACCTCTCTCTCCCACACACATCGCAGATACTCTGCAGAAAGAGATCCTACAGAATTCCAGGCAATGGGAAAAGGTATTGCATGTTTGTGACATCCAAATGCAGAGCTGGCTGAAATAACCTGTATCTCCCCCACTACAGAAATGGCTGTCTGTGCTGAAAAGTCTCAGTAAGAAAAATTAAGGCAATTCTGGATTTTTAAATCCCTTATAGAAGAACCAAGGGGAGGGAGGGAGGGAGGGAATAAAAATAATAGAACAACAAAGTGCGTCACTGCTGATTTACACTAACCTTGTTTTGAATCTCTAGGGCATGATCCTTCCCTGCTGAGCCCAACTTGAGCACAATGCAGCCTCTAAATTAAATGTGTATGAACTAGCTGTGCAGCGTGTAAGTGAACACGAAGTGTCCTCCTTTACTGAGTGATTCAGGGGTTAAGTATGACAGGTCAATACAGCTTTCATTTAGACTCAGCTTTCTAGAATTAATAGCATTTCTCAAAAACATTATGTTGACTATTTCTGTCTCACTGACCCTCAGCCATATCTTTAGTTTTTAACTGCGTTCCCCCTTGCTACTGCTCCATTTCCTTCCTAAGTTTTCAACTAAAACCAAGCCATTGACGTACTTCAGGCATTCAGAGGGCAAAACAAAACCCACCCTTGATCTTAATCCAGAAGTTTTAAAAATCAAACTGAGGTCAAGCTGTTAGGATTGCTCAACTGACTAGAGGAGCACGTGGAAGGAGCACTGGGTGCTGAACAACTTGGGAGAGAAATACTGTTTCTTAGACCACAACAGCTTTTGTTGCAGCGCTGAAAGCCTCAGCTGCCAACACCAGTCACTGAAGAAGCTTTCTCAGTTGAACAGAGTAAAGTAGGATTTTGCTTGTGTAACGTTTGTAGAGATGAACAAAAATAAGATCTTAAATGCCTCTCTTCAATAAAACTATGTATGAACAGGCCTTAAAAGTTTAAGCTCTCCATTTTCAGACAATTCTGTCCCTTCATCCAAAGTGAAAGAAAAACTGCCCTCAGGGCCTCTGCATTTGACATTTGTGAGATATTATCAACACTAAAACCATAACATAAACTGATATTGCTGGTCTCTGCTTGTGTCTAGTTTTCAACTCTCAGAATATGCCTTCATAAAGACATATCCCTGGCATTATTATTAGCAATACTCTACTTTGAACATTATTTGAGCTGTTATGGAATGAAAGCCTGAAGTATCTGCCAGAAAAAAACACCAGAGAGCAAGAAAAGCAGTGGCTAATGTTGAGAGAGTCAGAACACTGGTAATTGAGCAGTAGTTTGAAAATAACAGCATCCAACCCATATTACAACTACATCCTTCCACATTTCTAGAAGACATCATTACACAAAATTTTAGTATCTTGGTTACTAGCAGAGTTACATGTGCAAAGCTGTTTATAAAACAATTATATCAAAGAGCAGCATTTCAGTAGTCAGATCTCTAGTATGACTTGCAAGTTATCTAAACCTGCAATGTTTTCTCTTTTAATAATCTGTCAGTCTTTGCTTCACTACCTTTAGTAATCAAATGCAACACCAGGAGAAATATTAACCTTGGAAACTGCATGAAGTGCAAAACTGGACATACATATTTTGGCAATTGAATTGTACTTTACCTAATGCAGTTAAATAAGCTATGTGATTTCCCTCTGTTTTATGTGACATGGATGCCAGTATTACTTTGACAATAAAAACAGAAGGGGGTTGATAGTAGGTGAACTGGGCTCCTCTCAGCACAAGGTAGATCTCCAGGAGCTGAAGAGAATTTGCAGGAATGATTGTAATGACAAACTCTGTAGATTAGGAAAGTGAGCCAAGGAATAATGCTCTTATCTGCAATTCACTGGTGAAATGAGAGTTTATCCTATGACTGTCTTAGAAGCATCTTCCAGTTACTTTTACTGAGGCTGCTTAACCTAGCAAGCTAAGATATACATTGAGCATACTGTCAGCTGGCCACATTACAGCTCATGGGATGGTTGCCAGCACTTGTTCAGAGCAAAGGAGTCAGCAAATGCAGCTTCAGACATACCTATCTGCATCTTGACACGACTTTTCAACTGTATTGCTCTACCACAATGGGTTAACAGACTGGGAAAAAAACTGTCTCAGGACAAAACAGTGGTTCCACCAGGCCCAGATGCTGGCTCCAGCACTCAAGGACCTAAAAGGCTTAGAGGTCCCTTGGCAGCCTATGCTGTCATCAGCTGTGAAGCCCTCTCTTCACTAAAGCTGACCTGCAGAGCAATGTTATTTAGTTATTCCCCAGAAAAGAGCTGTGTGCACACAGTAACCTGACAAGCCATTACTGTATTAACATCCAGAGTTTGCATTACTACGATTTTGCTGTAGCAGCGCTCGCCTCCCCAGTGGTCACACTTGGGCTGTGTCAGGGACAAGCAGCTTGTGGGAAAACTAGCCAGACCCTGCAGCAGCCTGATCCCAGACAGCTCTGTCTCTGACACAGGGGCACATCCCTCCTTCAGCCTCACTGGCTGGCCTCACCAGCAGTTCCACTCATCATTGCTCAGGCCAGATAGATCCCAAACTTGTGTCATATGTGGGAAACCAGTCCCTACTATGCCCCTTACCCCAGCTCCAATCCAGATGATGCTGAAAGGAGAGGATTTTTGTCACAATAATTTCATTCCAGATTTCACTCTTACTCCAAACAGGTTCCTTGCCAGTTGTATTTAATGTGATATTAATTGTTACACTGGTGCAGGCTCACGACTCTCAACTGCTGCCAAACAGTGAATGGGTTTTATGTCCCATTGCTGAAAACAGAAAAATATGGATGGAAATCTGGAACCTCAGCTCTGCGCTCACCTGCTTCAAAACTGTGAAGCAACAAGGCTGCACTGTCACCAGAAAAAAGGTTTTCCACTAAAGAAGGTGCAGGTCTTTACTAATGATTACAGGATTGATATTATCGGTCTCTTGGTGATCGGTGGTACAGCACCTAGAACATTTGTGATTCCCTGGAATTGGGTCCAAGCCACAGGCAGCTTCACTTAGGACTGAATCAGCTTCCTAAGAGTTACAAAGACTGCATTGTCAGCAGATTTTTTCTCCTAAGCTCCATATTCAACAATCTAATTTCCTGCTGCTGTTGGAGCAGTTTGTCTGGTGTAAACATAGGCCATTGGGAAAGTCCTTACAGAGCCATCGATCTGCTAAGGTATGTTCCAGAGCTGAGAGCCTTTTGCTCTTCCTCCTGGTCCCCAGAGCCTCTTACCAAAACAACTTACAACATGAGGCTCAGTGGTAGCATCATGGTTATGCTTTATGGGATGTGTAACTAAGCACCTAGCAATCTCTTCCTGAATATCATTGCTTCCTCTCGAGAGGCAAGATGTGTGTTCATGCTGGCTGGCTGACTTCACATACTTCAATTCTGCTTTTTCACAGCCCTGATAGTGTTCCACATAGGTAGCTTAGGTGGTGGCAATGACAGTGACCCACCAGCACAGACTAGACGTGTTCTGGGTGGCAGCTGTGGTGCCCACCACACAGCTAGATGGGCCTTATGTCCCAGACAGAGGGATCCTCCTACAACTCCAGAGTGGGGAGCTGATGTACACAGAGAGAAGACTACAGAGTGTAGGGTCCTCAATGCCTCCCAGAGTCTCTCTATGCAGCTTCCTGATCACCACTTTGCCTTTTGGGATATCCGATTTTCCATGTCTTGTTGCATCACATTTCAATGTACCAGACAAAGTTTAAGAACTGCAATTGGCACCAGCCCAGCGTTGCATCTGGTCTTCATTCCTCATTTATAAAATGCAGATATTCGGTTCACACTGCAGAAACCCAGACACCAAAAAAAATAGGAGCCATTATTTACCTTCAGCAGATTGCCACAGCAACGCCCTCTGAGTCTCATCCATCGGAATGGATTATACCAGCCTGCTTCCCTGGAGTGTCATGGAGTTTCTCTCAAGTGTTTTGTGCACTGAAAGGCTTGTAAACAAGTGCTTTGCTTTTAGTGAACAAGTATGAATTTTGTTAAAGAATGTTGCTCAGATATTTGTCAGAGTAATCAAGCTACAGAGAGCCAGCCCATTCCAGTCACCACAATAAGCTACAAGCGTTCAGGAAGAAAAAAGGATTCTTATAATTTTTTTAAGCCATAAAAAACAAAAGCCAAAGAAGAGCAATGAGTTTTTCCTGAGCAATACTCCTTCGTGCCAATAGGACAACAGGGTTTGATTTGGAGGAAGTAAAAGGCAACAGCGTTCTTTCCTAGCAGCCTTTACTTCCCAGGCAAACAGGGCTGGGAAAAGAATAAGGAACTGACCTAGGGACTGTTCCAGCAATCAGCAACTCCCTGGACACTGAAGCTGACACTGTGATGGGTCCCCTGAGTGGTTCAAAGGCTTGAAGGGTGATGGTCTCAAGAACAAATGAGGCTTTTGGAGATAAGTGAAAGAGGCTTCAAGACATGGAAAGAAAAGGAATATATAAATAATAGCTATTGTTAGCAGTGCATACAGACTGAAAGGGAACACAAGGCATTAATAATCGTACCACAGCTATTCTTTTAAGACATGATCAGAGTATATCTAATATATCCTCGTGTATAAAGGTAGACACATGTTAGGGTTGCGCTGAACACAAGAGGTCTGTCCACATTGGGAAGCCTTCTTAGCATCTACGGGTCTCGCCATCAAGTAAATGTACCTCATCAAAGGTGTAGGCATTTACTTCTTATTGGGTCATTCAGCAGGAATACATCATCAACACAATTTCAGGATGCACTGAAAATGATGCAATGCTCCGTTATGAAAGAAAGCCAGAGATGCAAACTGAAGAAATCCTTAAGTTTTTGTGATAATTAGGTGCCTGCACCACCTTCTGCCTCTCAGGGAGAGAAGGAAAGAAGTAATTATCAGCCAGTGCTACACAAAGAGAGCTCCCACGCTCCTGTCAGCTGTGACAAGAGCAGTACTCTGTGGGCAGTGCCTGTTTTATTCCCTTGCCAAAGCAACTGAATGAGGCTGGTTTCACTGGTCTGCCTGTACTGGCAGGGGCAACATTTACACAGCTTACAAACCGTGAGGCTCAAACCAAGGAGCTCTTTCTGAGCACTCCCTAGAGCACTTTGGAGAGACAGAGCTGTTGACTACCAGTCTCCACACTTGATTGTGCAATCTGGAGATGTCAGCTTGTGGGATCACATCTGGCCAAAGATGCCTCAGAGCCGTTTCTTGCAAAGTGCAGTACAGCACCTTTGAAAGCAAGCTAGGATTGCTGTCCTTTCCCTACAGACACCAGCTCTGCTCTCTCAAGTCAGGGGATGGCTGCCTCCTGCCTCAAAAACCAGCAAAAGCATAACAGGAGTCTTCATTCTGTGCCCATAGATTGCAGTAATCAAGGTTCAGTCAACATTAACAAGGCCAGAATGGATATCTGTTAGTCAGGTTTTCTTCTTCCATTTGAAATAGGTGACATCAATTTAACTTGTCAGTTTTAATTAGCATTTGCATTATGTTCTGCTCTGAAGAAGTTGTTCTGTTTTGACAAACAAGAGGAAAAAATGTCTAATACATAACTGAAGCCTAGAATTTAGGATGTCAACATGAAAGGCAAAACTAATTAAGATGCTTCATGAGAGATCCCAGTGCTTCCTACAAACACCAATGACATGATGCTTTAGACAGGCATTCTGCACATTTGTGTATGTACAAACACATCCACATTGTAGGGATTCACAAAATGAAAACTGACATCAATTAGTTCTAGCACTAGAACAGAGCCTACTACTTGCAGCTAAGTTTGAGCCTAATAATACTAGATATCATTGTAAGAACAAAGAATCAAACCCTCTTTCAAATAACAGAATGTGGAGACAAGACAAATATGCAAAGAAAATATTATCATCAGCAGCAAACAAAAGGAAAACTGATACAAAAGTACTTATTTTCTAGAGCATGTTTGACTCATCTCTTGCTGTAGTCAGTCAATATTACATACAGATACACTTCCAGGGACACCAACAGAAATTTAAGCGTCGTGGTTTTAAAAAAGTTATTAACTTATTAGACATTCCAAATGACTCTGAAGCAAGCTGACCTTGGTTTTTTTTTCCTTTTTTTTGACATGTCTAACTTGATCAGACTTACAGGTGAAGCGTGCAGCCAGGCTAAACCCATATGCTAGGGTCAATTATTTTTTTTTATGTTTAGAGTCATTTCTGACACTGCAGAGCACTGAGGAGCATCACTGGAAAAGTCACTGTCAAAGCATACCTGGTGGTTCTTCATAAGATTCTCCAAAGCTTTGAGAAGCCTCTTAGTTCTCACAGCAGGAAAAGACCCAAAAGATAAGAGACATCCTCAGTCCTAGAGCAATATTTAGGGTTGCAGTTGGGTGTCAATTGTTTTTGCACTGACCATAACTTGTTTAGATGTCACTGATGCTTTTAAAACTGGCTGAAACACACACAGGACAGCTCTGCACAACAGACACAGGTCACATTCCCGGCAGCACGTATTACCCTCTGCTCCCTCATTTGTTCCCAAAGGCAGGAAGAATTCCTGCTCCAAGCAAGGCTTCCCACAGCTCCATGGAGGTAGAACTACACAAAGCTCAAGAGCTTCGGTTCTCCTATTTTATTCTTCTGGCATTACCTGGCCTGGAAACAGGAGCTGACAACATTAACCAAGGCATAAATAAGGACAGACATAGCAACTTTATAAAACACAACAGTGAGACAAACACATTGAAGATGGGAAACAGCTACCTGAGATGAAGAACAATGCAACAAAAACATTGACATATGCAGACAAGTTTTTATTTTAACTGGAAACTAGGAGAGGCACTACAGCAGCCTTTTAGGAGCCAGAAAGGTAATATCTTTTCTGGTTTTAAGGCAGTTTTTTCTGTTATGATACCTCATGTGAAATAGATGGCTACAATCATGAGTGGTGGGGACACAGACAGGATCCTCTTTGACCACAGTGGCCTGTTGTACATTCCTTCTGCCAACACAGACTGATTGCTTGCAGTATGCATAAATTTTGGAAAGAGTGTTGAAGGAGGGAATGAGGGGGAAGGGACAGGAAGATGGGGGAGGAGGCATTGATATTCCTCAGTTTACAATTCCTCAGTTTAACAGGACAACAGCTACTTACTTGTTTTACAGGCAAGTTACAAGACTCTTGGGAATCAAGATTTGTATTGAATTATCAACCAGCCTTTGATTACAGCAGTGTGAACACTGCTGCTCTAATAAATCACCAAAATCAAAGCTGAACCATGCAATGAAGAGAAGATTTCAGAAGGGAGATTTCTTTTGTTTGAGCTTTTGTTTCTTTTAATAGCTGTGACCTGATCAGAATCTGATTAGCCAAAAAGCAATTTTTTTTTACTTAATACAACAGGGAGAAGAGAAGAGTGTAGAAAAGAATGGTAACCCACAAAAAAATGGAAGTATTTTGGTTAATATAAAGGCTGAAGTATTTCAGTGGAAAAGACAGTGTTTTGGTGCATCTTTCTTCTCCCACAACCTCTTCCCTCAACATGCCCCTATTTTAGGACCAGGGCATGCCAGAGGCAAGTTATACTCCGTGGGATTGCAGGGCTAAAACATCACAGTTCCTTCAACGGAAGCTCTTTGCCTGTCTCAGTGCATCTTGTCCCTATAGAAATCACCAGGTTCTATGCTTCCTGCATTTTCTTAAATGCTCTATCCCTTTATCCAGATTTGATTATGGTGCTCACCAAGAGAGGAATTCAGGATGCTGCAGGGATTTAAATCGCTCCTCCCCAGAGCTAGAATAGATTACTTAAATTCAAATACAGGCTTATAAGTTTGAACACAGTAGAGCCAAGATGGAGAACATTAGGCATCTTTTGCACGTGGCCAGAGCGACCTCCTGAATCTCGTTCATCAGTTGGGATCATGCGACCCTCCAAGATCAGACCCCGAAGAGTAACAAGGCAAGGCATCTGAATAACACTGCTGGGCTAGGTGTCCTGTATTGGTGAAGCTTCTCTCTAGGCCCCTATATTATTAGTAACTGTGTGCACAAACATCTCAAAACTTAAGTGCTGAGTTGAACATCACCCAGAATGGGATCCACTCCAGCTTCCTGCTAAGTTAACAGCAAGATTTATCAGCATGTCTCAAGAACTCCATGTCCCATGTCATATTTACAAGAGGAATCTGCACCATGATTAGAATCAAGCACAGCATGGTCCCATCATCTTGTTTTAAAGCCCTAACTGTGCAGAACGACTTCACATGAATCAAGTCCATGCTATCAGACTATATGTGCTTCCAAAGTTAAATTCTTTCCCTAAATCAACACAAAATAAAGGAGGCTTAAAAAAATCTCACCAGGCTCACATAAACACTTCTGTTTTACCATGAAATATTGATGTTAATATAGAGCATGAATAATTGAGCTTTACTGAGCTCTTCGAAGAGTCCAGCCTTACTGAGTGTTACAGGACATATAATTTATTACTCTGATATTAAAGGAAATTACAAATGGTTTCACCTCTTAACCCTGTCTAATAGGCAGCTTAAAGAACACCAAAGTACAGTAATGGCTATTTTGGCAGATTGCCCAAGTTAAATCCAAATAATGTTATAATAAAAGGGGTCTTTTTGGCTCTTTTTACTATTGATTCACCCTAAAAAGTAATCAATAAGTGCAATTTTTCACCTCCTCACTGGAACAATCTTGTTGGCATTTCTTAACTTTTTCCTCACTCAGCTTTGCCGGAGTCCCAGAACAGTTAAGTCACTTGGTCACTCACGTTCCAGGTAGCCCCTCAATCTGGAAATGGCCAGGTACAGTCAATGGGACAGAAGTGGGGACAAGGAAAGATTGGAGCAGTAATGCTGGCACACTTCAGTTTTTCCTCCAGATTCTGTAGTCCCCATTTCCTACCAGTAGACTCCCAAGTCTATTTTTCCCTGACAAGAAAAGACCTAAAAATAAACATTGGATGAGCACTGACCAGGGCTTGGCTGGGAACCAAAGACTCTTCCACAGACTTTCCCAAGCAGTGTTGTCTGCTGCAAAGGACTCTGTGGCACAAGTACATCCCATCAGTCCCAAGCCATGGTGATGGTGCCCCTGGTGTGACTGCAGAGCCCTGGTCCAAATGAGCATGTAGATCCCACGACCAGAGAGCCCTCAGAGGAATAGCTGTTCACATTTGCCTTTGCAGAGTTTATTGGTGTTACTTTTCCCTCCAGTGCTAACAGAATAGAGGGTATAAAACAGAACCTTCATTTCACTTGGTTTAATAGCCAATTTGAACAGCTTGTTATTAGAAATAAATCAAATGAAGAAATTATTGCACTTCCCTGTAAGGAAAGAAATACCATCATGTTAATTACTCTTTACTGGCATAATAATATTCTGATGTTTCCACTAGGGCCAAAAGCAGCCCTGCAGGAGCCAGGCAGGTGCTCAAGGATCCCCATGCCCCACCTAGCCCAGTGCTGAGGTCATCTCTCAACTGAAGCCCATGTTTCTCAGGTTTCTTGCCTAAATGAAACAGAATATAAACTTTTAGGGCCATATTAGAGCACTGAAATCACCCATGCCCCAGTGGCAGGGCAATGAAGAGAAGCAGGTATCTAAGGCACGTGACAAAGAACCAGGAAAGTCACTGCACAAGCTGCTTGTCTGAAGCCAGCACTAATAAACACCAGGCATAGGGATTCAGGCTGAATTTCACATAACTGACTATGGTCCTAAAAAGCAGTTGAATAATTTAGGGAAGTATGGTTACAAATGCTCTAGATATCTTCCTGAATAGTGAAAACCAGCAAGTGATATAATTGAATATTTAATTTCATAGTAGCTGTGAACTTTCTTGCAAAGCATTTAACCCTAACATGTCTGTCCCATTCACACAAAATCCATCCCAAGTGAATTACAAGCAGTAGGAACTTGGCCTCACAGGTGAACTGAAGCAGTGGATGCCATTTTACAACTAATTGTGACAAGTGATAAAATATTCTTCTAGGGCACAAGATACAATACCTCACTTTTGACAGGTTTTTACTCTCATTTGAAATTTACATTTTCTACATGAATGTATCATTCACTAGTTCACACAACCTGCCACATTTCTTCAAACTGAAAGACTATCAGTAACAATATTACCTTTGTTTGTACATATATATATCTATAAATGCAGTAACTCTCATTTCTCTCTCCAAATAGTCATCCATTAGATTTAAGGATATCCAATTCAGGCACAATGTAGTTTTGTACAGTACAGAAATCAATTTTTAATACCAGAAAGAATCAGTACAGCAAGACAGACTGACCTCCAGCCTCACACAGACAACTCCTTCACTGCTTGCTTAAGAAGGTTTCTGCTTCTGCCATGCCAACTCCAGCCACATTGCTAGCCCCGTGCCAGCTGAACACGTTACTTTCCCCCCTCAAACCACATGTATGTTGTTAATTTTGCCTGCACATGAACTCCTGGAGGAATGCAAGTCTGATTTTATTTATATTTGTATCATTAAACCACTTCTCACTTCCCTTTCTTGTTGCCATTAATATAACTTAGAAAAACTCCAACAGCCCTGATTTCTAACTGATAAAAAAATTCTACTGGATTTGGTTCAGTTCTCCTACACCAGTGTTATTTTAGCATAACCATAGCTTTCAGTGAAATCAGTCTTGTTCACTCCGCTAGGAAACAAGGAAAAAAGGTTAGTCCTACTGTTTTTTCCCTACTACACTGTAGTAGGAGTTTCATCCTCAAATACATATGCATGATCCAAACTCTGGAGGGAGAATTACTCAGCCAAATAGTATTACAGTGAATCTGATAATGCTTCATTACCACTAATCATTTGCGCCAAGAAAACTGCCTTGTTTAAGATCTTAACGCCTGCATACATCAGAATTAGTACACATTAGTATGAACAACAAATAAACTAAAATAAAATCAGTCCTATGAATGCATTAAAACAACTCAAATATCATAAGGGAAATTACGAATTAGCTTGACTGGACTTTAATGTGTTACTGATAATTACAAATTTAATCAAAATAAACATGGCACGCAGATCTGGTCTGGTTTTCCCCCTCTGCTTTTGGCTGTTCTCACAACACTTGCTCTGTTACAGACAAAAGGATCCTGCTCCTTTCAAAGCTGAGCAGCTCACAACCCCATTTGGGTACCTGGGGATGTTTCCAGCCACTGTCTGACATCCAGGTGTCCTGTTAGGATAACTTCTCCCAACTGGGACAGCTGCTGTTGAAAATTCATTATCCTCCCAAGCAAACTCATTTCTGACCTACACATGAAGCACCAATAGCAAAGACCACATATTTCTGCCTTTCAGACACCACGTTCAGGGGAAAATCATGAGCTAGAAGGTCAAATCAAAACTCAGCTGGCATTGTTTCACCGTTGTCAGTGTTTTTCTGCCAGGTGGTGTTTGGGTTTGGTTTGGTTTTGGTTTTTTCTCCCCCATCACACTCCATCCCTCGAAGCACACCAGTGAAAAAAAAAATCAAGGGGCTGCAGCAGCGTAGCAACCTGTTACCCAGTGTTCAAGTCCTGGGGATTGTCCCAGGCCAATATCATACAAGGGGGTCTCCAAAGCCTTATTGCAGCTGACTTACCCAGTCCTCTACACTTCTAAGAATTATGTTCATCTTTAATTTTCATTTCAAAGATACAGCTTCAGCAGGGTTAATGAGAAAGAAAGAAATCATATAGCAAATTAAGGCTTAATCGTTGCACAATTCCCTCAGATAATTGTCCTATCCTCAGTGCTTTGCAGTTTAATTAACCATACCTCTGTACCCAAGGGAAAAAATATAGCATGCTTTATTTCAAGGTCACAAAACAAGGGAGAAAGAAGCAAGAACAGAAGCAATGTCTCCTGCCTTGTCACCTCTACTCAGTCCCCTGCTCCAACCACTAGGCAGCACCCACCCTTCAAGTTGATGCAAAACACAAAAAAACCAAAGTCAATGTCAGCTGCTAACTCAAAAGCTATAAGAACAGAGGCTGGGAAAAGGGAGCCTTTCCTCATTGATGATATAAAGGAACTGCAGTTTAAATCAGTGTTTGATATGCTATAAGTTTGACAAATAGGTTTGTATACAAAGTTATTGAGCTCCTTTTGCATATCCTCGTAATAACTACAGCAACGATGGACTTAAAGATTCAAGCACCACGCCTGAGCTCAGCTGCAATTTACTCTGCTGAGCTATTTATCATCCTAATGTCCTTTCCAAAACAAAAATAAATTCTACTAGACAAATCATTAAGGTATTTAGTAAGCAGTGCAAGATCATGATATAATTCACTAAATCCAAAATACCCCGAAATGCTTGCTGCTACTGCTATCCCTTTACAGTTACTAAAGTGCCTTAACGTAATTCTATCTGGCAGCAAAGTGAAAATATGGATGGATTTACACATAACATAGAAATAGTCCATTCAATTAGCAGCTAAGAGGTTTAATGGCTAATAATAACATCTGTCAAACAGCCATATGTCTCTCAGCTGAAAGCTCTGAATTCAGACAGTTTGAGATTCATTTTACTTCAATGGTTCAAAGAAAGGTGAATTTTGGATGCAACTGTGCAGAGAAGAAGCCTGAGTTATGAGCAAATCAAGAGACAAGCATTTAGAACTGGAAAGACCTACAGAAATTGCTACAGAAAGGCCATCTCAGTCCATAATAAGCACTCTACATTGCAGCCCCAGACAACACAGCAGTTTCAGAGAGGCAATACCTTCATTACCCAAAAGCCTGATGACCGTACTGCAGAAAGCATGAAGATGGAAGGATGGTGCAATTGCCATCCCAGCTATTATCACCAGGCTCTTCCAACCCAGTTCAGTGCCCATATGAAGAGGCCACTAGTATGTAACAGCAATTTCTCAAACACCACCACCCATGAACATGCTCCAAGGCAAGAAGCCAGCGACAAGTACATCCAAGATGCTCTTAAAGAGGGAGCAATAAGAACTACTCTTGGCCTTCTAAAATTCTCAGAGAACAGAGTGGGGGAAAGGTCTGGCATCTGGAACAACAGAGTCTGTCAGACCGAAGACCCACAGTTACAAACAAACTCTTTATTTCCTTCTTGGAATAAAGCCTGCCCAAGTCTTTCCAATCTACAGATGAGATCAGCAGGGGTGAAGCATCTCCATTTTTGAGTTCTCACAGCGCCAGATGTACAAAGGCACTGAGCAGTGACTATTCCTGCCACAAAGCTGGACTCATGCCGACCAGTCAGCAGGACTTCCCTTGCTTTTTATCTTCTACAAACTTCACTTTTTAAGCATGCTGAGCACAGGAACCCTTCAGTGTCTGTACTACCAACCCTCGTTCTTTTTCTGTGCAGTCCTAAGAACATACCAAAAATAAACTGAGGTCTCCATCACTTATTGGAAAATCAGCTAGAGCAAAGCTCATTTTACACTCTCCAGTCACTAATACACAAAGCACAAACCCCTGCATTGCCTGATATTGCCTCAGTAAAAATAAAAATACCAGCTTTCCTCCACATGCACAAAAGGGACATTTTTCTTTGTTGCTTGTAGCTTATTGATTTACAGTTCTTCAGGTATAAGTGAATCTGTAAGACTTCATCTCTAACCGCCCTGCATGTGCTTTTATGTTACAGAGCAGTTTCAGGTAGTAAAATGTCAAAATAAACAAGATAAACAGGTGACTGTGACAAGTTTTCCCAAGGGAAGAAAAACATTATCAGCACCTACTGCCTTTTCCATCTGCTATGAAGTACCCAGGAGAAAAAATCAGAACTTTTATATAGTCAGTACTTTGTAAGTTATGACTGGTATTGATTCCTTTAGGAAAATCCAGGCTGTGTGTATATGTATGTTTCTATAAAATGAAGATAGCATAAATAAGACCTGTTCTGAAGTCTAAAGGGCCAAAATGCAGCTCTTTTTCCTTCACCTGTCTATTCCTCTGTGTTGGCCCACAGGTAAGGGCCTGCTGATCAGGGCGTCTATACAAATGAGTCCTCAATGTTCCTTGGAAGACAGAGAAGTGACAATGGAGAATGAAGAGAAGTTAATTTCTGGTCTAGGACACAGACCAGAAGATTTGCAGATAAGGGCTGCTTCTGGCCATGCTACTACTTTCATACACAGCTTGGTTATGACTGACCCATCAGGTTCAACTTGGCTCATTACCTAAATATTTATTGCTTCTGACACATCCCAGGCTGAGCTGGGTGCACTGGTGCTCACTATCATTAGCACAGCCACGAACACAGCAGCTCTGCAGCCGGGCCAGACACTGGTGTGGTGAAGGTGGGCTGCGTGCTGGGCACTGCCAACACCAAACAGGGACAGGTTTTGCCAGTGAAAAATCCCCTTGTTATAGCCTCAACTCCTGCATCACCACTAGCAGTACAGGGAGAAAGCCCCAAGCCACCAGAACAGAGCTGCCCTGTTTTTCCACAGGTGATGTCGGCTTCCCAAAACATATTTTGACTTTTCAGAAAAAAGACCATTGTTCCAAGCAAGCAATCAAGCCTTACCTTTCTCAGCACTCTGGCTCTTACAGCAGGATAACCCCCTCCTACCTCAGCAAAGTGTCTCTTGAAATTCATCCTCACCAGTCCCAACTGCAACTGAATATAGGCCCAGTTTCACACCACCTCCAAGTTCTGGAGCCCCACAGTGCCTCTGTCATGTGGGCAGACACAAAGGTCACAGCACCCTCCTCCTCTTCCAGCCACACTCTGCCAGGGAAGGAAAGCCTTCTCCCCATAACAATTTAAGTTCATGGGGGTGGGTGTGACACCTGCCTGCCCAGGGTCAGCCCCGCAGTTCATTACCCCCCCTACCCCACCCAGCCCAGCTGTCCCCAATCTGCTTTCCCTGCAGCTCAGAGCACTCCAAAGCCACTGCTGAACCAAATCAAAGCAGTCCTTTGGGGGGGCATTTGATGTTAACCAGTTTGTTTTATTTATAAATAAATCACAGCTGGGCAGGGGAAAGGGAAAATATTTTCTTCAAGATCTGGTTGTGAATTACTGTCAGAGCTCCCATCCTCTGGAGGCAAGAGCTACTGAGGTGATCCTTCCAAGCTCCAAGGGTCTTCTGTGATGGTGGCCACCTCACCCACCTGTGTGAAAGCCCATGGCCTGGGCCCAGCCTCCAGTACAGGCTGATGTGGTGCTGCCTTTGCCCCAGCCTCCTGAAACACTTTTTTCAACCCATTTCCTCTTGCAGCAGAAGCTTGGAAGAAATTACTTGTCCCCAGCCAAACCAGGCTGACATTGAGGGGAGCCGGGGTGCTGCGATGATGGCAAGACAAATATCCATAAAAAATGGGTTCAAGCTGACTGACAGTGAAATGTTGATTCTCCATCAAAAAAAACCAAAACCAAGAAGCAAAATCTAACTAAACTTTTATATTAACCACCAATATATTTGTGCAGTTAATATTTCCTGAGGTACACTCTGATTTTCTCTAGTTTCTTTAGATTTACATACTGTATTGCCTTTTTCTGTGCTCATGCTTCAGGGGCTCCCACAGCCAGACCCCTGGCTCAACGCTAGGTATTTTTTCACCCAGGAGATAGCTGTATTTTGATGCCACCTTAATACCTCTATCCTACACAAACCACTTGGAAGGAAATCTACCTTGAGGTTTCCAAAGGAAACCTACCTTGAGGCAAAGCAGCCTGCTTACACTGGAGGAAGCAATTTTGCACCCTAATTCCAGGGAAATTCAGAAGTTTTGCTCACAGGAGAAGCACAATGCAGAAGGAAAGGCATCACAATTTATTAGATGTGTTACCTATAAAATATTCTACATACAAAATAAATTATGTGCTTCAACTGGACAAATTTATAAACAGTTTGATGGCTCAGTCTATTTAAAAGGTAATCTAAGCAAGCCATGACTGCACAGCAGTTGCCACTAATCTAAAAGACATTAAGGTTTCCCTGGCCTCTTAGAAGCTATTATTTGAGTTAAAAACCTTATCGGGAGAGCATGCTTGGGAGAAAACATAGAAACATTTCAGTGAATGGTTCAGACCCATCTTCTTTGCTCTGGAAACTGACCTCATACTGTAAACTGTATCTCTGCTGTACAGTACATTACTCACAACATATGAATAATGGATATTATAAACAAGCACTACAAAATGAAAATTCAGTTAATAATATTGTGGAGCTTCCATTCACAAATGTAGTTCACGAGTAATACAAATTTTATGGTTCTTATCACCAATGAAAAAATTTGCATATCCCATCACAGAGTTCCTGCAAGAAACCATTCTATATTTCTTATCTCAGAGCTTTTATGGTAAGAAGTATTGCATTTGGCCCAGGAATTTACATTTTTTCAATAAAATTCTAAGGACATATGCAGCAGCTCTTTACTGACTGGCTTCACATTATAAATTATAAGCTTGGAAGTAAATGTATTAGGACAAATATTGATTTCTGAACAGTCACCATGAGTGAGATTTTATCCTGGTGTTGAATTATCGTGCCTCTTGTCTTTTATAGCTGTATCTTATCTCCCAGCTTCTATACTTTGTGGCAAGTAAGTAAATAAATAACACTCCCTCACTTCTGACAGTTCAATTAATTCAGCTCCATGTGGCAGAAATAGCAGGTACAAGTCTGTGCAAGGGTTTTCTTGCAGCTGTACTTGGATAGACATTTTGGGATCTGCAACTATCATAAACACTGCTTTCAGCTTGTCATGTCAGCAAGCATTACAACTTCTACTTTGGAAGCAGCAGATGAAGTCCAGTGTCCGTTGGAAAAGACTAGCAAAAAGTAATAGTACTGCTCTGAGAGGTCATTGAATGAACAGTGCTTGTTCATTCAACACGTCCACTCCATGTTGTTGTTCAGCAAATTTTTGATTTTATGGATAACCTCAGACTTTAATCCCTTAACACCATGATTACACATTGCATCTGTTTAGGAAAAAGGACAAAGCACATGGTCTGTGTAAAAAGTTGCAGTTACAACTGGACCACTCTCCATCATCCCTGCTTCAGATGTGGCACTGACTCCCCCAAAACACAGCTCCAGTCACGCCAGCATGGAAATATAATTGCTGCAACCCATGGACAGAACTTATTATCTGAAGAAATACAGCAAAATCTGTTCCAAAACAGGGGTGGGGAAAAAAAAAAAAGATCTCAGATATGGCAGTCCTCACCCTCACAAAGCTCCTCAATGGAGACCAAGTGTGTGGCAGCCCTCTCTGTCCCCAGCCCGCCCCTACAACCCAAATGCCACCTCGTGCCCTAACGTGCAACCACCCTGGCTCCCCCACCCTCCCATTCACAGCTTGGCTGTGCTTGCCTTCCCAGCTGCAACGTAGCAGAAGGAACTGGATGTGGCAAAGTCTTTGCTTCCACAGCACTCCATGGATAGACATAGCCATAAGAAAGGCAACAGGCTCTGGGGGCCACACAGCGATGAGACCAACGGCAGTATGGAGATAATTTCTTCCCTGATGAGGAAGACCGCGGTGCATCAGGCAGGTGACTCACAGGCAGGCAGAAGAAAAACATGTGAATCCAAGGAGATGTCCCAAATGCACTGCATCATTCTCTTCCAGGTCAGAGTTAGGCAGCTGAGGTATGCTTGAACTCAATTATATTTATCAATTTAATCTGCTTTCTAGGAGTCAACAAAACCCAAGCTGTTGTTTCAAGTATTTATTAAAAAATAACTGCAGATGGAAAAAAAATCAATAAGCAGTCTAATGGCAGATTTATTACATTTTTAACAGGTAAAGAGAATGATCTACTTTATGAACAAAAATAGCAATAGGGAAGTATATTAAGGGATTCTTAATCAAATGATAAAATGTAAACAGCATATGCAATATATATTTATATATAAATATATTGGTTACATTCTTCTTAAATAGATTAAACAACATTCATTAGCAACATCCAAAAGTATTTCTTTGTGGTGAAAGATTCATCTTCCTTCACAGTAATAGTGTCTCTCCGTAAGTTTATCTCCACTAACACAATTTTAGAGTTTGGGGCTAGAATAGGTATTCTACACCACAAGGTCAAATCCAGAGCAAGTGATTTAAAACCAGTTTACAGGAGATCTCAATGTTATTTCTGAGACTTTAGGCCAGGTATGCAATGGGTGGAATTGGCATAGCATGGTTTAAACTGTGACACCTCCTTGAAAGCTCAAATTTGGATTAAAGCTAGATTCCCACAGGGAAACTCTGACACTGCTCAGGATTCCAAGTTTAAGACACATTTTCCCTTTTCTGTAAACAAAATAAACCCTGTACCCTGTTAACTATTTCTTAACATAAAAATAAGGAGCTTCTTGGGTAGTCTTAAAATAAGTCAGTATAAAAATCTACCCTATCCTAAGCACTGCCTCTGTATCAAAGTGCTAGCAAATGACACAGTGTTCTCTGTTTGAAGCCATGTTCCCTGCTTTTCATGTTTCACATTGCAAACCTCAGCTCCAGCAGGACTGAGCTCAGATCTTCAACCGTGGCAGCTGAACGACCCCCGCTCTAGGCTCGCTCTTGGGAAGCCCTCATTTGAACTGGGACACCCAAAGCACATCTGAATGGATGGTGCTAGGGCAAGCTCTCTGTGCTGTTAGACAGATGCAGACCCATCCCCACCAAGCAGGATGGTGGTAGGGGCTGCACACGGAGGGAGCTGCTCAGGAACTACCCCAGTGCAACAGGTACTTAGCCTGTCCCCTGCAAAGACAGGGCTCGGACTCTACAACAGAAGACGAGCACATCTCCCCTGTCACTTTGCATAGTTTGGTTCAGCAGCGACTCCCTGTGAGTCCTGAGGAGATGCCCTATTGTGCTCCTGCTGCTCCCCTTCCTACCAGGTGCTACCAGAGAATCCCACAGCCTGCCTGTTCAGGACCTCTTTGGCTTACTTGGTTTGGTTCAAATGCTCGCTGGCTTTTACTTTGGAGCTTGAATAAGAAATAGTGCAAATACAAGCTTAAAGAAAAAGAATACCACATTGCCTTCACTGAATATTCAGTTAAAAATACAAAGATCCATAGATGAAACCCCAAGTTGTGGGATGTTTGAGACATTTGGCAAATCTGTACAAGATTCTTCATGATTGTCTTAAAAGAGTATATTTGGCTTGGCACAATATGCTTAACATTATTTGCTAATGTGATTCTAACTAACAATGTTATGGCTAATTGCAAATGGCTTTGAAGACCAGTCACAGAACACGGGACATCTCCTTGGTGCAATGGGACAAACACTCCTGCAGTTATGGATTACTCAGTGCTTTTCTTATCCAAGTTTGACTCAAAATTATGTTGTTTGTATGGAATGGTGTGAACTCATCCAGACAGGTCTTGCTGGAAGGCAAATGGAGACATTATTTCCGAGGGTCAAGATAGCTTTATTTGGCCATGCTCGGGCAGATTAAGAGACCAAAACATAATTCAGTTTGATTCCTATTATGGGAGGCTGGCTGTGGTGCATTTTAAAACAATAATCATCTGAAGTGGCAGATTCGTTCAAGTTCAAAATGTCATGAAGTGCCATGGTGCCCTATAAATGCACAGACCCTCCTTGCACTGCAGCAACCTTCCCCACATGGCAGCACACACACTGCAGCCCTCACTAAAGCAATGCACCACTCAATCTTTCCTGGCCCACTTCATAAAAGGGATTAATTTCTCTCAACATCTCTTCCCTCCAAAATTCAGCAGAAGGGACACTAAACAACAAATTGCTTTCAGCAAGCAATGCACGAATGGTTAACTTCACTAAGGAATAGGCACTTAGCCTGCTCAGGGTTTTTGCAAGTCCTGCATCCCTTCACCTCTAGGCACCTACATGCTATTGCAAAGTCTAGTTCTCAGTGTTTCAGGGTTCAGCCCTGGGAACTAGTCCTGCTTTGACTATGATCAAAGACTGCACTCTTTGATCAGGAGCAGGGTTGACTGCTGTCCTCATTAGACCCACAGGGCTCAGACCTGCTCCTCTGCATCGCACAGCTTCCGCTATGCCTCTCCCTAGACCAGCATCAAGCCAGGTTTGCTAGCTTGAAGGTAGAGTTGCACCTGGGGAGTTTTACCTGTTGTTTTTACAGGACTGTTTCAAAGCAGAATCCATCCGTTTAAAACTATAAAGAGATGAATTCACAATGAAGCTAAGGGAAAAAAAAAGTCCTATTTAAAGACAGCTGCCTTCACAACACACACCCCCTGCCCTCCCAGTTAAAGAAACAGCCTTATCTTTGTCCATGTGCTTTTTCTAATGTGATACTGGTCTTCCTGGCACTTCAGGACATTGTTTCCAATGTCGAAGATAACGGAGTTCAGGCTTTAACTGAGAGCTGATACATGAATATGCTTAAGTTGCTTTCCTCTTCCAGATCCATGAATTAATTACAGCTTTGTACATGAATAAAATGGAAAACAAATTTCCATTTTCCCCCCAAAAATCCATATTATGTGGTGAGCAAAAGGAGAGATGTTTGGAACAAACAATTCCTTCCCCTTCTCCCTTTATCTGCAGCATTGTGTAAATGTTACTAGAACTTCAAAGCCAGCATCTGCATTAAACAGATGCAACTCTGCTATGTTCATCTTTTTCATAATGTTCATGTAGCAGGGACTTCTGAAAGATGTTTGGAATGAACGCCAGCCATGACAAGGTACCACCTAAATTAGAATCAGATTTCAAGTATCTTCGTGCAATTAGATCATGTCATATGTTTTACTCTTATCATGGTCTGGGAAGGAAAGTGCAAGGGTACTTAATATCTGTAGATATTCAATTAAAATGAGTGCTTCAGACACTCACTAGGTGACTAGCTTTTGCCTGACTCACATTTAGCTCAGGCTGGCTTCTAAACCTTAAGAGAAAAGAAAAACAAAAAAGAGCCCACACACAGTGGAAGTCATCATGCCCATTTGTATACTTGCTGGCTAATATTGTTGCCTAACTGAAAAGGTAAAGTCATGCAGCTTACACTTTGTTTGCTATAGTTTTGGTTACATTAGTGTCCAAAAGATATCATTCAGAGGGAGGGGAGAAAGGTTTGTTTCTAATACATGGCTATTTTGCTGGCTCTTGAGGGTTGCATTTCAAGCATAACTGCATTTCTCCATGCACTCTGAATGCTTCCCTTTCAAGGGTATTGGCATGCTTGTGGCAAAAGCAACCAAATCAATGAATTAGATTAATTAGGCACACGGTGAAAGATGGCATAGGAAAAAAAAAATAAAGATCAGTCATTTCCATTCTGAAAATCCTTACTCAAAGCCTCGACATCACAGCGACCAGCTAAGCATGAAAGGTAGCAGACTCCTTCCTTGCATGAGGGGCACAGCAACATCAGCTGTGAAATGCACACATCGAAAAGCTCTTATATATTAAATATACAACGGTAATCCAGAATAAATAGTACTGTTCTGACTCATAAGTGTATTTCAGCTTGGTTGTTGTTGTTTGTTACGGCTGGAGATGGCTTGCTTTTCATTCCTTCTGTCCCACCCTTGGACACATCGATGAACAGCAGCCTGGGAGTCCGGAGTGTCAGCAGTATCCTTTTGTACTCCTTCCGGAAATTCTGGTTCAGAAGCCCATAGATCACAGCATTGAGGCAGCTGTTAAAATATGCCATAAAATAACTCAGGACAAAAAGCCATTCTGGAATATGTGGCTGAACTTTTGAAGGATTAATTGAAACAGCAAGGCCAATGAAGTTTAACGGGCCCCAGCACACAGCAAAAAGGACAAAAACCACAAACATAGTCAAGAAATTCCGGATGTCAGCTGCTCTGAGCTTCTGCTTGCAGTCTTGTCTCACCCGGTGTTTGACTTGAATCACCAAAATCCAGATCCGTAGGTAGCAAAACGTCACAATGGACAGTGGGACAATGAAGTGAACCACCACCACTGTGATGGTGTAAGATGTACTCACCGTTTGGGCGAAGGTGCAGGAGTAAATCCGGGGGTCATACTGCAAGGAACCGACGAAGAAGTTTGGCACAATTGCCACCACTGTGAGTATCCAGGTCAGACAGAGATAGCAGCAGGTGTTCTTCAGGTTGAAGAGCTTGTCGTACCGAAGGCTGTGGCAGATGTAGCAGTAGCGGTTGATTGCGATTGCCGTGATGTTGAAAATGGACCCGATGACACTTAAGCCCATCAGGAACCCGCTGATCTGGCAATGAACATTTCCCATGGTCCATCCGTTATGGAAAATGGCACTCAAGATCAGAGGGTATGGATAAACTGCAACTACAAGGTCTGCGACAGACAAACTGACGACAAAGATGTTGCCTACGAAAAAGGAGAAGAGACCATGAGAAGTTAGCACAGGTGTAGATAGACAACTTACAACTCAGAGCTCCTTTTTAGGTGTAATGCTTCTCACAGGCTTCACTCTACCCTCCATTTGGAATCTGAAACCCTAGAAAATAAGACTTTTATCTACCGACAACAGCAATGGAGAGTAACGAGCATAATGAACCTGCATATTCCTTCTTAAGGAAATTTGGAACTGGAAGCATTACCCTTAATTTATCTACACCTGTGGGTCACGTTCCTGTGTTCATCTAAGTTGTGTAGGAGAGAAGGATTTTGCTCTTCTTGTTTACCAGCCAGTACAACTGTAGTCACCAGGCAGCCACCTAACAGTCACTGTCCATCAGGGAATTTCATTCCTTTGAAAACTATCTAGGATACAATACTTTTTATAACATCAAGGGGAGACTGGATGAGGCACTGAGTGCCATGGTTTAGATGATAGTGTTAGTGTTGGGTTATAGGTTGGACTCGATGATCTCGGAGGTCCTTTCCAACCTTATGATACTGTGATACTGTGACATTTCACATAAGCTCTGTCCATCATGGGCCAAAGAACCGGGCCAGGCAGGTTAAGTTTTCAGTGCTTTATTCATTGCACTTACAGGATGGACAGGAAAGGTCTTTTTTGGTCTTTTGCATGTGAATACGTATATTTTCACCAGAATTTCTGCAAGGTTCATGCTGAAGGAGCGTTCTTCCAGAAGCCATGGTGCAATCTGTCTTTAGGTACTTATGTTAGGTTTTTCTGCTCCTTTAATATTACAGTTGTCCAATGCAATATGGGAGGTCAATCACTCCTACACTGGGCCTGGACAGGGAATATGATTAATAAGCTGCTGCCATCTATCTCGGCAGAGTTGCTGCAGGTTGTCCATTTAGGTTCTAAACCAAAGAGAGCTGAAAGTCTGTGCAAATATAAAATAAATTAAGCCTTGCTGGATTGAAAACGGCACATTGCGTGGGACAACGCCTGCCAATTCCACTGTGTGCAGCAGCCTCCAATGACCTGGGCAACCAGTGACTTCCTAACAACATTTACTGCTCATTTTAGGAGTCTGGTGTATTTTTAGGTAGGCAAAAAGCCTTTCTGTTCAGTTGGCCAGCCAGAGCAGAGAAGTGCATTAAGAAAGGGACTCTGAGGTGTCTGGGGAACTGGTGTAAATATAGGACCAGCTATAATATTGAAAAGGACATCTGTCAATATTCAGCTTTTTGATGACTGGACAAATTGTTCTTGCAGGAGGAGCTCAACAGGGCAGTCAGAGAACAGCACACTAGAAAAAGTAGTTGTTTTTCCTAACTCTACTACCTTCAGGTATGTTTGCAGTTACAGGAAAGAAAATATTACCAGAGTACCAGTAGAGTATTGGTATATTTAACAGCTATGCTTAGCACATTTAAGGTATTAAAACTTATGCCCCTACGTGTTACTGGCACCACTGCAGCCAACTGATCACACCTGAATCTTCTCTTCAAACTCTCACGTCTTGCTGTCTACTGGATTATATGAAAATACCCACTAAAAAGAGGTCTTTTTATGTAGTCCTGTAGAAAGGACTCTCTGAGATCTCAGTTCATGTAGGTCACTGGCTTCAGTATTTGGAAAACACACCCAAGGACTGGCAGAAATCATGGCCATATTGCCATTGCAGTTGGCTCATTGCCGTGTTTGTTGCCAACAAAAACTATAAGGACAAGTCAACAGTTCATGTCAGGCAGGAGAGTCCACTTCACGCTGACTGGAAAACAGTCCAGACTTGAGAATAGCCCACGGCAGTGTGGAGCTAAGACAGCTGACACAAAGCATCATTTTAAAATAAATATTAACAGAGGTCATGTGAAATGCTGAGATCTTTTTAAAGAGAGATTTCATATACACGGGTTTACCACAGCACACAACTTCTGTTGCTGCTGTCCCTCAGTACTTCTTTTTTTTTGCTAGTTTAATATCTTACTTAGAGGATTTTAAAATGCAGTTACTGAACCTGGTCCCCATATAATTAACTCTACTTATGCCTGCTGTCAAGGGCAGAACCACCTGTGGTCAGGCTTAGTGCTTGTGCAGGGCCTCTAGAGAGGAAGTGCTCTTCTGAAGCAAAACATTTATTCATTGGATCAAAAATATACCACTTCAACAAAAAGCAAAATATGTCCCCCGCACCAGAATTTTCTTTGGGAAAAGTTTTCCAAAACAATTTTCAAGACAACAAAACAGACAGAGCGGTTTCAGTAACCCAGTTCACGAGACCAGAGGATGCTGCAGACAGACTCTACTGATGGGACAACAACCCTCCCTCTTCACTGGGTCTGTCCCACTGGGATACACATTTATATAAACAGGCAGTTGGAGAGCAAGCCTCTGCATTTGCTGGGGATGAAAGACAGCCACATTCAACTCCCAGTTCTGAAACAGGCAAAGCAGAACAAAGCTGGATATTACCTACTTAAGACAGCATATTGGTGCATTTAAACCAATGTTTAACAGAAACATAAGGAATATTATTAGCCTTACATCACTGCCAGCTACTGGGAGAAATAAGCAGTCTCTGTCAGCCTTTCTTCACTAACTTGAATAGCTGGGAGGAAGTAAAGTATGGGGGGGAAAATCTATAAAAATAATATTCACAGGATGGATTTAGTAGCTTGGATTCAACCCAAAAGCACAGTATTGTGTATATTATTTTAACACCATTTCATTGCATATTGCTGCAGCAGGGAGAAAATGAGACAGTTATACCAAGACAAGAACTGATAATCTCCTCCTTTACTCGGAGAGTGGAATCTGCCATCCTCTACTTTCTGCTTTCTATTTGTAGACTTGGCTCTCCTATCAGCTAGAAGACCTGTCTCCCCAGCAGGGTGTTGGGACCCTGAAGATAAGGTTAGAAAGGCTCACCCAGTGCTATTTCACAGAAGCAAATCCATCTTCCATTTTATTTGGCAATGTGGTCAACTACGTATTTTTCTTCTGCTGAGATGAACACGAAGGTCAGACCCTTATAACAGCTACTCGCCAGTCAGTCCCGAAAATCCCTGCATTTTTAACATCTGGGTACTGAAAAGAGGGGGCACATCACATGCTCCTGAAGCAAAACACGCCCTTCAAAGTATGGGAACTGGCTGCTGGCTAATTATTAAAAGAAGAGTAACTTGAGTTAAACGTTAGCCTGTTGAATAACAACAGGCTGGCTTTGAAAGCTGCTTCAGCCTCACGATCCTGGGTTTGCTATGAGTCCACCATGTGCTGGGCCTTGTGGCCAAAGACTCGTGTCCTTGTCCTCTGTAGTACAAGACCAGACCCTCACTCCCAAAAACATTGCAGATGGGAAGCTACCTAATGTGTGGCTCTTAAGAGAGGTAAAAAGCAGTCTCCTGTCAATGATCTGCACGCTATTTTTTTAAATTTTTCCACTATAAAACAAAGGAGTCGTGCCCATAAATAACATCAGCAGGACTTTATCTCAAATTTAAAATCATCTGTTTCTGTGACACTATTTTCAGATGTATCTTTTTTCTTTGTTGGCATGTGACTATATTTCCTTATCAGCTTTCACAATTTCCATCCTGTTTTTAACTTCTGCTTAGTATAAATCTGATAATGTGCCACTGTGCTCTGTCCCCAAGTCAAGGAGTCATACAAAAAAAGCACAAATAGTGGAGAAAGGCAAGTTTGTGACAAACATAGTGACGATACAGACTTGGCCACCTTTTCACAGAAACTTTAAATCAAAATTACAGAGGTCCAACTCAAAGCTATAGATTCCAGAGTTATGATACATTGTTCACAGCGTAATCCACAAATCGTTTGGGGAAAAAAAAAACAAACCACAAAACAACCTGAATTCCAGCAGCAGAACAGATTATAAGCATGTGCAAGTAATATAAAAGGGAATTTATCCCAGAAGATCTTCTGTTCTAGTACTCCTGCCTTTGAGCTCCCCTCCTCTCTCCCATATTCCTCTAACACTGTTCCTGCTCACTGCAACAGCCTGCTCCTGTATTCCAGCAGCTCCTTGGCCCTTCCTCTCATTTTACTTAGATTATCCAACAACACAGGTTATCTGAGGACTTCGTGTCACGTCTTGGTGCTAGCAAACATGGAAATACCACAAAAAGTTCTGTAAATCAATAAATCACATACGTAAAGATCCTCAATGGCAGGCTGCCCAAATAGCACCTGACTTTCATACAAAAGGACATCATCTACAGAGATTAACTGAGCATCGCTGTACAAATACAAGGGTCATTGGCTCTGCCTGCCTCAAGAGGCTGTTGGAAATCCCTCGACACAAAAGTTCCAGCTGCAGAGATTTAGCCTCTCCCTGCTGTTCCCACACAGCAGTTGTGGGCTGTCCTTTAGGACACATGGGTGGTGTTTTAGGTATCCTAAATCTAGAAGCTGTGCTGAAAGGGGAAAAACTAGAGAGGTAAAATATTTTTTTGAAGATCTGCTATTTTTATAAACTCCAGAATGTCCAACGCAAACACCCAAAAGCCTTGTCCTCTATTATGTGTATAAAATTCTCTTACACACACATTCCTTGCTGAAACAGTACAGACTTATGTTTGCTTTAGGTTAACAAGACACAGATGCTCAATGCAGCTTGAAGTTGACATTGTTATCTGTAAACCTGGTGCTGCACCTGAAATGTTCTGAGCAACTGGAGTTGCACTAAACCAATGATACAATTTTGCAGATCAACTTGTGCTTACCTAGCACATCCAGCTCCAACTGAAGAGGAAAGAGGACTTTGTTATCCAGGTTGCACTCCTCCTGTCAGCCACCTTGTAGGCATTTCAGTTGCTCTCAAATAGCTGGTGCCCAGCACTGCATTTTGGGGCAAACAAAACCATGTACAACAGCCTCAAGGCCTGCAGATGAGATGACCCATGTGCTTGATGGACATGTGGGGTTCACATGGTCAGTCCCCACGCTGTCCCAGCCTCTCCCCGGGGAGATCAGATCCCAGTCTGATCCAAATACAGGCAGAATAACTGACAGTTGTAGAACAGCAGGTATAAAACCTACATTGAGAAAAACGTGCTGAGATACACAATGACACAATGCTAAAAGTTTACTGGGGTGACTGGAATGTTTGTGGTGACTCCTTCCTATTTATGACTTACAATAAAAAGCATCTTAAACTTTATGTTTGTCCTTTCAGGTTCTATGAAAAACTCAAGAGACTCATGTCTACAAGGAGATAAACTGGAATTAAGACTCAAATCAGCCTTGGAGAGAGATATATAGTAAGGTTTAGTAAACAATTTAACAGGCCGTGACTGCGAAGCAAGCCTCTGATGACCATAACCTAATACTCTCTATTTAACTTTCCAAAGCTTATGCTCACTGCAGAACAGAAACAAAACGTACTGTTTGCCCCAAGCCAATAGATAAAGTCATAAAAGCTTTATTCAGCATGCAACAAGGCTCTTTATTAGCTTTGATAGCCTCCTTTTCTTGTCTGTTTTACCTGTCACACACTATGCATCTGCTTGTGTTTCACTAGTGCCAGTCTGCAGACCAAGTGGCAAGTTCATAGAAAACACCTTCTGATCAATTTTGCTCTTTTTATAATATAAAGATACCATTGAGTGTGTGCAATCATATTTATCATATACTGCTGTAATTTAGAGAGATAATACTGTGGTGTTGGGGGATCTTGATCCTGCAGCCCTCACTCTGACAATGATTTCTTACATCACAAACTCTAAAGAATCACTCCAGGGAAGGCAGTGTTTGCCCCATCAAACTGCATTAAGAACCATCCTTTACGGGGGTCTGTGACCTGTGTTACTGCTCCCTGGAAGCTCTTGGCTTCAAGGGCACTGTGAACACAGCACACACAGAAAAAAAGGCACATGACAAATCCCAGACAGACTGTTAATTGTTGTCTCTCTTCAGCTTTCTGATAAGCACTGATGCATCTGACATGCCCATACAACAGCTCAGCATGTACTTAACCATTCTGACAACTGAAAATGTTTGACAGGGGAACCCAAGCGAAAATTAGAGAAACGCTATCTGAGATCCAGGCAACGGACAAAAAAAAATCTGTTGTTCAATTCACTAATCCACATATTCTAACTGATGATTTTATTTGTGGATTTATGAAGTCTGTTCAAAGAGAGGAATAAAGCAAACAAAGGAAAAAGCACTCAATCAATTATCTGTTATCATCACTCCAGAGGGGTACAGCGTGGGTTTCTGCAGTTAAACAGACAATGCATTTGGGCTTCCAGCTTGTCTCAAATTCTGAATGTCCTGTATAAAACGATACGGAGGGAAATGAACAGATAGAAGAGGAGGTATTGGCAGCCCACAGCATCCTTAGGATGTAAGGTTAGAAAACACGGAGATATCCAATTTAAGGATATTATGAAGGTCCTAGACAAAAGCATGAAAATCCAGAATAATTTAACTTTTTCCCGGAAAAAGTCCTTTGAGATCTCTCAGCGTAATTGTGAAGCCAAAGAGCAGCAGGATGTTCTGGGCTACCAACCGTTACTTGGTTTACTGGCATTGTTCCCTACAGGAAAACTGTGGGTGCTTAGTGCTGTTCCCAGTCTTGTGTCCATGCAGAAGCACAGCCAAGGCAGAGCACGAGGCAGTCTACAAAGCGAACTCTCAGCCTCCTCCTGTGTCTTCCATGACCAGATGTTTTAGCACCACTTTGGCATCACGAGTGCAAGCTTATTCAGCCATCTCATCAGTATATCACCACAGTTATGTAGAGGCTGCCATTCCCTCTGGATCCATGAGAAAGACTTGCTTCCAGGAGGAATCTCACAAGATTTCCTGAAGTAGAAAGGACCAGCTCCTCAGCACTTCATTTACATTTGTTTTGTTATGGATGATATATTATTTTGGCTAATGGTTAAAGAAAGGAATTGCTTCCACTTCCAGGTGGAGGACTGGATTACTGAATGTTAGACTTACTTTAGGTCATGACCTTTTAATTGTATTCCTGTCAAAAACTTATTTGAGCTATGCCTTCAGCTTCTCTAATTGAATGTAATGAAGGGTAATCATTTGCAGTGTTTACACCCCAGAGATTCATAACTTTCATTTGGCTAAGGTCAGCCAGACTCAATAGTAGTATATGAACTCAGAAGTCTGTTGAAATGGGCTTGAAATCAAAGATCAGCCATTCATGCATGACTTCATATCTTTCCTTATATCACTTTACATTACATTTGAAACAAAGTAAAAGAGGGGGTTTTTTCTCTTGGTGTGACACAGATGGTAGCCGGACACTCACACTTGACTTAAAATGATTTTAACTATGCCTTCTTCTGGACATTTAAAAAGGGATCTACCCTCTCTTGCTACCAGCGCAGAGAAAATTCCTCATTTTCAGATTTTCAGGTATTTTAAAAACAAAAAGAAGTTTCTGGACCATTCCAAAATAACAATGTTTGGAACGCTTCCCTTTGTTACTCCACATTAATCCTAATGTGCCCTGCTCAGCTTAGGCTCACTTCCACAAAAAGATGAACTGAATATATAATAAAGAAAGGGGAAACCATGTAAAGATGATGTTTTACCTACCTCCAACAATCTTCAACTTTGTAAAAACATCATTTTCTGTTCATTTATGTGCCTTTTAATGACTTCTTCCTGTGTTTCCCTGGAAGTTCTCACCCTTTACATGAGGGAAAGCCATGAGACTGTAATTCTGGATTTCTAAACTTAGCTCTTGTTAGTGTGACATTTTCCTGGGATCCAATTACGGATCTGCTAGTAATGGACGAGGAATAAGTGTCAGCTTCTTGTGGGAGATAACAGGTCTTTGAGAAGAGACTACACAAAACCTTTCTCAGCCACAGGAGAGTGAGGCCAGGTACCCGGATCCTCACTTGCCACCCTCTAAATTCCGGCTGTTCACTCTCCTTTTGTTCCTGAAATCCCTGCTAAGTGGTACTATGAGATTTTAAGCAGCTGCCTAATTCCCATCCAGGCTGCGTAGGGAGTGTGAGCTGATACCCTTATGTTTACCCTCACACAGTGGCCAGATGAGCCCAGAGATGAGCCCCACCAGCCCATGTTAACTCCAGGCCCGTTATTTATCAACAGGTTTGTAAAGTGCTCTGAAACAGGAAAGGCCCTATATAAACATCAGTGGGAATTATTGCCAGCATCCATCGAAATGACAAACCAGCATCCATCCTCTCCTGGTCCCAGCAGCCATACTGCCACCATTTGCCATCTGTTACTATTCTAAAGTAAAATCTGTGAACTCAGGCTTAATAGACTTAATAATGCTCTTTTGCTATCAGTATTGGTCAAAGTGTGTTTCTGGCCTGGAAAGGAACTATGTGCGAGCAACCGATTCCTAGGCAGCTGTCAGGCAGTGTGTACAGTCAGATCTGAGCACACAGCTGCTTGTAGTGATAAAAATCACATCTAACCATCCTGGTGAGCCCTGCTGAACCAACACAGCTGAGCCCAGGAGCTGGCTCCTGCTCCTCCTTGTGCTTAACTAGTACATTTTCTTAACTAAACCGCAATGACAGCACCACTCACCACACCCAGGGACCTGCACTGCAAGGAGATGTCACCCTGCCACATCCCACAGTTTGAGCCCTGCAATCCCAGGGACGACTCTCTCCCTAGTTACAGCTCTTTCTAGATAGTTGATGGGGACAGGAGACAATTTTTTTCCTTGTACCTCTTTTGAATTGTGTATGGAAATGAAGGTATTAAAAAAAAAAAATGACCACGCAGAAATGTTTCTGTCAGTGAAGGACATTTAGCCTTTAACTCATTCTGGACCAAGTCTTTTCCAAGTCTGCTACAGGCAACTCCTTTTCAGCTGTTGTCTGGTCTGTTGGTTGAGCCTTAGGACAGACCAAAGAAGTTCAGTGAGGTGAGGACTGTCCAAGGCAAAGAGGTGGAGATTCAAAGCAGACAGCTTTCCTATGAAGACTCAAAGGTGCTTTTTATAAGGGTTGTTTGTGCACACACATAGGTTCAAAGTAATCAACATATGAAATAACTAAGTCTAAATCAATCAGAGATTAAACAGTAACAGAGGAACTAGATATAACAGGACAGAGTTATGCTGGGTACACACACTACGACGGAGCAGCTGTACTCCTTGTGTCCTCAGCTCAGGGATGCTGAGATGGGCTGTGTGTCCAGAGAAAGCTTACCTGCTTTTTCCATGCTGGCTTGGTCTAAGGAGGGATGTTTCCCTCCCCTGCAAATCCTGTTCTCCACTGCCACGACAGAATACTCTGTGCCATGCAGGCTGTTTAGCTGAAATTATTTTCTCATCTGTTTTGAAGAGTGTAAACAAATGCCATTCCTTGAACCAGAATCTAATCTCACATATGTAGGGTACATCTGAAACAAACCCAGTGCAAGTGGGCTTGTCAATCTCCTACCTCTGCAAGCTGTCTTGAAAACCATGAAATTGAGGTTGTACTAGCCTGAACCAGTTTCTTAATTAAAAAAAACTGCTCTGCAAGCAGGTCAGCCCAAAGAAAGAGGAATGCAGGAATAGAAGGAAAAGAGCAGAGAACTGCAGGATGCAGAACTTGCAGGGGGAAAGCAGGCTTGCTCACAGGCAAATGAACACTGCAGCCTGCCGCAAGAGAGCTGCATTTAATTTGCCATAGCTGTTAAATCTGTCCTCACTGTAATTACACAGCATGCTCCTCCTCTTCCTATCAACAACACATTGAGTAAACATGCTTAGAACGGGGCTGGCAGGTGATGAAAGGAAAGCAGGCCTGTTTCTCTGCATCTTTACTCTTCCATTTGCCCTCTTAGGTAGTCTCTGGAATAAATGTACTTGGGGCTTCCAGTCTGAGGCACTATGTTTGCACTCTGACATCCCACGACCCAATCAGTCAGAGGCTGGATGCCTTCCTGAACCAAAGCTGAACTTCTAAAGTCCCTCCTTGATTTGGGCTTGGGATAAGGAATTCAGTGGTCAGGCAGAGACCTTGCTGACCATGACTCATGGGCAAAGGGCCAGTAGACCCCCGTGTCGATGGTTATGTGCTGAGCACAGACCAGATGTCTCATAAATGGCCTTTTCACCACTCACTGTAACAAACCAACTCCTCCTGCTCATCTTTTCATCACTGAAAATAGAGGGTCTGCCCATTAACTACTGAACTGAACTGAGGTTACCTAAACAAAGGTCAGGGTGTTACAGCAGTAGCAGGGTGATAATCAGGGTAGGATATTTATTCTGCTTCTGCACAGTAGTTGCCTCCAGAGTTGGGAAAAAGAAACATAATTTGGATCCCATTAATCTCCAAGGTGATAGCCTTATTGTAGGCTACAGCATGGTCCTGGCATGCCTTACAGTGCTGCACTGCAATTGATTGGCATTTTTTCTGATGACCTTAATATATTTTCCATATATTAAAATATATGGACATAGTTATAAAAACAGATTATACAAAAAAACCCCAAACCATAGGGTGGATTTAGTCATCAGAATTCCTTTGAATCCACATTTTTTTCTCCTGGGGCCTCACACTGGATCTGTCAATGAAGCAGGGAACTGCCACAGTACGTAGCACGCGTGAGGATGAGGCTGGAAGAAAACTGGTACCATGAGGGAAAGGAAAACAGCATATCTGGGGGGAGCTACTTACACTCCTGTGCACAGCCAGTCCTCCAAACCCAGCCCCATGGCAAGAAAGATGTTGAGCCACCCAAATTACTGTTCCTCCAGCCTTCACTATCTTCTAGGAAGAAGAGTAACATCCCTTACTTTACAGACAGGGAAAGAAAGGGACCGAAGGTTTGGTGGCCTCATCACGACTATGTAAACTGTGAAAGAAGTAGTGCATGTAAGCAGGAGACCAGAATGTAGAAGAAAATCTATTCTGGACTTTCTGGTTCAGCCACAAATATTTACTACTCCTATTGGAAACAGAGAGTTACTTTCACCTTGGAGCACTTTAGGGACTATGATACAATTGCATCAGCAAAAATCCAATGAAAACAGTTGAAGCTGATTCAATAAGAATAATAATAATACTGGAAAAAATTAACATCAAAAACCAATTCATGCCCTAAAGGACCTTTTCCATTTTCCCAGAGTGAGTCCAAAAAACGATGTTTCCCAGCCCATTAGCAAAAGCTTCACTCCAGATGTTCCACAGGGTTTATAGAAACCATGTCAAGGCTGGCTACAGGACGGGCAACAAGAAACAATCATGATATGAGAAACTCAGACTATGGAGTCCCAAATGTATTGCTGTAAGGCATCTGCTTCTGTTTTTTTCCTAATGATGGAGTCCCAAATGTATTGCTGTAAGGCATCTGCTTCTGGTTTTCTTCCTAATGACTTATGAAACTTAATCATCTTTGAGGTGCTATATGTGAGTATATTAAAAGAGAAAAGACATTTTTGCAGTAATGTCCACAGTAAACATGTTCCAACACGAGCTCGTGTATGCTCTAACACTGATCCTAACAGGGAGTCTAATGATGGCTTGAAGACAATATCCAACTGGCTTGAAGACAATAAGATTTCATGGGACTGTAACACATAAGTTACTGAAGTAACCTCTTGCAGTAAGTAGCCATACTTGTAGGCAGTAATAGACACTTTAGAGAGGAGATCTTGCCCTTGTGGGTCATAACTAACAAGGTTGGTAGACACCTGCACCACCAACAGCTTCCAGTACAAGAGAATAGCTGCTCTTACACAAACAACATTTTCCCTTTAGCAAAAAACCATGCAAGCCAAAGGAACTCTGAGGAACTTAGTTCTATTCCCTAATCCTGAAATACCCCTGAGTCCTACTTTCTTGTCTGTAGTGATAAGGCCAGGCCTACTTTTAGAGTTGTATAATCACCATCAAGTGATGGTGCTTTTTATGTCCCCTTAAACTTTCCCCCGTCTTTCCCTTTTTATCTCTATTGAACCTTTCTCAGCAAGACATAAATCACAGAGATTTCTTCTCTCTGAAAACACTTAACATCTGTACCAGTATACATCAAAGTGGTAACATGTAACTTGAGCTTTATGACTCCCATTACAAGTCAAGGAGGCTTAGAGGGGGCTGCATGCAACACTTTAAATGCTAACCCCAAGTGGACATTTAAGGAAGTTGGTGGCTGGTAAAGGAGACTCTGCTCACCCCTTCAGTGTTTGCCAAGGGCATAACTATGAAACCTATCAGCGACAACAGAGCTGGAAAGGACCCTGGGAGGCCAGCTGACCACCTCCCTCAGGCACAGAATCTCCTCCTAAAAATTAAGAAAGAGCATTTCTAGATGGATATTGCCCTTACTCAAATTCAAGCTGCCCTTCACCACACTTGCTATAAAAAAAATAGGTTTCAGGCATGTGCTGGTTGAGCAAGCTCAGAAACAAAGCAATAACTCAACAGGACCTTAGTCAGCATGAGACCTCCACTCAAGCAGGAGCAAAACAGAGCAAGAGCTGTGGCTTTTCACACTGCCTTTTGCTCCCAAAGTGTCAAGAGTTTCTATCAGTTTTAGAGGACACACTTTCAATTGCAGTCCTCTCCAAAGACAAGAGAAATGGTCAAGATTCCTGAATTTCTAGAGGAAAAACCTCACTCACTTGATGCAATTTCTGAAAAGCCCTTTTCTCCAATCCCAGACTTCATCTAACAACAGCATTTTTGAAAGACTTGTCATTCATTAAGCATAAGATATCACCTCCTTTCCCCAGTCTCTTCAGAACCCTTTGTGACCCTCCATTTCCTTTCCTTTGCAGGATTTTCTGGTATTTTTCATTTAAATGCTGAACTCCCATGTTGTTATCTGTCCCTAATGAAGTGGGCTTTCTTATTAACAAACTCCAAAGTAACAGAAGATTTAAGGATTAAATGAAGAATGTGTTTAATATAGAGTCTTCTAGAGAGAAGTCCTTGTGTCCAAATGCAAACACCAATATCATATATTCATTAAAACTACTTTTCTGAGAGGAGATTGATTTTATAGGGTTAGAAAGGCCAACAATTTCTAGTCCTCAGCAGAAGCGTAACACAGGCACATCAAGGTAGGTAACAAAAGCTCACAGCATGTTGCCCAGCTCCTTCTTCATAGGGAGCCCCAAAAGCAAGTTGTTAGAAACACAAGCAGGACAGGGAGATCCAAGGCGAGTTTTGCATGCACTAAAAAGAGCTTTGAAGTAATTCTATCAAGAAATTTGCTTGGCACATTGCTGGAAATAGATGAGAGCTTTGCACATCAATGAGAAACGGAGTGGAGTTGAGCACTCTCTGCTTTCTGTGCAGAGCTGGCAGGATGGTGTGATACGATGTGCATTTCCCTTTCAGGCATGTGAGTGCACCACCACTGGTTGTACATTCATTCAGGCAGTTCAAGGAATTCCTCTGAGCGCAAGGAATTCATCTCCAGTCTGGCAGGACCACCCTTGCACAACCATGTGAAGTTTTTAACAGCCTCAAACAGCTCAGTCAAGTATCTGTACATATTCTAAGGAATCCAAGGAGTCACGTACGTCACAGCTAGAGAGAATCAGGACTTGTAGCAGCAGTAACAGATTTGCACAAAATAATAGAGTCGAGCTCTTGCAGCAAACTCTCCAGTCTAAACCACCCAAGAACCTCCCCCGGGGGTACCTCCTGACCAAGCTATCACATCACCAGCTCCAGCTGCCACATCTCCCCAGCTCTGCAGTGGGGAAGATGCATCCCAAGGAGCACAGATTCATGTCTGCTAACTCAGCAGAGACCAGAGCCTTCATTTGGAAGCACAGTGGAGAAACACACAATGTAGACCACACCACAATAAAAACCAAACCCGGAGCGACTGCCACAAACCAGCTCTCAGCATGAGGAGTGCAGGGCACGGAGTTTAACTGCTAATTAGGACGAGGCTGTAGCAGAGGCCAGAAGAGGGGAAGAGGTCAGCTTTGGTTCCCTCAGGAGTTCAAGGGTTTTCCCAAATTCAGCTACACAACACATCTTTCAAAAGGAGAGTGAAAGCTTCTTAGCTTCTTTCACACTAGCAACAAAGCAGGAACTCTCATGCCAGCACTGCCTTCTGATACGAACTGTCTTTTTATCATTTATTCAGGAATAAACTGTAACAAGGCAGTTTTATATCAAATGACAAATAACAGCTGTGGGGAAAAGAAAAAAGTGCCACACCTCATTAGACCTCTGTAAGACTCTGACAGCCAGAAACACACTGCCAAAATGGCAAATACAGCCAAAAAGACAAGGCAGAACTCACAGCAGCTGTTAAACCCAATGGGAACTTGTTAAAATTAAGGGCCATTTTCCCTCTTTCATATTTAGTCTCAAAACATCATGTAGAGAAATTCAACTTCTTCCAAAGACAGGCTGAGTCATTAGCAAAGAAGAGACATGAGACCCTTGCAAAGATTTCAGATTAACAGGTAACTATTAATACCCAAGCGGTTCCTAAAACCCTATGAATATGTTAATCTGGCATTAGCTGGAACTCTCCAATATTAAGGTAGTAAATGTTACCAGACTGAATTTTACCACTATTCACTTGGTGTTACAATATTTCTGCTTCAGTGCAGGGCAGGGCCACAAAGATGATTAGAAGACTGAAGCATCTCTCTTTATCAGGAAAGGCTGAGAGACCTGGGTCTGTTTAGCCTGGAAAAGAGAAGACTGAGAGGGGATCTTATCAAAACTCATCAATACCTAAAGTGCGGGTGTCAAGAGGATGGGGCCAGACTCTTTTCAGTGGTGCCCAGCAACTGGACAAGGAGCAATGGCACAAACTGGAACACAGGAAGTTCCACCTCAACATGAGGAAAAACTTCTTTACTGTGAGCGTGATGGAGCACTGGAACAGGCTGCCCAGGGAGGTCGTGGAACCTCATTCTCTGAAGATACTCTAAACCTACTTGGATGCCTTCCTGTGCAAACAGCTGTAGGTGAACCTGTTTTAGCAGAGGGGTTGGACTAGATGATCTCCAGAGGTCTCTTCCAACCCCAACCATTCTGTGATTCTGTGATTCCTTTAAAATATACAAGCATTCAAAACAGACAATGCTGATGTGTCTGTAGCACCAACACCAATGCCATCCTCGACCAGACCACATGTTACCTTCTTCCCAGTTAGGTCAAGGACATATCTGTCCCCAAGTACCAGCACTCCCAAATTCTTTACACCAGCAGGCACTGGCTTCACCCATGACGGCTACTGGGATTGCAAGGAGGGAACAGGAGGGCACAACACTTATACAAGTAACACCTGGAACTGATTTTGTAGAGGTAATACAACAGCCACCAAGAAACACTCAGGACTGAAAAGTATCCTGCAACCCCAGCTATAGATTTTGCCCGAAGGATGCTGATTTCCAGAGGGGACAGAATGACTCTGTTCCAACTAAATCCAAAATAAACACTGAAATACCAAATGAGTTAAATACCTAACCAGCCAGCCCCAGATTACCCCACAGCATGAGGGTGCAGTGCTGACAGGTTTTGTTCTGTTTTTCTTCAGAGGGCAGGAGGTGATGGCACTGTGTAATTCTGCATTTAATTAGTCAGAGCTATTCCCATATTAGAGCACTGACCGTAGGGACAAACAAGAGACCCATTCTTGTTTCGAGCAAGGACTTTCCCAATTAATTGCCATGCAGCCTTGAGCAAACCACTGCCTATTCATGTTTTGGCTTCCTGCTCTGCCAGCAGAAGATCTGCCTTCCTTGCATTCACTGATGTTTAAAAGTACAAAGATGTCATTCAGTGGAAGACAGAATAGAAATAGCAATTAAAATATTTCTGAAATGCTCACCTTTTGGCTCTCAGGCAGTTGTCTCAAACAATACTTCTTTTTTAACAGCCCTGTGCAGAGCAGCCTCGGGAGCCTGTGATATGCAAGAAGAACTTAAAAGTGGGATAAAACTGTCCTGGCATCGCCCTCAATACCTGAAACCAGGAGTGCTTTAGATGAGAAATGCTTAACTGCTGTTTGTGCAACTGTGATGGCAGCAGGCAACGCTCTTCCCACTCAGCTGGGTGGAGTAGTTACCTCACCATGGTACCAGAGGCACAATTTGCTGCTAGAGGTGCTATGACTGGAGCTGGTGGCACTGGAAAAGGACAGAGCTACCTGAGCTAACAAACATCACCGGGGATTCAAAACAGTAGTGGTCTAAATCAGAAGAGCTCTTCACTAACTCATAACTTGGACTACTGAATCCAGCAGTTATCCTACAGCTTCCACTTGACTTGGAAGTCTTTCATGCTCTAAAATGGTCATGGTCCATTCCCACAATGCCAATGCTTCCATGTTTGCAGTGTCAATTTGCAAAGTGTCTGAAGATCTCTTCCAAAGAAAGCTCACCAGCTGATTTCCAGGGGATAATTGGAAATGTCCACTGTAACTCACACTGCGTGAGAACAAACACACTGTTGTCCTTCTGGCACAGTGCAGAAGCTGCCTATGGCCTCACAAGTCAGCATCTGAGAAAGCAGTGATGGGTAAACTGTAAGTGTTGCTTCTTAATTTATGCCTATTTTGGAAGAGAGGTGGTCACGCAGCCTGCAGACAACTCCTTCTTTGTAACCAGAGCCCAAAGCTAATTCCCTGTTCCTAAAGACTATGGCCTCAGGAACTGAAGTCCAGCCTTGTTTCCCCTTCAGTCTCCTGCTGCTTGCACGTCCCCCAGTGAGTCTCGCTTAACAAAAAGCTCACATATACCTCTTGGCTTCCCAAAACTGAACCCTTGCTCATATGCCAGGAAAAAGCTTTGCTGTCTATGCACAACAGCGTGGCTTTGTAACTCTGGCCGTAACAACAGCACTACATAATAGCCAAGATGACTGAATCTACCAGCAACTGTACAGTGCATTGCTGCATCACTGCAACATCTACTCAGGAAAGGAACACGAGCAGAACACTGAAGTACTAAGAGCAAAAGTAATGACATTTTCATCAAAAGAACAAAATGCCTCCTAATAAACATGCCCAGCACAACACAACACACTGCAGGGCCCTTTCCCAGGGCACAGGGTGGGAACAATTTAGCACGTGTGGCAGAGATTCAAGAGTAAGGCGGCTCCACAGAGACAATACCTGCTGAAGTGTCTGTGAGGAAGCGTTTGCACCAGGAGCAGCTACTGCTGAACTATGGATCTTGGCATGTTCTTTGACAGGAACACATCTATTCTCTTTACTCCACTTTATTGTTTGGGTTTCTTTATCTGCACTTTCTGCACTGTCCTCAGATGTCTGGTAATTATGGAGGGCAGGGCACTGGGAATCATTGTTACGGTAAATGATACAAGTTTCTCAGACTGCCTGAAAAGACAGTTATGGGCTGAAGCATATGCAGAGGCTGCTCTGGGATAATGGCACCATTTACAATGATGTCAGCTTCTAGGAAGTGAATTCCAGTAATCGCAGAATCACATAAAACAGGGCTGTCGCCTTCCTCCTTGGGAAACAGGGAAATATCAAGAACAAAGATACCTTGGAAACTCCAGACACCAACAAGCTGTTCTTCTGGGCTCAAGGAGTTAAACCATTCTGAACTTTCCCCACAGTCACCCTGACTGTCCCCTAAAAGGTCCTGGGTTGAGGTAGACATGAAGCTGCTGCTACATCATTAGTAAATGAACCATAAATTGTAAATATTCCTAACATATGAAAACGGCTTTCAGAGTAAAAGGACTCAAACAACAGCTGGACATGAATACACTCTTGCCTTGTAGGGGGTCCTCAGAATATCAGTGTTGCTCAGCTCCATTTTTCATGATGGTTTCCTGGAGAAATGAAGTGTGTCTGATCAAACTGCCTGACTTTTCCCAGTAATTTTGGCTCCTGAAGGCCAACTTTATTCACATTTTATAGAAGATTGAATGACATATTTGAAAAAAAAAACCAAACCTTTGTACTCAATGGCAGCTGGTTCCCAGCAGAGAAGGGGTATTGTGAGTGATTGCATTAATTAAAAAGACATAAGGTGACCTCAAGTTTTCCAGAAAACTGGGTAATTCAGTTGCCAGAAAACCACAGACTGGGATAAGTTTCAGTCAAGTTCACATTCACACAATGCAGAACCAGTCTATGGGAAAACTACTGACTTCTTTTTTATGTTCAACATTTAATTCACCTTCTGTAAGAATGATGCTAAAACAAAGAAATTAGAGGTAATGACACAATACTGTTGAGAAGTTGCTGCTGGCTTCAGGTAAAACTAACTCATCTTCCATGTCACAGCCTAGAAGAGGAAAACTGAATATCTCATCGTGGGCAAGGAGTTACTAGCAGAAGTCTCCTTTAAACCAAGGCTTTTCCCCAAAGCCCTGACTATTTCAGCAAAACTAACGAAGGCAGGGATAACAGTCAGCAAACATGTTTCTTGGTAGAACTCGCAAAATCCGAGACCAGGAAATTAGCAAAGAATCCACAAAAGATGGGCATGTTATAAATATCCCAAAGGTCTCTGTCTGAGTTTGGACTTCAACTGATACCGGAACTTCTGTCCATGAGGCTCCAATCAGCAGGAAACTAAAATGAAGGAAACTAAAAACAAAGACTAGTGAGACAAATACAAGCAGGCCTATCATGGAGGCCAGGAACAGATCCCCTGAAAGGGAACTGAAAACTGATGGTAAATAATAATGGACGCGCATACACGTGCAAGTAATAGAGGCAGCTTCTTAGTTGCAAGCATGTTCTCCAGTAGCCTACAACAATTAGGATTGTGTATTTCCAGAAATGAAGTCCTATCAGTTTTCAAAGAAATGGTACATTTGCAGAAGAATAAAACTAAAATCTGCTTAAAAAATGTTGAGGGCAGTAAGCCTAATTTTAAGCAAAGCAACCACCATGTAATGCTGCAATACAGCAGCATGATTGTGGGTTACCTAAAGTGCTAACCAAGAAAAAAGAAAGGCAAGACAAAGAGGCTGAAATGGTGTTAGCCAATACAGATAAATTGGTTCAGTAATGGATTTGATCCTGACTTAATCTTCTTACTTGGCAGTGCCCCGAAAAACCTGTTCTTTTTGCCTTCCCTTACCTAAATGAAATTAACCTATTCCAGAAAATTAAGAACAATTTATCAAGCCACTGAAGGCAGACGGCTTGTTGGATCTGGATCTGTGTTATTCCATCCAAGAAACAAGAGAAACTTCATAATTAAAAAAAAACCCTGAAAATGGGAGGATTGGCAAAGTATCGCATCTGGAGTTTCGCTGCTCTTTTCTTCGTGCTTTCTGGCTGCTCGGCACACTCCAGTACACAGATTGTACAAACAACCCTTTGTCTGGAACAAGAGCATTTGGCTCCTGCTAAAACAGAATTTGGTTTTCAGTGCTTCAGAAAACGTAACTTCCACTGCCATCAACCAAGAAGAAATTTCTGAATGAAAAAAAATGGGATCAGAATATTTCATTGTGATTTCAAACTCTTTTACTTTCTTGATAAAGAAAGTAGTTTTAATCCTCTGAAAGCTGTTTTTTCCATAAAATAAAGCAAACTCAAGAGACCCGCCCAGGAGATCCAGTTTTTAGAGATGAAGTAGCAAGATGGGTGCAGTCAGATCCCTCTGCATGTGATCAGCAAAACAGCAGCTGTGTCTCCACTCACAAATAAAAAGGAAACACAAGCTTTCGTGGACACAGCGGGGTTTTGGGTGATGTATATTCCAAATTACAATAAAATTATAAACCCTCATTATTGAAGTGACCCAGAAGAAGAATAAGGACCCTGGTCAACAAGAAGTCTTTGAACAAATTACCAGGAAAGAGTTCTTGCAATAGCCCTTGGGCCAGTCTGGGCAGGACAAAATGTTAAAAATACGCTCTACATCGCAGCCAGGGTAAATGGCCTGACCTGGAGTCTCTGGCAGAAAGCACCAGGGGAGACTCAAGGCTGATCCTTAGAATTTTGAAGTCAGTGGAGGACCTGGGGCCTGCTATAATCTAACTGAAAAAGGAATATTGGCAGCATATGAAGGAGCTTGATCTGCTTCACAAGTGATTGGTACTGAAGCACGGCTCCCGTTAGCACCCCAACTGACAGTGCTGGGCTAGATAGTCCAAGGGAGGGTCCCCTCCACACATCCAGCAACTGATGCTACATGAAGTAAGTGAGTCCTATGGACCACACAGCAGGCTCAAATGGGAAACTCCAGTCACTCAGATATCTTGGCAGTGATCGTGGACTGGCCAGAAGGCAAGGATTTCAGAATATCATCAAAGGAGGAGGTGATGCATGCTGAAGACGTCCCGCCATATAATAAACTACCACAAAATGAGAAGCAATATGCCTTGTTCTCTGGTGGGTCCTGTTGCATCATAGGAAAACATCAAAGGTTGAAAGCTGCTTTGTGGAGCTCTGTACAATGAGTCGCAGAAGCTGCTGAAGAACAAGGTGAATCGAGTCAGTTTGCAGAGATGAAACCCATCCAGCTGGCTTTAGATATTGCTGAATGAGAAAAACAGCCAAGGCTTTAATTCTGTACTGACTCATGGATGGTGGCAAATACCCTGTGGAGGTCGTTACAGCAATGGCAGCAGAGCTACTGGCAGTGCAGAGGCAAACACATGTGGGCTGCCCCGTTGTGGCAAGATATTGCTGCGTGGGTAGAGAATCTTGTTGTGTTGGATGGCTCCAGACTGCAGAGCTGGAAGAAGGAAAAAGATTCTCCCTCCTATTTCTCTCCCATTGTTAGCATACAGGATTGGGCTAAAGCAGGAGCAAAACCAGGGGACAGGTTGTGAGTGAGGAAGGGAACAAAGATGGGGGAAAAACTGGAGAAGTCAAGGGGCTGTGGCCCTCCATACTCAGTCCAGGGACCCAAAAAGCACAGCTTTCTTTCCACTTTGACGCAAGGAGCAATGCAAGACCCATGTCAGCAGCAGCAGAAGGCTCAGCTCTGCCTCTGTAGACATCAGGGCAAGGCAGACTGACACATCTGCATTTCACATTATCCATTCAAGCCAGGATTCACAGATTTTTTTTTCCCCTCTGATTGCCATGTAATAGGAAGCCAAAACTAGTTCTCACTGAATCAGTGTGACCTCTGCAAAGAGAAGCAGCAGGACTTAAAACATATGCTACTTCATTTCCCCATAGGCAAAGCTCTGTTCACAACATGCAGCCCTGAGCCAGGGTAGCATGCGAGAGACTTGTGGGAACAAACCCTCTGAAAACAAACTCTTGGAAGTGTGAGGTCCAACGCCTTTGGGCACATGATGAGAAAGAAGTTTTATGCCTTACCTCACCGTGGTGCATCCTACAGCACATTCATGGGTGATGTATCCATATCACACACCCACTAGCTTCAGGCTATGAGAGTACCTTTTTCTTCTCTAAATATTTACTGTTCCTCTACTTATAAATTCTCCTGCAAAGTGCAAATGGTATAAAAAAGATGATATCAGGATTTAGTGGCATTATGTACAAGGATTTTTTGTAAAGGGAGGCAAAGCTGGATCTTCTCTATACTATGAAGAAAAGTGAAAACATGTTGGGAAGGTAATGGTTCTGCTGATGCTTTTTAGAGTCCAAGGTAGGAAAGTCCTACTTTAGCGTGCATCAAAGTCTTCTGACCATTTACAGATTTCTTTCCATGGACGTAGTCCTGTGTTTACATCAATATTTGCAGCTGCTCCAACAGTCACACAAACATTGAAGGACAAAAATAAAAAAGCTCAAAAAATGACATGCCTATAATTATGATTAATATTCATTACAAAAGCATCCAAGAAGTCTTCCAATCCCTAACACAGGGCAAAAGAGAATTCAGAATTTAGCAGTACTCTGGAGATGTATTTTGGAAACTTCACTGACATAGTGTGAAATACGTTTTATTACCCACATAATATCTGAGACAAAACTACATATTAGATAAAGTCCAGGTTAGAAGCCACAAATTTCTTCAACTCTGTATCTCATGGGGTATGCAGTCTTTTATATAATTACACAGATTTCAGCTTTGACACATGATATCATGCGGATGATTACACTCATTTCCCAGAGATACACAATCTCAGAGGCCTTTAACGGAGGACACCACACAACCTCATCTGGGAAAAAAAAAATAAACAGACTTTATCTTCACAAGAGACTGTTGAAGCACTGAAAGGATGTGGAAAATTGGAAATAGCATCCATGCTGAGAGCATAAATAATGCTTCTCTTAAAAAGAACAGAACTGGACTATTGCTTCTCACTGAGAAAAGCAGAAAAATATTTGCAAACATGATTCCTATTATAAGACCATGGGTCTGCATCCCACAGCCTAGGGAATCCTTCACAACTTTACCATTCCTCTCCTCTCATTTCTCTTCCACTTTCTTGCTGCTTTCTTCTATTTTTCAGCAAAGTACAAGGAAAAGTAAGTGTGATGGCACTGCCGTGGCAAACCCATCCACCTGGCACTTTCTTTCTCAGTACTGACAAGTCTCAAGGGTAAATATTCCCTTATGTCTTTGTTTTTTGCTACTTGGGATGTTCCCAGCAGGGCTGATCCTGGTGCACTGAAGTGAGCATGAATGCTGTCACTGCTCCTGCAGCTACAACATTGGGAGCATCACTTTTGAAGCATATTTTTAATAGGGGTTTGCAGGCAACATTACAAGTTAAGACTTTGTTTCTGATGCTTTTCTGTCCTTCAAACTCTACCTGATCCCATCCCAAAGCATGAACTGTCCCGTTTTCAACTCTTAGGAGGATAAAAAGCATTGAGCACCATACAAAATAAAAACTGCAGAAAGTACTTGCTCATAAAGTAACTTTAAATTTTTCCTCTTGATTGGGAACATGCTTGTATACATCTACAACAGATAAATTCAAATAGTTATTTCTAATATAATAAATAACAGGATTGCCCAGGAATGACACAAAGCCTAAGGCATAGGATCACAATAGATGGTGTCTAGGACAACCTGTAGAAAGCTTTAGTTTTTATTGGTTTTCTTTTGCTTCATTTGCCCATGTTTTCAGGTCTCTTTATAAATAATATCTTAGACTTTCTGAGTGCCACGAGAAGCAAAAGTGTTCAGAAATCCAGGTAAAGAAGATCAACATTTACCATATTGAATTATTAATTGTATTACTATTAAGGCAACAATTTCTCATACCTCATGGAGGTCAAAGGGTTGATGAACACTCTCAGGATGAGAACAGCCGCATCAAAGCAGACCTGAGAGTCACCTCGTCCTGTGCCCCATTGCCAACAGCTGCCAGAAGGATCTGCTTCACAGAAAAGTTCAAGAAAACATGTATTGGGCACCAGGGAGATAATGTGCCTTAAGGGAGCATTCCTCCCTGACAAGGCAAGTACATCACAGACATATATAATGTTAATAAAATATAGTCGCTTTTCTAATAAGAAAATTGATTTTTAAACACTACTACAGTGAATATGTAAAGGAACTCTTGCAAGACAGTTGATGCACAAAGCTTTCACCTAACAAGTTACATAAGCCTAACTGGGGAGGAAAAGTTGCCAGAAAGCAGTGGCTGGGGCTACGCAGGGAGGGAAGATGCTATGCCTGGCACGAGCTGATGGAGTATAGGAGGCTCCTACCAGTGGAAGAAGCCACCCATGCTTCAAGGGAGCCTGGCAAATCAGATGAGATGCACTTCTTGTCTAAAGTAAAGCCTCCACAATTTACAGACTGATCCAAGTTTTATTCGTTGTACAAGACATCATACAAGGGGGAAGAAAAAGTCACATCTGTGTCTCCTGCCAGATCGCAGCCGGCCACTCCTCCCACAGGTAAGCTTTGCATCCCCGAGGCACGGCTGCCCACAGGCTGAAGAAGGTGTGACCGTGCAGGCAGAGCTGGGGGCTGAACACCCAGAGACTCAGGTCCTGTTAGGAACATGTGTTTTCAATGGCACTGATGATATTTGGACAGTTTTCATTAGCAAATGACTAAATTTATTGGCTTGACAGGTAAACATGCTTCAGCTTTACCTCAAGTTATCTGTACACAAATACTCCATTTTACCTTATATGCACATTGATGTGTTTTCCTGTTTCAGCAGCAACAATGAGAGTTGATAAGCTGGCAACCTCCCTCAGTCTGCAGGAAATTTTGACTTTTTGTTCCAATTGTAAACAACAAAAGCCAAATCTGGACATGGCAATTCCCCATAGAACAGAAATTAAGAGACAAGCCCATTCTCTTCCTAAAACCATATACGAGGCCAAATTTGTAATCTTCCTCTGACTTTCTCCATTCAGCAGAGGGGAATAATCCCATACGACATGTCCGATACGATTGCTATGGAGAAATTAGAGGCTTACATCTAGAGAAGTATAAATCCTGCATTACTAAAGTTTCCTCAGCTGCAAGGGAAAGAAACATTGCCTCCTGGTGATTAAGAATGTAATTATTATTATTAATTCTGAAACACTTTGAATTATATGGTACATTTTCTTTAAATGGGCACTATCGTTAGTGCAAGCTGATGCGAACCAATGATTTATTCATGGCTTAATAACCCTGCTTGTTTCATATGCTCGGTGCATTTTGCTCAGTATATTGTATTATTGGCTGGTTGCTATAAACACTCCATTTAAATATAGACAGAAGTTTTCGGAAAAGCTCTATTTATAACAGATATGTGAATTAAAACACTAACTAGGTCGATCAGTACTGGTTTCTTAACATTTATGTGTGTGCATTAGGATCTCTAGAAAGTTCACAGGTAATCTCTATCTGAAGTTCACATTCAAACAAAGCTTTCTGCTCGGACTGATCTTAATATAAAGTCATTTGAAAATCAAGGGGAAGGCTGCCAGACAGCACTGACAAATAGTGAAATTTCTGCAAATAAACCAGAATCAGGCTTCCCTCATGGTGGTGTTAATAAAACATCAATTAATCTGAAGTACTTTCCTCCATTTTCTGAAATAAGAGTCTGGCTTTACCAGCTTTGTTGCAAAGCAGATCTTAAACCAATTAGCCATGGAAGAAGAGAAAAAGCATTTACAATTTGGCCAGGTACACTTCAAACGAGAAATGATAGGTTTTTAACCATTGTGTAATTACAATGTACTTTTTTTACTGAAAAACCCCAAAAGTTTTGCCTTGAAGGTGTTGGATGCTGAGCAAAAGCAGCCAACACTATCTATGATGTACACAGCTGTAACACCAGCTCCTCTTGGATTACTTCATGTTTGACTTTTTAAAGATGCCCTCAGTTATTTTGTTCTCCAGAGTTGCTACAGCTCCTCATAAGGGCCACATGCTGTTTCCTCTCCTAATGTATCAGTGTTGCAGCTTCTTAATCAGTCATCATTTTCAAGATGACAGTTCTTATTTGGCTCTTCGGAGAAGGAAACATTCCTAAAAGGAGCATCATAGCCAAGTATGTGTAAAATTGCCATGAGTAATAACTGCTCCTTATTTATACTCCTTTTATCTACTCAGAGTAGATGAAGCTACACGTAAGTTAAGAGGCTGCCTGATTTACAACCGGCTCCGCGGAACCCTGCAAGACAGTGAGTTGCATCTAGGAGTTTATACAAAATGCTACCCTGCAGTTATCTTGCTTTGCTACTGAGATGAGGAATAAGATTGAAGAGGATTGAGCCCCTGGAGTCAACAAGTGCTCAGCTTTCCACAGTCTTTCCTGCTCCTTTTTCAGGGAAGTTTTCTGAATGGTGTGAAAAAGTGGAATCTAAATCAAAAGTTGAATCAGATAAAGCCATGAGCTAGGATGATGTATTGGCATCCTATGTATGCAATCATTTTTTTTCTTTAACTAGCACATTTCAAGAAAAAATCTGGACATCAATCAGCATGCAAAACGCCCACGGAACAGCTCAAACATCTTGGTTAGCTGTGTCTGCCAGCACAAGACAGCTTTGAGGTTCATCTCCATTCTCTCAGAACAACGGTGTAAAACTTGCATCCCTGTTTGGTCCCTTTAGTCTTTAAGGAAGATTTTCATACACATCCCTGGGCTGCCAGAGTCACTGATAAAATGATTTCTTCTTTTAAGGCAAGTCACAACTTTTGGTCAGGCAGCAAAGCATGCGAGCCACTCGTGTTGGTGTACGAGTGCCCAGGCACAGAGCACAAGGAACTCCCTGTGTAGGCTCTGTTCTGGCAGGCCAGGCACAGCCCCTGCCCACAGCCTGAGCACATGGGATGAGCAAAGGGGCAGGGGTAGAGTGCGATGCAAAGCCATTCGAGTTCTACTTTTCCCACCACTGAAACCTCCCCCAGTTCAGCTTTGCAAAACAGACTGCGAATTGGACACTCGCAGCAGATCTCTCCTTTCCACAGCTACCTAAAAAGGTTGTGTAGTTCAAAGATAAAACTCCACAAGTTTAACTCCTTAAAGACATAACTTCTTTTGCTTAAATAGTTGGGAAGTCTTGAACACGGGTTGTTGTTAAACACGGGATATTTTTTTCCCCAAAACCAGAAAGAGGGTTGGGTTTGTGTCTGTTTTTTAAATACACACTGCATTCTTGACTTTTAACAATGGCAAATCAAAATCCATTTTTTAACATAAACAAAAGAGAACCAAACTCATATAAGAAAATAGATATTAATTAATAAAGTAGTTAAGAGCTACCACACTCTTGGTTGCAATGTGGTTATAATTAAAGGAGAGATTATGCACAGAGATGTTCGGAGATTAAGAAAAAGAAAGGAGAAGACTGGCAGAAGAGAACAAATATTTTCCATGCCATGAAACTCTGCTTCTTGACTTTACATTTCTTCCCAGTATGAAACTGTCTTGGCCTGCTTCCAAGGGATTGTCACAGGAGAGAACGGACTGAGAGGATGGAGGTAGAGGTGACCCCAAAAGACAGTGTTGTCATCATAAGGCAAACCCAAGCAATAGGCTTCGTGTCACTCTTTTCTTTTAAAGCCTAGATGAATCCATTCACATGGACAAGGGGTTATTTTTCTTCACAATGATTCAGAAGACAGATCTTAAGTTAGAAGGCTCCAAGCTGCTTTACAAAATCATTTTGGACTCATCTTGTTCTATTTCTGTCTTTTTGCTGCTTACATATAGACGTGTTTTGTTGCTTATTTAAACTGTTTTAATGTAGATCATGTACTACTCAGATGGAAAAGGACAGAGCAGCTTTTGAAACAGAGGTACTTCATCTCTTTAGGTATAATTTTGCAGTACTTTCAAGTTCCAGATCAAGACTGCCTTGTGCTGCTCTGAATTTCAGCTGGCTTCTTACATCTCAAGATACTTCTAGGCAGACACTGTTAATCAGTGAAAGAACTAATATAGCATGATTGTGAGGAAGACAGGAAAATACAAGAGGCGTGAGGAACAGATTTGATGCATTATCAGACAAGTACCTTCTGAATTCATAGAATTAATATATTTAAGCAACCTGTAAATGTTTGAAAATGTAAGTGTTACAAGAATGAATTTTATTATTTATAATGAATTATAAAACGTTTGCTGACACAGAATGCAGAATAATTATGTACTCTGTGGTGGAGGCTGAGAGTTACTGAATGTCAATAGCTTTCCATAATTTTGAAAAACACTTAAAAGCAAAGTAATTTTAAAATGAGGGAGTAGGAACGAGGTAGAGAAACTAACAACATGGGTGAAACTATGGCTCCACAGGCAGCTGAACTATAGGTCTCACATCCTATCACCAGCAATACTCGAGTGGAAGAAGTGTTATCCCTGGTGTATCAGCTAAAATGCAAACTAGGCACTTCTGACAGAAATAATATAAACCTTATGATGCGAAGGATACAAACATGTCTTGGCTTTTCCAGGTACCACAGCTCTAAATCTCCTTGTCTTGGACAGAGAAAGCAGAAGATAGTGGGTCTAAAATGCATTTGTCCAGCAGCAGTGGAAAGGATGGTCCTGTTACAGTCCACAGCTTGTCATCAGGCTAAAACCAAAATCACATCTTCTGTCTTACTTTCCTGATAAGAATAAAAGTTGCTGGGCTCACTTTGGTGTCAGGGATATGAACAGCACTGGATTTAATTCCCAGCTGCCCAGAAAGCCATCACGAGAGCTTTCTAACTACTCACACACTCCACAACCGGAAACTGAAACCCATTTTTGAGAAATACACAGCCAAAAAAATCACAGGTAGAGATATAAGAAAAGGGCCGCATTCAAGCAAATGCTACTTTCATCTCTTTTGCAACTGAATAACATTGCAGCTTCAGGCTGTCCTTTCACCAGCTTTGCAGGGGATTTCCACTCCAGTTTCCATTGCTATTCCTGTGCCACTTCAAGGCCACTCCAGCAAATACCTCAATGTGCTTTAATCGGCACCACTCAGAAGGACAAAAGGTACCAGACCGGAAGCCTTTTATGCAGTATCTTTTTAGCATGATCATAAAGCACCTATCTTCCCATTACAGCAGAGATGTTCAAGTCTTTTGAGCTCTAGCATGCCTAGTAGGGAGACAGTCATTCTCTCTGCTGAATCCCCCCTTTTTCCCCTCTCTCCCCTCCCCACCATGAGTGCATGCACAGCACAGCATGAGAGCAGGATGGGCACTCAATACCCTATACACAGACATCACATATGTTGCTGGCATCGTCTTTGTTCCCAACAGTGATGTGCCAAGCTCTGCAGACCCCGTCGGTGTGGGTAGCTTGTACATCAGTGCTCCAACACAGCAGCACTCCAGCCTTCAGTTGGGAGCACAGGGCAGCCTCTGTGGGCAGCCTCCAGCAGCACACATGGCCAGGACAACCTCCTCTCTGCAAGACCAGTGGAAGTGATACAGCAGGGACGGATGTGTCCTGGGATCAGTATCCACTCTAACTGCATTACTACTAGAATTACTAGAATTAAAATGCCAGCGCTTACACTCAAGACCCACAGAAAACCATCTGTTCCTCTAGTGCAAAGGAGAACACATTTATGCTCTGCTAGTGGCATTGCAGCCAGGATGCCACAACAAATGCAGCTGTGCCACCAGTTACTTACAATGTTCAGTAGGCTGCCAATTCAAATCCCACCCAATTACTTTAAAAAGGATTTGGCGCACACCAATAACCCCACCTTGAGGAAAGTCCAAGACTTAAAACAAACCCATTAGAACAAAAAGGGCTGCAGGGTTTCCAAAGATAGAAATGCAATGCACTGCCAGGTGCCTGAACATGCTGGCACCCTGATCCTGCAGTCAGCAACCAAATGCATTTAGATCCCCTGGACACAGGGCATCTCCTCCCTTCCTGGTTTCCCCAGTGAAAGAGCAAGTTTCAGCAGAATTAGAGAAGCAAGGTGTGTGGAAGGACATGAACAAAGTTAATGCTTTGCAGGACTTGGCTTCTCTGTCTCTTCTTTAAAAAAAGAATAGCTTTCCTTGAGTGACATGGTTCAGAATAACTGGTCAGCTTTCTTTTTCAAAATGAACTTGTCTTAGATATCCATGGCAGAAAATTAGAATAGACAAAGAGCTCCTCAGCAATTCCTCTTCGTTGAGGTACTGCAATCCTTCCACCCCAGTTTGGGGGCATTTTGCCAGAGCTAAGGACAGCTTGTAGCTAAAGACTTGACCCAACAACTCACCAGCTTTGCAGTAAGGACCCTTACAACACCAGGGTATGACCCAAGTCCTACTGCCGTATGGCAACCAGCAAGGGACCACAGTGCACAACAGCTCTGCAGCACAACGACACTCCCCTTAACACCAAAACCACCTTCACACCAGCTACCTTTGCGAACTTTTATCTCCTGTGAGTATAAACCTTCATAACCTCATGAGCAAACCAGCAAGATCCATGCACGTATGCAGAGCCATTAACTGAGTATCTCACGTGCATATTAAACCATAGGGTAAAATCTGCTGGGGCAGGGTACATCACAACGTAGCATCTACCATAAATCAGACAGGAACAGCAGAGTCCTGACAGGCTCATGCCACCTCTGCAGGAGCCAGGGCAGTGGCGGCATGTTGTTCAGCAGCACCCTCATGGGAGAAGCTTCTGCCCACACTATAAATGCTACAGAAGCTGGAAAAGGCAACCGCAATTTTCCAGGAGTCACATTTTATACCACAGTTTTGTTGATTGCTGGAAGCTGAAACTCATTTATAAACAGGGAAGATGAAAACAGGAGGGTTGATTACAAACCAGGATCACACTCCAAGAAAAGAAGTGTCACAGTTGATCATTTGTCTTCATTCCACATGGGAAGAAAAGTGGGTATCTTTCCACATTTGTTGCAAACAGGCAAAAGAACACTTTCAAAGGTAAGAAAAAACTGTGAAAGGCTGGTTCATCAAAGCAATGAGAACAGTCCAGCAGCAACAATTGGTTTGTTAAAGCTAATGATCAATCACAAGAAATCCAGCCTCTTCTGGGAGAAATTTGTCTTAAAAAAGAAATAACAAATGAGAGAACTGCAGTCAAAATATCAGTAAGGAAGAACAAATGCTGCCCCAGGAAGGCTGAAACAGTTTAGCTCCTTGTAAGCCCTGTTTGTTGCTTGCCTGCTGCTCTCTTTCCATATCTGTATAATTTACTCCAAAGCAAATTTATTATTTTAAACAGTCCTCAGAGAAGGCTGAGTGTGTGCTAAGGGACACAATGCTGGTATTCATCCAGTAGTTATTTCTTGCTCTCACACTAATCTCAAAGGCCGGGATTTAGTAAGACTTTTAATTAATGGCTTCTGATGGTACATCCACACTGGGAAGGCTTCTCTCATTAACTAATTAGTCTATTGTCCTAATTAGTCAGGGAAAGTCAGTTTTAATCCCTCATTGCCTTGCACAGGAAACCCTTGTTTTCCTACCTAGGTCTTCCCTCAGATCAGTTCCCAGCTCCTCTGTCCTGACTTAGCTTTTAGAAGGACATAGCTAGGTGGTAGTGAACAGCATCACCTCACCTTTAGACCCCAATCTAGACCTTGCTGGGAATGTTTTGTTCCTTGCAGCTGTCCTCCTGAAAACAGAGCTCTCTGAAGTCGCTGGCGAGGTTTTGGGTCATTAAAAATCGGCTGGTCAGCATCTGTCAGACACAATACGGGTACATTGCCTAACAAGTTCTCTACTTTCCTATAAGGATAAAGCTGATGTATCTCTGAAGGACCAGAAGATCAGTACATACCCCTAGCTGTTCAGTTCACTCTTAATCTGGGTGAGAAGTGCACTGAAAGAGGGCACCTTGCAACAGGCTGGGTTTGTCAACCCCTTAAAACACAGGTGGCTGTGCAAGGGCACAGCTGGAACATGCAAAAAGGCATCACAGCAAGAAATGCAAGCAGATCAACCGTGGCAGCTGCAAGCTTGTGTCTCATCTAGATCAGGATAGAGATGTAATTTCCACCGCTCCTCTCTGTCCTAAGTGCTGGACACAGTAGATCTCAGCAGGCAGGACTATTTGAAGGGACTTGACAGCCTCCCACTAAACAAGTCCTTCCCTTTCCCATCATTCGCGCCTTTTTCTGCAAATCTTCACCCTGTGCTTATGTCTTCCCTACAGAAACTCCCACGGAGAGGCAGAGCATGCAATCCGTACTTCATCTGATCATTTCAGTGCCTATCAACTACACCTTCTTTTAAAGGTCTTTGTCAGCAAGCTTTCAACTTAATCCAATTAGCTTTGCCTCATCAGTTTTCATTAGCAGAAAGACTGTTTAAGACAAGACCTAAGATACAAAGGCAGAGCTTGCAGCTGACCTAACACTCACATGTTGGGTATGGTCAAAAAGGTTTCTTTCATTTCTAGTCTTTCCCTGGAGAAGCTGAGATATAATCTCTGGCTTGATGACATCTACCTCTACATAAAAGGGAACAGTGTAATTTCTCCCTGCAAAGTAGGCCACTGAAAAGTCCAGAGGTGGTGCCAATATTTTTGACAAGGCCAGAAAGAAAATAGGCAGAACTAGTGATGAGAAGCAGAGGACTGATGACTTTTTAACTTATCTTCATCTTTGTTGCTGCTGTTTATTGAAATGCTGAGATCATAGTGGCCATTTGTAAATAAGCTATTGGTGCAAAGCTCAGAAAAGACAGGTATATTTCAGTTAGATGTTAACAGATACTGTTAGTGTGAGCATGATCTACCTTCCACCAGGAGTCAGAAGAGTGGAGGTGGGAGAGGAGTATCAAAGAGAGCAATGGAGAGTATGAGAGAAAAGCAGGAATATGATTTTTTCCAACTCCAGACTACTCCAAATGATACTGGAAGCATCTTCTAGGGATATTTTGTGGCCATCTCTGTACCAGGTACTGGAAAGGCTATGCTGAGATAAAGTTAATACATCTCATGCCCATGCCCTCACAGCACTGTTGGCCAGACTCTTCCCAAATTTCAGCTCTGATTTCCTCTCCAACCACATAGAAAAGCCATAGGCTTGGCCTGCAGGTGCTGCAGAGCTAAGCTCCTTCACATGGCTGGGGATTCAATTGCAGGTGCTGGTGTTGCTTTTGTTTGGGCTGCTCATGTCAGCTCTGCAGAGAAGATACCAGCCAGTGTAAGGTAGCCTCCACCTCCTTCCCAGCTTCTCCACAACTAAGGCAACTTCCAAAAGATTCTAAAGTAAAGGATGAGGAGGGAGCACCTTGACATTTAGAGACTAAAGAACAGTCTCTATACGTGCAGAGACTGAAGAACAAATTAAACTGGAAAAGGTGTAGTCATAGAGGAAGGCTGCCCAGCCACTCAGCCCTGGCTCTGGTCCCCGTGATGCCTCTCTAGCAAGGTCAACACAGAGATATGACCCAGGGAATTTTGGTGAAAAACTGCAGACAGTGAATGATGCAACGCACAGCCATCGTCCGCAGACAGCATGAGGCCAAAGGCTATTTTTCCCCCTTTCTACTTAAAAGGGTGATGACTTGCATGAACATTGGCTTTGGAGTACGAGCTTGGTAACCCCACAGATAAAGAGACAGCATTTCCATGGAATACCATAAAGTTCTCAAAGAAATAAATTTAAGTTATTTTTGCAATATTATTAAATCCAGGAGTGAATATTTTGAATACGGTATAATCCATTTTCCTAAGAACCAGCCAAGAACAACACTACGTTTTGCTTGGAAACCAATAGCACTGCGGAGGAAGTGCCACCGCGCTGCTACCCCTGCCTCACTGTTCCCTCAGGAACATGAGCAGGACTCCATGTGCCTCCTGCAGTGCCCCCAAGCCTGACCTCCTCTGTCAGCGTGCCTCGAAACACAGCTCCCATTAGCTCATCCCTTGCCTTCTACACAGGCGAGCCCCAACTCCTCCTGCTGATGCTGGTGTGACTCTGCTCCCCTCTGAGCCAGCGACTCTCCATTGGCCCAAGGAAGCTCCAAAGCCAAGTGCTGGTGAATACATTGGGAGGGCAAAGGCAAACCACTGAAAACGCCAGGAAGGAGCATTCCAGCAGTCTGCAGATGGAACTCAAGGCCAAAGAAGGAATAGGAGGACAGTGAGAACTGGATGCCTTCTGCCATCAAAACTGGTCAGCAGACAAAATCAGGAGTAAGCAGGTGGATTGGGTACGTACAGAAGAACCAGCCCTGAGCACAAATCACCTCTTCCAAGTCTCAAGCAGGTTCACCCTAAAAGCAGAGTCTAAATCCATTCCCATGTACCATGACCCCAACATTTTACTCCTTATCTTCTCTGCCTGCTGCTCACTCCACAAGCTCTCCTATGCAAATCCCAGGGCTGGCTTAAGCTGCCGTGGGAACCTAAACCAACAGGCCTTGTTCACCCTGCAACACATAGAAAAGCAAGTTAGTCACCTTTGCACAAGTCATTGAAAAATCCTGGACCACCTGGAGAACATCTCCTTTCCCTAAATCCCTCCTCGTTAATCTCCCCACAAGTACGGCAGAGCCAAAGCCAAAGGAGAGCTCTGTGCTCCCCACCTTGGCTCATGTGGGCAGCCCGTGCCCCACTGGAGCCACGCTGTGGGTGCACTGGGGAGGCTGCTCCCTCCCACCTGGCTGTCAGGCAGCATTTCCCTCTGGCAGCAGGGCCCAGGGCTCCAGTTCCTAATGCATCCAAATGTGACTGCTGTGGATTTCACCCACTCCATTAAGATTCAATTTGCTCTACTTTCCACTGCAGTATCTGCAGAAATAAAACTCACAGCGGAGATCTGAAGGCCAGACACAGGGCCAGGAGCAAGGTGAAATATATTAGACTCCATTTAACTTATGGCTCATGAAGCTTGTGGAAGTGCAGCCTGTGTGCCTGCTTGGCACCCACGGGGCCAGCTGTGTTCCCTCCCAGAAGACATCAGGGCCTGGTGAGCCCACTTGACCTCACTGTCAAACACAAACATCTGCAAGAGGTAGAGCTGCCAGTTCTCCCCACCTTTCCCCTTGGGATGGGGAAGAGGCACAGCTCATTCTGAGCATGCTACAGCCTGCCCTTGTTTGCTTTGGTGGCAGTTGGCACATCCCGCCATCATTCCACCTGCTGTGGCTGGATTCTCACCGCTTCATCAGCTTTCCCACTTACCCCACTCCTCCCTCACCTTTGGAGCTTCCTCCTCCCCCAGGCTTCGCTGAACACATCTTTACCTGGATCTTTTTATTTGAGTCTGGTATCCAGAGCCGTGAACTCATTCGCCAATAGCCTCCATGTCCAGCTCACTTGTGCCTGAAATTCACCCAGGACCAAGCCCAAGCCCAAGAGTGTCGCATGGAAGTCAGAAGACAAGCAGGGATTCAGGGCAGGTCAGACTCTTAGCTGCTGGCCCTTAGTGCCCTGCAGCCATCACAGCATTCATCAACATCACATCTGAAGGTGACGTTGAGGGTCATTCAACAAAGCAAGATCTGACATTTCGCAATATAAGACATCAAGTGGACAGTCCCTGAAGACATGGACTCACTGGTCCTTACTCCAACTTTTGGGAATAAGAATTGCTAAACATGAGAAGGCTATGCCACAGGTTTCCTTCTACATCTTCCATAAAGAACAGTCCCACCACTCTGGGGCTGTCAGAGACAGGAATGTCCTGAGACTGTGACACAGCCTTCTCTTTGCCAACCAGCTCAAAGCACGGTCCCGTTCTCCTCTGTCCCTGCTCTCTGTTGTGGGACAGACTTGGAAGGGATTAAACATTCAGCACAGAGAAAGAAAAGCAAACAAAACACAATGAAAATGCAAAAAAGGAAAAAAGCAAACAAAAAACATCGCTGAATTAATTTCCATTTTATTTATAGGCCATCATGTGATAGTTGTCTTTTTAAGCCTTTTAATTAATCACTCCACAAGTCACACAGGGAATACCTACTCTGAGCATGTATGCCCACCTTCCCTCTTCCCAAAACACGTCTCAGCTTGTGTTGAAGGATTGTCTGCAAAGTAATTGATTATTTGGAGTTACCTAAGCTGGCCTCTGAATCTTTCAGGAACATCAAGTCCTGGGACAGTAATGCTCTTTGGGGCTGAAAGTTAAAAACAGAAAAGCTTTTGCTAGAGGCAAGGAAGGGCAAAGGGGCAGAGGGAGAATGAGAGCTCAGCACCAGGCTTGACCTGGCTTGCCAGCTCTTATTGAGGTACATAGGGTGGCTGTCCTGGGGAGGCAGGCTGTAATTTTGCGTACAAGAGACAGATTCTTCTAATCAGAAGAATTTTGTTTCAAGCAGTTTGAGGGTAATTGTTTTGTTATGCACCAATGCATAACAAAACTTTCTTTAAACACTTTGCAAAGACAAATATTACTAAGTTCAGAAACGCCAGAATTACTGTTTCTAGTGGAAACCTGATTAATTTCTCTCAAATCATGTATTTATCACATAAGCACTTGCCTGACCACATACCATCTGGCTATCAGACTGACAGCACACCTGAAATGCATGCTGAGCACTGAGGACTTACTGAGTGACTAACAGAACTCTAACTTCATTCCTCAGCCGCACATCAACAACTTACAGTGCAGTGTTCAAGTTCGGCTCCAAACAGAAGCTGTCCTGAAAACCAGCTTGTGGGAGTCGGGGGAGTAGAAATTTCTGCTATAAGTTCCACGAAGTTTCACAAAGGGTCTCCTGAAATCCAGCACACCTAAAAATACTTCCCCTTAAATTAGTGGTATAAGAGAGGGAGTCCTGCAAAAAATAGTTAAAAAAAAGGCAAAACCAAAAAATGGGGTCTTTGACCTTACACAGTTGATGGGATGGAATCCCCTCAACTTGATCCCCTGGGGATCTTCTATGGAGCTGTACAAAGGACCAATTTAGAAATAATTCTGAAGATACTGCATTCAAAAAAAAAAAAACCAAATCATTATGAGTTGGTCATGCCTGAGAGATTTGCTGCATCCTTCAGAGCTCCCAGAGCACAGCATGGGAGCAGCACAGCATGGGAGCAGCACAGCATGGGGCTGTGCATGCTTCTCTGAGCAGGATGGCAGCACTGAGCCCCAGCACTCCAGGCACCTCACTGCTCCTGCAGCCCCAGGAGCCCAGCGCAGCACTGCTAGGAGGAGAGACGTGCAAGGGTCTGGGTGGGAACCCAACCTGAACACCAAAGCTGGAGCACATGAAGACGATACTGTCGGAGACCTCTCCAAATCTGCTTGGCTGGATGGCTGTGCCCTGCAGCTGTGACATGGACCAAGCAAAGTGTCATTCCTCTGCATCTCACTACTCAAATCGCCCTCTAGGAAAAAAACTGTTCTTTACTTTACACCACTATTACACTTGAAACTCACACTGTACCTTAACCTACATTAATTTTATCACAGGTTTTATCCTGCTGTCACTCCTGCTTCTCCCACCTCCTGCAGCCAGTGGCACCACTCCAGCAACCGCCTGCAGAGCCACATGGGCAGGAGGCTGTGCAGAAGGACACAGGAAGGGACCAACACATCCCCACTAGCACGCCGGCTCCACTGCTCCTGAAGCCCACTGGGCGCACTGGGGTACACCCCTGCTGCTCACACAACACCCCACTTCCAAGAACTCTTCTGCATCAATAAAAAGCACGTTATCACTGTGCCAAGCCTCAGCCCCAGCCAGGCTTCTCTGGAGCAGCCCTATTGCTGCAGCTAACATTCCCATGGTTGATGGCACAGGGAGCACCACTGGCAGTCAGCTTGAAACGGCAAATTCATCACCGTCCAGTTGAGTGAGTCAATAGCGAAGCTAAAAGCAAACACTGTCATAGGTTATTCCCCACCAACAGCAAGACCATTTGTCAGCAGCTCACCCATGTGATGCCACAGACCCCCACCCCGCTGAAGAGCCAAGGGGGTGCCGGGTGTCACCTTTCTGCATTAGAGCACCCAGGGAGTGGGGAAAGGAGTGCAGCTCCAGGGTCCCCTAGAGCACCAGCAACCTTCAAACTGTTCCATCAACAAACAGCTTGTTTCCTTCAAGAAACATCTCATCTGGCCCATCAGAAAGCCAAGACACCAGCTGATGCAGAGTCCCTGACATTTCAGAGGGTCAGAGGCTGGGTAAATCAGAAGCACTGGTGGGAGTTTGCTATAGACAAATGAATCAATGGAACCTATGAGCAGCTCCTAAAGAATCCATCCACAATGCACAGAAAAAAAAGTTGTAATTTCAGGCTTGTGGTAGATGCTGGAGGGTTTGTGGTGCTAAAAAAAAATTAGAAAAAAAAATCTCAACACACACACATGTAATAGATGACTTTCTACTACTGGGGAATCCTGCAATAGCTGGAACAAAACCAATCACGGCTCTCAACTGCATTTGAGATAAAGAAACAGAACATGGTCCAACAGAAGGTCTCTAAAAGGTCAGTTTCCAAAAACTAGAAACAGACAGATACAAAATTAACTGAGAGAAAACACCTAAATATAAGCAAATCAGACAATGTCCCTGGGAGATGTCTTAGCAGAACCATCCTTTCCCCCAGAAAAAGCAGTACTATTTTCAAGTATGTTTATTTTGTTTAAAGAAAGAATTTTTTAAGATAGGAGCCAAATTTAGAAATAAATAAAATATGTAACAAATCGAAAATGCACTATAAAATTAGTAGCTGGAAATCAATACATTTTATAAACAAGGCTTAAAGACATCACAAAACTAATGGCAATAGGTATGTCAGAAAAGGAAACAATCAACTACTAAAAAGGTTTGATACTAAAAAAGTACAGTGAAATTATTCCGATGAAGTAGATATAGAAAATATAAGCATTTCTTTTTATCTGTGCAGGTAAGGATGACAGATATTGGCTATAAGAAAATTCTCTGAATTCTAGAAGCAAGCTGGGACAATACCCACCAGCACCTACTAAACATCTTCACATCTGTCAACAGAAAACCTGCGCATCAGAGTGCTTAAAGGAGCCCACATAATCCCCAACATTGACTTTTAAATAAAGCGATGAACATAAACATGACCCAGGCCAGCCAGGAAGTTTCAGAGGTATTGGAACAATAAATAAAAAAAACCCTACTCAAGCAAAGAAAAACTCAGCATTGTGCCAATATTTTCAGAGGGCAAAGAGCCTGACCCGGGAAAAGCAGGCTGGTTACCCTGCCGGCAGTCCCTGGCAGAGGCAGGGAATGCCAGTGTTCAGAGATGGAAACACAATTAGTGCTAGTCAACACAGTTTTCTGGTTGGAGGGCACGTCAAACTGATCTAGTATTTCTTCTAAGAGTACACATTTGGCTGACAAAGGTAACTGTGTTGACATAATGCATGCAGACTTGTGTGTGGCGCTTGACTTCAGCCGCTGAGACAGTCCAAGAACAAAATCACCAGCGCCAGGCAAGCACCACTGTGTGGTGTATATCCAGGGGATTAAAAGCCAGTTGAGCCCAGTGACCTCATTAGAGTTACACCTGCACCGCCTGCCCCAATGGAGGTTTTTGACTCCCCTGAGAGACAGTGTCTCCACGAGGGAAAAGGGCTCACAAGGTGGCAGAAATTGCTTTCTCCACGGGAAGCTCCAGGCAACACTGGGAGGAGACAGGGGGCGGTTCAGGGAATGCACATTTTAGCTGAGCGCCAAAATTTGCAGCAAGTTCAGGAGAGCTAGAGGAGAGTATTTCCAGAGCCTCTGTCCAAAGAGCAGCCTGCCTCATTGGAAAATACTGGCTGGTTTCAGTGCAGATTTTCTCTCTTGCAAAGCTAGCAAGACCCACAAATGAAAAACTGTGAACTCGGTCATGCCAGCCGCCTTCGGCTGGTCGTGATCCTGCACGTGCCATGTAATACACAGCTCACTCATGTTATTTCCTACATGGGCCTTAAGCTGTGCTCAGAGCTCAGAGAACCTTCCAGTAACAACATAGGACACACTAACACCCACCCAACATACATTACTTCTTCCCAAAGGGCAGGAGGAGTGGAGTAATCTCTCTTGGAAAGTCTTAAAGGTCAGGTCTTTTGCTTTTAAACTCCACCAGTTCAAGGACAGCAGGGTCACCATGTTCGTGAAGGTTTTCAGCTGCCAAAAAAGTTCATCCCTTCTCACCTGCCTCCCATGAAGACATACACACATCTCTCCTCCCAGAGAAGCAAAGTTATTTCCTGTGCCCTTTACCCTCAACCATTTAAATGTCCTGCACTGTGGAGATATGGACCAAAGCCTGGAGTTTTGTTTGAAGCTCTCAGACCATACAAGCAGCTCCGGCTGCCTGTGTAGCTGGGTGATTCTTTGCGGACCTTGCAGCTGGGCTCATGCTTCCTTGTGAGCTTGCTCCAGAAGCAAAGGGCTTTGCACTTCCAGGATTTGGCAAGAGCTGACACATCATAATGGTGCCCTTTTTCATCTACTGGACTGGATTAGGGTAGGTTTGAACACGAGCAGAGAAACTCTTTGTCCAAAGGACTTCAACCTGCCTGCTGCACTCCAGCTGAGCCCCTCTTGTTCATGGTGTTGCTCACAAGTCAGGAGGAGCACGAACTGAGATGAAACTTCTGACTTCTTATTCTGTACTCAGAGAGACAGACAATACGCTTTTTTCCCCAACATGGGCAGGTGCAGGATATTGTCTGAACATCCTAAACATGCATGATCTTTTCAGCAAAACAAGACGACAACAGTTAGGTGTTGGTTAGACGTTTTACCTTACTGCACTTCAGAGCATCACCATCACCTGACCACCTCACTTTCCTGCTGCTGAACCCTTCTAGTGACTTGGCAAAGGTATTCCCAGTTTAGGCTGTTGACTGAAGGAGGAACGATGCTCAGGTCAGTGAAGTAGGACGTGTCTCTTGACACCTACCACCACTTTGAAGCACATAACACCGAATTGCCCAGTAGTCACACTCAAGTTCTGTGTGTGACAGAAAATCCTCAAATCAGTGAGGATAGCAAAGGTTTCACTTGTGTTAGTTTTACTTGTACCTCCCAATAGCTTGTACATAGTGCAGACAACAGGCTAGTGACAAGGATTAAGATGTGGAGATATCTTCCAAATCTTTCCCTCTAAGTGAAAGCTGTTTTTTCACTTATGCAAGAACTTTAACTTGGGTCACAGCAGCAGCAGTCTTCAAAGTGATTAACAATTTGAAAGGTGCTAAGAGCAGCTAATTAGTTTCAAATCTGCTTGCTGCCCAATCAGCCAGATAATACAAACTACTAGTTATCTTGGTGGAAAAAGAGAAGAGTGCCTCTACTTTTCTTTCTCAGAAACACTGATCACAAGCTCACAGCACTCACATTTTAAAGCAAAGCTGAAGGGAATGGAAAATACCTTTCCCAATTGTGTTAAAGCTCTCATAAAGCCAGTACGGCATGTTTGCATATAGTGGATACTCTGGGACATGCTTTGTGCACCAATTAGAGAGCAACTCACCAGTCCAAGTCACTCCGTCCAGTGCCTGCCCAAGCCAATAGCTATTTGTGTGCAATCATTAATAAATCAATCAAATGTTAAAGGCACTGGAAGGGAAATTGTCCCGGCAGTCTAACCCATCAGCGACTTTTTTCTGATCTCTATTGAGCTACTCTGTATTTACAGAGACAGAGAGATCACCTCCAAAATGCTTACAACTTTGTCTTACACATTACAAACACTAAAAGCACTTTACAAGGTTTAAAAATAAAGATCATTTTATATCTTTCTCTGTAAAAGCCGACAGTGGTGACGTCCTTAGCAAAATATACTCCAGGGCATGTTTAAAGCAGCACAACACAAACTACTTGAAACTTCTTGCAGATCAATATGTAACGAGTGCTATTTCATTGCTAAAATAACCAGACTTTGAAGGCAAAAAAAACCCCACAGCCTCCTATAAAATGGTTAATATTGATTTTCTAGATTAATTCGTTAGGGAGGTCAATACACAAGGCTCCAGAGCAGATTTTCAAATTACCTATGGAAAATCTTCACTCTGCTTTGGGTTCGTCACCTAAAGTGCAGCAGCTTCAGGATGAAAACATTAACCACGTGCAAGGCTGGGACATACAAGTGGTCAGCGTTGTGACAGGCTCTTCTTGAGAACACGAGCAGCCTTTTCCTCTGCACCTGACTTGGAATTTTCCTCCTTGGGGCTTTCCTCCTTTTCCTCGCTTTGGCTGAAGGAATGTGGGTTTTACCTGAGTCGCCACGAGAGTTCGGGCTCCTGGATTTTCAGCTGCCGCCGGGATCTAGAAGTTCCGACGAGTTGGAGCACAGGCGCCCGGGACAGACAGGGAGCGGGAGCGCCAGCGGTGACCGGAGCGGAGAGGCGCGGGGTCTGCCCACGCTCGGCGGCACTTGCCGCCCCGCCACGGGGCTCCGGGGCAGGGGTGCCCTTCATCGCTGCGGGCCCGCCCGGCAGCCCCGCAGGCTCCCACTGAGCGGGGCGGAACCCGCAGAGCCCCGGGCGCGGTGCAAGTGCGGGACCGAAGGAGCCCGCGGAGCAGCTGCCAGGGGAGCCTCAGGCGCGGTGGGATACTGGCGGAACGTCCGGGGCGGTGCGGCTGCCAGTAGAGCCCCGGGCGCGGTGCAGGTGCGGGGCCGGCGGAGCCCAGTTGCGGGGCAGTTCTAATCCGGGTGCAGTGTGGGCCCCCGGGAGCGGGTGCCAGGGGAACCTCAAGCGCGGTGCGGGACATGGTGGAGCCTCCGGTGCAGTGCAGGTGCCAGAGGAGCCCCCAGTTGCGGTGCAGGTGTGGGACTCGCAAAGCCCTGGATGCTGTGCGGAACGGGACCAGCGGATAACCGAGCGCGGTGTAGGTGCCAGGAGAGCCCTGGATGCGGTGCAGGTGCGGGACCGGCGGAGCCCCCAGTGCGGACGGGATGGGACACGGCGGAGCACTGGGCACAGAGTGCGGGACCGGCGGAGCCCCCGGCTGCAGTGCTGAGAGAGACCGGCAGAGCCCCGGGCAAGGTGCGGATGCCAGGGAAACCCCGGCCGGGGTGCGGGGCCAGTGGAGCCCGTTTGCGGAGCAGCTCCGCTCTGGACGCGGTGCGGGACATGCGGAGCCCCGGTTACGTGGCAGCGCCTCTCCGGGCGCGGTGCAGGTGCGGGACTCGCGGAGCCCCGGGTGCGGGGCAGCTCCGCTCCGCCCGCAAATCGGTACCGCTGCCCCGCCGCCCCCCGCGCCCGCCCCGCATCCGCCCCGCGCTCACCGGCGTTGCGGAGCTTCTTGTTCCTGAGCACCGAGAGGATGACCAGCGCGTTGCCCAACACGTCCACCACGATGGTGAAAATAAGCACGGCGGCCAGCGCGGTGGCGGCGCGCACCGACGGAGCCCCCTCCAGCCGGCAGCCCGGACAGCTCCCGTTGCTCCCCGGCCGCTCCATGCGCACCTCTGCCCGCCGGGGCCCCTCCTCCTTCTCCTCCTCCTCCCCCCGCCCCGACGGGAGCCCCCCGGGCCGCCGCGCCGCGGGGAGGAGCGCGTCCAGCCACGCGTCCCGGGGGGTGCCCGCCGCCCCCTCCCCGGCGGTGCCACCGCCCTGCCCGGGGCGGGGCGGGGTGGGGGGGGTGCCCGGTACGGGGTGCCCGCAGCGCTGCCCGGGCCGATGGCGCCACCGCGCGGCGACGGCGGGGAGTGCGGAGCCGGGGCGCGGGTGTGAGCCCAGCACGGGGGGTGGGTGCAGGCAACGCCGCACTGAGGGTGACCGAGCCACGGGGGTTTGGGTCACAAGTGGCTGGACGTGAGCCAGCAGTAGCCCAGATGGCCAAGAAGGCCAATGGCATCTTGCCCTGTATCAGGAACAGCGTGGCCAGCAGGACCAGGGCAGTGATGGTGCCCCTGTGCTCAGCACCTCGAGTCCTGTGTTCAGTTTGGGCCCCTTACTACAAGAAGGACATGAGTGTCCAGAGTAGGGCAATGAGGCTGGTGAAGGGGCTGGAGAACAAGGGTTCTGAGGGAACTGGGGTTGTTTAGTCTGGAGAAGAGGAGGCTGAGGGGAGACCTCATCACAGTCTACAACTGTCTGAAAGGAGGTTGTAGAGAGGTGAGGGTTGGTTTCTTCTCCCAGTGATAGGACAAGAGGAAATGGCCTCAAGTTGCACCATGGGAGGTTCACATTAAATATTAGGAAAAATTTCTTCACCGAAAGGTTTGTCAGGCAGTGGCAGAGGCTGCCCATGGAGGTGGTTGAGTCCCCATCCCTGGAGGCATTCAAAGACACACATAAAGCACTTACAGATATGATTTAGTAGTGGACAGGTATAGTTTGACTTAATGATCTCAAAGGTCTTTTCCAACCAAGCGAATCTATGATTCTAAGGATTTTCCTTTTATCCAAGGAAGAGGTCATGGACAGCAGCTCCAGCTCCACAACCTCTGCCGGCATGAAGCAGTACTTTAAAGAAGCCACCGGTGGCAAGAGCCTTCACTGCCACACAGCCCTCCCTGGTGAGCGGAGGGGCCAAACAGCACTTGCAGTCTTCCCGAGCGAGTAGAGGGGCTGAGCAACCCCAGAGGTACTTCAGAGATGTGTAGATGTGGCACTTAGGGACATGGTCTAATGGTGGACTTGATGGTGGGTTTACAGTTGGACTCAATGATCTTAAGGTCTTTTCCAACATAAACGCTTCTGTGTCTCTGTTTGATTCTATATTTTCTATATTGCAAGTGGTGTTTTGCATTTGTTTGCCTCTGCAAACTCTGTCCCACAGCTCTGCAGCCAGCATGCCACCAGCTCCACACTGCCTGTCACAGCCAGCTGCCCTTGAGCCAAAGCCATCCTCACAAGAACTTTTTCAAGCAATTATGTCAAAACAAAACCATTCGCTTTCATTTTAATGCTTTTTACTGATTCTAGTGTTTGCAATGCAGAAACCCCAGCTGTAATTTCAACTTCACCAGCCCACTTGCACACTTCTCAGCTGCAGGAAATCAGCAATTAGCAGGAATTGTGGAAAGCTGAGGCTTCCAGGCACCTTCTGTTCTTTACTCCACAGCATCACAAGCAAGGAGAGACCGAGCCCCTGTGGTCAGGTTGTGGCTGCAATACCACAACCACATGAATTCTCAGCTTTATTTTGAAAATAAACTCAGAAAATAGGTTTTATGGGCTGTGGAGATCAGCTGTGGTGCTGTGCTGGGGCCTGAATGAGGGCAGGAGAGAAGGCAGGGGTGCGCAAAGGCAGTGCTTCTCCCTCTGACACCTCCCCTGGCTTCAGCCCAAAGCCACTTCTTTGTGTGCAGGTTGACATGCCCAAGCTAATGTAAAGGCCATGTCACAGCCTGGCCTGGGGTTGTTATAATTGTCTGGATGAGTGAGTCAATAACAAAGCTAAACCCAAATGCTTTGATGGCTTATTCCTTGCCAGTGGTGAGACACAGATGAAAGGAGCGGCCAACAGGGTCTGCCCCAGCCCAGTGGCATGTCCCACATCTGCACTCACACTTGGCTGAGCCAAGCATCTTTTTACCCTTTCCCCATGGTGGGAGAGCACTCCATTTTTAAACAAAATGGTTTTTTAATGGTAATGATCAAAATCCTACATTTTCAAATTGTCAAAAAGAGCAGTTTTGGCTTGAAGTTTAGTTTCTTTTGACTTCTTGGTTGACACTGCATAGTTTTGCAAATATTTTCTCTCTGTAAATGAAGTAATTTTGTTCACAGACTTCCACCTGGGCTATGTTCAGGACCAGCCTGTGGTACGGGGGCCAGAGCATCTGGATGCATCCTTTCAGCACCTTTCACCTTCACATCAGTCTGCTCTCACCAATTTTAAAATGCTCTCAGAATGTTTCAGATGGGAAGAACTGGGATGTGACTTCAGAAGACCTGAATTTTATATGCAGGTGTCTTGGACTTGCTAGAAGAAACATGATTTGAAAGTAACGGTGCCCGAAGTCAAGGAAAAATCTGCCTTTACATGTGCTTTCCTTAAAGATGTGTGCAATGCTGTTGCTTCTCCCCTGGCTCTGGAGGCTTGCAAGAGCCCCACAAACCTCACTCAGAACAATTATCTGCTGCCAGCACCAAACCTGCTTAGTTCCATCTTCCAGCCCTTTCCGTTGTGGGGACCACCAAGCTGGGATGTCCTGCAGGGAACTGGTTTCTGGTTTTGCCTAATGATAGCAAATGGTAGTTAAATGCTGTATAATGAGAAGAGTATTAACGCAAACTCTGCTGAACCCCCTGATCCTACACCAGCTGCAGGGTAGAGGTGGTTGTGCTGGTGCTGTCTAGGACAAGAGCACCAAGGAGAGCACCAAAGCTGCCCAGTGAAGATTTTGGCCTCACTTATACTTAAAAAACCCACCTTGATAGCACAGCAGTGCTGGGCGGAAGAGGTTGCATTTTATGAAAGGGGGCATCCACAACTTCCTTGGGCAACCTGTTTCACTGCCTCACCACCCTCATTGTGAAAAATTTCTTCCTTATATCTAATCTAAATCTCCCCCTTTCCAGTTTAAAGCTGTTCCCCCTTGTTCTGTCACTCCATGCCCTTGTAAAAAGTCCCTCCCCAGCTTTCTTGTAGGCCCTCTTCAGGTACTGGAAGACTGCTACGAGGTCTCCCTGGAGCCTTCTCTTCCCTAGGCTGAACAAGCCCAAATCTCTCAGCCTGTCCTCATAGCAGAGGTGCTCCAGCCCTTTGATCATCTTTGTAGCCCCCCTCTGGACCCATTCCAACTGTTCCATATCCTTCTTGTGTTGGAGATTCCAGAACTGGACACAGTACTCTGGGTGGGGTCTCACAAGAGTGAAGTAGAAGGGGGGCAATCACCTCCCTCACCTTGCTGGCAATACTTATTTTGATGCTGCTCAGGACAGGGTTGGCCTTCTGGGCTGTGCGCACACATTGCTGGCTCATGTTGAGCTTCTCATCAAACAGCACCCCCGAGTCCTTCTCCTCAGGGCTGCTCTCGATCACATTGTCCCCCATCCTGTATTGATACCGGGGGCTGCCCTGACCCCAGTGTAGGACCTTGCACTTGGCCTTGTTGAACCTTATGAGGTTGCCACAGGCCCACTTCAGCTTGCCAGGGTCCCTCTGGATGATGTCCTGTCTTTCTGGTGTGACCACTGCCCCACTCAGCTTGGTGTCATCTGCAAACTTGCTGAGGGTGCACTCGATCCCTTTTCACCTTTTCACCTGGTAACTTCTTTTGTTGCATTATTTATACCTGCAAAACCCAATCTTTTTCCATGGCCTGGTGCGACTGCCCTAGATGGGAAGGCCTGCGTAGCTCTACCAGGCAAGTGTGCATCTGCATAGTTACAGCAGCTAATCTCACATAAGACACTTAGAAGAAATTATGATAGATGTAGCTAGCAACTGTTTTCATCGGTGAAGTGATTTAGATGAATGATATTCAGGCTGTTTCCACCCACCTTCCTGCTAAATGGACTCTTCACTGCTTCAATTAAGAAAAGGCTAGCGCTCTAGGAAGCAGTGGCAAGGAAAGAGAAATGAAAGTAGAGGTATCAATAAGAGCTTTTTAATTATGCTTTACCGGAACCTCTGACGTAAATCACACTGAAATAAAAATATCCCCAGTGTATTAAGAAGAATTTAGGCTCATTTGAATGTGCAAGGACCATGAATGTGATCACAGGATAAGGCAACTGAATTGGATTCAGAAACCAGAGCACCTCAGTACCCAAAGCACACCAGAAAGGGTGATGTACGTGTACACAAACAGAAAGACCAAGTGGAAAGCAATCAGTGCAAAATATTCAAGCACAATAAATACTTTCGAAACACTCCTTTTGTAAAAGTGTAATAGCTTTGCTAACAGCGAGGCTTAGATGGGCAGCACCTGGCATCCTCCCAGCTGTGCCACTCACACCCATCACAGCAGAGATTCACTCATCCCTTGCTGAGCACGGCACCCGTCCAGTGGCATGAAACATCCCCCTTCCCCACCCTACCTATCAAAGCACGCAGCTTAGAAGAGAGAATCCAGGTATACTGTAATAAATGAAAGTTTGCATAATTGAAAAATAGCTGAGGCATTAATCTTCCTTCTCAATACCCCGAGTCCTCTTTAAAAAGATTATTTTGTCTTCAGAGACAGCTTTAATGCTACTTAATGAATCACTTATAAGTGAAGGATTTTTTTTCCCCCCTATGCAGGGACAGGCTGACTACTACACCGATTTTGTCAGAGAAACAATTAACTTTTGTCAAATACACAAAGATAATGGCTGTTCTCCACAAATACTGCTACACTGAATTTGGCATATTGAAGGCCAATTTGTCTTGTCATTTTGACTGAGCCTGCTTAGCGACAGGGACATACATATTTCCTTTAGCTGGAGCTGGGGAACTCCTTATGCTTAACAAAATAATTAGCAGCTCTCGGAGCACAGCCAGGAAGAGGTAGGTTAGTGCTCAATAAAGAATACCAGGCTGGGAAACTGGGAATCCCAACATTCAAAGGTGTTTTGGTGTCCAGTTTCAAAAAAGAGAAGAGATATAAGAAGGAAGGAGGAATGTAGAAATCCAGGGCACCAGGAAATATTCCCCTCATCTTCTTTGCTGAACGTCTCAGTTGCAGACAGCGCAGGAAATTTTCTTTGAACTGTAACTCCTACCCTGCAAAAGCAGGCATAATGGGGTGGTTTAGTAGTTTCTTCACTGCAAATAACTCCCAGGGAGCTGCAAAATCGATTTTGTAGCATGAAGTTGTTCCTAATACAGAGGTTCCCAAGCAGAAATGCTCTGTCCTCTCCTTTGCCTGTGTCCCACCAAGCACTTGCTAGGCACGCTGGATCCACACACACAGCGCAGAGATGCTGAATGAAGCTGAATTCCTCCCCTCCCCTCCCACCACACCAGCCTGGCTGAGTACTCATATTTCTTTCCAGTGAGAACAACACACAATAAAAGTTGTAACTTCTCTATAAGTTGGCCTTTTGACTTAAGTGATGGCCTTTGGGAGAGCCACATAAGCAGATGCAGAAACAGGGCTAATAAACCCTTTGCCACGTGGGCTGCTCCCATGCTGTTTAGCCCTGGACGGGATGCAGAGGAGCCCTTCAGGGCTGCCTCCAGTGGGTCTCCTCCACCAGACCAGATGAGGGTTTAGAGTTCTCTCCTGCCTCCCATATTGATACCAGCAGCTTGCAATGGTTTAATGCCCCAGGATGGGGTGCTTAGCTGTTGGGAGAGCTTCAGCATGTGCCTTTCCAGGACAGTCTGGTTTTCTTTTTTTAAGATTCTGGTCTAGACCCCAGACTATGGAGGTTCATTCCTTGGCAAAGTCTTAGACTCATTGAGCTGACAAAACCAGCTAAAATAACCCATTTAGTGCCCTGTATGCATCGTGACTGGTTTTCCCTCCTCCTTGTCTCAATTCTACCCTTAAATCCAGCATGTGGCCAGGAGGCAGAGTTATTTCCAAACAGTTACCAAAGAGGAAATAGGCATTATCTGTCCACAACTCTCTAGCCAAACACATAGAGTAGTAGTTCTTCTCTCAAACGTTTTTCTTGTCCATTTGGACTGGGCAGCTATTTACTGCAGAGGCAACACAGCTGTACTGTACACAGCATAAGAGAATCCCAGTCTTGGGAAAAAAAGCACTAGTTGCTTCAGCAATAAATAGATGAATACAGCAGCTTGCCCTGAGCTGCCATCACAGAAGAGATCAACAAACAAGCAGCTCTATTTATGCCATCCTGCTTACATAGAAACTCCAGACAAACTAATAACCTCATGTTCAGCCACTTCTCCTCTTTGTCCCCGAAGCATCAGCCTCACGCAGAGCACACAGCTCACTCGCCCAGAATAGGCTTTTTTGTAATTGCTCAAAAAGCGGCGGACACGGGCCTGTTCATTCAGCTCAACTGCTTAACACTGCAATCTAAATAAAAAGGGAAAGAAGGAAAACTTTGTATGCCTTTTGTACCCCGAATATTAAATGACACCATCAATGTTGCCTTTGGATGCAACATCAAACCGCTTCCTTCGCTCCGAGATGGTATTTAAGAAGAATTACTTTGAGGCTGGCTTGCCATTTGAAATCTCCCATTTTTTCCCCTTCTCAAACTCGAGGACACATCATGAATGAAATCAGATTTAGCCTCATTACAAACAAACAAGGGGGGTGACCTAGATTCACTTTGCCTCTCAGAAGGAAATGACGGCAAAAGTTTAAAACCTGCCATACGGGGTTGTCGGCTGCAGCACATTTGGGTCAAAGTTTGTTGCGATCAAATTGTGCTTTCTGAAAAGGCTTTTACTAGTGGGATGATTTGTATGGCAGTGGCAGAATTATGCATGGGACTGGTACAGCCTCTGCTAGTAAATAACTCCAGTCCTTCCGATACATGCAGAGAAATCCAAGCTCTTCCCTGCAGCATCTGCAGTGGCTTTAACCCAGCTCTGAGACCCTGGGGACACACATTGTGCTGGGGCATTGGGGCAGCCCTCGCCCCCAGCCACATCAGGTAGCATCCTGTGCTGTGCCAGGCTAGAGCCAGTCTGGCTGCAGGTCTCCGAGGTGCTAGGATGAAATGTGATTTTTTTCAGCTATCTCATTGAATCCTGCCCCAAAAAATTCCCAAATCAGGGGGCCTGGTCCCAGTGAAGGCAGCTTGGTTGCTGCACAGGCTGCCGGGGCTGCTTGGAGGAGAGCCGAGTGGTAGCACAGGACCAAGCGAGGGTCACGCTGAAGGAAACACATGGAAACAATCAGGCTGGTGGGGTTTGTTGTGGTGAACTGGGGGGGGGGGGGGGAGGAAAACCTCAGGGAAGGTCACAACTGTTTACCCCATCAAGCCAGGAAGATTCAATTGTTTTATTACAGGGCTAACAAATGCTAAAGAATTTTAAGTGCTTTAGTATCTGGGTTAGAAACTCCTATATTGCCCAACAACAGGCAAGTTTCTCAAGCTGCTGCTAGCCCAGTGCTTGTCAGCAAGACAATGAATCTGAAAAAAAAAAAGCAGCAAAGCAAAGCAAGGAAAGCTGGTTCATGACAGACCAGTTCCCCCAGACGGGGCACTATTTGCCTTAAAGATCTGCCTTTAACTCGAGCAAAAATAATGACCACTTCTCCTCCTCACACCAACCCCACGGAGCGTGTGCTCAAGTGAGGGTAGGCAAGGCTTTCCCCTGTACACCGAGACCTCCTGGGGTGGCAGGAGGAAAAAAAGAAAAGGAGCACTTCATAGTTTTCCCATTAAGATTCCTTATCTAGTCCTTGTCTCTACTAATGAAAACTAACAAGGCCACTCCTGCTCCTTACAGGTCTCCTTTCACTGGTCCTTTTCCAGTCCATCCTTCTGTCCTGACATGCAGTGCACACAGGAATCCCTATGCTCCTGCAGCCTCCAGCCTCGGTGCCTGCAGGATACTGGCTGGGTCACTCTCAGTTTTCCCAGTGCAGCTTTCACAGGCTCTCACCTCCCTTTTTCCTGCCTTCTCAAGCCTGGGGTCTGTCCCAGTCAGGGGTCAGCTGCAGTAGGTGAGGCCAACCTTTTGCACACACCAGGGCATTGCCCAGTTTGCCAAAACCTGTACGCAGAGAAGGTAACTAAGATTACCCTCCAACTATATTTCAAACCCAGTAAAAAGGGCTTGTTAGTGCTTCACTAGAAGGCCAGTCTGGATGTCCCCCTGAGAGCCTGGAGGAAAGTCTCCCTGCTCCGTGGATACTGCCCAAACAGATGTGGTTGCTTTTTCTCAGACACCGCCAAAAGTTCATGTGGCATCACAGATGTTCAGCATGATTTGCCAGGTGCCTGGCCCTGCCATTGGGGGAATGGTGTGAGACTCCCCCTCCTCAATTTGCATTGTGGCTCACCTGGATGCACAAACACCTGCCTGAACTCACTCTGCTGCCCAGCACCAAGTCCAAGCTACTTTTGCATCTGGGGACAGCACGAGCTTGGCAGGGCATGGGTCAAATCCACCTGGACTCTGGCCAGCCCATTTTGGTGGCACCCGTTACCCACCCTGCTGCAGTGTCATTGTGGGGACACTCACAGTTGATGCCACTCTCTTGTCAAAATCACTCCATCACCATTAGCAGATAATTTCCAGTGCTAAGGCTTCCCTTCCCTGAGCAGCCCCTCCTGCAAACTGATTTGTAGGAGCTGTGTGTGATTCAAGCAAAGTCCAGGAGTGCTTGGCATCAACTCATCACAAGGCAGCGGAGCAGGAAGGACAGAGCTCCAAATATTGAGCTCTTAATTACGGCCCAAGCAGCACCTCTGCGCCTGGAGTAATGGGGGCTCAGCTATATCTGCAGCTGTTAGCGAAATCCTGTTTTGCTTCATCCTCATTACGAGAAATAGCCTGCTCGGATCCAGCAGCTGGTGGAGATGTTTCCTCTCGTGAAGCAGATTGCTTTCTCCTGTCAATTACAAGCAGAAAGCTCCACAACCTTGCGCAAATTGCTGGGTGAAAGCATAAATAGGACTACACGGGAACCGATTACAGTCGTGGTGGCAGGCTTGCTTAAAAATAGCTGATGGAAACACAGAGGTCAAGAGAAATAAAAAGCACAGAGGCAATGGTGATCACTGCTGGCATGGCAGTGCTTTGGAGCCAGGGAGGATGCATGGCCCCCACCTGCCCCTGCAGAAGCACAGCCAGCCACAGCAACAGTGTGGCAGGGGTTAACAGCGGGGCTGCAGCCAGTTGACTCCAAAGCCACAGTTTTTTCCCCCGGTGAAGAGATTCCCTTTTCTCAGGCTATTGCTTTGGTATTTACCAGCAGTGTATATCCTACAGCTAGGAAACTTGGCACTTCTTGAGGAAAAAGAAAAATTATTCCCCCCCTCTCACCATGCTCTCACCAAAAGCCTTTATTTCATCAGACACCCCAGCACACTTGCAGAGCCCTGTGGGACTTCCAAGGGGTGAGCAATCACATCCCCAGGCTGAGGCTACACACCAAACCTTTACCCAGTGAAGAGCATCAGTGCTCACATTGCCAACAGCAGCTGCCCTTACCCAGGGAAATCCAGCATGGTTAAATTTCAGCACAGTGTCATAAACAGACCTGTGTCCTGATGGGTTCCCATTCCAGAGAAAAGGATGAGAAAGTGTTGTGCACAGTTTAACTAACAGTTTCAGAGATTATTTCTTCAGTCCTACAGACCTTGCTGGCTCCTCCTGGACCAGGTTTACAGCCTCTGCTGCCCCTCTGACCCCTGGAGCCTGCCTTTACTCCTTCCTTTGGGGAAGGAGGTAGCGATGTCTCTTCTGACTTGGACAGACCAGGTTCGGAGCCAGTTCAGCCAAGGGACAGCTTTCCTGCCTGTTGCTGGCAGCAAACAATCTCAGTGTTCATCTTGCCATGTTCATTTTGCTCTGCCTTTTAATACATTGCTGCTCATTAACTTCCACTGGTCTTCAACCCACTCCCCATTACCTGGTCTGATCTTCTGTTCCTGTACCTTCAGCCTGTCACCAGAAGGGTGACATAAACGCTCGACATACATGTGAAGTGTCACTCATGCTTGCTTCCATCCTGCCCTTCAATAGCTCTATCTAGAAATCTCCTACTCAGCATCAGCTCTGCACACTCACCCCTGCCAACATTTTGCAGCCTCTGCAGAAAGGTATTGATTCTTGCTCGTAAAGCAGTTCCGCCTGAAGAAAAGCCATTGTGTTTGCCTGGGTGGGCTTTGAAAGCTGCGTGGCCCCTCTGTGCCGTGCAGATCCCTTCTTCACCTTTCCACTTCTGCCTTCCCCACAGACCCACTGGGAACTGGGCTTTGGTCACATACCTCCCTAGCCCCCTTGCTTTCTTTCTAGACCCCACAGGCAGAGCTGCCTACGATTTACTTCCTTGTATTCAATGCTGCTAAGTCAGAGAAACCAGAAATCTGCAGCTGGCAACTTCAGGCTGCTTTCCAGCTCCTCCATCCAGACCTGCCAGCAGACGTTTTCAGTTTTGGTTCTCAGATCTCCATTACAGTCTGGTCTCAAAACAGTGAATCCACCAGCCCTCCAACTGTGCACGTTCAACTCCACAGCCTCAAAGCTGTTACAAACGAGCCGCAAGATCCTCCTGCTTCTCACAAGGAACGAGCATCCTTCTGACGTGTCTTTCTTTGGCAGAGCGCAATACCCTTCAGATCTCTCTAGCACAGTTTGGTGCCTAGTTTTTCCCTCCTACCCAATTGTAGGCTGGTAAGCAAAGACAGCTCCTCAGATCTGGTGAAGTTAAAGCTCTTCTTTATCAGTAACTCCACTTACCTCTGCGACAAGGTGAAAATTGTGCTTAAATTTCTGCCTCTTTATTGGAGGATTTAAGAAACACTGAACTGTAGAGGTGTCTGTTCTGCTGCCTTTCCCTCAGCTCCCCACTCCTGGGTGTGCTCTGCCCTTCCCATAGGCATTTCTGGGCCCTGGTTTTATTCAGTCATGGAAAAGCAAGAGCTGCAGTTCATAACTCACATGAAATTTCACTTAAAGTTGAACTAATAACTTGAGAGAAGAGAGACAAGAAGAGAAAAGAGGGATTTGCATGTCTTGGGTTCACCCCACTCTCCTACAATTTGACTGAAGAAAGCAGATTTGGAGATGTTGAGTCAGTTATGAAGTTTAACGGGGTTGTACACTTTTAAAACAACCCACCCAAGCAATCAAATAACCCCTCCTGTGAGAGTTTGTCCCTGCTCTTGGCTGGGGGCTGAGCCCTCTTCCCAGGCACAGGGGTCTCAAGCCTGGCACACAACATGCACCAGAGCCCAAAGAAGAGGGCAAGGCTTGCTGAAGGAAAACTGGATGCAAATCTGAAGGAGCAATACAGATCCGAGATACATACAGCAAGCCTGAAATTAAATATAAATTCAACAACAGGAAAAGTTGCCAGAGTTATTTAGGGTTTGTATATGTATGTTATGCATATATACACACACACACACACACACATATATATAAAGACCAACAAATCCTATCTGCATGCAATGTGAGCAAGATGTTGCTATAGTAATCTTAATTTTACATTCCTTACATTAAGAAGAAGATTGCAAGTTGTTTGGCACCCAGACTGTCTTTTTGTTGTAGCATGTGCTGCATTTAACCCAGTGGGACTCTGTTCTCTGCCTCTTGCAGCTATGGAAATAGAAATAACTACTAACAATAATAGCATCATCGCTCCTCTGCAGCCTTGATTCAGTTTCCTTTAAAAAAATAAAAGAAAGAAAGGGGTAGACAGAAAAATAATCTGCATGTTAGCACTGAGTTTAGGCTTGGATGTGGACACATCCCCGAGGACAGGCAGGGATCCAGGGAGCAACATTGGGAACTGCCAGAGATGCAAGATGGAGCAGAAGTGTCCTGGGTGGGAGCGAGCAAGCAGGGGACAGGAGGAGCAGTGCCTGCTTCAGATTTCATGTGATACCAGCTGTAAATCAGAAGTGACATCACCAAAGCCAGCAAAGGCACAGGGCTACCCAAAAGGGTGGAAAGCAAAGCAAGGCATCTGCACTGCAAGCGTGCTGCTTGTGCTGCGGTGGGAGGCTCCTCCAAAACCTGATGTGCCAGCGTGGAACAGGGGCTTTCTGCCTAAGCTGATAGTCTTTGCCTACAAGACAAAGAACTGAAGCTAAAATTCGGACACTTCTGTCGAAACAGCCCCCTTCTCCAGTAGGGGCCTGGTTCATCAGGGGGTGATGTGGGGGCACCCAGCACCAACACTGGCTGCACCCCTGCTAGCTCTGTGCAGCCACAGGCTTGGCTGTGCCATTTCTGAACACGCATCTACCCATCACTCTCACACGAGGTATCTTTAAGCAATGACAAGACATGATCCTGGCACTCTCTGTTCCCCTAGCAAGAGCTGAATGGCTTCACGGTGGTGATGAAAATCTCCAGCAGAAAGCACCAAGGGGCCGCACCTAACACCAAAATAAGACCATCCTTCTGTCATCTCCCTCGAGGTCACCCCTCATCACCTCTGCCCCACAGCAGCTAATCCCTGTCTGGGCTTCCCCCTTCTTGAGAGGGGCTGGAGGATACACAGGGGGCTACTGTCCTCCAAAAGCCAGGGACCTGAGCCCTCCCAGGGAAAAGAAGAGGCAGCACTTTTCCCCCTGGGTTTTTAGTTGGCAACAGACCCAGGGGAGGTCCAAGGCTGGGGACCCACATGGCCTGTAGACACATCCCACATGCTGCAGAGGCAAACACTGCCTTCGAAAAATCTTACCCAACATCAGCTCCCGGACACATTTGTTTTCTCCAGATTGATGGTGTTTACAACTCCAGGTGTCGTCTCAATCATCTATGATCTCTGGCCGTGAGCAGGTCTCTTTGGGACGTTGACTGACAAGTATTGTTACAGTGCCAAGGAGATGGGACTCTCAACTGCCTGTGGCAGGCAGATCGCTGTGAAATCATGATTTATTTGGAGTTAAATTAAGTTATGTCTCTCTTCCCTGCCTGCCCTGACAGTGGCTGCATACAGGTGTGCTGTATTTCTTCCTCTAAACAGGAAAACACAGGGCTATTTGCCAATGGCTAGAGATCAGAAGGTGCCCGAATGTGAACTCCAGGACAAAGCTCATCTGAGCGTATCTCAAGGGGGAGAGCTGACAAGTGACAAACAGACAGAGCTGAGTTTGCTCAATTTTGGTTTCTGCCATTGCTTGGCGAATTGTGGAAAGGGAAAACAGGTGAATTATTGTCACCTTCAGACTTAAACAAATGGAGGCTTCAAACAAAATTGCATTGCTTAGACATTCAGAGGGGGAAATATTTACCTCGCATGCAGAAATAAATGTTATAGTTTATGAGTCATATAAAGCTTTTTATGCTGAAAATCCTGCTCTGGATGAGGATGGAGATATTTCTCATTGTGGTCTTGATCCATCCAATTTATTTGTAGTGCAAAAGGATCAGTGAGGGCCTTATTCTCCAGGAGATGTGGCAATGGAAAAAGTTCTATCAGTGAGGGCTGGATGCCCACCTGTGCCTCCCCATCCCAGCTCGTGCAGGTCCCTTTGCCCACTCAAGCAGACCCCATCACTCCTGCGAGGAGAGGCTATGGGCATCTCTTTGCACCAAGGGTTTTGGAGTCACGGTGTGGCCAACTGAAATAATGTGGTTGCTTTGCCACACGGCTGCTCACCAGAGGATGGAGCAGGCTGCAGCATCTGGGGCTTCTCCAGACTCTCCCTGTTCACAGGCACAACCAGGCTTTGGGCAGCACAGAGCTGGGCTCAGGTTGCGCGAGGAGCAGAGCAAGGTGGAGCAGAGGGAGAGGCAGGGTGGGCAGGAGGGGGATACTGTCTCTTTCTGCAGTCCTGTGTGCCCCACCTCGCTGGGACTTGGGATCCCAAACACTGGCACCCACATGCATTAATGTATCAGCCAAAGATGGGTGACCCCTAGCTCTTGGGGCACACTATGCCCTAGCCACTGGCACCACATCCTGGGGAGACACTTGGCAGTACAAACGTAGGAAAAACACATTCATGTGCAAGGGATTTAGGTTTCCAGGCGACTGGCAGTGAGTTCAGGCAGCACAGCAGCACAGAATGAGCTTGCCCCAATTCCTCTGCTTTTTGGGAAAGACCTTGCTATCACCAGAGCCTCACGCCTTCTGGAAAGGCACCATTCCCTCCGTTGCTGGTAATCTATTTGGGTAGAAGCCTCATTTATCACTGATCATATTAGAAGCACACAATGGATTACAGTATGGAGTAACCTTGATAGCTGAGAAACTCAGTGTGTTGCAAATGTGAGCCTTAAATGGCTCTTTCTGTAAAAGATCATCTTGTAGGGAGGAGGTCTTCATGATACGGCACCAATGAATAGATTGGTATTTAAAAGCAGGGACTTCTCCACAACCCACAATACACAGTCTACTGACACCTACAGACAGCAGATTTTTGTGGCAAGCATAATTTGACTCTCTGCTCTGCAAACCTGCTCATTTCACTGCACAGCCCCATGCCCTTTGGGATGCCCAAAACACCAGCACACATAACACCCATAGATGCCAGGCTGCTAAAAGCAAACTGCTAAGTCACCAGCTTCACCCATACCACTCCCTCACCTCTAAACTGAAGCCTGAGGGTGGCCAGGAGGAAAGACCAAGGACCTGGGGCTGTTTCATCCCCTCCCAGCTCCTCCAGCCCTTTAGAGCTCAGGCATCAATGGGCAGTGAGCACAGGTATGAAAAGGGATGAGGTGAAACTCGCATCTTCCCTAGATTGGTGCTGCCCATTGCCTGGGTCACCTGGTGTCAAGCTGCAGTGAGCATCCTCCCTTAGGCATCCCCTGCAGCACCTAGGCTGGATACACCAGCTCCAACCAGCACAGGGATGGACAGGGATGCACAGGGATGCTGTGCAATGCGTGGCAGTTGCCTGAAGATGGCAAGCCAACACTGCAGTTTATAATGCGTGCAAATAACCCCGCTGGAAGAAGAAGGGGCTCCCTACAAATAAGAGGGTTATATTTTCTTCGCATCCCATGTAATGTCAGAGGAGAATTTAAATTGCGGTGTTTATCAAACAGGTCTGAGCCTTTTATCTTTCCTCCCCTTCGTTAAGCACTGCCCGTCTCTCAGAATTTCAAGCCATACTCCTGGTACTGCACCAGTCCTCAAGCCCAAATGCAAAGTCTGAGGAAGAAATTGCAATGCATCCTCTGACACCAGGGAGCCATAGAGCTGGTGTGTGCATGCAATAATTTATCCTAAGCCTTCTAGTGGCATTTTATGTCTTTTTGCTGTAGTGCTATTACAGCTTTGATTATTCCATTTTTATGTTTGTCAGCACAGCATATGGGCAAGATAATTTGTATTCAAAGTATTAAACTGGTAATGTAAATTATTAAAGACCCAATTCATAAAAGCATTACATACCATATGCAGATTCCTTCTCCCGAACTCTCCCCTCCTCTTCCTCCCCATTTTGCAGACCCGGAATCAGGCAGTTTGAGCAGGATGGGGATTGCTGCCAGCTCCCACCCCATGGACACCAGGTTCATCCAAGTGGACATCAGATGAGGATCCAGTGCCTTCCTCTTCCTGCTGACCCCTGCACAAATCGTTTATCCCCAGGCGCCTGTTGCCCATCAGCTCATCTCATTTTGGCACCTCTGAAAACATGATACAGAGGAAACTGTTTTTCCATTTTTATACCAACCCCCATTTGCTGCAGAGCACCCTCCAAAGTATGGACACCTCTGGCTTTTGCAAGAAGGCGTTGGAGGGGGCACAGGAGGAGAAGGTGAAGATAACCACTGTGGCAGTTGCGTCTCATTTCATGGTGGGTACTGCCATTCCTGTGGGCAAGCACCCAGCTCTTGCAGGCAACGAGTCACCTCTCCACGTGCTCAGCCTCAATAGGATTCCAGCAGCTGCTCCGAAATGCTGGGGGCACAGAAACCAGCCAATCCTGCCGGGGAATTGGGCTTTTTGGCTGTAACTCCTGCAATAATGGACAACTCATTTCAGCGGCTGTTTACCAGACCATACACAGTACCATCATGTTGAGCAGATGCCATCTTCTGTTTTCTCATTACCAAGATTTACTGTCTTATAAGCTTATTATTGACTGAGGCTTTAGGCTTTCTTTGGGGCTAAGGACAAGGGAGATGCAAACTTCCAGCAGTTCCTCTTTGCAGCATCCTCTGTCAAAGCCATCAGGACTGACCCAGTGCTCAGGGCTGCCTCCCACAAACCTGGACTCCACTACCTCGCTGCAAAGGGTCTGACAGCCCAGAAGGGTAGCAGGGAGCTGCGGAGTGCCCTGTCCCTGCCACAGGGTCTCCCAAAGCTACCAGGGAGCCCTTCAGACTCCACGCAGCGTGCGGCAGTTCCAACGCATTGCGCTGCTGGTGCTTCTGAAAAATTACATTAACATGGAGAAAGAATTGGGGTTGCAATGCTTGACTGTACTTAGTCTGCACAAAATCACACGGGTGTTCTAACCTAGAGTCCTCTCACAGCACACAAAATGCTTTTCTGGCCCTGCTTTTCAGAAGAAATGCACTCCTCCAAGCATCCTGGGAAGAAAAGGAGGATTTTGTATCTGGCTTTGAGAGGTTTGGCACCCAGGAGGTTGATGAGTGACCCCACAGGAGTTGTACCACTTTTCCAGACCTCCTTCTCTCCAGCCAAACCCTGCTGCTAGCAAAGACCAAGATGCAGGCTGTCCAGTACAGTGGCACTGAACAAAGGAGTAGGTTTACCTGCACATCCACACACCACTCGGTCCTCTTAGCAGCAGCTCCCTAAGGTCACACAGAAGAAAATCTAAGGACATCATGTTTCAACCCAGTAGGACACAAAAGCATCCAAAAAGTAAAAGCACTGCCAGTACCTGCTGGGACTCAGCTCTGCTGCCCTGTTAGGTCTCCTCAGGAAAGAAAAGACAGTTTTGCCAAAACCAGAAAATAAATGTAGCACAGCAGGACTGCTGGCCAGGGGTACTGCACCCAGGGGCCAGATTAACACGTGCATAGCCAGCAGGTAAAACAAGAATATCCCACACAACATACAAAAACCAGAAGCTTGGTTCTTTCCTTCTCTCCCAAAATTTTGCACATTTTGACATGACACAGGCATGTTTCCCTGAGTCAGCGCTTTAGGTGGATGCTGCCACACAGCTGCACTGGGCTCACTGCCCTGGTCCTCACTCCCCTGGTACCTGCCTCTTCAGCAGCATTTTTTTTTTTAATTAAAAATTCCCTTGCTTTTATTATCCCAAACATGACCCAAAGCATCGCCAAGCTCTTGCATCTACTTTAGGGCAACACATTTGTGCCTGGAAGTCTCCTCTTTACCTCCCCCCAGACTGCTTCACTTTCAGAGACAGGGCAGGGTAGGATTTGTACTGCCCATTTGAATAAGGCACTTATCCCAAAACTCTCAGTGCCAGCTTGCGCAGCATGATGTTTCCCACCTCGGACCAGAAGTGCTGCTGATCAGGCAGCAGTGGATATTTGGTGGGAATCCTGCAGGGCTCCAGCTGTGCACAGCCATGTTTTGGCATGTTACAGCTGTGGCCAGCATTGAAGCTGCCAAGGCAGGTTGTCCAGGAACAGGATGGAAACACGAGCAAAGCAAAGCGCTGGAGATGGAGGAAGAGAAATGGGACACTTGCCAAGAGGTTGGTAATGAAGTGACTTTTGGGTTGGGAAACAAAAGTAAAACAAACCACTATTTGGCTATGTCTGTTCACAACATATTTTGAATTCCTTCTCCAATATTGTGTTCTCTAAAGGGCAAAAGCATTTTTCAACTTGTATTTCATCATCAGATGAAACACCCACACACATCTTTCCCCACTCCATCCACAGCTCTGTGCCTCAAGTTATGTCCTCCTGCTCACAACGGGATGGGGCGAGGGGCTGGGCCAGGGGAAGCAGGATGGTGCCACCCATGGCAGATATTGGCAGTGGCAGAAGCAGCCTTACACTGTAACAATGTGCTCAAATTTGGGAGAACAAGGGTCCACACACAGGAAGGTTTCAGAAGCCCCAGGTCTGGTTTCCCTCCTCCTCTCCCAGATGTTTGGCTTTTCTATCAGGCCCTGCAGAGCTGTGCCTGCCCAAAAACGCAGGGAGCACCATGCAAGGGAGGGCCTGAACATCTGTTGTAACACTGCCCACAGAGACATGCAATGTTCCCCTCTGAAACCTCAAAGCAGCAGGCAGCAGTGGCCATGAACCCTGAGTGTGTCCCTCCAGCTTCCAAGGGTGAGCTGCTGCTCTGCTTGTGCCGGTGATCAGTTTGCATCAAACACACAGCTCCTGCCAGGGAGGGTGGGATTCTCCGTAAATAACAACAGAAATTGTTATTTCAGAATATATCCACAGAGAGCAACCGCGATCCCAGCGCACTGTTCATTTCCAGCACATGTAACCCATATAATAAAGATGCAACCCACCCCAGCAGACAAGCTAAACAGCAGGCTTCCAGATGTCCACCCTGCTCGCCCATCTCAGACTCCTAATCCCCTACTTTGTCTGAGCTCTAGCTGATTTCTGATGCATTCAGATTATCCAGTGAGCATAACTGCTAGTGAACATCTGAATATTTCCCCCCTCCATCTCACATTTCACCTTGGAGGAGAAGCACTTTACAGATCTCAGGCTCTTCTTTATCAAGCCAATTAGAGTAACACAAAAGCAGTGAATAGGAACAGGCAAAGCTCAATGGCCTGTAAAATCCCCAATATTTAGAGACAGGCTGAGGCCAAATATGACTGCTTTTTTTTTTAAAAGGAAAAGCCAAGGGTGAGTAACTGGAGCACCAGCCTTTCCAACTGCATTAAAAAGAAAACACAGCAAACCCATCTAACTTAGAAGCCAGTTCATGTATCGTAAAGGAAAGTTTACAAACAGAGTGGCTATAATTCCTCCTATAACACTGGAGGACCAAAGTTTGCAAGGAACAAAAGGAAATGATTAACAGGGGAAATATGCATGGTACAAAAAAGACTTTTTAGTCCAAAAAGGGATGTCCATATTTAGAAACACTTGATTCCTGTTGTCAGGGCCCTGCTTTTTCCTGAATGCGGTTCTCCCCCGTGAAAGAAAGAAGTCACAAAGGGAGTTTGTGTGCAGCCATGTCACATGCACACAGGGCACCACTGATTTTCTTCCAGGATTAGGGGAAAAACGCAAAGATTCCAGACCAAGCAAATAAATTTAAATAAATAATCCTGTCCATATTTAGGAGATGGCCTCTAGCAAACCAGCGGCTCCTCCAGCAGGATCCCCGCTCCCACCACAAGCACCCTGAGCCTGTGTGAGGGTGGGCAGCCCCCACAAGACTCTCCCCTCGGGGCTGCCTGAGCACCCACGTCTGCGGCAAGAGGGCAGCTCTCACTTCCCTTGCGCTGCAGGACCAGAGGCAATCCCACTCAGGCTTGTGGAGATTTGCAGCTGTGCTTTTGGAGAAGCTGTCGCCTGGCAGCTCTGCAACGCACTCCGGCACAGCCCTGCCATCCCCTGCCACAGCCAGTGCCCAGGTATGGCCTGGAAGGGGGTAAATGGGGAAGAGCTCCACCAGGGCATCTCTGAAGGGAAAGAAACTCACATTTAGCAGGATGAGAATATATATGAAGGTACTTGCTGTCCTCATGTTAATTAACACCTTATCTCAGCCCACAGCAGCCTATTCCTGTTCCCTGCCATGAGGAGGTGTTCCCAGCCAAGCCCAACTAGCATGCTACAGAAACACAGCACTGCCAAGCTACAGCCCATGTTTCGTTGGCCATAACCTCCATGAGAGGCCCAAGCACAAGCAACAACAAATATTTCTGAGACCACCAGTTCCCTTTCCTCTGTACTAGCTGCCGAACCTTATCTCACAGGGATGGCTGTGAAATACAGCACCATATGGTGCCCGACACAGAGAGAGACCCTGCGCGCTGCATGCCGTCTGCTCAAGGCCTGGAGACCCGCATCCCTCAGCTGCCTCCTGCTCCCATTTCCCACCTCCATCATGACCACTCAATTCCACATGCACTGTCCAGGCTGGCATACTCCCAGCGAGCAGCAGCTCACATATCGGAACAGCCTCCACCCTCACTCCAGTGCTGCCACGAGCACAAAATCGCAGGGGAACAGCAGCGTTGGGTGGTCAGAGCCAGCACAGAGCAACAGCCCACACCAGCTGATGATCTTCCCTAAAGCATCCAACTAGTGGGAAGACACAGGCCAGCCTGCTCTTGAAATTTGTAAGCTACTCCACCTTAAATAAGGCACTGGGGCCAATTTGCTGACTGCAACTGTGCCATCCCTTTCTCCTGATGCCCCTGCCTCGCTGGACAGAGGAACAGCCAGGGCAGTGAATGAGAAGAGGACATGAAACAGGTGAAGAAATGGGTCTTCAAAAGCTGAGAGATCTACAAAACGACATCTGGAAATAAGCGTTGTGGAGGCAATTATTTGGAGCGGAAGAGAAAGAAGGTTGAGGGCTTCTTTCTACTTCACATGTGGAAATACCAGCCTGAACTGCTGTTGGAGTGTTGGCTTTTTAAGATATCGTCTTCCAGCAAATGACAAGCACCAATGGCGATCTTTCCCAAGTCTGCAGGAGTATTCCTTGGTGCTCCCCACAGATGAGTAACCACATGTTAATGGAAGAGGCAAAGAACTGAGCCTGTAAGGGAGACACCTTTGCTCTCTGCCCAGGCAAGGAACTAAGAGGGAAACACGAGAAAACAAATACCACCAAATCCTCCTATGTTCAAAACCATTGAAGGCCTTTTGCAAGATTCAAAATATCAGATCTGGTCTAGCTGATTTTTTTGCTAGACAACTCTCTCTAGTGGGGAATCGTCGACAAATGCAACATCAGTGGCAGCGAAGAGCAAGAGATCTTTAATCAGACAGTTTAGTGATATTTGGTCAGGTTTTATACCACTTCTAGACAAGCCCTTGGAAGCAAGGGTTCCTTTGAGACTTTTACAGACACCTTGATCTTTAAGCTTCACCTGAAAAAAAACCCAGCAGCTTGAAAAATTCACATTACTATACAAAGCAATGAAACAAAACAATGGCAGACCTGTGACATGGTTCCTTCTGCTCTCTCTGCTACCACAGAGCAGCCTTCATCGGGAGCTGCAGGTAGCAAAACCTTGAACAACTGCAGAAACCAAGCCCAGGGAATATCCCCAGCCTGAGCTCTAAAGCTAGAGAACAAAACCTGACCAATGCATTCTTTAAGAAAACTGGAGACCAAATTGTCCTTGCTCCCACCTTTCTCAAGTCTCTTTTGCAAGACGATGAATTATTTCTGGCACATCCCACGTAACACATAGTAAAAGAGTAATCACACAGTAATTAGCAGCAAGCAAGAGACATTCGTCTCAAGCAATCCCTGAAACCACTTCACTCTTTTACACGTATTAATTTCCTCAACTAACATAAAGCAAATCTTAAGCTTCACAAAGAAGCAGTTAAAAAAACTTAAAACAGCAAAGCCAGGCCAGGTTTGATTGATATTTTTAAAAAGGGTCTTTTTCTGACTTGAAATACTCAAGGGAACTTTACAAGGAGAGGGGCTGAGAAGAAAAAGCAACTTTATCACTCATAGCGTCCTACTTGCCTCTCACCTTACCCACAGACTCAGCTATGGCAGCACGCACGGGTGTGTGACATCGGCACAGAGGGGCTGCTTCTGCTCCTCAGGTGTCTTGGTGGAGAAAGCCCAGCCAGGAGCAAGACAAGGTGGCTGCTACGGGGCAAAGCAGCAACACTCTGCACTTCAGGGGCTCAAAAGCCAACTCAGCAATCCCACAGCAAAGCTCAGCTCCCAGCTGTGATTTTCCTGGCTGCTGGAAAAGGGACACAGTTCACCTGCATCAAGGGACACAGTTACAGGAGAAGTAGCCCCTTATCAGTTAATATGGTTCCATCTTTCAACATCAACAAGACAAGGATTTACATTCATATAACCCAAACTCCAAAAGTCTCAACACCATTCACAGCACCAGGATTGCTGCTCCACAGTCCTGAGCAGGTCATTTGTTCTCACTGCCCCAGCCTAACAGAAAAACTAACCCTAGTTCAGCTTCTTCATAGTTGCTTGCATGAGGCCACGCTACACCCAGGAACAAGAGAAGAGGTACTCGCCACCCAGGAGACATACCCATCAACACTAGCAAGGCTGTGGCTGCTTCCTCCTGCCTAATTTAGGGATCCAGGTGCAAGAGGGCACTCAGGGAAAAGCTCTTAACAGCAGACAACTCCAATCAAGGTCATTAGCACAGGCAAGGAGTCTCATCCACATCCCACTTTATCATGTACACATCAGACCTATCAGGAGGATGCGATGTTTGCAGAGCGCTCTGAACACAGGTTGCCAAACGTTGCCCAAGCAGAGAAAGACACAAACCACGCTCTCAACAGAGCCCAAATTGCTGAAAAGGGATGAAGACACCTCATAAGGTATGAAGCCCCCTCGTCAGGCATGCCAGTGGTCCTTTCACCACTACGAGCTGAAATATGTTTAGAGAGCAACTGATTTGTAATGTGGTGATCTCCAGCAGGCTTTTGTTTTGCAGCAGAGCTGCAATTTGCAATTCAGTTTATTGCATTTAAATCCAGTGCAGCCCTAGCAGAAAGAAATAAATACGTCACTTGTCACAGTTCCTCCTGTTATCTCTCACAGGAGAGCAAGGTCGGGCTTGCATTCATAGAGGGGGGCACGGGGCTTGTCAGAAAGTGAACAACAGTGTGGCCATAAACACAGCACCCCGTGCTCGCCTCACCAAAGCCAGTGGGGAGGCCCCATCCCAGCCATGTGTGGTCCATTCCCTGCTTCCCAAAAACTTCAGCAGAAGAGGTCTTGCTTGGGCGATGTTTCCCTGCCCATGGAACAACAGCCTGAGCAAGCAGAGGGAAAATATAAACTGGAGGCGGCTGCCAGAATTATGCTGGAGGCTGGAAGCAAAAAGCCGTTCACCTGCCACCGCCTGAGCCAGAGCCAAGAGAAGCCCTGGTACCTCACTGCTGTTCCAGTAGGGTTTACTACAAGTGAATAAAGCTACATAAAAATTGGTTGTTCAAAGGGAGCAGATAAAAGGTGTTTCAACTCTGCCTGTATCCCCATTACGATCCACAAAGCAGACTCTCACCTTCCTCTGGAGCTGCAGCCATTTGCTGTTAATTGACTCAATATGCAGTTGGACTAGGATTTTTAATTAATTTTATTACAGAAAAATTAATGCACTGCTTCCCCACAGATGCATTAGGATACCAACACAAGCTGTAGGAAGCTATCCTACAGTGTGGTTTGCCTTGTGACTACTTGCAGGGAGCTAACCTTGCACCTACAGTGGGGCTTCCCCGATGCGGGCCCTCCCACAGAGCCCTCTCCTCTAGTCCAAGAGCTGATGTTTGGCTCACACCAAGTATTCACGACGTTGAGTGAATTTAGAAGTGTATAGACTACAGAGCAGCAGGAGAGCATCACTCCTCTGCCTCCCTGGGTCATGCTAATAGACTGCTGGGCTCATTTTCGGCACTGGCAGGCTCTGGCCTGCACATCCCATCGCCCCTCAGATGGTTTCATTTCAAAGGGCATTCGGTAGCGACTGTGTTCTCAAGACTCTGTATGGTCCCAAGTGCCAATCAAACTGTACCAAGCGTAGGAAATGACCTGCACGGCATGGGTTAGTGCTGCCAGGCAGCACCCAGCCCATCTCTGCCTCATGTAATCCCCAGCAGATGCTTTCCCTTGAGCAAAAGCTCTCACATCTCTGTTACTGTTTTAGGCATATGGAAGGACCACCGCAACCAGATAAAGCCATCCTCTGTCTCCCCAGAGTGGTGAGCAGGCTTCAACAGCAGTACTCTCACCATCCAAGGCCCTCGTTCTCACAGCCCACCTCAGCAGGCACAGGGGATGCAACAAACCACATTTTAAGAACACAAGCAATCTCGGTCAGCTCTGCCCAATTCGCACAAGGAGGAGTCTCTCTTCATCCTTCCCCTCCCTTTTCCCCACATCTATTTTATCCCTGCTCTTCTCAACATATAATGGAGTTAATGACATAGTTACTCTGCTTGGCTTGGGACTGAAGTCAAACTAGAAGTTTCAGCTGTACAGCAGCCTGAAGTAGAAATGTCTCCTCTGAACACCACAAGCAGTTTCAAAGCTGAAAGCGCATTTGGAGGGTGTTCTATTAAAAATAAAATGGAGCTGGGGGAAATTAAGCTTTTCCCAGTATTTTAGATGACAGAAGACAGAAACCAGTGGTGGGGCAAATCATATGTTATTTATATACATACTATGGTATTTATCAATGGCAGAATACTGGGCAGGAGGGGGAACATCATCACTACATCTGCAATATCCAAATTTGAGTCCTGGCAGTCCTGCACTGGCATTGTACTGAACAGCATCCCTAAAGCATGCCATATTTTAGACATTTGCAGAGCAGGAATAGGGAGTGCACTGTAAGGCCCAGCACCTTAATCAAGCCCTGCAACTTGATAGATTTCCAATGTAACAAAGACAAAGAGGTGTCAGCTCTAGTTCTTATTTGCTAATACTATCAATAGGGGCTCAGCTTACTAGCAGTTAATTCAAAGCCAAGCTCGATTTGCACAGCAGTGATCTACGCTAATTCCCATATGTGGCTAAGGGGAGATCTTGCCAACTAGACAATAGAAACAGTACTACAGCTCCTGAAACAATGCCATCGCTATTCTCTTCTGCTCCACCACTTTCCCAGCAAATTTCCACGTGCTGGAATCTCCAGTCATCTTCCCCACTGCAGAAGAATTTTACACTTGTTTTTCCATGCACTAAAAGACAACTGAAGAATTGCCATCATTAAGCAATTATAGAAGTATTTCTAAGTGATCAACTATAACTTATCCTTAAAAAAAAAAGTTGCTATGTTTCATAAAAGTATATTATCTTGCTTTATCCGACACCAAGTCTTGCTTGGTTTTGCTTTCAGGTTCTAGTCCATCTTAACGCTAGATCAGGCTGTTTTGTCAAGATACTACTTGTTGAGAAGTCACAGGCAGCCAGATGTGCTACCAAATTAGGCAACAAAGCAGTTTTTATCCACATTGCAAGTAGTTACTGCCTGTAAGACCGGCCCTCATTAATCTGCAGTTTGGCTCAAAGGAAGCAGGCGCAGCAGCCTGTACCCACAGTTTACACTAATGAGTTACCCTGCCCTCTTAAGTCAGCTGCACCCAGCAGCCCACAACTCTGACCTGCCATTAATGCAAGCATCCTCACACCCCCATCTCGCCTCTGCAGCCAAGCAAACAGACTGCTAACTACAGCCAGCACAAGGAAGGAATTCAAGGGTAGCTGCTGGAGTTTTCTCACTTCACAGTTTCCATGCTAAGGAAAATTAAGGTTAGGATCATCAGCTAGAGACCAGGTATTACCTTTCCCTTCCAAGGGCTGCAAGACATCCCCAGCTTGGATTTAGAAAGAAAGCGTGACGGTGATGCAGCCAGCTGGTTATCAAAGGTGACGAGACCTGCGTTGCTCCCCCAACCCACCTCAGAGCACCCAATTCCTATTAAAACTTGTGTCATTAGAGAAAGGACACAGATCAAGTACCTGCACCACACTCCTACTTCAGCAGGGAGTTAGACAAGGCGCCTGGCTCCTGCCACGAATTAGGATGCTAGAAAAAACCACAAGTCTGAAACAGTTTAACACAGGACAAAAAAGGCACATTTTAATATGTACAGCAATGCATTTGGGCTATAAATTTACCCAACACAACTGAAAAAAAATCCAAACTATGCTTTTATACTTATTCCATGGTGTCAGCCTCATTCCTAGCCACCTACCTTGCTCTGCATCTCTGAATGCTGCTATATACACACACAAACAAACAATTACGTCATGAATGTTCATTTAGGCTCCCAAGTTCAAGTAATAAAGTTCAAACTTGCATAGCATCTTATGCCACTCAGCCATAAACAGTTACGATTGCATATTAGCTGGAGCAGCCATCTCTTTCAATTCAGCCAGTTTTGGCTGGCCACCATTTATTTTTTTTTATTTTTTTTATTTTAAATCCTTGAGACAGAATGTTTCCTAAGTCACCAGCCCTGAGGGATGCCACAGACTTCAAAATGAACCTCTTGCTGTTGTTAAGATCCTTTTAAACCAGAAATTTAGAGTGTTGTCAAGAACAGTTTTAAAAATGTAATACTGTTTATTTTGCTTCAAAAACATTTCAGCATTCTAAACATACAAAAAAAACAGAACGTTGCAAATTTGTTTAAGTACAGAGTGTTTTTGAACTTCAGTTGCTGCACTGGCTCTTCACTTAGTTGACGATGAAGAGATGTCTACAGTTTCAGTTTAAAAACTACCGCACTTAACTAAAAAAATCCATACACTTCTCATGCCAGCTGAACCCCCTTCCACAACTAAGAATGGCAGCAGAATGCTATTTCACTATATACAGAAAGACAACTTTAAGCTAAATGGACGCCCACTGTAGTGTAAATAGATCTACCCTCACAGTGCATGCTTTGGGCCATGGCACCCCGGGGAACATACAGCCTTTCCAAGTAATCACTGCTCCTCTAAGGCATCATAACTCTAAGCATGTACCACAAGAATCTGTCTAGTTTTTACAAACTATAGATATGTACAGTTTATAACCCAGGATTTTCTAGCCAATAACCATATAGTAACACCACCTTACAAATTAAAAAAATGCTTGAAACATTTTTAAATGCTTTGTTACACCAACAGCAAAGTGCACAGAGTTAGGAGAACACTAGAGCGCCTTTTCATTTTAAAAATGTTTGGAAATATGTACAACTTTGATACAGTTTCAGGGTGCTCACTACACCCATGGCCACTTCATGTAAACCAGTTACAATTTCTAGAGCACTTTTAGAAACTACAACGCGATCGGAATCCAAATTTTTTTTTAATTAAGCCTAATAAGGGCAAGAGACACCATCTCAAATAAGAGGTGCTTCATTTACGGTGTTTCCCCTACTCTATGGTATTCACATGGAGACAAGTATTGTACAGTTTTATTCATCATCATCATCTTCATCCTCCTCTTCTTCATCCTCCTCCTCCTCTTCATCTTCTTCCTCTACCTTTTTCCGAGCAGCTTTGGTTGCTGCTCCCTTTGCGCCATCAAACTTTCCTTTAGACTTGTAGTCTGCAACATCCTGCAAAGTCAAGGGGATGTCTTAATTTGCTCTAAGCAGCAAACATACAGCATTTGTACAGCAGCAGGCATCAACGAAAAAGGGACTGGCCTTCCATAGCTGCACCCCCAGAAGGGGAGACAGCCAGCATTACAGCACACACCTAAGCATATTCAACTGCCTCCGAATGACAGAGGCCTTGAACCTTGCATTCATGGTTGTAGTTCTCTGAGGAGGAGAAGAGAATCCAGCCTCTATTAAAAGTCTCCTACTAACAGGTCAAAGCTTCTTTAACAGTACAGCAAATCCCTTGCTGGAGCAACACAAGAACCCTCTGCTGCGCATCACTGGGGGAAAGCTCTCCCTCCTTGCTGGAATCTACCTGCAACTCTAGCCTATTCCATCCCATGTACGTAAAGCTCAGCTACACAGCACACAGTGCAATGAGAACCAGCCTGCAAGCTGGAGACACTCACTATATTCTGGGGCCACATTAGTAGGGCCTATGTTCCAGCAACACAGCAGTCAGTACAGAAGAGGCATAAGATAAAACTAGCCTTACCTTCTCGTACTTCTCCTTCAGTTTAGCTGCCTTATTGTTATAAGGCTGCTTTTCACCATCACTGAGGTTGTTCCACATTTCGCCCAGTTTCTTTGCTACATCCCCAATGGATATGCCAGGGTTTGTGGACTTGATCTTGGGGCGGAATTCTGAACAGAAGAGGAAGAAGCCAGACCTTGGGGAGAAGCACCAGAAGCCAGTCAGCACTGCAGCAGCACTCCCAGGGAGCACCCTTTTCCTCCATCCCTCACCCACAACATTCACACACGTCAAGTAAGAACATTTAAAAAACAAACACCACAAACAACAAAACCAAATATATATTTTGATTTTATTGAGGCCCTGACTTGCAGCCTTCACCCATCCAATGCTGTTTTTAATCAAGTGTTGTCTATTCCCCCACATCCAGTCTGTGATCCTGGCCATTTCCATGTCTTCCGTCACTTTGAGGAAGTGTTTAACAATACCAAGCACTAACAGCTCCTGTTAGAGCTCTACATGCTGAAGACTGCAAACCGCCTAGAAGATTTACAAGACAGTATCTGTAGGCTACAAATATTACCAATACTGTTATACCAACAGAATACCCCATCCACTTCCTTTACAGAAACCTAAAAGCCAGGTTAGAAGGCATGAAAATAATCCAAAGTACTTGTGTGTTTAATGCCTCAAAATTACTTACGGTGGTCGTTTTGGGGCATTGGGGTCCTTCTTCTTCTTGCCACCCTTAGCTGGTCCATAGTCCTTCATTTCTCTATCATATCGTACCTTATCAGCCTTTGCCATTTCATCAAATTTAGCCTTCTCCTTGCTTGACATGGTCTAAAAAAAAAAAAAACCCCAAAACAAGACACCAAATTTATGATTACCCAACTGTTCAATAGCTGGCAAACTTTCAGTACACAAGCCAACACATACAGACTCAGTAGAGAAGTTTCAGAATTTGTTTGTTTTCAGCTGGACCACCTTGGGGACGAAGGTCCTGTACCAAAGACTGCACCCACAGCTGGTGCACTCAGCAAGAGGGAAGCAACAGGAATGAAACAAGCACAGTCAGAGTCCTCCTTGAGGACACAGGCCTGGAGGGAAGTGGCTGCTGAAAGGCACTAGGGAAGAGGGAAAAAAGGCCAGACTGTAGCTGCAGCACCTAAACGGGCACCTAAACACTCGACTGGAGCCTTCATGATCATTGCAGGAGTCAGCAGCACCTGATCAATGGCCCAGATGCCTTGCCAAGAACAGCACACAGACCAAAACAGCACTGGTTCCCTTCACGCTGACACACACATATCATCCTAGTGGACACCGTGAGAAGTTATCCCTTCAGGAAATCACAATTAAGGTACCTTCCACCTCTCTGAGCACTTCTTGGAAAACTCTGCAAAGTTGACTGGAACCTCTGGGTTCTTTTTCTTATGTTCCTCACGGCACGTCTGCACAAAGAAGGCATAGGCAGACATCTTGCCTTTGGGCTTCTTCGGATCACCTTTAGCCATCTTGACTCTGTTAAGAAGAGGGGACAAAAATAACAAGAGAATGCATATATTGATGAATGTATAAATGCATGCATGGGCATATGATGTGCAAATATTTATACATACACACACCTCCCCAATCCCCTGAAGTATTGTTCCATCAGTAACACGTTCCTTTCTTCCTCTCAACACTCCTTTCCAACCCCTATACAGATACTTAAATTATTCTTCCTTGACACTTGTGTTGCAGACTTGAGCCAAGAGAAACCGTTCACTGGATTTCAGTTTTTCATTGATACATGTTTACATCATGTCCCAAAACTGGAGGCAGGCTATTAAACATGCACACCCCTACCCATTGAGAGTTATATGTGAACTAATATAAAATATTTGTTTTAGTTGGCTACCACAGTGTGGCTTGAGTGACGCGCACAGTGCCAGGCTATGACTTATCCCTTTAGGAGCTGGAGTGCACGTGTTAGCAGCCCAGGTGGAAAGGCAGGGTGGATTATTCTCCCCTGCAGAAGCGCGATAACCTTTCACGTGTGAAAAAGTGTGTAAATAAAGGTTAGTTTCCCACACAATAAGGCCCGTGGAGCTCGGCGAGGTGAGCAGCACCGGCTCCTGTGACGCGTTCACAGCGGTCAAGTGCAAAGGTGCAACGAGCAAGTCACCGAGAGGATGATGCTAACTTTCGGGATGCATTTCTTTCCCCATCCTCTGTATTATTTTTCCCTCCCTCAGAAGGAGGAAAAAAAAAAAATCCCGCAGCAATATTTCCTATTAACAGCTTTTCAGTGTTTGAAAATTTAATTTTTATTGGCGCAGCGTTAATATTTAATCGTGCCCGTTCACCCTCCGCGTGCTATAGAAACCGCCCTGGCTCCCGGAGCTCGGCGGGACTCCCACTCCCGAGCCAGGGAAGCCCGCGTAGAGCGGGGCCGCAGCGGCGCGGAGTGGGGCAGCGCCCCGGGCTGCGGGGCAGCGCCCGCCGCGGCCCCCGCCATCTTCTCCCCCCAAGGTCACGGCGGCGGCCGAGGCTCCGCGGGGCGCGGGCACCTGCGGCGGGGCCGGCGGGGGCCGCGGCGGCGGCTCCGCCAGACACCAATAATTCATCTTCCATTTTGTGAAACGCCTCCTGATGAAAGAAAGTGCCCCTCAAATGCGGCGGGGCGGCGGGCGGGGGGCGCGGGGGGCCCGCGCGGCGGCGGGGGGCGCGGGGCAGCCGGCCCGGGCGATGCGGGCAGACAGTGCGAGCGGCGGCGGGAGCGGCCGCGCTCCGCGCCCAGGGCCGGCCCCGCGCGCTAAGATGGCTTCTCCCGGCGCCGCCGCCGAACAAAGCCGCGCTTCCCCCCACGCTCCGCCGCGCTCGGGCCCTCGCCACCCCCGGCCGCCCGCCCCGCCAAAACGCCGCCCCCGCCGCCGAGGGGGCTCCCCGCTCGGCTCCCCCCGGCGGGCGGCGGGGGCGGCGGGGCCGGGGCGCGGGCGGGAGAGCTCCCCCCCCCCACCCCTCAGCGCAGCGCTCTCTAACAAAGGCTCCCGTGCAGCCATTATCGCCGCCGCTACGCTCCTCCGCGCCGCCAGAGAAAAAAGAGTGCGGGGAGCCCCGCGGCGGCCCCGCGGCGCCCAACCGAGGGCACAGGGAGGTGGGGAGAGAGGAGCCGGGGCGAAAGCGAAAGGTCTGAGCCCCCCGCGGGGCACCGCGAATGAGATTTTCCCCGCCGCGACCGCCCTCCCCATCCCCTGTGCCGCTTACACGTCTCTTTCTTCCCTTCGCCGGGGCTCTCCAGCGCCAGCCATGTTAATGCCCACAGCGCGGCGCGGGGAAGGGGCGATGCGGGGCCCCGCCGTGGGCGCAGCTCCGCCGGAGACACCTCGGCGGGTGGGGGAAGAGCGGCGGGGACAGAGGCGAAGGGGTCGGGGGGGCTCGGAGGCGGCGGCGGCGAGAAAAAAAACTGCCTCGGCGGGCCGGGCGGGCGCAGCGCGCAGGGTTTATCCCTGTCAGATGCTGAAGCGACAGCCATATTAATGCAGAATAAACAGCGGGCACGGCGCTGCGCACGGCCGGCAACTTTCCCACCCGGGGCAAAGGGGGCAAATGAAAGCCGAGGGCGCCGCGCGTTTGGCCGTGCGGCATTAGGAGGCGGCAGAGAAAAATCCCTGCCCATGCGGGCGAGAAGAGGAGTTGGTGCCGCTGTAGTTGCTGCACCAGCCATGTTCCTCTCGGCGGCACCGGAGCCCCGGCGCGGGGAAACCGCGCTGCACCGGGGCACAGCGAGCCCCTCCGCGGTCGTGAGGGGTCCCGGCGAGGCAGAGGAGGGGGACACAGGTGGGGAAAACGCTGCGCCTCGCCCGAACACCCCGCCAGCTGCGCGCAGCATCTGCCCCGGCACCGCCGATCCGCGCTGCGAGCGGGGAAAGAAAGTTTTGGGGGGTGATTTTTCCGATTTTCAATTAAAAAAAAAAAACAAACTCAGAAGAAGAGAAAAAAACAGAAAAACAAAAAAAAAAAATAATTGTTAAAAAAATTTAAAAAGCGCCGGGCAGGCAGAGCGGAGGAGAGAAGGTGCGAGGCAGGGCGGGGCGGCGGCGGGGCGGTCAGGGGGCAGCCGCCCCCCGAAAAGTTGCGGCGGGGCTGCACGTACCTGTATTGTTCGCGGTAGTGTGGACAGGAGCTGGAGCGCAGGGCACGACGCGGGGCTCGGCGCGGCTCAGCCTCGCGTTGGCTGCCTACGAGAGCGGCCTGATTGGCTGCGGGGCTCTGCCGTTTAAAACAACCTCCTCGCCCGCTCATTGGCGCGGCGCTTCATGAATATTAAGCGCGGGCGCGCGGCGGTTGGCGGGCGCGGGTGAGGTCATTCATTCAAAACCGGCGCCCGCCGGGGAAAGGGGAACGCGGCGGCGGGGAAAGTTGGGGGGGTCGGAAGTGCGCCCCACACAGCCTCCGCCCCGGCCCGCGGCCAGCGCTCCGGCCGCTCGCCGCGAAACCGGACTAGCCACGTGCTTGGTGGCTGCTCGGGGGAGCCCCGTTCGCTACGGAACGGGGCATGCGATGCTTAGCCTATTCGCCGCACCCCGCGGTGATGGGCTACGCGGGGTCCCGCAACAAAGCGTTGTGTGCCCTGGCGTGAAAGCTGGGGGACGAGAAGAACCGGCTCCGCGGAGCAGAGGGGCGGGAGCATCCCGGGGGAGAGGGGGTCCTGTGATAGCCCTTTATTGCTGATTTCTGCCGGAAAGCATAGGTTTCCTATTCCGATGTTACAATTTGCAGAGCTGGTTACTACTGAGCATCATAGAGGGGGAACCGAGCCCAAAATAAACCCCGCTGAGAGTCACAGCACACGATGGATGGAAAAGGAACTACAGAGCAACAAACTGCGTGTTTGTTGTGGGGGAATCGGAGAGTTTTACCTGCTCATTCATTAAATAAAACACCAAAACAATTAACTCGAATTACTATTTCTAACCTACTTGCACAACTTGTTTGTTATTAACTTTCTAGGATTTGGTTGTTATTTTATGGGTTGGTTGTGCACAAGGAAATCTGTGAACATGCTCTTCTGGCTGAAACCAGCCCAATGTGGCTCTGGGAACGAGGGCTCCTCTGGCTCTCCTGAAAGAGCTGTTTCCTATAGGGCAGCTGCCAAATGGTTAAACTGGTATTAGTGGCTGACCACAATTGTTGGTTGGCTCAGAAAAAAAAAGAGCTGTTATTTTAAGGCTGGAGTGGTAAGACTCAGGAACCACCACTTACTGTTATGGGCTGGGTGTAACTGCCACCCTTCTTTTAAGATAGCCAGAAGAAACAGTTGCCCTCTTTAAGGAATAGATAGTGAAAAGAAGCCTCCACCCGGGGCTGAGATGCTGACAGGCAGCGAGGTTTACCAGATACTGCCCTGTGGAAGTGTTTATGGCTATAACAGAATACGGTCACAGGTTGCCTTTGCCGGAAGAGATCAGAACAGAACGACTGATGAGACAGAGTAGTGCCAGCCTCCTGCTAACAGATACACTGGGAAGCATGCAGAATTTCACCCAGGATTTTAGCCAGAGTCCTGCCCTTAGGATACAACTTCTCAGCTGATCTAGCGAGCACCCAAATCCAAATGTCATCCATACACAGAAGTACTGAGGCTTATAGAGACCTTACACCTTGGGCTTTCCAAAGCATATATGGTAAAACCAGTCTTACTAGCCTCTTGCCCTATTTCTTCCTTCTAAAACCAAAAGGATAAAACAAGGGGTTCATTCATAAACATTAATGAGGCTACCTGAGGGACTGTATTCTGTAGCATCATCATAAAATAAGACAAGCAATACTACTGCAGGATAATCTCTTTGTAGCTGACAAACATCCCTTTCACCTATTTTTAGGGATACTTTAAAGTGTTTCAAACTAGTTGAATAATTAAAGCTTTTTTTTTTTTGGCTCTAGAGTTGCACAATTTTTTTATCTGAAGCACTTTCTTGCTTGAACCACAATCTCATCCTACAGAGCACACCAAGCTGGGAGCATTGCAAAGATGAGGGGTGGCAACCCCAGTGGACGGGCTTGTTTAGGAGTTTGCTTAGCAAAGGCACCTGGCATTGAGTGCACAATCCTGCTAATCATCTCCAGAGCATCCCTCCCATTTCTCATAGGCAGGCGGAAATATTCCCCAAGATGCTTGCTCTAGGAAGGCCAGAAAAGTTTTGACAGCTTGTCAAGGGGCAAAGGAGATATTTTCGTAGCTGAGGAACAGTTGGATTGAAGGTTTTGTTCTAGCACTCGTGGCATGGTTTTGAAAGCAGTGAAGGGCTGAGTAGCAAATAGGTGAATATAGCCCCCATAGGGAAAGCTTCTATTTGCCCCTAGCATCATCACTACTGAAAGAAATTCTCCAGCAATGCCGTCTGCCCTGCACATTGCACCTGGCTCCCATGTCTGAGCACTTTTCTGTGGTGCAGCAAGGAAACAGCCTAGAAAACTGGCTGAGCAAATCTAGCCTTTTGCTGCAGCCTCTTCCAGGCCATGTAATCCTGCTTCGTCCCACACCTCAGCTCTGGCCTCTGTCTGACACCTCTGAGAACCAAGGCAGCTCGCTAACCTAACAAAAAATAAACAAAGCCCAAAATTCAACCTCATTTTTTTCTGTGTTGGTTTTCAACTAGGTTAGCAGACTGAACCAGTGTACCGAGAAGTCAGGTAAGTAGCAGAGTCAAGGCATAGGAAAGTACAGAAGGGTGCAGCCAGGAGCAGGGACACAGGGTGTTCGTTTGGCAGATTTTAAAGTTTTTGTTTGTTTGTTTTAATATTACATATTACCATTGGTTTATGCTGTAGGAGGCATGAGAAAAAAAAACAAAACTAAAAAAAATTCAAGATGAATGGCTCTTGACACAGAAGGCAACAAGGTTCACAACGGTGCTAGGAGAACTCAATGCATAGTCTCGTATCTTTCCTGACCCCCACCACGATTGCTTCAGGTGGGACTTATTTTACAAGCACATGCTATGTTTTTATGCAATTGTCAGGCATACTTTGCATCCCACAGCAAGATTCAGGCTAAGCAATGTCTTGAATGTAAGTACCATGGCATAGTATTTGGTTCAAGGTCCCAGAGCAAGCAGACAGCCTCCAATACTTGCAGTAGCTTGGTGGTGAGAAGGTTGACTGCAAAGTCCTGTCCGAGCTGGAGTCGCCAAACACCGGAAGCTTCGGGCCCACATAGATCATGTTGGTGCTGTCCAGGGAATGGTGGAGATGCAAACAACTGAGGCAGTGTCATTACCTGCCAAGATAGAATGACATCTCCTCTTCAGCTGCATACAAAGTGTAGTGAATGAAAATATTCCTGCCACAAAAGTTCTTCTGATCTGCAGCATACACACTTGGAGATGTGGTGCTATTGTGCTGTTTCACTCCATCAGCCTTTATTTTCCATGCTGATATCAGAGTTTCTATCCACCAGCTGATGCAGAGAGTCTGTGGGGGCAAATAACTGCAACAAGGTGTCCTTTTGCCCTCTACCCAGCTTCGGAATATGTGAAGCCCATGACTGGTTAAATTAGGAGCATCCGTGTTGTTGTGCTGCTAACCACTGCACAGGGGAGTCTATTCAAGTCAAGGAGTACAGAAGTTATCAAGAAACCTCACTGGAAAGCCTGGGGCCATCTGCCTGCTGTCCTCCTTAGCTAAGAATTAATTTTATGAGGCCTTATAGGCCACAGAATGCCATGGGTCACAGGAAAAACAGAAGTCTCCCAAGAAGAAACACACTTGCTGCTTACAGGGTGAGGAAGTACAGGGAAATGTGTCTCATAAATATTCAGCTCTATCAGGTATGCAACACCGTTCCTGTGAAATTATTTTTTAAGCAACCTGGACAAGCAGGGTCAGCACACTAAAGATGTGCTCAAGGCCCTGGCAGAAACACCAGAGAGGGGAACACCCACCTCTGTCACGAGGGGTTGGCTTCAAAGCAGGTATCAGCAGAAGGGTTCTTTCCACCAGCACCATTCACAGCCGCTCCATGAGGCTGGGACAGTTTGCAGGCAGCTGAAGTCCAGCACACCAGCTCTGTGAAATGGTCCAAGCATAGACACAGCAATCCCAGCATATCATCGTGTGTTCCTTACAACGGCGTATCAAACCATCCTGCTCTTAGCAAAGCCAGTTATTCCACTGTGGTCGGTAAGCGGCAGTTTAAGCAGTGTAACTACAACTGTGTTTGGCGCTTCCACTTCTGCCTGGATCGCATCTCTTCACAACCCTTACCCAATGGCAAAATTCTCTAGTGAAGACTTGACCTGAATGAAAAGGCTGATATAAATACATCCGTAGGGTTCTGCCAGCAATTAGGAATAAGGGCGGGGGGAAATCCCTCCTAGGAATCTAACAAAGCCAGGAAACCTTTTTAAGCAGAACCAGCCTATCAGAGTGACAGAGTTGACATTTAAGGTTGGATGGACAATAGCGACATGAAAAGTGTTAAATGACCTGTTCATCTCAACAGCATATTTATTAGGCTAGTTAGAGGGATGTTTCAAAAGCCTTCAGTTTGGACCTAGCTTCTCCCATCACTGACCTTGTGTGTTAACATGCAATAGAGACGAAGAGGCTCAATTAACCCTTCTCTAACTGGTATAGTCAAAAGCTGTTTGCAGAGGTTTGATTTAGTGCAAGAGCTATTTTATTTTTATTTTTAGAATCAAGAGTTTGACTTCAGTAAAGACAAGGAGGAATCCCTCTCTATGAAACACTTCCAGTCATACAACATGCAAGATTTCTACACATGTATTTTCTGATGCCCGCGGCCTGAGGCTGAATTCCAAGTCCTGTAACTATAGTAAAATACTTGTAATTGCTCACTGGGATCTCAGCCAGTGAGAATATTTCCTCTTTAACCTATTAAACAAAAAGAGTTATCTTAAATGCATGCTGAAAGTAGAAAATAAAATTAGCAACGGTGTTTAAGAAGCTTGCCAGCATGCAAGTTCAGAGAGACAGAGGTTAATCTGATCCCAATTCAACTATGGGAAACCTAATGTTCCAACAATTAAAATATTAGTCCACATGAACAGGTGACCTCCCAAATCCCCTAATGGGGTGGCACAGCCTGTTGTCCCTTGTAGCCATATCCCATTAAGCTGACACCTCTGCAGGAGTAGGATACACTCCCAGTTGCACACACAAAATTAATTATTGTCAAATGCACTTCATGGGGACTGAGGTGATAAATACACGTTAAAATAATTGACAGTCATATTAGGCAGCAGTTCAAAATCTCCTTGCAGTATAACCACAGGCAAGATAAACACAAATCCACCATTACCTTCACAGGTGGGCTCCCCACACTTTGTACTACATTGTCCCTACGCATCTTGGCTTTTTCTTTCTTTCTCTCCCTCCTCCCCCTCCTGTCTTTGCTTCCCTTCACACCTTGGCCCTGGCTCTTTCCCAGCACATGCTGCCAGGCTGCCCAGGAGGTGGCAGGCAGGCAGTTTGCCCCTGCACATCTGCTCCAAGAGATTTGCCACCACAGTACAGCACCTCCTACGCTACCAGACTCCTGGTGATTGCATGCCCCCTGCATGCTGCCTCCTTACATTCCCAGCTCGTCTCTTCTCCCTCATCTAACACATCCTTCCTGCCACAACACACTTTTTTCAGGCATGTCCTTCCCTGCTCAGTTACCACAGGACCATCTGCTTCCATGTATCTTCTTTTTAAAGCAGCACCATCCCAAAAGTTGTTAACCCCAAGGAACCTGGTATATGAGCAATGAGCAAAACTCAGCTTCAGAAGGACATTTCTCCTTCTGGTTTGCATGCAAAGAACTGCACTCAAAAATTAAAGGTACTAAAAAAAAGAAAAAAGCATTAATCTACCTACCACCAAGCCAAACACTAAAAGTAGGAAGACATGACAACTGGAAACAATCTCTGCAAGTTTCCCATAGCCTTCAGAGGAGATGGAATCTAGATGTAATTCTAAAGGAGAAGATTGTGTTTTCCTTGCACTTTAAATGGCAAGTAATCAAGACGACATTCAATGCAACACAAGTTTTTGCAATCACACTGTGACAGCAGACCAAGAAACTCTATTAGGAATCCAATGCAATCACAACCCAACTGCAGTCCAGCAAAGGACTAGATACAAAGAGAGGCATGACCCCACATTAGAAAGAAGCTGGTGATGATACAGCTAAGGTGTAGTTCAGACATCACTGAAGTGACAGTAACGGAAGCAATCAGAAAGGCTGGCGCTGGGATAAGAAAGCTGCCAGTAGATACTTATTTCACAGTCTTGAAATGTTGCAATAGTCAGAGTTGCTTTCAGATCACCAAATAACTGCTTCCAAAACTATGAACGCACCTCCTCCTTCCCTCACTCAGAAATATCTGAACACAAGCATGTATCCTTTCCTCTTTGGCCATCCTGCCAATATCCACACATCAAAACAGGATCAGGGCAGCACGCAGCATACAGACAAGGCGATATATTAAAACCACTCCTGCTCAAATGAATGAAACAACATGTTTCTGAATGAAGTTTTGGCTCTGGCCTTGGTTTGTAACTTTTAAAGCCAGGCTGCCTGTCTCCAGATGCCCGTGTCATTGCTGAGAAGGGAATGATGTACAAAGTCTGTGGCTAGAGAGAAGGAGGAACAAGTTTTCTCCTCAGGAACTGTGAACCCAGCACTCAGTCTCCTCCCTGCCTGCTCCTGCTGCCGGCACGATCAGCTGCTGCAGTGCATTGCGCAGACAGCTGTTCCGCCTGGCATCTGAAATAGGTTGAAGGTCTGGGTGTAAGAAAACAAGGAGAGCGTTGAGGACTGCTGGCAATTCCAGGCTGGTGGGGAAACACGCTGCTAGCACAACAGGGCTTTAAGAGGGGTTAAAAATGTAATTGTCAGAAAAGACATAAATGATAGCCATCCTGCAAAGGTGGAGACTAAAGCAGGTTTTCTTAACCTGTGACCTGCACTACACTGCTGGAACATAAAATCTCCAAAACTAACTGTAAAGCTAGGAAATTAATACCTTGCCCATATGGATGTAGACTCCCCAAAAGCAAGGGAAAAATGCAGATTGATGTTAGAAGTATTTACGATTTTGGAGAACATTTAATTGGCTGTAACCCCCCCACACCACCACCAGGGTGGCACTGCACAAGATGATTCTTGGATTGTCTTCAAAAGGTTTAGGTGGACATTCATTTAAAAAGGAAACAAGAAACACGGTCTCAGGAAAACCCTCAAAATCTCTTAAGCTGCCCTACTCTCTGTCCCCATGACCTCTCTGTCCCTTATATGTTTTTTCTTCTCATAAATCTGTTCAGAAAATATAATTTCCTTTTTGGTATCAGTTTGGTGCCATCCTTCACCATAGCAACAGACAGCAAACAGCAGCTCAAACCACTGGAAGTTGTTGGCTGGCTCAGGTGGGCTCTCCTGCGGCAGCAGGCTTGAGTGACTCTGCTTTTGGAAAAACGATCACTTGCATAATTCTGGATTTAATTCCACTAAAAGAGAATACACACAATTAACTAAATGCCACCAATTAAGCTATAAAGAAGGCACTTTGTATGCAGCTACACCGTAATCAAGGTATGACAGCAGCTCCTGTACACGCACCAAGCTACTTTTAAAGTAACTACCACAATGCCTGGAGACAGACATGGACCACAAACCCCACTGAGGTCAATTCTAGGCTGTTCCCCTGTGTACATCTCTGTGCTGGCAATGGCCAAACTGTCAGTGGTGCCTGGGCTATGAGAGCCTGAGTGTGAGATCTGGTGAAAGATTAAAAGCCCAAGTCACTTCCAAGCAATGTGCAGCAGTGAGGGTGGATCTGAGCTAAGACACCAGAGGACAAACTGAAGAAGATGAGGCTTAATCCTGCTGCTAGCTCATGGAGGTGTAACACTCAGCAGGACAGCAAGGGGATAAAGAAGTCAACAGGATGATGAAGCAATGAAGGAGAGGAAGGGGAGTGTTGCAATGGATGGTTGGGACTTAAGTGAATACCTTTACATAACTGAAAAGCATAGGAGAGTGGAAAACTGTGACACACTATCTAATTCAGGTTGCTTTCACTAGGTGCTTATATCCATCCTTGATGATGTGGAAGGAACTATTTATTTGGACAAAATTTAATAATAAAGGGTGTAGATTTGTGCCAAGTGCTCCCGAATTATTCTTGCTTTCCATTCGTTGAACATCTGCTTGTTAACATACTTTATCTCTGTTTTGCATAGGAGTGTAGAAACATTACAATGAGTGAATAGAAAATATATTTACTGTTAAATTGTTTTTAAAATAGTATAATTTATATGTGAACATATTCTTTATAGAGACATATATAGATACGTATACAGACATACATTAAGAATCGATTTACAGTTAAAGGGAGATGAACTTCCCCCCCAAAAATTGCAACTATTTCAATTTTCTTTTAGGTTTGTAAACCCATTTCAATTTTAAAAGACACTGTCTATTGAGATCAGGATCTGTATCATATACCTATCATCAAAGATTTCACTGAAGCCAATTAACATTTTTGTTTTAATTACAGCTTCTTATATCAAGACAAAGATGTTTGATAAAATTCTCCGAAAACGTCTCAGCTTTGTGCTTTTCCCCAACTAAAAGTAGGCGCCTTTCAAAGAAAAAGGGCTTCAATCACAGAAGGACAAATATAATGAAGAGATTAAAACAAAATAAAAATCAAAACTCTGCCAAACTTCCATCCCTGTATCATCAGAGACAGCACATTTTCAGGATATCAGCAGCAGCCCAGTGTATCTAGTGTTTAAAAATACCCCAATAGCTTAGACCCTGTGGAGTGTCCAGATCCTGACCTCCAGTTACAAAACCCCACTGAATTCACTGGAATTTCACAGATGAAATTCAGGACAGTATTCAGCTTTGTGTTGCCTAAGTATAGTTGGCCCATAGCGTATTGGTTGGTGAGAGATGCTTTTTTCTCACCACTGCATAAACTGATGAGATAAAATTTTAGTAACTAAAAATGTTTTCCAGAATCTCATTTTCTTGGGGGGAAAAAAAGTGTAATTACATGGAAATGGCAAAGTTATTTGGTCTTACTCTGAACATGGTAAGTGTGGTCTCTGGGTCATCTTATGCTCTTTTTGTCTTTCCATCAGCTCATTTGTTTTCCATGTGGCTGCTTGTATATACACAATTGTCTCTGGTTATCATATGCTGAACACGATTGTTACGTGCTCAGATTTATTCCCAGCATGAAAATTATTTAAAAATGGGTGGAATGAGGGGGAAAAACACAGCCATCATTTGAAGAACTCGCACAGTAGAGTGCTCAAGAGTTTCCTTTCAGATTTGCCTTCCCTGCCAAGAAAAGGCATTGTTACAGTGACAGCCAAGAGGCGTGTGTTACAACATGAAAATCATATGGGATGCAAAATTAAAATCTCAATCACAGGTGAAAAATCAGGGCAGCAGAGGAGTGTTACAGAGCATTGCTCTTTTCTCCCTGCCTCCTGGAAAAAGTTGCAAATGTCTGTCCTTACTGAGGTGATACTGTAAGGTGGCTAACTCCTAGCAGAGGGTAGGTGAGCACCCTCCCAGCTCTGCACCCTTTCTCAGCAGGGTGCAGCTTTGGGCTCTCTTTAGAGCAGGAGAGCAGCACCGCTTCACTCACTGCTTAGCTTCATCGCGCAGAGACCCACCTGGGCTCCACCTGCCTGGGTCCCTGGTCCCATCAGGTCTGCAAATCTGGAACAGCTATTGCCCACCTGACAAACTCTTTGTCACCACTCCAAAGGAGCTTGGACTGCATCTGCAGCAGGGTCAGCAAGTGGAAGAAATGTCCCCTTCCAGCACGGCAGCAGCCGACGGCTGCTTCCAGCCTTGAGCTCACAGACCTCCTCTGCCAGCAGAGCTGCACCTACAACAGGTCTTACCAGTCAATCCTGTCAAAGGAAAACCAGGACTTTCCGATGCCCCAAGCCAGTGTAGCCCCACTGGCAGCATTTTGTGGCACGGTTCAAGTGCCAGTGTGACTTTTACGCTGTGTTACAGTTTCCACAGAGGAGCGTGAAGCCTAATACCTACACTCAGCCAAGGATTCGGATCGTGCCCCATGACAATTTAAGGACAAATTTGTCAAGCCCATGAAGATCCAGATAGAGGGATTTCTTCCACACAGACCACTGTATTTCTGAATGGCAGATTATGCTCTGCAGCTTCCTCTAGTCCTAGCTACTTAGCATTTCTCCCCTGTTGTAGTAATTCTGGCTGACAATGCTCAGTACTACTTACTCTCCTTGGATAATCACACCCTTACAGTACCTCTCACAGCCTAATGTTTTACAATGAAATCTGAGAAGGTCTGAATAATCCTAATAATGTTTCAGCAGCAGCACTCGCACAATTATTATATAAAAGGTAACTGTGCTCCTACCAGCTCTCCATTTAAATTTATAGTGATTGGTTCCATACAGAAACATGGTAAATGAAAAAAATCCCCCAGCCTTCATTTAAGAGGTTTATAGTAAATAAAAAATGCCGAGGGCTGTGTGTTGGCCCCCAGTCTGTCAGCTCTCTGCGCAGGAAGGGGATTCAGGCTCCCTTTCCTAGGCACACATAAAATGCCGGGTGATATACGGCTCTGCTCTCCGCGAGGAGCGCGGCTGCAGTGAAAGCCAGAGGAACTCAGGCTGCTGGTCCTAAGGAAACCTTCTCTTCAAATCCAGGCTGGAAAGGCAGAGGCTGAAACCACCCACCTCTCACACTTCAGCATCTTTTCAAGGTTTGGCGATGCACTGTTTCCCAGGTACAAGGCAGCGTGGAGTTGAATCCCTGGTTAATTCAATACACAGCGCCCTTACTGTGTTGAACAAAGGCTGGCAACTCTGTCAGATGTGGCGAGTATCATCTGAATTATTTTTTCCACAAGAGCACAGACCTTGAGAAGGTTTTTACACTGTCTCCAGAGACCAAAGGCCACTCTGTTGTTCTGAATTTAGACTGCAGGGAAGACAGGTCTTCATTTGTGGGATTTTAATTTCAGTAACTGCATGAGTAACTTTAGAAAATACACCTTGGATATGATCCTGACCCTTACTGAGGTCAAAGGTCAAGATCCTGTGCAAATTAATGAGAAGAAAGATGTGATTCTGCTACACAAGGCCAAGCTCAGCCCTATCCTGCTGCCAAGTTCATCACTCCTGGGTGAGAATACCAAGGTGCCTGCTCCTCCTAGCTGAAGCCATCCTGGAAGCTTGCAGGCCTCCTTCTGCCCCTCACCACAAGACCCCACAGCACAGCCTTAGGTGGAACAGCAGATGGTACAAGCCACACTCTCCTGGATTTGTTGCATATGTGGAAAGGTTTGGAAGTACTGATCGGTGAGAACCGCCCATGGCTGCTCCCGCTAAACCGGCTCCAAGAAGGGTCCTGCTGCTGAGTGGATCAACCCAGGCACCAAAGAGGTCTACATCACCTTTACACTCCCTACATCACTCTTACATTGACTGCATTGCCTTTATGCTGCCTGGACCTTCCTCCCTTGGCATGAGCCTGCCTCTCTGCTTCTGGAGAGGAAGAAAAGGCAGATCCCTCAGTTTTTCACACCTTCATCAAGTCATTTCTCCAATGGCACTCAACACACTTGCACTGCCATGGTGTCTTGACCAAGGGCACGTGCCACAGGGATTCACCACCCAGCCTGGCTGCAGCTGCTGGATGGGATGTCGCAGAAACTGGCCCTGCATGAAGCCTGGCCACCAGGACCCGCTCGGCAGAACCCCCGGGCCACGTAGGAGCTCAGAAGTGAGTCAGAATATGGTGATATCAGCCAAGGATAACTTGCTTGTTGCCATAAGGGAAGATGATTCTCTCCTCAAAGACATGCTGTGTTGTCACAGAGCAGCACGTGGACCAGCAAGGACTGGCTCAGTGATAAGGAGCCAGAGGTGAGTTGAGGGATCCAAAAGTACTGGTTGGGAGAGAAAAATCAGTGTGTCTGGTCCCTAGAAGCTCAGTTTTTCCACTATTTTAGTGACTGCTGTAAGTTCCAAACCCCTTGTTTTTGTTTAAAGCTGCTCCTGACCACGGCAGGTCAGGAGAGATGCTGGCCTCTCCTTCCTCTCTTCACCACATCTCTGAGATGATGCAACCAAGAAGACTAAGAGGCATCATCCACCCCGGGGGCTACTCTCTCCAGAGCAGTGGGATTACTGGAGCACCTCCCAGGCTCTGCTGCAGTCCTCTCATGGTGACTCACACAAGGAGTACACACAACTGGATACCATTGCATTGGTGGGGGATGAATCATTCTAGCCAAGCACCCTAACAAGGAGGAATGAGTCTCCTCTGTTTTCCCCTCACATTCCTCCCCATCCGTTTCCTCCTTAAAATAAATAAACAAACAAACTGCTGGCTGGGCCTCGACCCTGCACAGTCCGTACTACTCACAGGTCCCTGTGAGGCCCCTCTCCCCTAGAGCTGTCAGAAGCAGCACATTCTGACCTGCCTCCCTAACCCCGGTGCAGCCTTTCCTCTTGTGTGTCAACATACGGGATATTGCCCATCCCCTAATTTTGGGAATTTCACAGTAAGAAATGAATGCCAGTTTTTCTATGAAGGATGAGAGTCACCAGCTGTGCAACACGCCATGACAGATCCCAGCTCCTGGCACAACCAGCTGTGGCTGGTATCTACCTGACAATCACTTCTTTAATGCATTTCAAGACTCACCCCATACTTAGAGAAATTCTCCCCTCACTGCAAGAGAACACAAAGCAGAATCAGCCAGCTTGCATCTCTCTGGGGGGTCAGTGGTGAATCTGAGTGCAAGAGGGGGGTCTGCAAAACTGCACTTGTAAATCCCTCAGTGGGACAAGTTGTAGTCCCCCCTCCCCCTGCTTACAGGATCTCCACTGTCAGGGACTTTACACTCCAGTGGCAAATTCCCAGCCTGCCTTGCACATCTGCTGAACTAAGGTAAAACCGGACACTGCAGAGCTGTGATTTATATGGCCAGGGTAAGGCGCTGCTGGAGAGGTCCCTCCCTGCTGCAGGAGGAATACACACACACTTCTCTTTCTCTCCTCACTCTTCCTGCCCTTGCAATCACAGCACAGTTGCAGAGACAGTCTCCTAGCACAGCCTGTTAAAAGACTGTCACTGCTCCTTCTCCTTTTTTAGTGACCAGAAATCCCAAGGTGTGTGGCTACTTTGCTACCCTGCTACCCTGAAAGGCATTGGTAAGAAGACAGACCCAGGCATCCCTGCTGCAGTCCCTGCTTTACCTTTACAGGGACAGCTTTACCTTTCACAACTGCTAACTGGATGCTTGAAGAGCTCCCACAGAGCTGGCCAGCTAGCTTGGCTGCAAGAAGAGTTAACTAGATGTAAGAAGGCAGGGGAATAAAAGGCCTTCCTTTCCCTGTTTATCAGGCAATGGGTCATACATGCTAGCAGACAGATCCCAAAGCCTGTCTCTACTCTCACATTTCCTCTCTTCCTTTCCCTGATGCTTTCCTGACACATCTTCTTGTGCACTTTGCTCAGCTTTCGAAGTAACACTCCTTCCTGCTTGTTCTCCTTCCCACTCCTTGTCACTGGAGTCCTGCTGCTGTCATCACACTCTCATCAGACTTCTCCTTTCAACTGTGTGTTTCCACGCTGTCTCTCCCAACTGTCACATACGCTTCTGGTTCAAACATCTGTTCCTCCCCCTCCGAGGGAAGTTACTCCAAAACATGCTGCTTTCTGTCTGAACGGCAGGAAGGATAGACTTGGTTGTACACGTGGTACTACACAACCATCCATGCTGCCGAGTGAAAGGCTTCTCTTTTGTGATTTGGTCACATCAGTTCCCAGGGCTACCGTCCTATTCTGCCATGATGAAGACCTAGAAGCCCGTTTCTTGCACCCTAGAGCCTAGTTGCTCAGGGCTAACAGTCTCTGTTGTGCACGGAAGCAAAGGAGAGGGATACTCACTACCCCACATAGCAGGAAGGTCTGCATGATCTTTTCTGTAACGACGTAAACAGATGCACCTGCAAGGACTCAACTTGGTGGTGGCACAGGGAGGCCACAGGTTTCACAGTGCCAGCACAGGACTGACCACTCACAGGAGCAACGTGACTACCTAGAGCCTAATAGCCCACGTTGGCCAGTTCCCTCAAAGGGCTTGCACTGTTCCACGGCACGGCTCAGTACAGATGTAGAGAGTTTGCCCAGCGAGATGTCCTGCACAGTCTGCGAGCATCTCAGGGCTCAGAGGCAGAATGTGTTTCCAGCTCTGCAGCAGGCCACAGCAGCCCTATTGCCTGCATGTCCAGCTCTGCTAGCAGCCCTTGAACTGCCCAGCCTCGCCTGCCATAGGGAGACAAGGGAGCAATCACGGGGGAAAAGAACAACTGGTGTCTGGCCTCCTCCTTGCTCTGGCCCCATGCACTGGCTGGAGTCAAGGCCAGGAGCAACATGCCTCAACAATGTTACTTTGCCTCTGTACTTGGACAGACAGAAACCCAAAATTTAGTTCTGCATAAAACCTCAGCGTAGAAATTGACATTCCAGTCCTTCCGTCTTTCTCAAAAGCAATTGGTGTCACTCAGCAGAGACAGCGACTGGAGCTGTGAGGGGTCTCTGGTCACACTTCACCTAGCGATCCTCTACTTCTAGGCAGAGGGAGGACTGTAATCCCACACTGTACATCCACCATCACACCAGCAATGGCTCCTTCAACACCTGAGCTCAGCCATCCCCACCAGCTGGGTATCAGGTGCCAGCACTTTCTTACCCACCAGGCACACCTGATGCAAGTGCCCAGGGCTGCTCCATAGCCCTGGCAAGCCTCTGAACAAATGGTGCAGCTGGTCATGAACCACTTCAGCGAATGCAGGTAGAGCACTCAGTTCCTGTATTAGTGGGCCACTGAAGGACTCTCCTTCCATAGGGAAAATTGGTCTTTCATGGACTTCAGGCATATCCCCAAACCAGGTGTCAGAATTTAGAGAAGAAGGTTCAGAGGGTTTTTGTTACTGGTGGTGGGTTCTGCCTGTAGCTGCAGCCCCAGTCAAGAAACTGAAATGTAGTTTCTATTTTATTCCCTTTTCAGCTGCTTATAAGTTTCTCAAACAGATTCCTATTCAGGGTGAAATGTTCAGTGCTTGGTCTCAGCTCAGAGATGATTTCCTTTATTTTCCCCTGCAGGAACTGTGAGCAAAATACTAAATGCAGTAGATTTGGAGTTTGGGGAGAGTGAGCAATCAGATATTTCCCCCTTGTTCCCTTCAATACCATATGTTCCAATTGGAAATTTTACACTTGCATACTGGTAACTCATAAATGATTGGGATGATAGACTTCAAATGTTCTCATTGAGAGGCAGAAAACAAACCCAGATTTAACAAAATAATTGGTTCAATACGGTTAAGATGAGTTTAAAGAATTCTGATAATGCTTTTCCCTTCCCTAGTGTCCCAAGAGGGACTAGTACACACTTTTTTATTTTAATCTATGTGCTATAATTTTAAGGATGACACAAGGTGGTCTTTGTTAAGATGCATCTATTTGCTTTGAAATCCAAAGAAGTTCAGCACTTAGAGGCTGCCAGAAATCACAGACCTATTATTCAAGGAACTTTTGAGCTCTACTGCCAAAATCTTAAGAAGACTGTAAGCTGAACAGCTCCCATTCAATGCAATTTTATGCTCATTTACAAACTCTACGGTGGGATTTCTTTATTTTCCTCATCCCCAAACCCGCTTAAAACTAAAGGTAGACAACCCCAGTATTTTTGTAATGGCACGTTTGGTAACAGAGCATTCCAGAAGCAATGGCACCCTAACCATCCTCACCCAAAAGGTCAGCTGGGTCACCCTACATGTCACACACTTGGATTTTTTCACTTCAAAGTCAGCCCTGCAAAACCCATGCAAGCTTTGGATACGTATTCATGCTCTATGTACTGATAAAACTACATAGGTTTTAAGACACAGTCAATGAACTGTAAGTACAGGTACTTCCTGATCACAATCATTACTAAATTCATGTGTGCACATAGATGGGTATATACATCATCCTTTCCAGGGGCAGGTTTACTAGGGATGTAGGGGGAGGCAATATCCCTCTGTCCCTTCCCCATTGGCACCACATGGCATGGATGTTCATTTACATGTGGCTGGGGAGTCACTGGACAGCTGCCCGGCTCATCTTCCTTCCCCTGCTCCGTCCACGGTCCTGGTTACAGCCGAGAGAGTCACTGCTGACAGCTCACATGTATTTAACAACCTGGGCAGTAGATCACTACCAAAACGGACCAGCACATCCTGGCTAAATCAAACAGCAAACAAAATCACCCTGTTTAGGCAAGGAAGTCTCATGACCTGAAACTCACCAAACACAAGGGCTGGCAGACTATTGAGGAAGCAGATGATGGCTCTTCCAATCTTGCTGACCAAAGTGACCCAGCAGCCACCTGGAACACAGCAAAAGATGAAACCTCTTTGGCAAGCAGCTTCCAGCCTGTTCTTCGCCTCCATGGCATCTGGCATGAGGTAGTTTCACATGTAGAGCTCCTGAGCACTTTGATCTCTCAGATAGTTATTTACCTTAATGATTCATGATTGTTACTCAAGTCCCACCTGCAAGCAAGGAAGCTTCCACACCAGCCTGCCAACACTATGGAATAGCTGTGGGCTCACCTCCTCAACCTCCCGGGAGCTACTTTGTTACACCAGTCTCGCAGCGTGGTGATTCTGTTAAGTGCTATGGAATTAATCTTGATTTATACCAGTGGGAGGGAAGGAATAATCAAGTCCCGTATCCTCACCTTCTGAGCTACTGGTACTGCACTGATTTTCTTCATACTTTGAAGTGCTTTATTCTGGCCAGGTTAGTAGAATTACTCTGCTTAAGCTCAGGTCATTCTTTGCTGTAATTCCTTGCAGCAGCTTCTGGAAAGGTGTTTTTCTCTTTCCACTCCCCACAATAAATGAGTTTGTCACTTGAAATATACTGCCAATGTGTTACATGTCCCACAGTGTTTGTGGTTATATCAGAAGTGTTTGTTTATAGCACCATAATTCAGCAATATCTTGATTACAGGAGAGATGGTGTTGTAAGTCACTGTGGCTAGAGAGAATATTATTTTTCTTTTCCTTTAATATAAATTGTTGATTTTCAGTCAATACACTGAAAGAAAAAAGGGCAATTGTTGCCCTAGTAACCAGCTGCCTTGTAAACCATAAGATGTTAGGAGCACAAGGTGTTAATTGTTCCAAGTGCTGCTTGTGGTCAGGGATAAAAGCTAGATCATAAGAAACATCTGAGAAGATAAAGTCAGCTGGTTTCTGCTTGGAGAAACATAGACAACAGCAAGCAGAGAGACAAGGCAAGGAGAAGTAGCACTGCCACCAGAGAAGTGGAATGAACTGAACTGTTGCTGTGTGAAAGTATCCCTGAGCGAAGGCTCTGAGAACACAATACACTTCTGGGGACCTGACAGGTTTTTACCAGGCACGCTCAGGGATCAGCACCTCCACCACCAGATGTAGCAGCTTTTCCTGCTGCTGCTCATTCCCTCCTGCCGACCAGACCTGCTCCGTGTTCCGGGGTTTCAGCGTGCTGTGCTCCAGGAGGCTCCTTCCCACATGCTATTCAGCATGAGTTAAGGAGGCCTGTCCTGCAGAAGGTGTCACCACCTCTCAACAGAACTTCTCCTCCACCAGAGCCAGCCAGGATGGAGCATCCTCTCTGTCACGTACCTACCTATGCTTCAGAACAACTTCCTTGCCCTGCTGAACAGCTTGTGCTTTCAGGCTCCTTGCAGGGCACAGCACACAACATCGTCCTTGCTGTGCTGTCTGCTAAGAAGTGGGAGCAGTTGATTGCCTGGAGCACAGATTGAACTCCAAAATGCATCTGTGTTTCTGCCCCAGCCTCCTATGAGACCGAGCCCTTCAACTCCAGCCGGCTGCATGCTGGGGCTGGGAAAGCAGCAGCAGAAGGGCTCTTTCTGCAAGAGGCCTCTCAGGGAGAAAGACTGCACAAGGGCTTCTCTCCCATGTCTCTCGTCTCTCTAAGATAGAAAGCAAGCTGGCGAGACAGCAGCCTCCTACTCTGCAGCATCTGCCACATCTCCCTTCCCTCCTCCTCTCCCAGCCCCTGCAAACTGGAGAGCAAACATGAATACTGCGAGATCTGGAGGAAAGTTTTCTACTTTAGCCCATTTTAGCCATTTACCTGCTCTGGATGCCCACTGAACCTGCCAGTATCTGCATTCCTTTAGGAAACGAAGGCAAGGAGCACAGAAAAAGTAGCATATTTATAAGCTAAGGCCCTCCCAGGGGCAGGGTTATGCTAATCAGGGAGCCTCTGTCCCAGCATGGTATTACACACACAACAGGAACATATGGAGAGAGGTTCTCACCTGCAGCACGTCACAGCCTCCCTGGCACACATGGCTGGAGGGTTTCACGCCACGCGTTAGCCACGGGCACTCAAGACCCACAAGGCCAAGCTTCTGCTTTGACCTAAAGAGGAAAGGGATGGACACTACTGCTGGTGCTCCAGTTACCATCACTATTGTCCTGTTGTCTCATTCACTTCTGGGGAGTTTTTCCCCCTGTTGTTTTTATTTACTGACTGTTGGCATTTGCACCTGGTACTAAAGCCATATATTGCAGTGAGCCACACCACAAAGCCCTGGAGGGTATCTAATGACACTTCATCACACTGATGATAAAGGCTACATCTACCTACAATCTACATATAAAATTAGAAGTTTATTTTCTTTCTCTTGCTCCCTCTGGTACAGTTACCTGTGATAATGCAGATATCTCCATCTCAGCACAGCCTAACATAAACCTGTGCCACAGACTGGTGCTGGGATTGCTGCCATGCATCTTTTACACTAAGAAAATACAGTTTAAGTGAATAAAGTTGAGAAACCACGAATACTTCTGAGTGGAGAGTGCTTGGACAACACTTCCCATAGCAGAGCTGCATTCAAACTGGGGTCTGTGGTTAAGGCTGAAAAATAAAGATGAATGAGTTTGGTTGGGTAATTAGATAATAAAATTGAAGGTTCTGGAGTTTAGCCCAAGAATATAATCCAGGATATGTGTCTGGCTAGCCTGTTCCCTCTCCCACTGCTGGCAGCATCATCTTAACCAAGGAAGGAATGCACCCTTCACATGGAGTCCAAAGCCAGAGCTATGTTTGGGTAGCACAGCCCATGAACTAGCACAGGATCAGAGGAACGGGATCAGTCCTTCCCTCTGTCAGTCTTTCAGCAGCTGATTTTGTTCCCCATATGTGATGCAGGGCTGCAGACAGATGCTGCAGGACTCAAGGTGGGCTTGCCTGCTGCTACAGCAGAACCTGTAACTCTGCACAGCAGAACAAACCCCATCCCAGGGAGGGTTTGCAGGGGGCTGTGTTTGGTAGGAGGACAGGACAGGTGTCTAGAGGCTGGCAACCTGGCTGATAGATTGGAGGCTCTGCACAGGTCATTTGGGCACAGAGCAAGTCATCCCTGAGTTAGCTAGGGCTAACTCTCATGCATACCTCGTTGTGCCAGTAAATACTAACATGGCTGTGTAGAGGGTGGTGTCTAAGGGTGAAAAGGACAGCACAGGCAATCTGAAAGGAAAACTGAGTTTGTTTTTTCTTTATGCAGTGACTGCTTTCAAATTGCTGCAGAAATGGAAAGTAAGACAGAGACAAGTTCTCTTTGACTTGGGAAATCCTTCAAAAATCAAGTAAACCCATTTTGAAAGGTAGACTTTGTTAGCTGCCCTATTTTTAGGATTGACTCCTACAGGTCCTTCCTTCAATGATAGCAGTTTTGCCTGAGCAATGACTAGGGACTGCAGGATTTAGGCTTTTAATAAAGCAATTGTGTAATTAAAAATAAATGGGTCTCTAGTGTCACTATTTAAAAAAAAGAAAACTTAGATCAAATAAGGCATTTCTTTTTGGTTTAGTCTGCTTGGAGCATGCAGAGCTTTAATGACGCAGTCACAAATGTTGTATTTAAAAGGCCTCTTAGTTGCTGAGAGGAGCCCCAGGAGAGGGCTATTAACTGGCCAAATTAGGCTATTTATTTTTGTGAGTTTTGCAAGTTTGAAAAAGAGAGGCACATTTTCACTTAGGAGAGTGATATTTCAAATAGGTCACAGGAAACTCTGGCAGGCGGGGAGCAAAGCAGAGCGTCAGTAGGAAAACATTAACCAGAGACATTTTGCAAGTACAAGTCGACATTTGAGTTCCTAATGGCTTCTGAAGTCCATTCAAAAATCTTTCACTGGATGTAAAATAGGGGCAAAGCACTGCAGCTGTGCAGGAGCCCTGGCCTAATCCTGAAAGCCTTTAAAATGGCAGAGCTGTGCCTGCGGGTGCTGCTGTGAGCAAACCTGGTGCTGTCAGCACAGCCAACAACTTGGCAGTAAGTCTTTGAAGGAGATGGCCTCTGCCTGTTGGTTAGGAGATAGCTGGTGCTTAGAAAGGTGGCTGGTCAGCCCTGAAATTTCACTACACCTTTCCTTCCTCCAGCTTTTACTTTGATTCTTCACACAGAAGTACCATTTTCCTCACACATAACCACAGCCCAGAGCAAATCAGGAGTGACTTCACTAAAGCCCACAAAGAAAGCTGCATACACACCTTTAAGGATTAGGCCCAATAGTTTTTACATGCATAAGACTGGTTGGAAAAGGTCCCTCCACACCACTTCAATGGACATGGCACATGCTCACCAATAGCACATCATTTCCTCCTTTTCATATTTGCAAACTGAAGCAATTAATCAGGAATGATTCACGTGAAGTTACTTTGAAGAGCTGGCCCATCTCCCATTGACTTCAGCAGCTCAGGATGAAGCTACTCGGGAGCTAAAGAAGTCTCTGTTGCAATAGGGCTGTTGCTGGGTACTGTCCCTGCTCCAGCAGGGCTGGCGTCCCTTGAACTGTCACCACACAAGTGACAAGAGCACTATTGCATCTACACATGATGGAAAGGTTTTGCAGGATCAGAATCAAGATGGGAAAATGAATTACATAATAAGATAATAAAAAGCAATGTTCTTAGGAAGAGGTGTATAATGAGTTCCTCTTGATGGACTGTAAATCCACCAGTCATACAAGCCATGAACAAAAAAAATTTTAAAAACCTAACAACACACCTATTAGAGCAATCTTTCTCTTCTTCATTTTTGTTTGGGGTTTTGTTTTGGTTTTTTCCTCTATAAACCAGTTAACGGAGGACTCAAAACTGGTATGTCTGAGGCTGCGACTGTCACATCAGCTTTGGTCAGTTACAAACCTCTATCAAAACTCCTTCCCATGACTGTGGGGTGTGGGCTCTCAGCAGCAAGTTCTCCTCCTCTGACTGGGTAACGGTGTGGAGTTGCAGGCACTTTGTGCTCAGCATTTCCATGGGACTGCAGATTTTTATGGTGCAGACGAACCAGTGTTTTATTGGATCAGGATAAGGGAACTGGCACTGGAGCGAAGACAGCTGAAAGGGAAATACAGAGCACAAAACACCATTGAAAAATCTTCTCAGTTCATACACAAAAAGTCAAACAGCTCTACCCCTAGCTTTATTCTTACTGTAATTGTTGTACACTGTCCTATTAGCATAAAATGACCCATCCCACCTTGCACAAATCTGACAAAATCCAGGAGGATTTCTGGCATAGTGACGTCACAGGGGCAGAGAGAGTCCTTCCAAGTATGCCATGGAAGAAACCCCTGCTCCAACCTGTGTCACCAGTGGCATGTAACAGAGCAGGCGTTAGAGCACGCTCTGTTTTGCAGAGTGCAGAGGTGAGAAGGGAATATATAGGGAAAGGACAAACATGTTGCCTGTCCATTCGGCATGAAAACAGCTATAAATATTGCGATACTTATCTCTAGGAACCCAGCACAGCCTCTGCCCAGACTCACAACCACATACAGTCGCTTTGAACTTTACTGAAGCTATTCAGGTTGCAAGTCACCAGCTTAGCTGGCTCAATTGTCCGTTATTCCCATTAAAAATACCCTAGCAAAAGCAACCCTTTCCAAGGAGATATGGAGGATGCTTTTCCTTCTCAGACAAATGTGCTGGAGCTCTGGTTTCACGCATTGCCCAGTTGTACAGTTCTGTTCTCTAGTTGGACCTTATGTCTTCTCCGGTGTGGTAGTGCCTCCATATTTAGTCTATTAGCTTTGCCTGGCAATATTGATTTAGCAGATAAAACTTTGATGCTGCTCCTGTAGAAATAGTTTGCAATGTATTAACAAGGCCACAATACTAGTCAAAAGCATTTCTCGTGTGGTCTCAAATGTTTGGGGTAAAAGAAGCAGCACATGCCAAAGGTTACAAAGAAAGTGGAGTCCTTATGAGAAATTGACCATTAGACAAAGAAAAAGGATGAGGGTGATCTGGGGATACCACAAAACACTCTTCCCTGAAGGACCTTGCAGCTCACAGTGTGCTGCGTATAATACATACAAGGTTACTCCTTAAAACAACTAATTAAATGTCCAAGCCTATCCAGACACAAAGAAATAATTCATCCTTTTTCCATGGATGGGCACAAAACAAACCACATCGTAGTTCTATCCTGGAACAAATAAGTGTTTCTTGACGAACGTGCCTGCACAAACACTCCACCACCTGCCTGGCCAAGACAGGCCTTTCAGGAAGACCTGCAGGGATTTGGATCACTCTTGCTTTCCCTAAACCACCAGCTCCTCACCAAGGTGCCAAGAAACCTCATCCTGCCTCTCCCCTCCCAGGCACTGCCACGGGCAGCAGCCCCCAGCCAACACCAGTCAGAAAATGGTGCCTCCTGGCCCTGCTGCCATGCCCAGGGGAGAAAGGGGAGGCCCTGCTGGCAGCCACGTTGCCTTCTGCAGTGAAGGGTGAAGACATTCCTCATGGCAGTGGGGGGTTGGCAATGTCCATCGCAGAAACCTCTTCTTGGCCTGTTTTCTTTTTGTCTCTGTTTCTCCATTCAGGAAAAAGCTTCTGTCACAACAGCTGCTGATTCATTTTCTGACTTGGTGCCGAGCGTGCCAGACATAACATTCGTTTGCTGCCAAAGTGGTAAAAACAATGACTTACCAGCTCATTTTTCTTCAGTTGATTATGTTTGGGGGTGGGGGGGTGGGGGGATGGGAAAAAGGAGTTTTAATTAAAATTAGATAAGGAGAAGAATAAATCCACTGAGATGCAAAGAATAACACACTGCAAGGCAAGAGAAGGGAGAGACTGAGGCAGTGCAGGACTACCCATCACTGAACAAAGGAAAACAAAGGGGTCCATTTTCAATGGTGAGGGACTCTGGTTGCTTGTTGGACTTCACCAACTTCTCTTTCTCTCTATGCTTTCCACCTTTCTGGTGTCAACACCTTCCCACACCAATAACTCTCAGATCCAACACAGACTGAGAGGAGAGAACCCGCCTGAAGATGGCTATGATGAGGGCAAGCGAGAATACTGTTCTTTAAGCCTTTCCATTTTCCTTTCCTGACTCCTTCCTGGGATGAAGGAGTTCCATCATCAACATTTATTTGCTTCTTAAAATGTTGACTGATGATTTGCCCAGTAGATAGAATCCAAATCCGACCTGTGTTTTGGATATGCTGAGGACAATGGTGATTGCACTGAGATTTTGGCTTGCCTGTTACACTTTAGAGACAAAAGTTGAGGCAAAAAGAGCCAAGTCTGGATCTGATGAGTGAAGTCTATTGACCTATTAGACTTACCAATATTTTTCTAGGTATTTGACAAGGTGCTTTGGACACATGGGAATTAAGGTGATCCATGTTCCCTGACCTCAGTCATAGGCCACAGGTCGTATTTGGAAATAGCTCACCAGGTCACTAAGTCTCATGGCAAACATCCAAGTGGAACTTAGATGCCAAGAAAAGAATGGCACAGGTAGCCTGACCACAATATTGTCCTACTGATGTTTAGCAACAAATCAATTTCCTAACAGACTGGCCCATCTGCAACTAACACAGAGGAGGCAGCACCCTGGCCCAGTTCTGCTAGCCAAAATGGATGGACAACCTTATTAACCCATGTGTTTAAGCTCTCTAATCTTTCTATTATGAGTTAGTGTAGAACATAGCATAGCATAGTGTAGAACATAGCATAGTCCCCTACCTGAAAACTTTGACTCCACTGCCTTCACATAATGGCCAAATCAAACTGTTCTCTTCCTCCATGTGATTAAAGCCCATGGGGTTGGTTTCAGTTCTTATTTGGAAAGAAAAGGGAGTCAATCAGAGCAAGGAAATGCAGAAGAGTCATGGTAACCAGCTCCAGAGCAAGGATCAGCTATTGAAGGACCATTCAAAGCCATTATCCAAACACTACCATTATCATTGAGTCTGATGAGAAATAAGAGGTAATGTCATTCAGAGCACCAGAGGCTAAAGGAGAGATTTTTAAGGCAGCTTAAGAACAGTTATTCCACAGGTCTTTGGCTAACTGTGAGGTGAGATAACATGATTCCAAACAAGGACTCATCAAAGATTAGTTATCTAATACCCAGTAACCACTCCAAACTCCTGAGGAAGAAAAGCCTTACCTTTATACTTAGGAAGTCCTTTTGTTCTTTGCTTTAAATGACTGTGTGCTCTCTTTAATTGAGGGGAATATGAAGAATGTGTATTTGAGATTGAAAAACCCAAGATCAAGAAGTCATTCTTGTTCACCAGAGAAAATGAAACAGACACCAGAGAATGTCTTAAGCAGGAATGAAGGATTTTCAAGGCTGACAAATGAGGTTTCTTGTTACCACCACTTGTTACTGAAAAAGCTGTCCAACTTCTTGGAATATTTTGGAAATCCACCTCCTTATGTCAACTTCTGTTCAGAACATAAAAGTAGTATTTTCACCACCATCCTCTCACAGAATGGGGAAGGAGGGATTTAAGACTTCTCTTAGATTCTCCGTTCTTCTCTGTGCTACACAACTAAATTACTTTTTGCTTGACTTGATTTACCCACATCATTTCACAAGGGCTTGTACACACTGTCCCTTGGATGACATTGCTAAATTACTTCACTATAACAAAATATAATCATTTAAGAAAATCTCCAACTCAACCAGACATGTTATGAGAATACCCACCAAGAAAATTTTTTCCCCTCCCATTATGTTTTGCTAATTCAGCCCCTACAGAATGCAATGCTGCACTGCAGAGCACTGGTTATGCTGTGCATCAACATACCTGACCACGCAGAGACACCCGGCTCTTCTTGGCTTCAGTTGGACCTGTAGTTTTTCAGCACCTTTACAAATTAAGCCTAGAAACTAACACATTAAATTGTATTGCTGCATAAGGACCTGCATTTCCAGGCTTTTATTTGCAGGAATGATATTGCCATTCTATACACAAGACCTGTTTTTGTAATACTATGGTTCATCAGAAGTTTTTATGTTAATATCGAATCAGAAATAATACACATGTGATTCATAATAATCTAACTGAATGTCTGCACTGAATGTATTGTAAAAAACTCTGGTTAGAAAAGAAACTCATTAAAGAAATAGTGACTACTATTATCCCACTGCATATATTGTTCTACTGGAAAGTTTCCTTGAGTAGTTTCTTTAATTAGCAATTTGATGTTTTGAAATAGTGTGATCTCCACCACACATGATTTGTAAAACAGACTTGGCTGGCAATACAGAGGAAAACAAGCAATCTTTCCAGAGTTTGCATCTCTAGGGCATATCTTGTCATTTTCTAGCTGTTCAGCAACTGTATATATCTGTATAACACCGTGACACTGTTCTTGTGGGATTTTGATTCTTAAAACTTATATAGATAAAGAGCTTTTTATTGGAACAGAATCTATTGTCTTTTTTGAGAGAGAAAATCCACATGAAAATATTTGCATAACTTTGGTCTATTCAAACAGTAGGTGTTGACCCCAGCTGTGTTCTGGTGAATGAATCATTTATGTAGGAGCTCATTGCACAGAACGTATGGTATTTTATCTTTGCTGGTTTTCAGCCAAATACAGTCTGTAACAATTTTTCCCCTTTGCCACATTTGCCGCTTGATATCCTTTAAAATATACCAGCTCCAAGTGTGAGAAAGCAAAACAGATTCTGGGCCCATCCTAGCTGGAATCTCTTTGTATGAATACTCCTGTGCCAGCATCGAGGTACCCTTGCTTTTGGAGAACACCGATTCCAGATCTGGAATCTCCTTGTGCTGAATGCTTTGAATCAACTGTTGATTTAAAGCCCATTTAAATCTGCAGGGAACTGCAAAAGCCCAGAAGCAAGCACAAAAACAGGGATCCTCTTTGTATACAAAACAGGAGGGACAAAATTCCACTGCCTCAAACACCCTAAATTCTGCACCTGCAGGGAAAGCCTGGAGGAAGAGAGGACGTTTCCAACACAGCTCTATTTCATTATAACTATTCTCCAGGTATCACTTAAGTGGTATTTTGGCAAGACACATTTCTACCCACAAGGGCGGGGAACAAGATTATTTCATTAAGTTATTGAGGCACTGCATGGCCATAGCCACTATTACACCAGGTTTGATTTGAAATGGTAAGTGAGAGGTCAAACTCTCTCAACACTGATCTCCCAGAGGAGAAGAGATAAGGTGGAGTGCTAAGATTTCCACGCTCCCACATGAGCAGATAAGGTTTGAATGAGCAGCCTCATCTGTAGGCTGTTTCCCTAAGTGTTTTTTCTAGCTTACACTGGAAACCCTTATACCTCTCTATTCTGAATCACATAATTACGGTTTCCACAAGAAATTCAAAGCAGGATCTCCTCCCACAGAATTTCTCTCACCTGCACTCCTTTCATCACCAAAGATGAGTGTTTGTGAGTACTACCTCTACTGCTGGGAGAGTTCACATGCAGCTCAATTTAGTAGCTGATGAAGGCGAGACTATTCCCCCACGTATAAGCTTCTTAAATGTTTGCTCATGATTGTGTGTGGCATGAACATTTCCACAAGGCACCATCATCCAGGACATACTTGCAGTCTTGTGTGTTCTCCCTGTTAACCGAGGAGCTGCTTCTACACAGCCAACCTCCACCAGTGGCAGGTTACCTTCCAGTTTCCCAGGAAAGTTTTGCTTAGATGGAGATATTGCAGACGGGATGCAGCCCCATTAATATCTGCCATCCCAGCTTCCTCATGCCTGAGCTGTTCTCCATCATACCAGGCTCCCTCTTCATTACACCCTTCCTCCCACATGCAACAGAAACATAATAGTGCAGCTAAACATGACCCTGAGTAAACACTGAACACAAGATGAGACACTGCTCTGAAAGTCACCGCTTAATTCATCTTTCAGAAGCAGATTATTTCTGATGCGAAACATCGCTCCCATCCTCTTGAATCAGGAAGACAGGGTTTACCTACAACTCTGCAAGGAGACTCTTCATGAGAGAGCGACTATGCTGGTTTCAGCTGGGGTAGAGTTAATTTCCTTCGCAGTAGCTGGTACAGGGCTATGTTTTGGATTTTTGCTGGAAACAGCATTGATAGCACAGGGCTGTTTTCGTTACTGCTGAGCAGCATTTGAACAGAAACAAGGCCTCTTCTGCCTCTCACCCCACCCGTGAGAGGCTGGGGGTGCACAAGGGGTTGGGAGGGGACACAGCCAGGACAGCTGACCCCTACTGTCCCAAGGGATATTCCACACCATATGACATCACACTTGGCATATAAAGCTGGGAGGAAAAGAAGGAAGGGGGATGACATTTGTGGTGATGGTGTTTCTCTTCCCAAGTCACCGTTAGACATGCTGGAGCCCTGCTTTCCTGGGAATGGCTGAACACCTGCCTGTCAATGGGAAGCAGTGAATTAATTCATTGTGTTGCTTTGCTTGTGCATGCAGCTTCTGCTTTCCCTATTAAACTGTCTTTATCTCAGCCCATGATTTTCATCACTTTCACGCTTCTGATTTTCTCCCCCATCCCACCAGAGGCAAATGAGTGGCTGCATGGTGCTCAGTTGACAGCTGGTGTTAAACCACCACAGCAACCAACCAACCTACATTGACACATGTTCCAATAGTACAGGCAGAGTTGAAAGCACCACTGTAATTACAACTGACTATTGTATAACTCCAGTTTTGGCTGCTCATAACTTCACCCATAATTAATTGTTAGGGTTGAAGATTTTTCCTGCTGGGTTTGGCCTCAGGCTAAACTTTTTCATTTCAGCTGAAATGACTCAAGTCTTTCCCAAGAATATGTTTAAGGAAAAAGACTCTTTCTTGGTCCTGTTAAAATGATCTTTTTGTCATTTACTGAAATACTCTCACATCTCTGTGTTTCTAAAAGTGGTATCTTGAAACACTGGCAGACTTGACTGCTGTGAAATACATGCCTTCTCATATTCTCAGGGAGAAAAAAAAGATCAGAATTTGGCTGTTTTCAGCCTCAGACTTTATATATATATATTTGCTGTCTACACATGTTCAGCAGAGAATCATCAGCTACTTTGACTATCCTCAGTGCTGAGCAAGCTTAGTCCTCCACTGTGCCAGACACTCAGATGAGGCAACACAGACAGTACCTGACTGTGACCAAGGATGCTCCTGCAGCTGCAGGTTTGGTTGGGCTTTCATTGCAAATGTGCTGTCTGTGGCAGGGCCTGTGTGATAGCAGGCCAGAAGAGAGCTGAAAGACAAGATGGGGAGGCTGCACCTTGAACCCCGTGTTCAATTTTGGGCCCTTCAGTACAAGAAGGGCATTGAGGGGCTGGAACATGTCAAGAGAGTGGCAACGAAACTGCTAAAGGGTCTAGAACACACGTGTTATGAGGAACAGCAGGAACTGGGTTTGTTTAGCCTAGAGAATAGGAGGCTGAGGGGAGACCTTATTGCTCTCTACAACAAGCTGAAAGGAGGTTGTAGTGAGGTGGGTGTTAGTCTCTTGTTCCAAGTAACAAGTGATAGGTTGAGAAGAAATGGCCTCAAGTTGCATCAGGGGAGGTTTAGATTGGATTATTAGAAAATAAATCTTTACCTAAAGAGTGGTCAAGCATTGGAACAGGCTGACCAGGAAAGTGGTGGAGTTAGTATTCCTGGAGCTGCCCAAAAAGCATGTAGATGTCATACTACAGGATGCAGTTTAGTAGGCATGGTGGTGTTGGGCTGATAGTCAGACTCGATCTTAGAGGTGTTTTCCAACTTCAATGATTCTATGATACTGACACTGCATCTCAATGCGTGTCAGAGAAGTAGCTACCAAAACGAGCCTGTGATCAGCTTGCCTCCAGAGGAAAGTCTGACCTGCAGAAAATGAAGATGACCCCGAGTGTACATGGAGCGGTGAAGACAAAGCAAAAATATTCAAGAGTTGTTCAATAAATTGCTGCTGCCTACTCTGGTTACTCAAAGGGACAGAGATGGAGAAAATGAGTATGTAATCACTCATTAAAAAGAGCACAGTGGAACTCAACATGCGTGAATGCAATCTGCATGAAGAGCCTTAACCTGGAATACCTGAACTTGAAACCTTGTGACAGACTAAAGATGTTACATACATTTTCAGAAGGGGTACACACGCAGGGATTGCTGGTCATGTAGAAAACAGGCAGAAAGCACATCTTAACTACAGAGAACAAACCCCCAAAACATGGGAAGACAAATGTTGAAAAATATGAACAAAAAAACCCGCAAGCTACTTCATTAAAATCTAAACCAATGCAACAGAGTCCAGAGATGCCACTAAGAAAAAAGAAAACCCAGCGCTCAAGTGCCTGGAACCTAACTGGAAAAGCAAAATGGGCCCACCCCAATGCAGAAATCAAAACATTTATAGGCAGTTCTTACTACTCTGTGAACATGAGTCAGTACAAGTGAAAATGGTGCACAGATGGGCCAGCACAGAAGCAACAGAAGTGCCGTGATATTTACAGTGGGGGTGGGGGGGGAATCTTCCCTTACAAGTGTAAATATACCAGAGAAATCATCCGCTCGCAGCACAAACCAGAGCTTTGATGTAGCAAACACACCCACCAGGGACAGCACTGACTCTGCCGGGAGAAGTAGGAATGGTAGACACTGCATCTGGAAGACAGTAGGCTCACAGCACTGAGCTTTCCCATGGAGTCACAACACACAGATACATGCCAGATGACGTGGACCATTTTATAGTCTTTATGCAACCAGCAGCAAGGGGCCAAGCACTGTCCCAGGCTGTCAGGAGACACTAAGAAGGGAAGAACCATGGTGAGTACTGGCTCTAACACCTGGCAACAGCAGCATGACAGCACCACCAGCCTGGGCTCCAGACGCCCACAGCCTGTGCGCCTCAGCTCAAGGCAGACCACAGCTCCTTGTGCCACCACCAATGGTGCAACAGCTTAAAGACATGAGTCAAATCTGGTGTTCTCCTGCGTAGAGCCAAGCAGGTAGCATTTTGGGGTTCCCCAGCCTCTCCCGGAGCAATGATGACACATGGGGTGTCTTTCTCCAGCCTCTCCCAGGTTGCCCCATCAGTGCAAGCTGCTTATTTCACAGCATGGCCATGGGCTTGAGCTCTCTGGGCAAATCAGATTTCTCCTGATACGTCTTTCACTCATCTGTAAAACAGCAGAAACAATATTTACGCTTCTGCTGTTGGATCAAGATGAAGGAATGAAAATTTAATTATCATCAGTGCTATTTGCTTAAGAACAGCTCATGGACTGACCGTGGCAGGAACAGTAACGGAGTCCAAAGAGCAGGCTGAGCACCCAGAACAGAGCTGCAGGAGATAGCACAAACCTCACCCCAGTGGTAAAAAGGTCTGACAGCTTTGAATGAGAAAGAAACAGCTTCCCCATCACTTAGAAACTTGTATACAGTGAATTATCGCAGAAGTTCATAGGGGGTTTCCAAGTGGGTCAACCGAACTCCTTCCCATTCAGCTGCTCTGACGCCTCACTCTACAGGACACACACACTTGTGTTCTACAGGAAAACCATTTTTGAACAATAAAACCAACTTTCAGTACCTCTCACCTCCCCGGGGTCCCTCTAACAACTTTTATGGATTCATGCTACATTGTCTCACTCCTGAAGACTTCTTCCCCACCCTAACCCCCCTCCCCGTGTTGTGTGAAAGATCAGAACACAGCAGGAAGAATTAATTAACTGAGCAGACAGCAATTTTGCTATCAAATGAACAAAATTAAAGAGTAAGAGAGACTCACAGTCACCCCCTAAGTTGACATCAACTGGAGTTCTGTCTGGGCATGGAAGTTGGTTGTTATATTATGTTCTAGAAATAGAGTCTGTTTTAATGGTAAGATCTTTAGCACAAAGGCGGTTCCTCCCTATACCTGCCCAGAGCACCTGGACTGACAAGCAGAGGACACAGCTTCGGTCAAATTGTGTCAGACTTGAATACACCCATGCACACACTCACTTTCTGCCAATGTCTGTACTAGCCAAGAGTCTATTCTGTCTTTGCTACGGGTGGGTTATTTACTTTGCAATCACCCGCCAGCAGCCGGAGGTCAGCCCACTCTGTTGCATGATGCCGGCTGTTTGCATCTGAGCAGGCTTGTTATTGCTGCACACAACCCGCTCAAACACAAACTGGGACTGGGTACAGTAATGCTGTTATATTCCCCCAAACTCAGGAAGATGTTAAAGAATATAGAAGGTGAGGGAAAAGGGAAGAGGGGAAGGAAAGTGTTATGACTGAAGCAACAGTAAGAGGGAAAGGAAAAGAACTGAAATTAAGATAGAAAACAATTCAAAGCCGTACAAACATAAAACAGAATCACTTCAGGCATATGTCAAAATAGTGTCAAATCATTTTCTGTTCATTAAGTCAGCAGTTAAACACCCACCAGCTCCACTATTTGCTAGCCCTGGAGTTTCACTACACCTAGAGGTCCATTCTACGGCATCAGCAGCAGAAACAACTGGGTTTGTAGACAAATAACCTCATTTAAGAGCTCATTGAGTGAACCCTCCCACACTGACACACATTACCAGTAGGGGTCAGGTCACATACTCCCCATGGCAGATACAAGCCCAAGAGCCAGGATAGCAAAATCTATGGCAAAAGGGCCTGAATTTTATAGATATTTCATATTTTTAAGCCACATAAAATAGCATTTAATATACATCCCCAGGGTTTGAAAAAAAAAATTACCTCCATAATAGTAAGTTTAAACCATCAAATTTGTATCCATCCAACTAATATGGTAGAGATTATCAGTTTGTAGTGAACTCAAACAGTCCCAACAAGGGAACAACTGTGCACTGGTCTGAGAAGAATTTCTCTGTCTTCAACACTTGGGGCTTCTAACTCTCACATTTATAGGAGAGTCACAGAGAAAGTACCAGACAAGTGAGCACTTTTTGATAGGGCTTTGAACTGGTAACAAAATTTAATGCAAAATCACTGCCCAATTACAAAGTTTTATGGCATGGTTAGAAAAAATAACCAACTCACAATAACTTAAGAACAATCCCAAAATTATTGGATTTTATGAGCGTTAGTTTCCTTTTTTGTGCATAACTTCTGTTACACTTGATGAAACTTTTCCATTACAGGTAGAATGATGAGTAAACAAGCAAAACCTTATTTACAGAAGGGGCAAACATTGTACAAGACAGAGTGCATGTTAGATTGAGACCACGGTAATTTCCTAGGACTGTATTTAGATGAAAATGTCTGGGATTTTTAGTGGATTTGGCATTAAAACCCTTCCCAAGGGACATGTACAATTTAACTGTGCTAAAAGTCTCCTTTAGGTTCAGGAGCCAAGACGAAACAGTCATCTCTCTTCTCCAAAAGCCAGCATCCAGGATTTGGCAACAAAACTGCTTTCCTCCCAAGCAGTATCTGCCCTGAGTCATACCTGTTCTTTGCTAGCGCCCACCTCACCATTATACTAACCCAGCCACCTCAATGACGCCTGTCCAGCATGAGGGAAAAAACCTGAGCAGACACCATGATTGCCTGACACCACCTGTTCTACATTCAAATTTCCACACTTCTCCGTCTGAATAAGGCTGCTTTATGCATCATTTTATTACTGCAGGTAATACTGCACACTTTCAGCAACAGGAACAAAGATTTTGGTGCAAGCAAGTTTGCTTGTCTGAAGATTTGGGGTTGGGGTTTTTTTCCTCCTTAAAAAAGTTCCCCTCATTCTTAACTATGAACATTCCTTGCCAGTCCTCAGTCAGCCAAAAAACACAAGAGGTCTTTCCGAAAAACTAAGTTCTGTGCAACAAAGTTATTGACTGCTGGGAAAGGCAGGAAAGCTCTTTTACAGCTGTTCATTGATCCACTGAACGTCACCTTACACTCTGTAGCCCCTTTTGGATTCTGCAGACTTCTGGAGCAGGCTGAGAAAAAAATAAAAACCTTGGCCAGAGCACTTACACTGCTTCTTGAGACATGTTTTCTTTGGGTTCAGGCCTCAAATTCTCAGCCAACAATTTCTGTCCCTAGTGGAAAATTAAAAAAAAAAAAAAGAAAACACCAGGTTTTTGTGCTTTTCAGGAATCCAGAGAACAAACATGAGTTTCTAATCTGCTTGCAAAAGATGCGAATTGACACCGGTGCCTCAGTGTCCTTCCATTTGAGATCATAGCCGTTCTGAGAAAATGAAGTCCCAAAGGTCTCTGCCCATGAGTCCTGCCACCAGAAAAGCAGCGCAAAACCCAGCATTGGACCAGCACATTCTTGGTGACACAATGCTGGGAAGCAGGAGAGGACGCAGCTTGGCCATGCCTGCTCCAGTTTGGCACTAGGGACCTCCAGGCATCCTTCAAGGCACATCCCTATGCACACTCAGGTCATGTTCTCATGGAGCCTGATCCACCAGGTGCCAAAGTCCCCATTGTCGACACTCGAGCCTGTCCACACAAGGACTTTAATGACTCTCTTTTACATAGGCACCCTGGCTTGTGTCAGTTACTCTGGTTTCAAACAGGTGCCCGTCAAACCGTTATAAGCAATTGGCTATGGTCCCAGAATAGACAAGGCTAGAATTAATTTTCTCTATTTAATTTATGATTCAACATTTTTATTCTAAAACTGTACACTGACACTTGGGGACTGGCAGGTGCATTTAATCAGTACATAAACCATACCCAAGCAGTCTTATTTCCTCTCATTCCTGCACTCTCTAGCACGAGCACACTATTCCTCACACCCAATCTGCCGCTTAGCTTTCTTTCCTCTTTCCCTTTCAAACAGTACAGGCAGCTGATGAAGAGCCAGGCACTCACCTTGACCCAGACTCGAAGCTCCATCAGACTTTCTCAGCAGGAACAGTCAGGCTTGAAATGAGAGGTAATGCTTGGCAGGTGCTCCCAGGGGACTGGCCAAAAATAAATGCACTCTCTGGTTAATTTCCATCCTAGTACTGCTAACATTTCTCCTTTAAGAGTGCAGCTAAAGCATTTGATTTATGCAAGGCGAGGAGGTTCTGTATTTGTTTGCAGTAGTGGTGGCAGACCCAGCACACAACAGGGAATATTCAGACCCATTTTAAGCACCTACATAAGATGCCCACACTCTCCCCATAGAGACAAGGGATTTTTTAGGGTGTGATGCAGAGCACTGTAATTAGGAACCTGCCTCTCACCTTTGATTATAGCTGGTGTCTAGACACCTAATTTAGGCAGAGAAATGGCATACTTAAAATTAGCTTGTACAAATAGCCCCTATGCATCAGTTTTGCAAGGAACCAGATTAGAGGCTCTCTGGGAAGGTGATTCTTCAGTGCTTGGCAGGCAGTGAGATGCGGACTAAGCCTGTTTACAGGGAGCTCTACTCAGCCGTAACTTCCATCAGGTGAGAGCCATTGCAGCCAGCCATAGCACGCTGTGGGCTGGGGGAGAACCAAGCTCCCAACACCCCAGCAGCTTCCCTCAGCTCAGCTGCTGCAGCTGAAGGAGGATATTTTCTGGCACAGGGCCAGAGCTGGCAGCACGGCGACCTGCCGGCCCATTGCCTGGGGAAACCTACTCCTTCCTTCTCGATGGTGATGTAGCTGTGAAGGAGGAGACTGGGAATGCCCCCAATCCTCTAACCACAGGACTGCTTAGGTGATGCAGGCTAAGAACTGTTTGTAGTTGCCATCTCGCAGTACTACTTGCCTTTTTTTTTTTAAAGAAACCACTTGGATAATAGCTTTAATGAAAACTTTAGAAAACGAGGCATTTAGAAAATCTAACCAGATGTTTTCCAGCTTCATAACGGAATTTAAAAGCTTCCAAATTAGCAAATTTTTTACTTAAAAAAAAAATTGTTGTATTTGGAAACAGGGCCATAAAACAACAATACCGCAGGCAGGAGATGGACACAAGTAAAAATGCAATTCAGTCTCTGAAAGTGCTCATTTTAAATTGTGTGTAGTATTTTCATTTTCCATCACAGATAACTGTGTGGCAAGCCTATGTACTGCTACATGACAGCTCATTCTGCTTTTAAAACAGCAGCACTTCCACAGCAGCTAAATTGATGCTTTTTATGTGTCCATCACTTATCAAGGGTAATTGATTATTGCCTGCGAGGGGCTCTGAGATCTAGCGGATTACATGTTCTGAACCTGCTAAATTATTTGAAGAGATTCATGAAGAAAAAGATTTTAAATCAGATTTCTCTCTGACCCAGCATTACCTTTCCTGATCAGTGTTTCCCCTTCCCTTTCAACATTATTTTTGCTCGGATAGATAAAAGCATGCTAAGCCCAGGGAGTGGATTTTCAAAGGCAGCGAGAAGAGTTAACAATTGTTACCTGTTATAACATAACGAGAGGCAAGTATATTTTCCCACTGAAAGTTTCTCTGATGGCTGTTTATTCCACTATTTAATCTAGCTCAAGAGAAGAAAATTAAAAGGTTGTAGCCCCCTACAGCTTGGAGGAAAGCAATTCACCAGGAAGACGTGGTGCAGTCCTGGACAACATAAGGTGTGTGGGGCTCCAGCCTCGACACTGGCACATCGCTGCGGAACAACTGGAAATGTTTAAGCCTGGGCTGCCTGCTTTAAACACACCCCAGTCCAAGAATAGCCTGGGCTCCAGGTCAGGCGATGCTGAGTCATTTGCTGGCCAGTCCCCAGCCTCTCCAGCTGCCTTAGACTCGGCCTCCCTTAAAGACACAACTCTGGCTGGGCATGACCGGCCAGGAATGGCCCCCTCGGGTCTCGGGTGTTTTAGCCAAATGAGTGATTCCAACACGAATTCCCAGTTCATACCACCCCCTTTCCCTCCACCTTCAGAGCGTAGCCCCGCCGCTGCTTTCCTGCCAATTAAATGCTACATTCATACATTTCTTTGTAATTATGAATCAACTCACAAGCGTTGGTGCGCACCCCGGGCTCACACAGAGCGGCAAACAATGCTCTGTCACGGGTTGCATCAGCTGCTGCGATGCTCTCTCATGCCTTCAGGCTTGCTAAAGCTGATCTAACTCTAATATAATAGCCTCTTTACCCGCCTCCTCCCCCAACAATTACCAGAGGCTTGGAAAACCATTGAAATGCAAATAGCTGATGGAGAGGTTATTGGGGAGCCAGACTGGGAAAGTACAAATGTTGTCCTGCTGGTTTCCTTCAGTTGGACTCAAACGGGGCTATAATCCTGAATTTCTCTTCGTATAAATAGGAAGAGGTAATATTGTGTAGGGACGGATGGCCCTGTGTAACAGCTGAACTGCATCTTCCCCAGCTTAGTCTCTCTGCAGTCTGGGCCTCTGTTTTTCCCGTTAGTTGCTGCAGCAGCAGAGGGAATTGCAGGAGCGTCTGCAGCTCCGATGGCACGAGAGGAACGCGCTGAACTGCGCTGCCTTCCTGAAACCCTCTCTGCTGCGGATTGTAGAGACCTTCCCCCCCAGAAGATGTGTGGAAGGCAAGGCACTGGCAACTGTGGAGCCTGCAGTCTTCTGTGTGACCGATGATAGGACTCGAGGGAATGGCAAGAAGATGTGCAGGGAGAGGTTTGGGTTGAATATTAGGAAAAGGTTCTTCACCCAGAGCGTGGTGGAGCACTGGAACCGCTCCCCAGGGAAGCAGTCACCGCGCCAAGACTGACAATATTCCAGAAGCATTTGGACAGTGCCCTCAGACACACGGTGTGAGTGTTGGAGTTGTCTTGTGCGGGGATAGGAGTTGCACTCGATGATCCTTGTGGGTCCTTCCAACTCAGGTTATTCTATAATTCTATGAAGATGAAAATCAGCAACAGAGCATCCCCTCAGCTATCCCATCACATCATTCAATCCACGCATTTCTAAAGAGGGCTGTGACTCCTCCATGGTCTGTTTGCTCGCTGTCTTTTCAAGAGATGTCAAAAAGCACAGCCTGGACCTGAGGAGCTCACAACACTCTGCTGGAGCAGCCGTGGTAATGTGAGGTGGGATTGGGACAACCCAGACACCTCTTCAGGGTTTAGGAATTCCTCCGAAATACAGGCTGCATCCGCATCACCTTTTCTGTAGTGAAACAACCTATAAATATCAGCAAATAAGGTAATTTCTGTATTATTAACAATTCCCTCCCCCCATTCAAAAGAGATGTAGAGAAGAGGATACAGCACTTGGTGCCCAGGAACTACAAGAAATTTGGTTGGTTGGAAAGGAGGAGGCTGAGGGCAGATCTACCCGCAGCTGACAGCTCCTTAAAGGCAGTTATTAAAATGACAGGGCTAAACTTCTGGCAGTGCCAGGCAACACAACGGGGTGAGCAGTGGCCAAAGAAATGGTTTCAGAGGGTGAAACTGGACCCCACCGGACAGTGGGGCAGCACCGCTGTCGGATACTCAGAGAGGTGCGGCCGCCTCCATCCCCGGACGTTTTCAACTCCTCAGCAGACAAAGCCGTGGCTGATGTGAGCTGCTGGCCGTGGGTCCCGCTCCGAGGGGGCGTTCGGGCTAGAGACCTCCAGAGGTCGCTTCCAGCCAACATTTCTATGGCTCCGTAACCTCCAGGTTAAAAACTTGGTATTAAAGGGTGAAACTGCAGCAGGTCCCTCCCCCTGCCCGTCTGCGGAGCTTCCCGGTAGCGGGACAGCGCATCCTCACAGCCCCAGGGGTCCCACAGCCCCCAGGGTTCTGTCCCCTGGCACTCACGGCTCCCACAGCCCCGGAGGTCCTGTCCCCTGACATTCACGGCTCCCACAGTCCCCGAGAGTCCTTTCCCCCAACACCCACAGTCCCCAGGGGTCCTGACCCCCGACACCCGCGGCTCCCACAGCCCCTGGAGTTCCTGTCAGTTGGCATCCACGTCTCCCACAGCCCCCGGGGGTCCTGTCCGCCAGGTTCTCCCCTCCCCTTCAGCTCATCACATCCCGCAGCAGTAACCCGAGTCCCCTCACGGGTTTTCTGCGCCTCTCCCCGCCCCGCTTTCCAGCGCGGATTCTCCCCGCTCCGGTGAGTAACGACGGGGCCGATCTCCACCCCCCGGCGGGGGGATGAGGCACCGGGGCTTTCACCGCGACAGGAAGAGGGGAGCACCAGGAATTTCCAAAAAGGACTGTGACTCCTCCATGGTCTGTTTGGTCGTTATCTTTTCAAGTGTTGTCCCATCAAGGACAAAAAGCACTGTCTGGACCAGAGGAAGTTCCGCAACTCTGCTGGAGCAGCCGTGGTAATGTGAGGTGGGATTAGGACAACCTAGACACTTCTTCAGGCTTTCAGCCTCTCTGCAGTCTGGGCCCCTGTTTTTCCCGTTAGTTGCTGCAGCAGCAGAGGGAATCGCACAGTGCAGGAGCGTCTGCAGCTCCGATGGCACGAGAGGAACGCGCTGAACTGTGCTGCCGTCCTGAAATCCTCTCTGCTGCGGATTGTAAAGACCTTCCATCAGGAAGGTGTATGGAAGGCGAGGCACTTTGGAATCTGCAATCTCCTGTGTTGGCTATAGATGAAAATCAGCAAGCAAGCATCCCTCTCCCTGCTATCCCACCATATCTTTCAACCCATGCACTTTTAAAGACGACTGTAACTCCTCCACGGTCTGTTTGCTCACTACCTTTTCAACTTATGTCCCACCAAGGACAAAAAGCACTGTCTGGACCCGAGGAAGCCCCAACACATGGCTGGAGGAGGTGATGTGAGACTATCCTGACCCAGACACTTCTTCAGGTTTTCAGTCCCCACTAAGGCTGGGTTTGCCATGAGTCAGACTGGAATTTGTCTCTCTTTGCATTAGATACTTACCTGCTTGTACACCTGGAAATATATCAGCATGGTACAGAGTTGCTTATGCTCACCAGTTCAGCCGTTACATTTTTAATTGGTAGATATTCTAATTGGTGTGGGGCCTAGAAGAAAACTGGGGAGGGGCTTTTTACAAGGGCATGTAGTGATAGGACGAGGGGGAACAGCTTTAAACTGGAAGGGCGAAGATTTAGATTAGACATTAGGAAGAAATTCTTCACGATGAGGGTGGTGAGGCCCTGGCACAGGTTGCCCAGGGAAGCTGTGGATGCCATTTCCCTGGAGGTGTTCAAGGCCAGGTTGGATGGGGTCTTGAGCAGCCTGGTCTGGTGGGAGGTGTCCCTGCCCAAGCCAGAGGCGTGGAACTGGATGGGCTTTCAGATCCCTTCCAACCCAAACCATTCTATGATTCTATGATATCAGTTTGACAGGGTGAGCTAAGAGACTGTGCGTAAAATCCTGATTTTAGATTTATCTACTCGTCTTTTAAATATCTCCAGGGTTGGGCACTCAACGACCCCCCAGGCAGCCTCTGCCAGTGCCAGTGCAGAAATATTTCCCGATGTCCAGTTTGAACCTGCCCTGGCGCAACTTGAGGCCATTTCCTCTCATCCTGTCACCTGTCACTTGGGAGAAGAGACCAACCTCCACCTGGCTACAGCCTCCTTTCAGGCAGTTGGAGACAGTGATGAGGTCTCCCCTCAGCCACTCCAGGCCAGGTTCCCTCAGCCGCTCCTCCTGACCCTTGTTCTCCAGCCCCTTCACTCATTTAAAATCCCTCCCCCCATTTAAAAGAGATGCAGAGAAGATCGCCAGCACCCTGCGTGCGGCCCGAGGCCGGCCGGGACTCGGAGGCCTCTCTGTGTGCGGGGGGGTGGTGTGGGGCGGCGGCGGTTCGGTGCGCCCGCCCCGTCCCGCCCCGGCGGAGGCGGGGGCCGTGCCCACGGCAGACGCGCAGCCTCGCCGCGACATGGCCGGCCGCCGCCTCCTGGGGCTGCTCCTCGCCGCGGCCGCGCTCCTGGGCGCAGGTAGGGGCGCGGGGGTTTGCGCATGATCGCGGCGCCGGGCACGGCGGGACCCCCTCCCCGTGAGTCCGGGGGCTCCCCGAAGGGGCTGCAGCCGCCCCCTCGCTGCAGGGGCTCCCCGGGATAGTTGCAGATGGATGCGTCCCTGTAGCTTGCAGCCTTCCCCGGGGAGGAGGCTCAGCGGGCCGGGGGAGATGCACCCCGAGGAGGGTCCCGAGCAAGCTATCAGGATGCTCTCCCGAGAAAGGGTTCATGGATCCGGGGAGGAGGATGCACCTCCGAGGAGGGTCCCGAGCAGGGATAGATGCACCCCCGAGAAGGGGTCCCCAGGGGGATGCACCCCTGAGCAAGGCTACCGAGCAGGGACTCAGGGGGCTGGGGGGGACGCACCCCCGAGGAGCGTCCCGAGCAGGGATTTATGGGTCCCGGGAGGATGCGCCCCCGAGGAGGGGACCCCGGGAGGATGCAGGGCCCCAGGGATCGCCCTTGTGGGGGGCTGCCCCCTCCCCTCCTGCACAGAGCACCCCGACACCGCAGCGGATGGCGGGGCGCCAGCCTTTGCTCCGGGGGCGGCCGGAGCCACTCCCTGCTCGCCTGCTCTTCCCCCCGGCTGTGGGGGTGTGAGCGGCGCGCGGACCCCGACCCCGGGCCCCCCCCGATAGTGCCTGTGCCCTTTTCCCCCGCTGGGCGACGGGGGATGCTCCGGCACAGGTGTTTGACAGATACGACCGGTCTAAACATGTCATTAGATGACAGTACTGGTGATTAGAGCATCTCAGGATGGATGCGGTGCATGCCTCTGTGAGGAAGTGTCACAATGATGTTCGAACAAAAATGCGCGATGCTGCAGGTATAAAGCTCTGTAGCAGTCTGGGTCTTAGATAATCCAAAACAGAGGGAGGCACAGGGTCACCGTGAAAGGAGTTTGGTTTTGTCTGGCTGCTGACTGAGCTGTTGGATTAGCAGATTCTCTGTGTGACCCAAATTTCTCATACTGATGGGTATATTCTCACTGCTTTTTAGTCCCAGTGCTATTTCTACAGATCAGAATAGTCTAACCCAGAATCCAGTCCCAGATGGACAGAAACTGGGAAGACAGGGAAAAAAAAATTTTTTTGGGAGGAGGGAGGGGGAATTAAAATCAGCGCAAACCTTATCTTTTTGTTTGTTTCCTTTAGAAAACTACTCTTAAAAAGCTGTTTGTTTGTTTGAATAGAAAAAATAGTCATCTTAAAGGTTTGAAATAGAGACCAGCTTTGTTAAGCCTTGGTTGTTGACAAAAGTCAAAACAGCTTAGCACAACTATGACTTTGCAAAAAATGGTAGCTGTAAGGCTTGGACTGACCCTAACCTGGTAGGGTAAGTTATGGATATTAAGACTTCAGCATGCTGGCATTGTTGCTTCTTCTTGTGTATCATGCTTACATGCAGGAAACGGAAACACTGGCTTAGATTAAGTATAGTGGACAGTGGGCAGTAGTGGTCAAGCTAGAATGTGTGCCTCTAATAAGGAAAATGCCCTGGGTGAATCCACCCCTAAGTCCACTCATTGTTGTGCATAGATAAGCTTTAAGTTGTGACTGTAAAGTGAACACAATAGTTGATAAAATCTTGGGTTAAGGTATAATTACCTGTGTAAAATCTTCACTCTGCGGACACATGTATGAAGGTGCCAACCCCAAAGAATGTGCTTTGTTTTGCAGTGTGTGCTGTGAGGTGATTTCCTTGAATCAGGTTGTACAGAGAAAACAGACAGCAATTATGTAAAAGGCCTTGGCAAAGTTTTTTTCTGAAAAAATCTGCTATTGGCTAGAAGGCACCCATCAAACAGAGATTGCTTAGGGGATGTTAACATCAAAACAGAGAGTGAACTGGGCTGAGAGCAGCTTTTGCTGTTGGAAGAGTCTGGGTTTGCCATGAGTCAGACTGGAATTCATCTCTGTTTGCGTTAGGTACTTACCTGCTCGCGCACCTGAAAGGGTAACAGCATGGTACAGTTGCTTATGCTCACCAGTTCAGCAGTTACATTTTTAATTGGTGACTATCTGTTTGACAGGCTGAGCTAAGAGACTCTGCATAAACTCCTGATTTTAGATTAAAATTAAAAACCAAATCTGGTTAGTCAGCAGCATAACTATTTGCATTCTGTGTTGTCTGCAATGTGGGCAAAGAAAAATGCTGTTCTGTTTCATTTTGGAGCAGTAGACTGCAGGGTCCAGCTCTTAAATATCCCTGGTTGTGTTTTTATCAGAATGAATTTCACTGATAATTCATAAATCATTTCTGCCAGTCTACGTCTTCACAGATAATTGAACAACATTAAGTTCACCTCCTCTCTGAGCTGCTTTAAATTGCCTCTCCCTGGAAATAACTACATAAAGGTAAACAGGCTCTGCTCTTGCAACCTCTTCTGCACAGAGCCCTGCTGATGCCAGAAGCATAGAGATGATGTACTGGTACACGACTTCAGCCTTTTCAAATGGCCCCCGGTTCCTCCCTTCCTTTCTTGATTATTTCAGTAGTGGCTCTTCCCACCCACGAGTAAGTGCTTGCTCCTTCCTCTGTTTCTCTCTCAGTTCTTTTGGAGTAGCTTTGCCATGCCTTGACAGTCTTGGAGAGCCCTTCCACTGAACTGGCCTTTGGGTACCAGGGCGGCCTCCCTGCCGTTGTCCCACGCCCACAGGGAAATATCAGATGATGGTAAGGAAGTGGGTTTCCCAGGCAGGGCTTTCTGCCCCAGCACCTCAGCAGCGATAAAAATCAAATTTTTCCATTGCATCTGTTTACTGGATTTTTTCTTGGCCTCTTGCTCTGAAACAGCTCTTTCCAGTGCCGCTGCTGGTGGGTCACAGACCACTCAGTCTCTTGTAAGTTTGGAGGTTTACAATTATTGAGAAGTAAGGATAGCAAACTGGGCAACAAACCCGGTACTTAGTGTGATTCCTGCAGCTGAGGTCTGGATCCACCTTGGGCACAGCATTAACGTGCATCTTGGCTGCGACTGTCCAGTAAAGCAGGAAAAACCTCCCACTTTTTAATTGAAAAAATATGGTAGGTTTTTGGCTTCTCTTTGGCCAAATTCCACTGCATTTCCCTTCATACGCAACTGTGTGCTGCAGTGGCCGGTGGGCTGTTGGACACAGCTGTGCCACATCTGTCTGTGACTCTGAGCTGCTGTGCTCCCTCCACCCTCATCATGCATCTGGCTTTGGGTGCAGTGCTGGAAAAAGGAATTGCTCAAGGGCACCAAGCCATTTTCCTGTGCTACTAAACCATGGCATATTCCCACAGAGCTGTGGGGAGCAGAAGCATTTTGAGGTGGCAGAGGAAACCAAAGCCTTTTCGCTGGAGATGGAGCAGCAGCCAGAGGTGAGCGTTCCCTATGTGAGTGTGTTGCACGATGTTTAAGTGTACTGACCTGTGGGTTTTCCAAAAAGCAGTTATGTTTGAGTCATCCAGGGTTAGCTAGTGTTTGTGCAAAATGATTTGGAAAACAAGTCAAACAAGGAGCTTTCTGCAGTCGTTTTTTGCCCTCTTCTGTCCTCACTCTTGTGGTAAGCCAGAAAGAAATGCACTGATACGTTTTCATGGAAAGATGGCACGTTTGACACGAGGTCAGTGTTCTTGCAGCGAGCACAAGGTTACCTCTTACAGGCCAAGCAGAAGGGGCAAGTCCAGATTTTGTGCTTTGCGTTCTGTAAGAAAAGCTTGAAGGAAAACTTCATGATTACAAACCGGCAATGAGAATAGTTGGGCACGTCCTCCAAAGTTGCAATATCAGCAGTGAGGAACGAGTCTTCATGTTGTCATCCCATGTCTTAATAGACAGCGTCTCACAGATCACCTCTCCTCTCGAGTCTGACTACAATATCCCATCAGCAATTGCAATAATTACTTAAATGTGGAAGTAATATTAGTCAGTATAATTAGCTATTTCTAGCTGTTGCACAGATGGCTGCAGTCATTGCAGGCAGCTCTTTAGTACAGTCTCCACACAACAGTGCCCAATCGAGAGCGCAGAGGAAGTAGAAAGGAGCCAGGTCTTTTCCAGATGTTTTTCCAGGTGTCCGGGCTCTGGTTAGCAGTGGGCAGTGGTGGACACAGCTGTCAGAAAACAGGATGCCAGTGCCAGTTGACCTGCTGGCTTTGTGCCTGTCACATGCCAGGTTTGCTTGCCACAGTAGTGCTGGGAGAGTTGCAGGTAGGAGTTATTTGGAGTAGAAGTGAAAGCTTTGGTTTGGCATTGGTGTCGAAGCTGAAGGAGATGGCAGCGTTGTGCGAGGCATTTGCCTGCGCTAAAAATCTTTGTTATAATATATTATTATGTTATTAAATTTATAATTACTAAGTATCAGCAGCAAGTCAAAGTAGTAACATTTAAAGAAGGCTTTTTACTTTGTTGGTATCTTTAGTGCATATGGCAAAGTGGGAGAAACTAAATCGGTTTTCTTAGAAATTATCTCTGATCTTTGAGCAAATATGCATTAATTAAATGTGCCATGCCCAGATATTTATGCACATAGCTTTGGAAATAATTCATTTCCATACTTCTGCTTGTATTTTAGAACTTTTTCTTCTAGCAATGTGGTGATATCTGTGCTTGGAAATGGCTTTTGAAGTTGTGGTTTTCTTTTCCCTCTAAAAAGATGTGATTTTTTTCCTTTACATCTGTTGCAACCATTTCAGCCCTTAAAGCACATAAAACAGAAGAGACTATTGATCTCTAGTGTTGACTAGAAAAAATTTTTAGGACTGCTCAGTTTAAAAATAAGTTTGTTTCTCCTTGGAAAAATATCTCCTGGAGGTTTAAGGCATTGACTTTACGGTTAACTAAAGGAAAATGTGGAGTTTTGTTAGACAGTGCTTCTGAAGCCACTCTAATAACAAAACATATGTTTAATAAACTACATGGCACTGATGGCAAAGAGAAAACCTTTGCAATGATTCCTTTGTAATCTGATTGATATAATTCACAACTGGTGAAAGAACTTGCACAGAGGATAATGGGAGAAGATGAACATGGTATATCAAAATGCAGAACATGAAAGGACTTTTTTTGAAAAGGAAACTTCAAAGTTGGTGATTCGGGTGCTGGAGTCACTAGCTGTGATTTGGGATGCGAGCACAAGAACGTGTTTGCTGAATGAAAGATGCTTTTGAGAGGAAAACAGAGAGCCCCAATACAAGCCCATTAGCAGAGCAAGAGGCGAATGCTTTCTGTGCACTTGCAGGGATTTCAGTGGAGCTGCACAGGGTCAGGGTTGGTTTTGATCTTATGAAAGCTTAGATTACTGGTATGATGTGGATAAAGTTCCTGCTAATACATATTTACAAAACTGTCTTGTAGTCTTTCCAAAATCCTTTTTTCATCGCTTTCCAGCCTTGTCTAGGAAACATAGAAAATTGTTGTGGCAGGAGTACTGGGGCCACAGGCAGAGAGATGATACTGAGCGCAAGCTCCTCTTCCCCAAGATACTCAACTCCATGAGCAGCATCTCAAGGGAAGGAGTGGGCCAGATCTGCTGCAGGGATTCAGTGCTGGCAGGGCATGTATGCGTAGAAAAGCCAAAGCAAGCAAAACCAGAGGCACTGGCAAGGTTTTGGAGGTGGTGGCTCAGGCAGGGGGAGGGACGCTTGGAACAGCATTGTTCTGTTGTTGGAAGGCTCCACAAGTGAGGGGTGGTGCAGCAGGCACAGGGCTGTCTCCAGTGAACAGAGTGCTGGGAAAACAGAATTGCTCAGTATTTTGCTTGCCCTTTGAAATGCTGTCTTTGCCCATGCACAAAGAAATCTGGAACTTGTCAAAGTTGGAAGGACCTTACTGAAATCCCGCTTCAGAAGGACAGGCTCCTGGTTGGGCATTCTGGGGTAGCTGTAGTGTGGGCTCTGGGAGGATGGGAGGAAAAAGCTAAACAAGCAGAAGAGGTTTCCAGCTGTGGGTGACAACGGAGGCATTTGTGCTGCAGAGGGGACGTTAGGTATGTGGTAAGATTTTGAACAGCACGTAATATATGAGCATGAGGTGTCTGCTGATGAGCTTGTGCTTTTAGGAGCTTAAGGAAAAGTTTCTGTATCAGATCTCTGCATGACCTGTATGGGCTGAAAACAAACAGCTTAGTGGAGCACCCACCTCCGTGATGGCCAGCCATCTTCATTCTGGTGTCCCTGCTACTTCAGATCTTGGATCCTCTTCCCAGACAATATGATCTGAGCAAAGCTAATGCCAGACTCTGCCTACCTCATTTGGAGCAAAAATCTCCCCAGGTCCCATCCTGCCAACTGGTACATAGCTTTCCTATCAGAGATTTGTATAATTTCTACTACAGAGCCTGAATGTACCCTGGGGGTGTGCTGTCGTGCCATGAAGGGGTAGAAAGACCAACAACTGGCAAAACGTCCCCTTTCCCCAGTTCATTTTCTCACCCAGGAAGTTCTTTTGGCCAGAGAGATCCTCATGCAACCTAATGCCAATGGAATGCCAGGCTGAAGAGGTTGTGGTCCCCCAAAGCCAAGCCATCCAGGGCGATGCTTCCAGCTGATGCAAGCTTGCCCTGAACGTTCCCCTCACCCCAAGGCAAATCCCTGCTTGCTGACCCAGAAACAGGCTGGTTTCTAACCATGGTGCTTCGGCTGGGACAGGCATTCAGCTTGCCGGGCATCAGCTACTGCTGCTGGTGATAGACTGTCTCACGCACTGTCAAGAGACACTGAGTGGATGTCATGCAGCTTGTGTGTTGTTATTTGCTGGGAAATCAGAATTCATTATTTCAAAAAATCCATAGGATGGCACTAAGCTTTGAGGCTGTGTGTGTTTTTAAAAATGCACACCCATCCCAATACATGTCTCTGCCCTCCTACAGAAAATAGAACAGTTTTAAGTGAGGTTAAAGCCTGTGCTTGAAAAAAGGCATATTCCTTCTTTCTTTTTTCTCATGATGGTCTTAACTGAGTGAATGATTTAGGTACTTTAGCAGAGGAACTCTCAGAGCTATAACACTTGAATTCAAGTAACAGTTTACGAACCGTTGGTGCTATTTCCTCCACAAGTAGCATTAGAGAGAGCAAGAGCCCTGTTGGCAGCTTTGTCTTTGAACTTAGTGAACTCCTATTTTTATGTTTACATTATTTCATGCCACATCAATAGCAGACAGTGCACTGGTTATGAGGCAGCTGTTCTTGTGAAGGGAGGCAAAAACAGGTAGCTGTGAACCTCCCTCATCTAGGGGAGTTTTTCCTCTCAGGATTAAACAGCTGTGTTTCATGTTTTAAAAAATGACATTGTAGATTATAGCCATGAAATATTTTTTTTAAAAAACATGATATTCTGTAACAAATACTTTTACAATTTGTGCTGATAAGTTGTCTTTGATTTGTAGAAACATTTTTCCCTTGACAGAAGTATTTCAGCAGGCCTTTCCCACCTGTATAACAGGACTCTGCTTTTGCCTCCTGGTAGTGCTTTGGGGAGGTGATGCGAACATGGCAGGTACTCGCCAGCCAGATGCAGGCAGCAGGCTCTGGGTAAAGCTGGCTTTACCTCCCCAGTTGTAGGTGCAGCCTGTGCTAGGCATGAGAAGGAGCAGAGGCTGAATGCTCACCTCGACTCCGCTTCCCTAGGGACTTCTCCAAACTCCTCTATGAAAGCAAGGAGCCAAATCCACCTTATTGACAATGAGCCAGCTTCCCTGACTGTGGGTGAGCCAAGAGAGATGGGTGGTCTTGTGGCTGCCAGGCAAGGTGGGATGACTGTGGCCAGCGGTTAACCATCACCACCAGTTCCTGCACTGCCTGCTCAAAGTGCAGCCTGGCTCCCTGTTGTCTCCCCATGCTGACAGCGCCCTCCCAGGGCAGGATGGTGAGATCTCTTGGCAGCACCTCCCGAATCTGCAATGCTCTGGGGAGCAGCAGAACCACTTTGCCCAAAGCAATGGGAGCGCTGCTGGTGAGCCCTGCACATCCCAGCACACCTGATGCAAGGAGGGTGCAGACAGCAAGCAGCAGAGGCTGGATCCTAAACAGCTCCCCACCCTGATGTGAATTCTTAGTGTTTGCACAGTGAGATGCCGTGGAGAGGCAAGCAGGCAGTTGCAGGGTTGTGCCGCAGTGGCAGCCAGGCAGGAGCCCTGCATTGCAGGCTGTGGTGACAGTGGGCAGACAAATGGCCTCAGCCAGAGGAGAGGGCTGAAACCTCCATGCTCTCCCAGGGCCTCGCTCCATCTGTCAGCATCATCCAAGTCTTCATCGCCGCTACTGCGCTGCTTCTGATTTTAAATAGCACAGTACGACAGGAGCAGTACATCCCAAGTGATGAATCAGCATTTTTAGCGTGTAATTCCCTATTTACCTACTTTTAGCTATAGCATCTTCTCTTGATCTTTATCTGATGAGAGCAAGCTCTTTCCATCAGGAATCAGGCGATAAGCATTTAATCTCCTGCTTCAGTTTTCTTTAGGCTCCTGCATCGCTGTCTTTGTCATCAGTTGCTCCGTGCTGGGTTGTGAACAAAATGCTTTCATGCCGTAATTTGTAGTCTGGTTGATAAACAGGCATCTTTGGCCCTTGGCAAATTCCTAGTCATTACTTAATGTGTACGCAGAAATTAAGTGGCTAATGTGAATGTACCTCGTGATGTTTCTGGGTGGACAGCATGCAGGAAAACATGAAAGCACCCCAGTTTTCAGCCCTTTACCCACAGTCATAGGAGAAAAAGGAACTTGTGTTTTCTGGCCTTCACTAGGGATCACGAACCCAGTTTCCTACCCTACGCCTCGTGAGGCTGGGCTAGGTGAAGGCCCAGTGCTGCACATCTGGACAGAGGTGGTGCCAAGGCTGTCCCCAGAGTGTTTCCAGCTCAGATTCTGCCTCCTGTTCCTGGCTGGCCTTCCTGTCGCAGGGCTGGCTTTTGGCATCACCACACCAGGCAATGGCCATCTGCCCTCCACTGCAGGGAAACCAGGCTGGTGCCTGTTGGAAACAGGGTCATGGCACCCCACATCTCCCTTCCCCTTGCTGCAGGAGCAGTAATCCAGTTCTCCAGCAGACCTCTGCACACTGCATCTGGAGAGGGACAAATTGAGTCCTGCATGGTGCTATTAGTTCTTCCGTGACCTGAGAAAGACACCTTTAACCATTCTCTAACCCATGCAGTGGGGTCAGTGCTAATTTTCTCTCTGTCACTTGCAAAGTGGTTGGGGTCTGGGAATAAAAAAAATAATGCCATCCTCAGCCTTTTGCCCTTTAGATATAATAAATTGTTCTTCCTTAAAAAACAAACCAGAACAAAACCAAACAGCGAAGAGTGAAAAGAAGAAACAACTCCTTTTCCCATCAGATGCACTTTTGAATTATGGAGGGGGCATTAGTTGGGGCATTTTCCCAGAGTCCTGGACCGGAGTGACACAGATTTTCCTTCTAGGCTTAGCAGCAGAGGTCTTGGGAGGGCTGGGACAGGCTGAACTCCCCCTGCTCTCGCTAGCCCTTGGTCACAATGCCCCTGCACCTAGCCCAGGCACAGAAAGCTGGGCACCATCCCATCCTCATCACAGGTAGAGCTGGGCTCAGGCACTCCCAGAAAGGGAGGAACTTTAAATACTTGTGCTCAAAACCTTACAGCCTTTTTCTCCTGATGCAATTGATCTGGGACTAATTGAAAGCAAGTTTTGGCAATGCTGCAGCGCAGACCTCTGACACAAACTTCAGAGAACAATTGCCTTATCAAAGTTGCTTAGAAAATGTCACCTGCTCTGCATGCAGAGATGTTGGAGAGCCTTGGAAACATTTGAGTACTGATACTGAAAAAAACCCTTTTTGATTTGCATTTTGTATTGCCAGAACAGGGCTGCCAGCTTTCTGACCGTGCTGGGGAAGGAAGAAGACCTGGTGAAATGTTTGTTTCACATGGAGTCAGAGTTGGGGCAGGCCTGGTCAGCGGCTGCTGGTCCGAGGCATCCCGTGGGAAACCCTGGTGCGAATGAAGCCTTTCCTAGCTCCAGCAGCACTGCCCTTTACAGGGTTTTCCTTTTTACTCTGAGCTGTTGAGGGTTGCTGCTGGCACCTGGAGGTATTTGCCTGTCCATGGAGGAGGTTACTGCTCTGACGGCTGCTTTTAGGGAGCCTGGGGTGCACAAGTGATGTGGGAAGCTGTTAGTAATGTGCAGAGCTGAGGACTTCAGCCCAGCCTGAGGCTTTGCAGCCTCCCAGGGCCAGACACTCATTCAGCAGATCAAACCCTTGGCAGTCCCTGCACTGAGCTTGGGGTGGTGTAGTTCATGGTGCTATGCAGCCATAGTCCTCCTTGGTATTGCCGCAAAGATTGGGGTGGAAGTCACATTAAAGGAGACACGAGGGTTCTTTGCTGTGCTGCAAGCACCAGGGCTGCAGTCAGTGAGTGCCAGCCTGCAGGAACACGATGGTTCCCTGGGCACCGGTGCTGCTCCATGGCCTTGCTGCTCTTACGGTTCTGTCACATCGCGTGGCAGTGGCCAATGCAATGTGACGTGTGGCATGGGCACCTTGTGTTGCTCCCCTGACCTTGCAAGTGGTCCTGGGCTGGGCACCACCCCAAAACAGATGTTGTGTGGCTGCCATGGGCACTCAGTACGTCACCCCCAGGATTAAGCAATCTCCAGTAGAGCCATGGTGTCTCAAGGCCAGCTGGCACTTCAGCCCCCTCCTGCTCCTAGCTTTAGCCTGGCAACATGCTGATACCAGCAGAGCAGTGAAACATGTGGAAACACTTTGTTTCCCTCTGACATAAAATTTGCTTCTTCACGTCTCAGTCCCCAGGCATGTTTCTGTTTCTTCAGGAGCTGGCTGGGTGGTTGCAGAGATGTCGGTGAGTTTGGCAATGGAGGCTGGTGGGTTTGGTCATGGAGGCTGGGTGAGTTTGATGATGGAGGCTAGATGGTGGTGGAGGCTGGTGGATTTGCAGGTAGGAGTTTTCTTTACTTATCCTTCTGCAGACAGGTCTGGAGCAGGGTTTCTTCTCACATGCCAGAATTCAGGAGGAAGAGGCCAGCGCCTGTCCTTAGCCCTCAGCTTTCAGGGTCTCCTTACAGCCTCCATGCAGGCACACCTGGTAAGAACTGCAGGCTCTCTGTGAGCTGGTTACCAGATGTGGCTGTTGGAAAAGAGGAGACAAGGGTTATTCCCTCTGGGGTTTTAAATCTTGCTGTGGAGGATTGAGAAAGGCTGCACAAGATGGCAGCAGATGAGAAACACCTCCCTGATGTGTTTTTTATCTGGTCTCTGTGGAGTGACCTGCTGGCAGCTCCCTGTGTGGCTGTTGCAGCAGAGGCTGAGCCACCGGCTGCTCTCTGGGGCTGTGGGACACTGCGGGATGTGCTGCTTCTTTGGGTGCTTTGGGAACAACCTGGAGGTCTGTCCTTCCACCTGAGGTGGGGATAATATGTGTTTGGACCTTTGGGCAGCCCTCGGCATGGTGCGGGGCAGATGGGCACTACTGTCCCTTGGGTGTTTAATGCCTGTTGGGGCAGCTCCTAGTGAGGGCTTGCCTTGTCCTGCTCACCAGGACCTTTCTGTCCTGACCCCCCATTGTGGTGTTAATGTTCTCTGCTGAGAAGGAGCCTGGAGCCCACCAAATCCAGGCTGGGTTTGCTGGTTGTGTTTTCCTCACTACTTCCATCACTTGCTGGGTGCTGTCCGTATCGAGTGCTGCTGCCGAATAATTTAAATTATTTCCAGTAAGCCTTGAAATCAAATTGCAACAGACATCTGCTGCTTGTCTTGCTGCACAGAAACACAGAATTATCCTGTAGCTTCAAAACGCAAACGAGGTGTGTCGCCCTGAGCTGCAGACAGCATTGCTCATGTGCGGCTGTGCTGCCCACAATCCCGCATCCAGTGTGCGCGGCCCATCTGGCTCACCCTGCTGCTTGGGAAGCCCAGTGAGAGGGCAGCACTGGGGGTGTTGTGGAGCTGCAGTTCCTGGCGAGGACCTGGCAGCGTGGAGTGCAGCAGGGGTGGCGGAGCCTGCACGGGTCGTGGTGGCAGCGCCCTGGCTTTAGTGGAAGCTTTTAGGCATTTCTGTTAATAGGTTTCAAACATAACCACCATCAGTCCCTCCACAAAGAGAAAGTCTTCATTATGCAAATTCTCATCTTAAAGCTTTATTCATGTGCTTCCTGGCAGGCTTTCCTTTAATCTCAAGAGCAAGATTGCTTGGAATTACCATATACCCTTGTTAATTGCATTAAAAAAAAATTCAACAGAGGTTGTTTTTGCCATAATCAAGAGTGATTTTGATTAGTACTTCTGGAAATCAAAATGTTTCACTGGGAATGTAGAACGAGGATATCAGTGTTACCTCATCCCCTGCAGGGAGCAGAGGCCATCCGAGCCCGGGGGCTGTGTCCCACCACTCTCAGCTGGCTGTGCCCTGGACCAGGGTGGCGTACCCGAGTGTCACCCATCAGTCCTGCTGCCACGGCAGGTGCAGGGAGCTGAGTTTCTCCCTCACTTCATTTCGCGGCAGAACCCAGCTTCCCTTTGCCCTGGTGGTTGCTGACAGGGATGTGTGTGCAGGGGCTGTCCCTAGGCAGTCTGTCTTAACTGGCAGAGGCCAAGGAACTGGAGAAAGTTCAGAGTCTGCTTTTCAAGGCAGAACTAACTTCAGGAGGAGGTCTGTGTTCTGGAGAATGACTGGGTATGACTGGAGAGAAGTGCAATGAAATTGTCCTTACCTGTCTGGCCCACCAGCACTGCTTCCAGAGACCACTTGTAATGCCTCAGCTCTGAGGAGCTCTGCTCTCCCTGCGCACGTAGAACTGTGCTTTGGTCTTGATAGTGAGCAAGAAATCAAGATTTGCCAGCAACTTGTCACTTGCAAGTAAATTTTCCACGTTTGGCAGGCAGCTGAGGCTGGCGCCCAGGCAGTGGTGGTGCAGATCACTGATGAGTCTGAGGCTCTGGTCTGTGCTGACCAGGCTCACCGCTCTGGCTGGCGGCAATGTGTCATTGCCTGCTCCAGGGAGAGGTCCCTGTGGACCCTGGTGCTGCTGGAGACATCCCAGCTGCTGCAGAGCAGAGCTGTGCCCATGGAGGAGCAGCCATTTGCTCCCCACAGATCTCTGGGGCTCTGTCTTTGCTGAGACAGTGGTAAACGCCACTATGAGGATACAGTCCAGTCCCAGCAGCGCAACACGGCCCTGCACCCAAAGCCCCTCCACCCCAGCACCCTGCCCGTACGTGCCAGCACAGCTGTGGGTGCCCTGCACAGGGAGCCACCTGCAGGTGTCGACACCATAACTCAGAGCCAAAAAACCAAGGTTGGTCACTGGGGAGACCCTGGTGCTTTCGGTTACCTCAGCACGTGGTTTCCTCCTGCTCTCCACTCGCTGCCTGCTGCGTCCCACCTGAGGTAGATTTATAGAAGTCAGGCAGTTTGAATTACTTTCCGCTGTCCTTGTACCTGCTTTGCATTCTCCCGTAATCTCCCAGGCTGTCAATCTCGTACCGTCGCGGGCTCTCAATTCCCAGGGAAGCTAAACACAGATATATTGCACAAAGAGATCCGTGGGCTGGCGCTAAAAATGGAATACACCTCACTCCTAGTGCTGCAGACGGCCTAGCAATATACTGGGTGTGAATTATGATACTGTAATTCAGGCTTTGTCAAACAGTGGAGCTTAATTAGAATATATATATAATTGTAAAAACTAAAAAGCTGACGAGTACAATTGCGCGTTTGAGCTGCCTGCTACAGAAAATAATGAGGAGAGAATACATTAAGGCACAAAACCTTTCTACCTTCAAAGAGCAGCTTGCTCTGATTAAAAATACCCCCAGCAAGGCGAGGGGACACGGTAAGAGGTGGGGGAGCCTACGGCACTGGCGCAGCTGTAACTCTCACTTCTGTTTTACAGCCTTCACCCAGCACAACTGCAGCCCTGGGGTCCCCCCTCCTCCCTGCTCTGGTGTTGGGGGATTCTTATTGGGTACCATGAGATGTCCTGACTTGGTTTCTTTTGATTGTCCTACTAAAGAAAAATGTGGAAAGCACGTCTTGTTGGCCCATTTCCCCCCTGCCACAGACCTGCAGTCCTGCTCCAGTGCCCTTGGCCAGCCAGCACACAGGGTTTGAATCACTTCCCAGCTGTCCCTGTGGATGTGCATTTTTCCCCAGCAGCCAGAGATAAGAGTTCTTCTAAGGACTGTGTGCAAGATTGGGAAAAAGGACCCCCAGACTAGCTTAGTCATCAGTCTCAGCAACGATCCTATACTGCTCCTCAATACCAAGCAACTGGGGTAATTTAAACTCAGCAGAGGACAATTTTGCATATCAGTGGTTTTATAGCCCTGTACCAAGTTGCAGGCAGCGTGGGTACATTCTAAAGGGGAGGTGAAATATCGGAGTGGGCATGAGTGTACATTGCAAACACCTCTGCAACTCAGCAGCAAGCTACTTGTGGGCTGTAGTATGTAGGAACATATCCCAGCTTCTCCCGGAGAGTACAAACTTAATATAAAGATACTCCGTGCTATGAGTGGGTTCCCATCAGAGGATGGGCTTTGGGAGCCTGTTAGACCCACTCCTCCAGTGATCGTGAAGGGGGACTGGGGCCCCAGGTGCAAAGGGATTTACACAAACAAGACAGTGCAGGGAGCAGCAGTGCTGCCTCCTGAAAAACTATGTTTGGAGGGGAAACGTGAATACCGAGTGCTGACTGGGTTTTAAGTGTCTGGCTGTGAAGTGCCAGGTTTGTTACTGCTTAATAACTGAATGAAAGAATAAGGAGAGTGTTAACTCTTATCTGTTGGAGTGAGCAGGCAAGTTTGCATGCCTTTGACGGCAGCACCTGGTTATTGATCCATAAAAGGTGTAATATGTCTCCATAACACCCTTTGCATGAAGTAAAGATGGTGTCAGCTTCAATTAACTGGCAATCTATTACTAATCCTTGCCAACGCCTCAGAGATTCCTGGGTTTAAATTGCCCTGGAAAAGGATCTTGGTTTGCCGTGGGCAGCAGTGGGAAAGCCCTGGGAAACGGGCTATGCTGAGCACTGCAGCTCCTAGGGAAGGTTTTACTGATTCAGTGTGTCAACAGTTTTCCAGACCCTGCGTGCACACCTCTTCCCGGAGTGGGGATTGCCCTGGGATGCAGCTGGAGCCCCAAACATGTTAACGATTGTTGTTTTACATTAGCCCCATGAGGATGGAGGGCCCTGAGCATCTTTCATCCCCCTGGACTCACCTGTGGCAGCTGGCTCTTTGGAGAGTGATTTTGGAAGTGGCACTCTCGTCCTGTTCTACGGGGAGAGGTGCCAAGGGGAGCTGCCACCAAGCCCAGGGAGGTGTAAGCACTACTCAGCCAGTGAGTCTGGTGAACCCCCCTAAGTCAGGCAGAAGGGAGCCCATTTTTTTGGGCACTGACATACCCTGCTAGGGGGGGCATTTCTGTGCAGCCCCACAACCCCCAAAGCCTTTCATGAGAAGAAAGCGTGAGCTGCACACACCCCTACGGCCGCCCGCTCCCATCACTTTGTGTTTGAGCTCCTACATTACAGGTGAAGCACGAGGAGGATGCGCTAACAGCAGGGCTTAGTGTGCAGCAAATCAGTGCCCTTAACGTTTACTTAATCAGGGAGGGCAGAGGGAGCAGGGAGAGAGGGAAGTGATGGTTCCTAGCATACCAATGCGAGTCTTGGTCTGCCACCATGTCCCTCCTGCCAGCTCACCCTGCCCACTGTTGAGGCAGGGGGAACTGAAATGAGGTGATGGTGTGTTGCCTCCAGTTGGGTTTGTAGCACTTTTTATCCCGCTGGAGACACGTCGCAGTTTTTCCCTTTCCCCCCTTTTTATTTAAACACAGTTTAAAATAGGAAGACAGATTGACAGAGCCCTGCTGGTTCCTCAAAATCAATAAAGGCTGGGGAAAAAGCTAAGCTGGGAAAGTGAGCCTGTATGAAATTGTTGGAGTAGCAAGCTTGGGACAGTTGGCCACAGCAGTAATGAGCTTGTGGGGTCTCAGCCAGGTCATGCTGGTGGTTCAGCAGCACCCTGTGCAAGCACTAGAGCCAGACAGGTGTTTCTTGGCACCATGGAAGGTCTTGCATGTTCCTTCCTTTGCTCCTTTTCACCAGCAGACCATTTGATCACCCTGCGACTTTATCTGGGCTGTCAGAGCAGGAGCCTGCCTCGTGGTGCCTGTATTTTGCCAGCAATAAGGCTCAAGAGGTAAATGTTTTGGCAGGGGGGCAGAGAAGTGCATGGTGAGGCTGAGGATGCCAAGCTTAGCCCTGGCGCACTGCTGTGCTGAGCCAGGGACTTATCTGCACGCCTCGCTCCACAGGTTTCACGTGGTGGTAAATGACTCCGCCGCTGCTGGTCATTGCTTTGGGCTCACAGGGGAGGTGTTGGCATCCTTCATCTCGATGAGAAACACAGCCGTGAGCTGGGACATGTATTACACACACACACACACACACACACACACGGCAGTAGCTTAATGCTGAGCACTTTGCCAGGGAAGAGAAGCCCATAGCAACTTTCCAGCCATAGACCCTGCATTTAAATCACCCTCAGGTTTGCTGAGTATACTTTAATAGGCGGCAAATGAAATGAGATGTGATGTGTGAGTAAGTGAAACCGGAGCTGGAGGTGTTGTGGTACTTAGTGACCACTCTCAGTAGAAGTTTTTCACTGAAATGCTGATACCTGGTTTCTGATGGACTGGTGCCTTCCCGTTGTTATTGTCCTTGTCAGTAAAGCTTTAAATTTATTCATGAAGCACGCTGGAGCTCAGGTGGCAATAGCTAAATCCATTTAGCAGTAGGAATAAGAGGAAAGCCATTTTAATGTTCTCTTGCAGTGCTGCAGTACTTAGCAAACCCAAAGGATATTAATTACTCAGCATGCTCTGAGATGTAAAAGCATGAATTTATCAAGACAAATACATTCAGAACTAGGGTAAGTCAACAGTAATTAACGCGATGCAAAAAAAAGATGGAGAAAGGAAGGATTAGCTGGTCCTATCACAGGAGAACACAGTGTAGTGCAGAATTATCCCTGGGATATTATAAAGTGACTGGAGTTGTGGTGAGGCATCACTAACAAAAAAGTCTGCCGTGCCCATCAGGTGTGTCCCTGGGATGGGGGTTTGTTCCTGGTTTGCATTACCAAGGCAGAATGATGCAGGCGGTCTCTGAAATGCTAAGTTGTGCTTAGCAGCCTGCAGCAGCATTTTCATATGAACTCTTTGATGTGGGAAGGCACTTGCAAAGATGAAGTGCGTAGGGCTTTTTTGTTTTTCACCGAATTCGTCTGCACTGTCCCAATGTTTTCATGGTGTTTAGCAAATGTATAACCGTAAGCATAGATGCAGGTGAGTGGCAGCTCAAGAGATGAATTGGTAGGCTCTCCTTGACAAATTTAAGCATAGCATGTGTTTTTATACCACATCCATTAAGGCAGACAAATGGAAAATCCAGAGATGACTGCTCTGCAATTTAACAGTCACAGCATTCAGAGAAAGCTGATGTCTTCCTCATCACTGATGATGGGTCAGGTTCAGAAAAAAAGCAGAAAGCGCTTTCAAAACTAAAGCAATTGGAGCAAATGGATCTAACCACACCATATTTAGAGGCAGTTTACTTTGGGCAGAGCGCGTCGAGTACAACCACAACCACTGCTGATTCTTTGTCTCCAGGTCATGGGGACAACCGAGATGACTTCAGCCTAGAAGATGCCCTGTATGACCTCACCACCAAGCGGCGTAAGTCACATTTATTTATTCCTTTAAAGAGGAGAAAACAAGTAGTCATTAACGAATGCAATTTGTTCTTTGGGTTCTGATGCTGGTGGGAGGATGGTGAAGGATAGGAGCTACCTCATCATCTCTGCCTAGGGTGGTGCAGTGTCTGGGCTTGCCAACAGGTGTGACTTAGGACAATTCTGGAGAAGCTGACCTTATGCTCTTTGCTTTCCGATTCCCTGGAGCAAACTGCAGAGGCACATCAGTTCTTTGATGTAGCAACAGGACTAAATACATCTTTTTGGCTTCCTTACATTGATTAGTAACACCTGCCTTGGTATGTACCCCTGTCAGCCTGGAAACGTAACACTTTAACCACTCTCCTTTTCCAGCTGGTGAGGGCAACTGGCCATGTCCTTCCCTGATCCCACCGCAATGCAGCACCCAGAAAAGCAAACAGCATGTTGGGTTGCTGCTTTGCTTCACTTAATTTCAAGTGCCACCCGTGAGATAAAGGAAACTCATTTCTGAAGGGTGGACCTTGCTGCTGGCGTGCTGATATTTAATATTTGGCTTTGAAATATATAATTTTTGTGTACATCAGGGCTGGGCTGTGTCGCTGAGGGGACAGCGGTGCCTGGCAGAGCTCAGCCTGTGGCCTGCCAGAAGCAGTGGTTGAGATCTGGGAGCTGGTGGGGGGTTTGTACTACTGTAAGGGGAGGAAATTCAGTGGAACAGCACTTATTTTACACCTGAACGAGATAACCTAACTGCCAGCACAGCAGCTGATGGGAGGAGGCTTGTCTCCCATCCCTGGGGCACCCTCTTCCCCATAGTGCCTGGACATGCTGCTGGCTCCCCTTCCCTGCCTGGCCACAGAGATGCTATGGCCGGAGTTGCAAACACCTGTTCCCAGGACCCCTCGCTACCCATCCCTCTCCATATGGTTCATGATGACCATCCCCAGACCAGCACCCAGCTGGTAGCAGGGAGTGCTCTGTGAGCAATGCTGACCCCTGTGATCACACAGAACACACCTATGAGTATTTAAATGAAAGCTACAGCAGACTTTGAAACCTCTTACTTTATAGCCTAACAACACCCAGGCACTCATGCTGCGTTACGTTGGAGTTTACATGGAATAAAGTCAGGATGCTCTGTGCATTTCTCCCCTTTTGTGCCAGGTTAAGCAGGAGGTGGATAGGATAGACTATGGGAATCAGGCTCGGTCATGGGTCTGAGAGATCTCATTAGGATTTTGCAAGTCCTTTGTATGTGGGGAGACGTGGCTAGAAACACCGAACAGCCACCTCGTACAGAGGGAAAGCAGCTGGAGTTCCCCAGGCTGGAGTCCCAACTGTGAGTGGAGGGAAGAGGCAGTAGCTGTCCCTACAGCCTGCTCTGGCTGCTGCATCCTGCTCTGAGCTTCATTGCATCATCTCTGGTATAAAAGCAAGTGAAGCTTCTGGAGTCTGGGTCACATCAAACCGTACCAGCACACTGGAACTGGAGCCCAGCAGAAGCACTCTGGTATTCAGAGGTGCAAATGGAAATTCGTGGGAATAGAGCAGCCACAACTCTTGCTCATAATTTATTCATATACTTGGTAATGCTAGTTGCTATTAATAGATAGTAGTTTACAGGGGGGGGGAAATAAATAACCAAACCTCCCAAAGGCTGACTGTAGTTTGTTTTAGCCCTGAAGCAGCTGGGGGAGCTGGAATCTGAACATCAGGGTGTCACCAAAATTCCTCCAGCTGACAGGTAACCTCCTGTACACAGTGCAGCCCAGGAAATTATCTGTCACTTAACTAACTGACCAGGCAGGGGACAGCAAAACGTTGGCAACTTACTCTTGTTTTCCATGCTGTTCTGTACAATATTTGTCCTTGCTCTGTTTGCTGCTGTCTCCAGGAGTCTTGATTCCGAGCAGTTTATTACAGCTCTCTGCTTTCAGCGTGGTGGGATGCCAGCCTGCATGGGGTAATGTTTGACCTCAGGTGCAGCTGTGCCCTGCAGAGCTCTGGGCTCAATCTTGCACGGGGCTGCAGCTGCTTGCCCCCACGCACAGGCAGCTCTGCTCCCTGCGGCCACGTGCTGCGTGCATGGGGGTTTCTTGGCTTTGGGATCCAAGTTGACAAATGCACCCCAGTGGTCAGCTGTAAAGCTCGTGGGGAAAACTTTGCTATTTATTCTCAAATGAGAAGTGACACATTTTCGGTGCTTCCCGTGACCAACATTTTCCTCCCTGTCTGTTTTGTCACAGCTACTCCCAAGGGACCCAGGAAGCCTGCAGGTGGGACAGGTGAGACCTTCTTGCCTGCATATCATTTAAGCACAGCACAGGGTTTGCTTCCCATGAGGGTTTGAACCGTGTGACCCCCTCTGCTGTGGGCTGTGCGTGTGCTGCTGGGTGCTGCTGACATAGCAGAGGCTTTGGGACACCCTTGCTTGCCTGTAAAAAAACTAGTGCCAGTGTTCGTATGTGCATTCCTCCTGTGTGGCTGAAGTAAATGCAATATTGATATTTCTGTCTGTGCTGAAGGCAAGTGGCATTTATGGCCACAGCTGAATTTTGCACACTTTGCAGTATCATAATGGAAAAGACACAGATCACTGCTCAGCTACACAAGGGCTTTTGTTTCTGGCTGCATGGCACCTGCTGGTTTTCCTTCCAGGAGGGAGCCCAGAAGATATTTTCCTTCTTTTTTTTCCTTAATACCAAGGTATTGCTGACCTCCATGGAAAGGCCCAGCCTTGTGACATTTCCCCATCCAGGAAAAAGTGTCTCTACGACTGTTTGTGCCCATTAGAGGTGCTGGCTGACTGGCTCAACAGCATCTGCTCCAGTTGAGGAAGCTCCCTTAAATTCACCCGAGTTTCATTGCTGGCAGCTCCTCTGGCTACTTAAATATAGCGCGGTCACAAGAGCCGAGGGTTGCTCAACCCCGCGAGAGGAGCCTGAAATAAACTGCAGCAGGGCAGCGCTTGGAAGTGAACCCACTCACCCTTGCATGAGGATCTTGGCACAAATTTAAGCAAACCCAACTGTTCAGCTCCTTGGCCACCATGGTATTTGCTATGGACAAGAAAAACCCAGTGCCAGAAGCACATGCAGGACATCAGTGTTTCGATCACATTCCAAATGAGAGGCCATTTGATCCAATAAACTCTCCCTGGAAATGGATGTGTGCCGAGGTGGAAGCTTCGTCTCTGCAAGTTTCTTCTTCCCTGGGGGTGCTTTTTCAATGAGTGATGACAGTGAGGGGTTCCCGCAGTGGGTTTCTTGCCCTGGACCCTGTCCTGCACACGCTCTGTTCAGCCCAGAGTCACTCATGGCTGGCTGTCCAGGGAGCAGGTGGGTCCAGCCACTGGCTTGATTCCTGCAGCACCTTCTCATCTACACTATCTCTTGGCAGGTGCTGCAGGACACCAGTGGGTCTCTCCCCAGAATTATCCATTATTTAAGGGTTGCTTGGGCTGGGTGTGGGCAGCAGCTGCAGCTCGGAAGGGGAGCATTAAACAATAGCCAGGGTGATCTGAAGACTCTGCAATACAGTTGTGATGGAGCAGTGGAGCAGCTGGAAGCCCTTTTAAGCTCCATGCTGGTGGCTTCTGGCAGTCGTGCACTGTTGCTTGCACAGCACCCACAGACCTGCCCCACAGGAGGTGCCTGCTGAATGCCTCACACCATCCCTACAAATGATGGGGGTTTTAAACAATCACTTCTCTCCTGCAGCTGAGTTTGATTTGGCTGATTACTTTGACACCCCTCAGGAGACAACCACCAAACCAGCCAAGCCAACTCCGAAGCCTTTCCCCAGGCCGGGGAAGCCAGGTACTGCACCCCAGGAAAAGAGGGAGGCTGGGATTGGGTGGATTGGGTGTTAACAGATCAGCTCCATCAAGTTTTGGTGACCACCAACAGGTGATGTTAAAAGGTGACCATCTCCTCCTGCTCTGCTGTCACAGGGGATGCTCCGGGCTCTTGCTGATGCGCTAGGAGGCTCAGCACCAGCATGTCATCATCCTCCCTCCCTCACTGCCCACACACCCCTGCCTGAGCCATAGCAGAGGCTTCACTGAGCAGCATTTGTAAGTTTTTAACCAGGACAGAGCCGTTAGCTGCTCTTAGGAGGGAGGTTTCATTGATGAAGGAGCACCTCCTTCAGTATCTTTTCGGTGGCACCTGGTCCTGCTCCTCCATGCCGCGGTAGCCAGTGGGGATGGCATGAGATTCCCCTCTCGGTGGCAGAGCTCTCATGAGTGAGTGGTAGTGTGTGTCCTGCCAGCCATAGGTTTGGGGGCTGTTCTTGGCAGCCCTGCTTGTTCCCTTCTCACATTCAAGCCCCACTGACATGTGCCCTGGCCCAGGAGGTCCCCACGAAGGCACCCACTGCCCAGACTGAGGGCTTGAACATCCCTGGGGCAGTGAGGGCAGGGGATGTCCTGGTGTCAGGGGCAGCTGAAGCTGTGGAGAGACCAGAGCACTGAGCTGCTCCAGTGCAGCCCCAGGCTCCCTGCAGGGGAGGGATCCCTTGTTTCAGAGGGTAATTTTCATCTCTTTTCTTTTTTTTCCCTCTCTGTTCAGACAACAGCATTTGGGATGTCATCCGCACCACCACGACCAAGCAGCCGAAAACTACGAGAGCCCCTCCCAAGCATAACCCAGGTGAGTGTGAGCTCCCCAGCCCCTGTGGCTTCAGCCCTCCACTGCCAGCACAGGCAGAGGCTATGGGGTGTGCTGTGGTGGTGGCGCTGCCCCTCACCCCAGTATTTCTAGTCTCTGCTCTGTTTGTTCACAAGACACATAGGGAAAAAAAACCCATAAATTACACACAGCAGACAGGATATCTGGGCATTACCCTGCACGTGCCTGAGGGTCTCTGCAGCTCCTGGAGTATTTTGCATTCCCTGCCTGTTTTAAGGCTGTGAGCTTGCTCTCCTCCCTGGCACAGCGCAGTGCAGCCGTGCTGGGCTCCACCAGCACAGGCATCCCACAGGCTCAGGGCATTCTGTCAGCTGAGTGCTCTGCTGCTGGAACAGGCAGAGCTTTGGCAAAAAGTGCTCCCAGACTTCAAAAAAACATTGATTTTGGATCAGCATAAACAAAGGTCTGAGCTGGTGGGAGGATTGAGGATCTCAGAGTGGCTCTGGGCCAAGGTTTTAGGTGCCATTTAGCAAAGGCAATAGCTGCTGTCAGAGCCAGGCTGCTCACGGTACCAACTGGATGGGTCATGGAAGAAAATTACACTAAGCAGTCACGTCACACGCTGGCGTGGTGCAGCTGCCTTCATCACCTCTGCTGGCTGGGCCCTTGGGAGTGCCTGTTGGACTCTGACCTTTTCTATCTGGCTTGATTTATCTGATTGCCTGGTGCTTGAACCACGGTGTGAGACTGTTTCTTCAGGAAGAACATGACTTCTCGCACCACAGCAGTGCAGGAGCATGAAACAGGATGGGTTTGGAAGACCTGCATAGCAAAACTGGGAGATGCTTGTGTTGGGGGCTGCATCTCTTTCACTGGCATTTTTAACCTGGCAAAGCTGAGCATTTCCTAGATTAATTAATTAATTGCAGAGTTCCCCAGCTTGTGGCCAGCACTGCTAACCTTGTGTTGTTTTCTAGCAAAGGATCCGATGGATTTCGACTTGACTGATGCCCTTGATGATAAGAACGATTGGAAAGATCCTGGGAGGCCTAATGTACAGCCAGATAATGGTATTTTGACTTCCCCTCTCTGTCCTGCTTGCCACCAGCCATGCTGTCCCTTGGGATCTACAGGAGATCCTTCCTGGACCCTGCTGGGAACGGGGTCTCGCTGCTGGGCACGGACCCTGCCAAGCACCAGGGTGAGAAGAAACAGTGATGCTGCCTTATCCAAGGCATCTCCCTGCAGCCAGCACCCCCTGCCCTCCCCATGCAGAGGAGGAGGATGTTCCTGCAGGCAGCACAGCCCCTTCATCTGGGGCTGTGGGGAGGGAAGGAGTCCCCATCTCGGTCATCCGTGGCAGAGAGGAGCTGTGCCTAACGGCTTGTTGCCTGTCTGCAGGTTTCTTTCCCAGGGTCTCTTCTGACCCATTAAATTGCGGTGATTGTGTTAAGTTCCCCGTCATCCCCGTACCTGACAGCTCTTTAACCGAGGGCAGGAGCTGTTAGGGTTTGCAGTCATTGCCAAAACATAAATCTGGAGCGGGCTTGAGTCCTGGCATAACATACGCTATGGGCTGGGAGATTTTTTTTTCCATCTCTAAAATACTCCGGTGAATGAATCATTTGTCTACGAGGATTGTTCCCTTGAGCACTTGAGCTAGAAAACAGACTTTGCACAGCTAGTTTATTGATGTCGAGATGGCTGTATACCCTGCTCACATGTGTAATTAATAGTCAGATATTTTATTAGATTGTATTAACTAGGTGACTTGTCTGCGCTTTGATATTCTGGGTTTGTTGAGGTTTCAGGCTCCTACGGGAAAGGTTCAGGTGTTGAACCGCTGGAATGTGGCACTGGTCACAAACCAGCACATGTGTTCCCTTGGCATTGCTGAACCCTGGACTGGCTGGACCTCTCCAGGTTCTGGCATAGTTGGGGGTGTGCGTGTGTATGTGTGTTGTTTTTACACTCATTACGAAGCCTATAAATCTGTTTTTTTGTGGTAAGGTAGTTCCAGGCTGCTACGGCAAAGGAAACTTCCCAAACACAGCATCAGAAGAGGAGCCTTTTGCTGGCTTGGTGTTGGGTCTCTTCTCCCATTGCTGCACCCTGAGGCTCCTTCTGGGACTTTGAGCCAAGGGGTTCGACAGCTCCACTCATTCAGCAACTGATCCCAGACCATGTTTGTCTGTGCCTGTCCTGCATGAATTAGATGTTCCCACTACAACTGTGTCTGAGATAACTTTTTTCACCTGTACCGAGCTAGGCCCATGCTCACTTTTTCCACTGGAACTGCTCTGTCCTTCTGGGAAGGAGGAGAGTTGGCTCTCTGCCTGCAGAACCCTGGGCCAGACTGGCACTGTCAGGGGCTCATCAGAGGCAGGGCAAGGGCATGCTGGTCCTGGGCAGCATGGCCATTGCACACACCAACTGCTTCTTCCTCCCTGCTCCTCTGCCAGCTGAGGTTGAGCAGCCAAAACTTTTCATGAGCTTGTTAACAAGTCAGTCATTTTCGTTAAGAAAAATACTATAGGAGTATCTAAGCTTTGGTTCAGACGTATTTCTTTCAAGCTAGATTTAAAGTCAGTTATTGCTTCTTTTATGAGCTTAAAATAATTTGGAATTAAACATTTTGTAAGTATTGGTAATTGTGAGAGAAGCAGAGCTGCTTATTGACCCATCTCTGATCTCACTGGGGATGGAGTGACTGGCTGACTGGGAGCTGCTGGTTTAAATGAGAGTGCAGACCCCTGCTCTCAGCCCTGCTGCTCAGAAAGCCGCACACAGCCCTTCAAAATAGGTGGAGAGTTTCAGAGAAAATACTCATGAACAGAGCAGCCTCTATCTGCCCAGCACAGAAATGTTTCCCCAGGAGTGCAGGTTTGCAGGAGGCCAGTCCCACCTTGGATGCATGATGCTTGCAAGTGACCCCCACCTAGAATCTCTCTATAGTCCCATTTCCAGGACCTGCCCATCCAAAGGCATTGGGTTTTGGGGATCCCTTTCATCTCAAACAAGCCATGTGCAATTTTCCCTTCCTGTTATGTTGCTTTCTAGTCAGCTCTGGCTGCATTTGCCCTCCCAGGGAAGCAGTTTTTGTGTTTTGCTGGATGAGTTTGGCTTTTGCACATTGAGAGGGCAAGCTCCCTCGCTGCCACAGAGCACACGTGAGGCAGCCCCTGGCTGCTTCCTCCTGGCAGGGCCCCCTCTCACCAACCACCATTTGTTTTCATTATTTTTAAAGCGTTTTCAGACGATGACCTGGCCAGCATCGTGGATGGTGGCTACAGCCCCGACAAGAAGAAGGGTGAGTGATGGCCTATTTATGTTTGTTTTAGCAGTCACTTCTCAGGCAATAACCACCCTATCAGCCGACCTAGAAACAGCCTTGCACAGAGCAGCGCTCGCCTTCGTGAGGGGGGTGTCCCAGGGGAACCCACAGCTTTTGGCCTCCACTGTCACACCATGTGCCGATGGTTGGAGCTGCTTATTTTTAATCCTGTGGTGGCTCTGCAGCTCCAGCTGCCACCAGGGCAGACAGGACCTGCCATCTCCCCTGCCAGTCTGAAAGCAGACGCCCACCCCGTGCCGTGAGAGGGCACGAGCCTTCGTTTCCCTTCCACCATACGACCATCTGTGGTTGAAACAAGGAAGAAAACCTGCAACAATTGGATAAGCCTGCGCGTTTATGAGGATCCACAGCATTAAATATTAAAAGCAGTCGAGTAAAAAGATGAACACTACAAGCCCAATCAACATTTAATGAATCCCTGTGCCAAGGACAAACCACATCGGAGGCATTAATACAATGCTGACCTGCTTCCATAAATTCAGGATGTAAGTGACTTGGTAAGGACTGCAGCTTTCAGCAGGAGCAATTTCCCAACCCAGTTTCTCCAGGGAAGGTGATGTTAAAACAAACTTCAAGCCAAGTGAGGATTTCCTAATATTATGGAGCTTAGCCAGTGACCTCCCTGTGATGGCACAAGTTGCTGTGGGACTATCTGACAGTGTTCCATTTGGTCTCTCTTTGTGCTGAGAGCAGCACGGGGTAGAGGTGAGGTAAACTGCTATGCAGGCAGAGGTGTCCCCTGTAGTCTCTCCCCCCAAATCTCCTCCCAAAGCTTGCACAGTGGGCTTGAGGAGCAGCTTCAGATCCCTCTAAGCATCATCAAGGAGCTGCCACAGGCAGCTGGGTGGAGGTGTGGGGCAGCAGAGACACTGCACCCCAGAGAGGTATGGGCTCACCCTTAGCCCAGAGGTGCCCCTGTGGCTGCACTGCCAGGCCTCCTGTGCATAGGCTCCCTCCTGGACTGCTTGGCTTGGCAGCAGGGAGAGCAGAGGGGCACAAGGCCACTGATGCGCTTGTGTCTCTTGCAGGTGGCGAGGGCAGCACCGACAGCAACTACAACGGTAGGTGCCAGTGTGGCCACAGGGTCACTGGTGGGATGGGATGGGATGGGATGGGATGGGATGGGATGGGATGGGATGGGTGGTGTGAGTGCCCCCACTGCACAGCACCCGCTCTCTCTGCACACACAGGCACAGTGGAGACAGGGACGATCGCCGGCATCGCCAGTGCCCTGGCCATGGCACTCGTTGGGGCCGTCTCCAGCTACATCTCCTACCAGCAGAAGAAGTTCTGCTTCAGCATCCAGCGTAAGTCCCCTCAAGAGCACAGAGCAAGCACCCACCTATTTGCCCCCTGAACCCCGCTGTCGTGTTCCAGCATGGAGGTAGGTGGTGGTATCGGGCATCCAGTGACCTGGAGCTGGCAGAGCAAAGCCCCAGCCTTGGATTATTGAGTCCCCTCTGCCCTGTCAGGCATTGCACAGGCAGAAGCCACAGGCAGCAACAGCCTCAGGACCCACTGCCACCCCAGAGGCTGTGCACAGCTCCTCATACACACCCATAGACAGTCACAGCCAAAGACCAAATCACAGACACCAAACAGGGTAAATATGGAGAAAAAACACCCCACTCCAAACCAAACAAATAAAAAAAAACATCCCTCAGAATCTCAGCAAGAGATGAGAACTCACCAGACAGCAGCAAAGGAAGCACCAAGAGCATCTGCAGCTTTAGGAGCCGTGGGTGGTGCAGCCCAGCCCATCCCAGCCTCCTGCAGGTGGGCAGCAATCACTATAATTAAGTGCAAATTAAGCAGCAAAGCTTCCTGTTCCCGGAAAGTGCCTTTTGCAGGAGCTGGGCCATAAAATTGATCAGTGTAAGCATTGCAGGAGATGTCCTGACACCTCACCATGGCCGTGGTGGGCTCCTGCAGCCCATTATGAGGTGGTTGCAAATAGCTGGAAAAAGGTGGTTTTAGATTAATCAAATGAAATCTCCTGCAAGTGTCCTTTGCTCTGGGGGAAGGGTGTTCAGGGTTGGAAATTTCTACTGGAATTGTGCTATTTTCCCAGTTGTGCCTGAAACAAACAGGAGCATTTTGGTAAATTAGATCAGCAGGAAAAGTCAAATGAATGTGATGGAATGAAACACCCTTGTATATTCCCCCCACTTAAATGATATTTTGGCAAGAATAAATAATTAAAAAAAAAAACAGTGAAGGCTTTGACGAGGGGGAAGCTGAGAGACACAAAGCTCCAGAAAGGCGGCAGGAAATTAAAGTTAATTATAAAGGAGGATTAATTTAAGCCATCAGACATGGCATGCTGGGCTAATGTCAGGCCTTAGATGCATTGCAATGCATGTCAGAAATCTGAGAGCCGACAGCCACTGCAAAAGTGGCTTTTTATTGAAAAACTTAAATTGCACTTGGTGTTATCCCAGCAAAACACATGTCTTGGGGGAGGCAGCAGTGGTGTGTAATGACCACTCGCTTGAGGCATGGAGGAGCAGGCTTGGCTTTTTTCCTTGCAGTGGCGAGGCTGCAGCTCCATTTCTTGGTTTTGAGCCTCTTCTGGTGAGCATTTGCTGATTTCTCTAAAGCATGTGTGCAACGCTGCTCTTTATTCCACTTTGTTTCCTTACACTGCCAGCCCTGCCCCGAGCTGCTCGCTGTGCCCAGCCGGGACAGGAGCTGTGAGTGCTGCTCCGACAGCTCTGCTCCTGCCCCCACGGCTTGGGCAGCTCCAGGCAGTGCCTGTGCTGGCATGGGGTTTTATGGGGCTTTTTTAACTAACTGTAGAAACTTTTCTTCTCTCGCATACCTTGGACGCTGCAGCTGCCCCATTGCTGCATGAGGGCTCCCATCGTGCTGCTTCGCCTCGGCCCTGGCACCATTCCCTGTTTCCTTTCTTCCCTGTGGGGAACAGATGAGCCCCATCAAAACGTGGTGGTGAGGCATAGCGGGGCCCTGCCCCACTCTGTGCTGTGTTTAGATGCTTGTAAATTTCAGATGCCTCAAAACTGCGCGTTGCGTGGCCACAGCGTGGATTCCTTTGCAAACCAGCATGGGCCCCTCCCCTTCCCTGGTTCCTCCCTAACAGGACCTGTTGGCTAGCAAAGCCCTCCCATCTCTGCCTCTCTCCAGAGGGGTTCTTTGGAGACGCTGTAGAGAGTGACTGAGGTCCATGGCACACACCAGACAGTCCTAACCCAATCTTCTGCCTCTCTGAGCTGGACAGTGGTGAGCAGTGCCATCTGCTTCCCCTTGTCCACCTTCTGGCTGCACCTTGTGGCCCCTCACCTGCCTGACAGCACCCAGCCTTGTCCCTTGGCCTGGTCTGCACTTGTTGCAAACATTGGAGACTTCTTTGCATTTAAATGAGGGATTTATTCAGGATTTGACACCCCACTGAGATCCTGCTTCATCACCACAGCCCTGCTCTAAACTGCTTCTTGCAGCTCTGCATAACTTAGCTTTTAATGAGAACGATGCCGTCTATCTACGCTGAGACGCAGCCCCACTGCACAGCGGTCCTGTCCGGAAGATGTGCCTGCTCCATGCTCCTCTCCTGGCTGAGCACCTTAGCCCAGTAATTAGCCTTGCTGCCTCGCATGATAAAGATGAAGCAAGAGACTCAGAAAAAAGGGCTGTGCCTCCTCGGCGAGCTTTTGTGGTCACTAAAATCCAGCTATGCTTTCTCAGCACTGTTTATGGTTTACTGATGTTTCTGTACTGCTGTTAATGCAGAGGAGATTGCAAAAAGGCATCTCAGCTTTTACAGCAGACAGGCCCATTACCAGAGTTTTTAAGGCATCAAAGCAAATCAGTTTTACTTTTCACCCTCCCATCTCACTGTCTTTATTGTTATTTCTCAGAGGGACTTAACGCGGAATATGTGAAAGGAGAAAACATGGAAGCTGTCGTAAGCGAGGAGCCCCAAGGTGAGAGCCTTGCACTCCTTACCCTGCCCTTATCTGGCCACAAAAGCAGCTTTACTGAGGGACTTTCTTAAAGTCCTTCATGCTGTACTGAGCTGCAGTGTCTCTTTGATGAAGACACCACTTGGGTGATGCTGCAGCTTTTTGTGAAACACCCACAATGGTGTTTTTCTCCCTTTATTGCACACAAAGGAAAGCAGTGGTAGAGACCAAGGAGCTCACGCTGCTAACGATGACAGTTAATATTGAGCTTTCATCTTTTCAGCCATTCAAGAGTGTCTCATACAAGACGTGATCCTTCTTTCAGTGACAGAAAACCAGTGCTGCTGTAAAGGCTTTCCCAGTGTTACATACAACCAACCAGCCAGTACTGGGCACCCGTTGCTTGCGCTCTGGTTCCACTGTGTGCTATTGTACTCATGATTTGTCTTTTTCTTTTTTTCTCCCTAGTTAAATATTCAGTACTGGAAACACAGTCAGCAGAACCACCAAAACAAGACAGTGCGAAGATGTAAAGCATGACCCAGGGCTAGGAAAGAATCAGTCAGCAGCAAACGGAGATCTTACATGCTTTTTATTTAATTTGACTCCAAAGCTATTTAATGTGTACTTAGGCTTGAGCTGGCTTCTTATTGCTGTAGGCTCTAGGTTAGAGTGGTAGTATGTGTTTATTTTTTGTAAAGAGGTATATGTTTACATCAAAGTAATATTGTAGGTTTGATGTCCAGTTGTGTGCAAACCAACACAAGGTGCTTCAGTAGTGGCCAATTTTCAGTTAACAAGGTCTTTTTTAAGGAGCAGAAGAGCTTACAGGTGTGAGGACAGTGAAGTGCCTGTAAATAGTAATCCAAAGCAATCCTTCCAAAGCCCTTTGTAGAGCACCTCCAGCCAACTTCTGCCATCCACTATGGGCATGTCATTTCCAAGGGCAGTGATGAAAACTGCACATTTCCTGAGGGCGGACCGTGGTCCTTAGCGTAGCTACACCTAAAACTGAAGTGCCTACGGGTAGGTCCTCAGGTGGGGCCCCAGGCTGAGGCAGGTGACTCCTTGTTCCAAAGCCAGGAGTTGAGGATTCTTCACCACCATGCAGCACTGGGTTTCTAACCACAAAAAAGGACCTGATTTTCATGCCAAGTCATAAATACAGCTAATAGTGGGGTGTGTGGTGGTCACTTTTAGCAAGTACCATTTGACTGCTTGGCTGTGCTAGAGAGGAGGTGTGCCAAGCGATACAGTTTGTGTGACATGAGATACCTGCATTGTCACCAAAATTAAAACTGTTTATTTGGATGCTTTCAATGACTCATTCACACTAGAACAAATTACAGATTTAAGAAAATAAACAACGTAGGTATCTGTTAAGACCTGTAACACTCGCTTCCACAAGAGAAGACAACCTTAGCATGATGCAGTTCCCCCACCTTCTCCTTTTATCAGCAACTATTGAGAGCACCACCTGGCAGCTGAGGCAGAAAATGGATATAAAGCTTCATCCTGTGTGTCACCAATGAACCTTTAATCTCCCGAGGATGGGTCTCATCATCACCATCATGCGTGGGGTTCCAGCAGCTCCCTGGGAAGCACTGGGCTGTGCCCAGCAGGACTCTGGGCTCCGCCGCCACAGCACCATGATTCCCCGTGAGTGCTCATGCAGCTCTCTGCAGTGTTGTGGAACTGCTATCAAGCCCTGACCTTCACTATCTTGCAAGAATTTGTGTTTATGTTTGTATTCCCTCCCCAACCCTTTTTTATCACTGCTAAAATGTGGATACTGCCACTTGCCAATACACTTTTCCAAATCAATGGTTGCTTAAGAAGCGTGTCCTCAAGTCAAGGAAAATCACTCTATAAGAGGTACTCACTGTATATAAACCTGAAATGTTTGCATTCTGTACGGTTTTGCAACTCCCGTGTTTTGTGAATGTCTATTAAAACAAAAATGCCTTCCAGTTTGATGTACAAATTCACAGCTTCCAGGTAGCCGCGACTTACAGGTGGCCTTGCCAGGAGGTGTCACCCCAGGAGCGCTGCTGCCTTAGCACCTCTGTTTGAAAGGCCATTGCCTAATAACGCCGTTCAGTATTTTGCAATAGCTGTGCAATTCTTCATGCTCTTTTTAACACTTGCACTTTCAAGGCCGTGCAGCAGCTCTTGCAGAACAGCTACAGTGCTACAAGGGAGAAGAGCTCTGGGGCTGCGCGGTGCCTCGCGTGTATTCAGGACTTGGGCTGCAACAGTGCTGCCGGCAAATACTGCTGCGCTGTTTGGTGAACGTGTTTGGATTAGAAAACAACACTATTTCATTATTGGCTGCTCAGAGAGTGGAAGCACAAGAAATGGAGATGGGATGCACTTTGTGTTTGCTTGCTCCCAGAGAAGGATTTTCTTGGAGGAAGTGAGATCTGCAGGATTCGGATCATCACACGCAGCTGAGTTTGTGTTATCTCCATGCCCGAGCACCATCACCTGTGGGTTTTTTTAGTCAAACATATTTGAATGCTGTAGCATGAAAAATATTTTTAGAACGTTACTGTAGAGGAATTGTTACAACACTGCGTTGATAGGAGCCCTTTTCCCACTTAGAGCAAAGGACCGGAATTCCGTTTCTCCTTTCGCCAATGACCGTGTTGTCTGTAGGTTCAGACCATCATCTTTACTGCATTTCTGTTACTGTGCCCTCCCTGTCTGAGACCGCAACGCGGTGCCCAGCACTGCTTAAAGAGAGCAGCACCTGCCCCTCCTCTGGGAAACTCTTACACTAGAAAACCTGAGAAACACCTGTCTAATTCACAAATACTGCAGGTTTTTTAATAAAAAAGGGGTGGAGGAAAGCTGTTTCACTGAAAAAAACCCACCCAGTTTTTAGAACTCAGAAGTTGCTCCTTCCTGAAGGGCTTTTCTGTGACTTTGGTGAATATTTACACTTGAGTGTAATTTCTAGGTTTGTGGAGAAACAAAAATGCACAGTGAGAGGCTGCAATTTTTAAAAAATTTACAGTAACAGAATTCTGGATCTATTTCTCTAGGATTTCAAATAGGAAAATATTGACCAATACTGCAGTAAAGAAATTAAACTTTGATTTCTCTTCAAAATTGGACAAAAGTTTTAAGGTATTAGATGTCTGTAAAGGCTTGAATTGCTTTTTTTTTTTTATTGCAATACAAGTCTCCTTCTCCATCTGAACTCTCAGACAAGTCTCTGAGAAATGGGCAGTTTATGCCTCATCTATGTTTTTGTCATTAGAGCTACTGAAAGGGTTCCTGTGTGTTTTCCTTGTAGTGATCCAAGTTCTGAAACAACTGACCCAGCACTGACCTCTCAACTTTCATTTGAGTGTGTTCTCCTTAAATCTGGATATGGAATTTTTAAAAATCCTGCACTTAGTTCACAGCACAGAACCTTTCTCATCCTTTATAAAAAAAAAAGGCCATAAAACACTGGAAAATGTGTTTGTTGCTTTTTTTTTTCATGAGTCCAAAAAATCATAGATAACAGCTGCCCTCAGTTTATGTACTGCCTGCGCAGTGTGCCCTTCTTCCTTATCACACCTCACCTCTTCAGCTTAACTAAAGCTATTTTTAATAAAATGACTCAGAAAGGAGTTCTCAATTACAGAGAAAACAGAGCATTGAAATAATTTAGCTCTTCTTGTGTTTATTCTGTCAATAACTTGACTTTTCCTTTGGCAATACTGCAGTAGTTTCTTTGGTTTAGATTCTTCTGTTGAGAATACTCTGACACGACTTTTACTTATTTTGACACTATAAATTCAGTCATTTTCACGCAGCCCCACTAAGGAACCCTTACAAGAGCTACACTGTCATTCTTAACTACTCTTTTGTTGTGATAAAAATGGAATTAGTCCATAATACCATTCCAAATTCTGAAAAAGTAAGATGAGTCGACAGGCTAAGGCTTTAAAAATTTTCTTCTGCAACAAAGGAGGTTCAGGAACAAATGAATTTCAGAAACAATGGTATTTTGAAATTAGAGAATCCTTTCTTTTGAGTGAAGTCCTTACTTAAAGGCAAGGCATGTTGTTTGCTGATGCCAAAGTGATCTCCACCAAATGAAGGCTGAATGTTAATGATACAAAGAGATAAGATTCATTTTGCTAATGTGCATGTGAGGATGATGGGGTGGGGTAAAAATCAGCATTTGACCACCATTGGAAAACCCCAAATAAACCAAGTTGACTGGTAAGACATTTTAGACTTGATTTTTTTGTGTTGTTTTTAATGTTGGAAGTAAACTACACATGTCCAATATGATACCCACTTAGTTCAGCAGATGTGATCTCTCAGAAAATGGGCATTCCTTTTTGGTTTTAACATACATGCTTAAATAGGAAATACTCTAAATTGCCCATTTTAGTTTGTCCTCTGCTGTGGGCTCAGTGAACGGGAGCTGTTGCTCCCTTATTTCCAGCTGGTAGAGAACCAGCCATTCTCGGTGTCACTACATATGGCACATGAAGTAGTACAGCCTTTCTCAGAAAACAAGAGAAAAATCAAATACTTCTTGTTTAAATCTTTACCTCCATGAGAGGGAGGCTGCCTATGCGGGGAACAAAACCAGGCAGATAGGAGTGTTCACCAGCTTCAAAAACCTTCTTCCATTTTAATGAAACAACAGAAAAATACTGTTATCTACAAAGGAAGAAAAACTGTAATTCAGCTCTGAAACCAGACTAAAATGGCCAAGTGTCTGATGCTTGATGATTCATTTAACTTTACAATCAGAATAAGTTTCAGGTGGTTACGAAGGCTTCAGCCCTCTCTGGGACAACAAGAAAATCCTACAGGTCAAATGCAAACTGCTCACTGTCTTTGCACGTTCTCTCTATACTCAACGGCGTCAAACCCAAAAACTAAAGCAAAAGAAGATCCAGCTTTTGCATCAGAAGTTTAGTTCTGCCCAGGGTGCACCGGAGAGGGACCAGGGTTTTGCTCTTTCCCCACCAGTTCAAGACTGCCTTATTGAGAAAGAAAAAATGATATAGTTGTTCAATCAACAGGAAAAAAAATCTATCAGGAATCAAACTGAGTACAAAGTCACCTCTTCAATATAAACCCATGCTTTAACTAGCACGAGCTATAGAATACCTCTGAAAATGACCGTGCTAAGCAGAAACAAAAGCATCCATTGTGCTTACACCTATTACAGCAGGACCCCCCTCCCCAGTGCTCTCCCTCCAGAGCAGCGAGGACTCGCTGAGGCTGAAACTTGTGGATAAACAGCCCATCCGTTGAAATAACTCCTGTTCTTTTGTGAAAAACCAAATTCCGATTTTTAGCTCTAGGAATCTAAGCTTTAAAAACCTCAGAATGCCCAAGCTAATCCAGTCACCACTTTTACAATAATTACAGAAAATGCGTTATGATTACCAGCAGCAATAAAGAGGAAAACTTCAAAAGATTTTCTTTAGCACTGCATTTTAGAGATAATGTGCTTTACTTCAATATACAGTTAAAATGTCAAGGAAATCCAAAGTATGGAAGAGTTTAATTCAAAACCAGCTCAACATATTTTGGCAATGTAAAATTCACTGCTGGCGCACTGTTCAGCAGAACCATTTTTACAGGAAAACATCTTTCATCCATTTATAAAAAGCCTGAGGTTGACCTAAACTTTGTTCTTGTAGGTGAGTATCTATTATAGAAAGCATTCACTATAATAAAAAGGACATGTTGAAATACCCTGCACTGCACAGTAAACTTGTAAGACTGGCTACAGCACATCAGCCTTTCCAGCTGCAGTTGCAGAAGCGCTCAGTGCCTCACCTCATCGTTAATTACAGCTGCACACACGAATGCAGAGCAACAGGAAAGCACCAGCGCGTGTGAAGAACAAATGCGCAGTAACAATCGAATACTCACGGACAGTAAAACCACAATCAGCACAGAGCTTTTAAGAATGGGGCTTAATTCCCCCCAGAACGTGGAGCAATACAAGCATGAGTCAAAAAGCAGAGCTGCAATATTTAAGTGCCCTAAGGAGAAGAACCAGATTCTCATGAAAACAGCAAGGGGAAAATTTTTAGCATGCACCATTTCTGGGTCTTCCAAGGCCACTGAATAATTTTTAAAAAATGGCTGTTATAATAATCAAATCTCTCTGATATTAATATTTTGGAGGGGACATGAAAGAAAGTTGGAAATGTATGTTTTATATGAGAACATCATTAAATTATTCACTTTACAGAAAAAATGCTAGGAGCAATTTAAAAAACAAAAAGCCAAGAGGCTTTATTTCAAGAAAACCAATTAAGATCATATTATTTAAAAACCTTGTCAAACAAATCATTACAAGTTAAGGTCTCCAAAAGAGTTTGGACAGGCAGGATCCATGTTCTGAATTTACAGCTTAAAAACCACAGGATTATGCATATGGTTAACATCACATACACGCGTATAGAAACGGACACAGCTTTGTATTTTGTGTGTACACTTAAACCATGCTTAACAAAATGTGGAGCTATACAGACTATACAATTTACACAGCTGGGTGTCATTCCAACCCCAAATATTACCATTTGCTAGAAAACAAACTTTTACTTTGTACAAGACTTTGACATGAACAAGTTTACCCCTCGCTCAGGAGGCTGAAACTGAACAATAAGCTAAACAGTCAAAAGACTTTATTTCAACTTGTACAAAAGGCATTAAAAAAACTAAAATACATGCTTTACCAAATATATTACATCATACAAGTCAGTGTGGTATACTTGATAAATCCAGCTTAACTTCACCCACTCTTAATGGCATATTTAGTTAAAATGTAGAACTGACTACACTGGAAAACACTTATTTTAAAATTAATTCCCAAGTGCTTTAATTACCTAAAAAAAATAAATTCCTCTAGCAAAAAAAAATATATATATATTACTGAGTGAAATAAGGAAATTGTTCTGTGTTCTGTGTAAGCATCATGTGGCATTTAATCCAATTCTCTCAACCAGGCATGGTACCCTAGGCAGTGTGAGAGGCATTTTTCTGTCTGCTTGGCAGATGGATTCCTTTTTAGGATGGTTAAATTGTTAGTTTCTCAAAACAAAGTTTAATTTCACAATTGGTGATTTAGCTAGAGATGTCAAAACACGAGTAGGAACTGCCAACAAGAAAATACATCACATCTACTGAAGCTCTTTTTGGCCTCATCATGATAATACCAGACACAGAGTAAGGCATGTAGATCATAGCAATTACAAGTCAATCACGATCCTTTTGTGACGGAAAAAGCATTTCACCTTCCTCTCTGTATTACCTGACACAAATTTTTTCACATGGCTTTTGTTACACATCACACAGAGGTGTGCACTGGCGTGGCTGAATGGGAAGGAGATGAACCTCTATCAGAGGAGGAAGAAATGGATCGAGTAGCAGCTTCCCGCTGCAAATCTTCAACCTTCTTCTGAAGCTCTGTCCGGATAGCGAGGAGCTCTTTAAGATTTTGATGGATTGGAACCTGCCGGGTAAAGAAAGGCTTACTTTGACTCTCATAGTGAATTACCTTCTCAAGCAATGCTTCCACTGTTTCCTTCAGTAACACAATTAATCCAACTTCTATGAATTTTGGCAGATCAATATTTCCTTTGGTCATTTGAAATGAAACACTTCAGCAAACTGCTCCTTTCTAACACCACAGCTGGCAGGAAACCTATTCAAAAGACTGTTTGCAAATGGTCTCGATAGGACACCAAACATATTCCAACAAACTTCCCCCTATCCCTCATCAACACCACTTTCAGTTAAACTTAAAATGCCTTTCCTGGGAATTATTATATTCCCTCTCCCTGTTAGGACAGAACTTATTGTGTAAAGAGTTCAGAAAGCTGGCTCCACACGGAACATCTTGTTACGCTTCCAACCAGGCATCATTCCAAGAGTCTGACCCCTTCCAGCTTGTCAGTGAGCAAAGTGCAGCAGCCAAGCGAATTGTGCTTGTGGGGGACCTCCCGGAGTCACACTCTGAAACCTTCTGTACAAGTGGATTAGGTTTCTGCCTCTACTTTTGACAGTGCCTGAAAAACACCAGAGGGGCACCTCTCTACATCAGACTTCTAGGTGTTTCTCATGCTCATCGGGGACTTTCAACTATGCCAAAGGAAGACACAAGCCACACTGGTTTTTGCAGCTGGATCTGTTATCTCAGACAAGCACAAATTCTTCCAAATGCCACAGAAAGGCCAAAAAACTTTGACTGTGAATTGCTTTTAATTACTTTTTCCCCTATAAACTCTAGTTGTTTAGAGGTTTTGAAAAGAATAAGATGGGAAAATAATTTAATTGGGCCGGTGAAATAATCACAGCGAAATGCAGCAATGGGAAACCTACAGATTGCTAGATGTTTTAAGTAATTTATACTCCAGGACGCTGGAATGCCAGGCTCCTGGTAGCTGAATTCACACATGCTCACTTTGTACTGCTTAAAAGTGATTACAAGGCTGGGATGCACAACCTGAGCATGAAATTCTCACGTGGTGCTATGTGAAGAAGAAATCAAAAACCAGAAAGGGTTTCTCTTCTTGCCATCAACACACAACTCGGTTACAATTTATGTTTTTGTGAATTCAGGCTTTTGAAAGAAAGTTCATCAAAAATCCACACATTTGATTTTGACATTTTCAAAATTGAACGCTCCTGTTTGTGAAATAGGAAAATGCCATTTTCATTTCTAACTTTAGCTCTAACTGAAAAGAATAAAATAGCATCAAACAGTCTGGTTTAGATCAACATCTTTTTAGCCACCGGCTTTTTTCTTGTTTGTAGCTTAGCCCAGGAACAGAAACTTCAGTGTATTCCCAAAGTGCCGCTCCCAGTACCCTGGGAATCATCAATTGATCCAGCACACCACCTACAGCAACTGTAAAACCGCCTGAGTCTTCAGCAGAACAATCGCTGCACGCCACCAAGCTCCCAATGAGCCCAGAGTGCTGCTTTACTACGCAATGAATTCCTTCTCTTCTTGCAATCTTCTTCTGCATCCACCTCACAAACTCTTTAGCAAGCGAGGCCACAAGTCTAGAGACAACAGCCTCCTTCACTAATCAAACACAGAGCATACCCTCCACAAAGCCAATCACACTTTTTGAAGTGGCCTATATACACCTAAAAACATGACAAAACTGAATCTGGTGATGAAGTTTATCCAAGATGCTGTAATACACAATATGGAAAATTTATATTTCACTGAAGATTTTCACTGAAGGGGGGAATTATCACCCCCCTTCTATTTTTTTTTTTTCCTCAAGTAAAAGATCCTTTCTTCACACACTCCCACTTCAGATTTCTTCTTTATGAAGACATTTTCCTGAAACACTTAGGTCTGTAATGGAGTGATTTACCATTGGCATCATTAGTCACGCAAGCCCTGGGTCACAAGAGATTTGTGCAGCTGATTTCTGCACAAGTTAATCATGGTTCAGCATAACAGGCCAATTTCTCTTAGACATCCCTCACATGAGCATTAGCTGCTGTGTTCCACTGTGCAGTGCTGACTCATAAAAAGCAGTTCCATACAACTGGCTTTTGAGGAACCCACTACAAATCCTTTCAGGATACACGACACAAAAGCCACTCCTAAACTTCCCACACTGTGTGAAGTGCTTCAAGGAAGAGCGTGGCTGAACATCTCAATCCTTCTTCTGCATTCCCCCAGAAGTGAATTCAACAAGACACATGCTCAAACTTGGACAAGAGTGTCAATCTCAAAGAACAGGACTTCAAATAAATTATCTAAATAACCATAATTACTTTTAAAAAGTCTGTGTGTATTCAAGTCACACGAAAAACTCTTCAACATTAAGGTTGCAAAATTACATCCTCAAAAAATTAGGTATCAGAATGAAGATTACTACGCCCAACTCGATGCAGCCTTCCTGTACATCTGTGTAAAACCATTGGTTAAATAAACATTAAAATACTAGCTTCCCTCTTGCATTTCTCATTTATTCAGAGCACAGTTTGATGCTCCTCAATTAGTGAGCAGTTATTCAATGCTTATTTTTCTTTGCAGTGTCTGACCCCATTCTTTATTTATTCTTCTGAACTTAAAATGCTTAAGTTTCCTTTTCTCTACTTTCATCTCATGTCAAGAAACAAATATATTTCTGCAGCACCCTAATGAGGCTTGGGAGTACTATCACTCCACTTTTACAGATAAGGATCTAAAGCAAGCACCTCCTAATTTTGCATGCCTTGGATCTCAAATTGGTTTAACAGGGAACTTGGGAATCCTACAGTTCAGCCTTGTGAGTATCAAGCAGGGCACCCAGTAAATAAGGGTCACACACAGGGTGACCGTTGTGCTCCAGGTACCTCCTTTATGACAGAGGAATCCTGTGGCAAAGGCAGGGAGAAACTTCATTTCTCCAGAGCAGCATCCTGCTCACTCAGCCAAGGGACAATTTTAATTTGTTTGCAGCCATCCCCCCTCCATCCATCTCTCTCGGATTGTATTCCATGGGTTGAACAGAAATCAAAGACCTCCAACACCTGGAGCATTATTCACTCCTAGTTCCTATTCCCAGTTCATCACAGCTCTCTTACAGACTCTATCAAATCCATCTCTCCATCCTTTTGCTCTCATTTATTCTCAGTCCTTGAGAATTCACCGAGATTGTTCCAGGCACAGACCTCCAAATTGGATGATTTTCCTTCAGGATACCAGCAGGCACATTTCTGAAAAGTAATCTCTCTTACTAAAATCTCACGTCTGCCCTAGAGATGGAATATTTACAGAAAAACAGCTCCTTGCCTTAACAAAAGAAGTTTACAATACCAACATTTCCATATGGGAAAACATTTTTCTTAGTCACTTTCTCATAAGCAACTGACCCTTTGTGGATGAAGTTTTATAAAACAATTCAATCAGACACACACACACCTCGAGAAGATTTTGCAGTGGTCCCTGCGTCCCAATTCCTTTTACCCTTCAGTCACATGTAGTGGGGACCCAACACAAGTCATCAGAGTCTGGCAAAGCTCTAAGCAAGCCAGAGTAGGGTCTTAGAACAGAAAGAAAGGGTCATGTTTAAGATGTTAGCTATCTTTTAATAAGTCCATATTAGATGTAAACACTCAAGACAGTTCTACATAAATATCATCAAGGCATTTCATATGGTAGTGTAAACACAAATGGTGTCCTAATGTCAAGTCCTTCCCAGGAAAAGATTCTCATTGCTTGCCATTTAATACAGCATCAGTAGAGGCACTCGGATGGAAAACAATCAAATTCCAAAAACAGGATTTCACACACTAAACTTCTGATATGTTAATTTCATGAAATAACATGGCAAATCCAGTCTAGAGAACTCTTTAGCACTTTCAGTGTACTTTCAAGCAGCTGTCAATAACTGATTTATTAATGGTAAAGGTCCATCTTAGAATTACATATTCATGGGGTAAGAAAAAGGTGGTATGGACAGTTGAAAGATATAAAAAAATATTATAGAAGTTCTTATACAAAGACCTGAAAAGCAACATGGCATGAAGAGCCATATTTTCCCATATATCTTAAATTCTTCTACTGTAACTTCCTTTTTTTTTTTTTTGAGAAAAGCAGCATATTTGAAAGTGAAAAACAAAAAGACAGACAATGGTCTGGGAAAGGGGGGGAAAACACCCAAAACAAAGCCTCAGCCTCAAGTCACGTGTATTTTTTCTAATGAAACCATAAGACAACCAAATAGAACTGGAATTATGTGTCTTCCTACTATCTTGGAAGGAGGAGAAAGAATAAGAGGATGAAGCATCTTGAAATGAATTTTGTCACAAAAAACATGGAAACAGTGAAAGAAAAAGCAGTCTTTTTCATTTCCACATTTCCTAAAGACCTGTTGCTGCCAGTGTTTTCTCATACCACTCTGAGCAAATTCTTACAGATAACTCTCTCCATTTTTGTCGCTTCACACCATTATATTTCAGCATCTGATTCCTCTCTCAAATAAAGCCTTCTTCAGAAAGGCACAGGTCCAACAACCTTCACAATAACACCTGTAATGGCTTGCTGTGAACGAGGTTCTCCTTTACTTTGCCACTGTTTAGAATAAAAGGAAGTGGAAGAGTGACAGATTCTGTAAGGAACAAGAAGTTTGGAGATCATTTATTAAAAGATCCTGTTACCACCTTAACCCTAGGAGTGTGTACTTGCACAGCTCAAGTGGTGCCTCCACGGCAAGCTTCTATTACAGACTTGTTAAGCAATCATATAATTGATTTGACTGAGATGGATTTGTTGGGATTCTTGACAGCAGATGTACTGTTTTCTGCTCTCACATCTCGCCTCTCAAATTAGGAGTGGAAGCTCAAAAGATGACTCTGAACCCATCACCCAGTCACATCCAAGTTATTTTTTTGCTACTCTACTCCACTCTATTGATACCAGATATTGAGAAGAGTGTGCATCTTTTTCTTTGTAACACCAGCTTCCCAGAGTGTTCCTGCAGAAGTGCTGCTAGGCAACACCCAGCCACTGCAGCCAGGTCCCCATCATTACCGCCCATACTCCAGGGGAAAGCAAAGACCTACTTCTGCTGCACAAGAGGAGCCTACAGAGGTGAAACCGAACCCGGCCGTGCACCTCTGGGTTTGTTGGCCTGGAAAACTGGCTGGGTAACTGCTCATTGGGTCTTCAGGGTGTTTTTCACAGCTTATTTAAACTAATATCTCAATGTGCTGAAAAGCAACAATTTCAATTTCTGTTATTTAATAGAATATTCCAGAAAAAAAATAACTAGAAACATAAAGGTGAATGTACCACATTTTAACAGATTATGGTGGGTTAATGGCATCAAAAAATTCTGTCATTTGACTGTTTATAAGAAATTAAATTGGATTTCTCTAATCACATAAAATTTACTAAAAGCAGATTAGAGGTTGATCAATCTAAAACAAAATTGGTATTTATATCTAATACATTACAACCCAAGCAGGAACAAGAGTAAGGATTTTGCCAGTAGCACTAACTAGTGAGGATAACAGCCTGGATTCTTGTGAAGTCTGACCTTGCTCCAGGTATTAATCAAAAAGCTGGTCCTGTACAAGCTGGAGAAAAAATTTACCTGCAACACCTCAAGAAAATTTTTTTAGTGTTTTCTTTCTTCCCCTTCTAATTGCTATTGTAATATTGATTCAGAAACTAAGATTACGACTGAGACTGCATGTTGTTCCTCTCTTTTTTTCCAGCCACTTACCCAAACCCTGCATCCCTGTCCTTTTACCTGTCCTGAGTGATGCCCTTAGCACTAAATACAAGCTTGAAAGACTTACCCCAGTTGCCCATGGATCTTTTTGTTTGGTTTTAAGCTATCAGCAAGTTTGGGAGTCCCTTCCATTCAAATCCTTATTTTTACTTCATTTCTCCTCTCTATTGAGTTACCTTCACAGTATCACAGTATCACAAGGTTGGAAAGGACCTCTGAGGTCATCAAGTCCAACCTATAACCCAACACTAACACCAACCATCATCTAAACCATGGCACTCAGTGCCTCATCCAGTCTCCCCTTAAACACCTCCAGGGTCGGCGACTCCACCACCTCCCTGGGCAGCGCATTCCAATGGCCAATCACCCTTTCAGTGAAGAACTTTTTCCTAAGATCAAGCCTAAACCTCCCCGACGAAGCTTGAGTCCATGCCCTCTAGTTAAGGAACTATTTTTTTGTAAATAAATCAAAACCCAATCAACTCATTAGGAAAATTTAATTTAGCAAAGATCTCAGGCTTTATTGCCTTTTAACAATTCACTTTTTTTGCCCATGTCAACATTCTTTTAATTTCCAGTCCAACTCTTCTGCATCAAGCTATGATTAAACTTAGGACCTGGTCCCCCTCCTCGTACAATCTACTTACCCATATCTACCTTCTACACTTGCACTTCTTCCCTCCTACTTGATTATTCTCCCTTCCCTTCCTTATCCATGACATTATCAGTTGCCCTGTTTTTCCAGAGAGTTTCTTCTGTCTGATGCAAACAGATACAAGGTACAAGATAGGTTTCCCCTATAAGACTCACTATGATTCTTTCCCTGCTAGTGACACCAGTAAAAACCAGCAAAATGCTGCAAAATTGAGTGAGCCAAGTAACATTCTCCACTCAGAAAGAACCGACTGTAGGTGGGTGGGATTTTATCTTCCCGATTAGCTAGGTTTGATGCCTATGTCATTCAAATGCAGCTACTTTTCCTATACTTTAAAAATAAGGTACCTACTGCATATAATGAACTGAAAATACTTAGAATACTGCTAAAGAAACATTCCTTATTGCTTAAAACACCACTGATATGAAACCTTTTTTTAAACTGAATTACCCATGTATATATTGCAGGCAGAACCCGGTGTACTGTAACACTTAGAACATGCCACTTCACAGCTATGATAAATTAATCCTGCTGGGTAAGGACTTGAGGAAAGATAAAGGTTTTTTTTAATTATACCCACTTAGAAACTACAATTACGCTATACAATATACATACTACAACACATAAAAACATCTAGACATAAGACAGCTTTATTTTTTAAAAAAAAAATCCAAACCTTCCTCTTCACAGAATTACTACAGATCACTTTCAGTATTGATTTTTAGGTTTTCATTCCCAAGTAATCCTTCAGGATTCTGGAGTGCTTTTGGATAGCAAAATTTGTCAACACAAGGATAGGTATAAAAGAAATTATAATAGCTACTCACTTATAGTACTGCCAAGCCTTAATTGGATGGATATCTACTGTGTATTACTGTACCGGCTCAAGGACAGTCATTCACATGAAAATTGTTCAACAGTGAATGCATTTTGTCTTGTTCAGCGAGTATACTTTATCTATTTTAGCAACAAGGAAGAAAGGCTGCAGAGGAAAATGGTTATTTTAAATTCATTGCTTGACTTGAGACTGTCATTTTTTCAAAAACCTACACTGTGCTTTGGAAAGACAACAATATCTTTCACTTGAGCTTTTTGTTCCTCTTCATGAAGAGCTGGAACTCTGACAGACTTACTTTTAAAACCTAGTTAACAGTATATTCATAGAAAAAGGCAATCTCAAATGATGAAAATAGCAGTTTTCAATAATAAACAATACTTACACATTTATCCTGAGAAACCAAGCAAAACCCCTTGGCCTTCTGGAAAAGCAATGACTGGCAAACAGAAATTATGAATCCTACTATGTGGGAACTGGAACAACTGGATAGATTTCCAGACTCAGGAGAATATACACGCTATAAGCTGATGCCATTGCTTGTCAAAACCAACAGCACACTTAGATTTAGACATGCGATATATCAGGGCAATGCTCTGGAGTGCTTGCTCTTCAAAGTATGTAAGAAATTCCTCAAAATGAGATAATTTGGACAGTACTAGTTTCTCCCCTTCTGTGCATGTTCTGATGCTGAGCTCACTACAGGATGCCAGTCTTTCTTTTTCTTAAATAACTAAAGATTCTTTCAGCACACGGGATAAGCAGTTAGTCTTTATTCCATATCAATTGAATCCTGAGAGTTTTATCTGCAGTTGTTAAGTTACCTGCAGTAAATCAGACTGGAAATCTTGACTTAGACGCCCAGACAGAGAGAAACTATCAGGTACTGCAAGAAACTTGTCTTGTCTCACAAGAATCTCTGTGGTAAACGCAGGGATGAAAGCGCCTTAGCTAGGGCAACACTCATCTACTTAACACACAAGACGATTCCTTCTCCTGACATCCCCTGCCTCATTCTTTCATGCAAAAAGATGGACTCAAGACCATGGATTGCAGACCAGCAATGTAAACAAAAACAAGGTTAAGTCCTGTACTCCAAGGGTTAAAATGTCTTTTTACAGAAGGCATACAATCAACTAAACATACCCTAATCACCCATGTAAATTTTGTGACTAAATTACATTATTTTCCTTGCCTGTCATATAGGAACAAACAGCTTTAATTGAAAGGACCCGAACTTCTACTCATACTCTGCATTTATCAACGGTAAGAGTAGATCAGATAAAAAATACTGCCCCTGCAGAAGTCCTATTCAAGAACAACATTTGTTATGTTCTCTCTACCTTCTAGAGCTGCTCAAGCAGATAACTCACTGACGTGGGCAAACAGAACTCCTCAAACCAGTTTAAATACGAGGTCTGAATGACTACATAGGAAAGATATGATATTAACTGAAATAATTCGAAAGCATTGTACAATCTTATCTATTCCAGACTAGTAGGGTCATCCAAAAGTCCAGTAGCAGGTATCCACAGAGCACACACCTCTGTATGAGAACAAATGAGCTTATCTTCCACATCTCACATACACGTGCACTCTTCTCCAACCCAAGGAAAGGACAAATCTGAAAAAAATCCTCTTCGCAGTCAATGAACTCAAATAAGATAGGAATCAAATCTATCTAATTTTCCTGGGACAAGAAGTCAATAATGATGTAACACCTCCAAACTGAAACTAAGGAACATTTTATTTCACTTAAGAATTAGAATGACCTTGTTGAAGCATAGTTTAGCACAAAGGGAATCTACAAGAGATGTCCACATGTAACTTAGAATGTTTCATTTAAAAAATTCAAGCCTCATTCACTAATAAAGCTGAAATTAAACCCCCTAGCATATTCCTCAAACCAAAACCTGCTCTTTCGCTCTTGTGAGTTTCCTCTCCTATAATAATGTAAAGATGGTTGATAATCGGTATCAAACATTCATTCTGATTTTATTAAGGGACTATTCCTCATCTTCCCTTAAACGCATGTAATTAGGCATTTCTCCTTTTTGGTAAGCTCCTAGAAAACAATAAACATCTTCCAGTTTCCTAAAGAGTTTTTGCAGCTGATAAAACAGTATGTGAGGTTACCTGGAATTGCTATTCATCAGAGAGTTCTTAATTAACATTAAATATTTAACTTTCTCTTATTCCAGTTGAAAAACAAAACAATCACATTAAAAGCTATTCAACAAAAACACCTTTTCTCAGTAGGTGAAGATGCCCATTCTTTTAATAAAACCACTGATTGTTGCAAAAATCTTTTCACTGAAGCTAAGTAAAGACCTGCTGGGTGTCACAATGATGACTGTTTTTTATTGCTGTTACTGAGTGAGTCTGAATGTTACTGAAACAGCTATCAGGGTGGAAAATAAGACAATGCAAACACAGAAGAAAACAAAGTTAGTATATTGTGATTAAAAAGACTTATTTACTTGTTTGCATGAGTTTGTGCTTTCATAATAAGATTGGAAAACAATTTTGCAACAAAAAACTAATTTCTGCAACAAATTTATACAAGTGGATGTAAAACACTTCTGAATATTTTTCACAAATATCACATAAATTCAGGCCAGAGACAAAAGGAAAGGTATTAATGGATGAGGGAAAGGCTGTGGAGGTTGTCTATGTAGACTTTAGTAAAGCCTGTGACACCATTTCCCACAGCATTGTCCCATAATAAATGGGTGCTCATGGCTTGGATAGGCTTTCTCTTCACTGGGTATAAAACTGGCTGGACAGCCAGGCCTAGAGAGTTTTGGTGAACAGAGTTAAATCCAGTCGGTGGCCGTCACAAGTGGTGTCCCCAGGACTCAGTGTTGGGGCTGGTTCTGTTTAATGTCTTTATCAATGATATAATGATGGGATTGAGTGCTCCCTCAGTGAGTTTGCAGATGACAGCAAATCGGGCAGGACTATTGATCCACTTGAAGGCAGGAAGACTCTACAGAGGGACCTGGACACGCTGGGTCAATGGGCCTACGTCAACTGCATGGGGTTCAACCAGGCTCAGTGCCGGGTACTGCACTTCAGACACAGCGACCCCATGCAGTGTTGCAGGCTTAGGAAGAGTGGCTGGAAAGTTGCCCAGTGGAAAAGGATCTGGGGTGTTGGTTGACAGTGGCTGAACATGAGCCAGCAGTGGCCCAGGTGGTCAAGGCGGCCAACAGCATCCTGGCTTGGATCAGAAACAGTGTGACCAGCAGTAGGGAAGCAATTGTCCTCCTGTACTCGGGGCTGGTGAGGCTTCACCTCAAATCCTGTGTTCAGTTTTGGGCCCCTCACCACAAGAAAGACAATTTGCTGGTGGAGTGTGCCCAGAGCAATGGGGCTGGTGAAGGGTCTGGAGAACAAGACCTATGAAGAGCAGGTCTGTTCTTAAAGGCCAATGAAGATCAGTGATTCACATGTGCTAGAGGGCCTGAGGGCTTCTCCAACAGAAATGGGCAGAGCACTCTCCAACAGAGACACAGTGAGCAGAACTTGCCAGTAAGTATACGACAGTTCTGATATCTTCTCATTGTGTTGTTTCTTCCCCACCCTCATCTCTTTTAGGCCAGGACTAGTTTTCATGTGTGTTTACAAAGACTGCTTGCTTTCAGGCCTACAGATCTCAACTAAATACAAGTAATAAATTGACACCGCTTCAGGTCAATTACACTAAAACGTGCATAAAGCACACAAGTGTTTGGGAAAGACGATATTTTGCTAAAAAGCAGATGACAATCTTACTTGAAAGCCATGAAGATTAAAATACACCATTTTTTGAGTTTTAACACGACAGCCCCTAACAGGTACCAAGCAGTCACAGGATTGCATCAAGCAAAACAGAATAAGTGAGGGAAACAAAGTAGCTCAGAGGAAACACCTCAGTGAGAAAGCAAGCAACCCAGACCTTTCTAGGACCTTAGAAGGTATTTCTCATATGCCTGGACGTCTACCAGTGTACTGTCCTTGAAGCTTATCTTGGAACACCATCTTTTACAACAGCCTCTGACTTGTGGGTATCTAATAAATTTGAAACTTGCATCTCATTCTAACTGCTAGAAGATGAAAGTAGCTTTCAAGCAGTCACTTAATACAAGTATTTTATCATAATATGCTTAGGGGTATGTTGAAATGTTACTTTAATAAAGAGATGGTATAGCACCCTCAGATATATTACAGTTGTGACACAAACTGTTCTTTCTTCAGACTTCTAAGTACAAGAGCATACAGAGTATTTGTCTGACGAGATTTAGAGATTTATCTGAATAGCAGACATTACTTATAAGCACAAATACTGGATGAATGAAGGCGCATGTATAGGGAGTGTTCAATCTTCAGCACACCAGATTGAAACCATAAAGGTCAACTGAATATAAACATCTATGTGATGCTAAGTTTAGAGAGCCTACAAAATGGGTCAGTAAGTAGTCAAATTCTTTCAGAAACTGCTGCTATATTTTATACCATTGATAGCAAAGGGCAAAACATGATTAAAAACAAAGGTATGCTAAACTCTACAAGAAAGTTAAGGCAATAAAAGTATTAAAAAGTGTTACAAAGTATTATAGAAGTGTTCTGCCAACAAAGACTGTTAATCTATCTTTCACAAGCAATAAATTGATACTGTAAATCCCTATTCTACCGGTGACTGTAATGAAAACATCATTTTATCAAATCTGAACACATCCTACACCTTCTTTGACAAAATCACCTTTTTCCCTATCAGCTGAAATACGTGCAACAGATGAGCACTTCTGAAATCAAATGTGGCATTCAACACTATGAAAAGTAACATTTTTTAAAATCTCTGTGCTCTCCACTACAACACAGAAGTCATGTGAAAGCTCATACCTGAGGCCGCATCCTTGGGTTCCATCTGACGTAGTAGTTCACCCATAGTTCCAAATGGTTCAGACTGGCAACAGGATATAGGACATGGTGTTCATAGTTTACGTAGAAAGGATTTGTGAACTCATCTAACTGGCTGTTTATATAGGACCACAGCGACACAGTCTTTGTGCTTACCTCCTGATAGAAAAAAAAGTAAAATTAATTATATGGAATGCAAAACCTTAGAATATGAGGTTAATATCTATATAGCAGTAATTTTGTCTGTGAAATTTACCTTCTCTACTTGAGAACACTTCCTGTCGCCGATTATTACACAGCCTTAACACTTTAGCAAAACATTTGAACAATTTTTTTTCTGATCCAAGGCTAACAGAGAAAGGAGATTCAGGTAAAAACATTATTTTTAGAGACACTAAGGTCCAGTTGAGCAAAAGAAAGGTGCACTGCTCATAATTTACAGCAGTCTTTACAGCTACGTAAATATACGGTTACACACTGACCAACTAAAATAAAATTAAATTAGCTTTGACAAGAAAATCAGTGAAGAGAGATGTAGTTTGGAAGATCCAAAACCAGTATCTGTGAAAAAGAATTATTCAATTCTCCCACTCACGCTATTTGCTCCTGTCAATTGATATTATGCTTTAAAATGCCTATTTTATCTTTATTTGTACTTCTGAAAGTTGTAGTATTCTAAATGTAATCAGCATAATCATGGTTAGATCAAAGACTGGAAATCTGAACGTACATCAGATTCACCTTGCAATTTTACACTCCTTCAGTGTTGTAAAGCATGTGGTTTTACTACCGCTGTGTCTTAAATTGCATTTCTTTATTGAAAATTGCATCTGACTATTCATTTACTAAAGCAAGCTGTCTGGAAACACTGCATTTGCTGAGAACATGTTATTCAGCTCCATCTTGTGGTAACTTTTTCCCGGCAGAAGTATTAGAGATGAATGAAAAACAAAAAAAGCTAAGTATGGTAAGGAGTTGTTACTTGCTTCAAAAGAAATGAAGTAGTTAAAAAAAAAACAGAGCAAAAACCAAGCAAAAATGTACTTGGTATATTAACAATTTTTTTTTCCAAACTCAAAGTATTTCAATGGGACCTAACTTCATTCATTTAGAAGTCTTTGACCATATATTCCATCTAATTATGCCCTAAAGGGACCTGGCAAAGTCAACCATAGGAGTTCCTTTGGAAATAGAGAAATACTAATATAATTTGATAATGATTAATTAAAACTGTATACGTTGGCTACAAATATCTGAAAGAGGACATTCTAAAAACCTGAAACCCCTGAACAGATAATAACCGAAGAAAGATAAATGCCACTTCATTTAAAAGCAGGGCATTCAGTATATTTTAGATGATGGTTGGTGTTAGTGTTGGGTTATAGGTTGGACTTGATGATCTCAGAGGTCCTTTCCAACCTTGTCATACTGTGATACTGTGTGATACTGTGATATATGTTCCTCATACCATGAAATTTTGAGATTTCATACCCCCACTGCCTTTTAAGACCATGTGACAAATGTATCCAAAACCACCACTCAGATCTTGTATTCTAAGCATTTCCATACAAAATCAACAAGTTAAGAATGCGTATTACACTGATTACTTACCTCTTTTAATCTCTCTTTTTCACAGTTGCATAAGAAAGTCCCAAAGAGACAACTGTAAAGGTGATCCAAAATGGTGATCAAAAACAACTCGTTGAATTCAAAAGCTGCAGGAAACTGAAATAAAAAATCAGTAAAATTACTTTAAACTTTATTTTGAGCTGTGTAGAAAAGAAGAAACACAAACATAAAAAATAACTAAAAGATCCAGATAAGATTTTTTTTATTTAGTGATTTTTTTCAGGAAAACTCAGCAATTTCAGCAACTCCCATTGCAATAATACACTCACCTACATGCTTCTTTATAAACACTCCTCAGAGACAAACCATACATTCGTTATGCAAGTATATTAGAATACAAACATGGAAACATTAGCTAATGTGAAAGTGGTGACAGAAAGCAATCCATTTTAAGGAGCTCTAACAGTATTCTACTCTAACTCGCTCCAAAATGCCTTCAACATATGCATTATTTCTCTTGTTACAGGACAATAAATCATTTGGGGGAAAAAAAAAAGATTATGATGTTTAGGAGTTTTATTTCTTATTCTAACATGCAATGAATTGGATAATAAAGACTACTGCACAAAGTGCTTAACATATATTTGAAATGTTTCTTTCAATTTCTACCCAAGTCACTTTTCCCCATTTCACCCATTGAGTTTAACATCAGCTATGCACAATAAGCCTTTAATCCCTCTTTTTTTTATATTGGAAAGTAAATCCTGTACATCTGAAATGAAAGAACTGTTATTCCACTAAGATCTACCAGGTATTTTACTCGCAAGGAGAGGTTACCTGATATATTCTAGGGAAAGGAGTTAGAAATTTGAAAACACTCAAAATCTTCAAGATATATTTCAATCTGTAGTGCTGTAACAATCATAAAGGAAGAAATTAATGCAAACTGTATGGGCTGCTACCTATTCAGATGGAAAAGGTCCTTCTTCAATCAAATTTTATGATAGGGCTACATATGGCAACTGCTTGATGTGTCAAAATAACTTTGCGTTCAGTATGACAAGGGTCTGAAACACAGATATGGAATAATAAACATTTAGGAGAAACAAAAATCACAAGTCTAAAGGGAATTTAAGAAGTAGCGTTTCGCTCATTACCATAAAAGAGAATGCTATAAGAGACTGATTCTCAGGACAAATGAAACAAGTTTTGTTCATTCCCACCAAAGGAGTAAATCTTTACGGAAGTCTAAAATGCAAACTACAGATTCATAAGGAAGAATTCACTGCTATACGGCGGCATCTCAAGTCAATATTTCAGATCTGAAGAAAGCAGTGGACTCTTTTCTGCTATGTGGCACTGAAGAATAGTGAACACCTTGGTAAGAGTGACTCAAGAGCTACTTTAAATAAAAAAAAAAAGATGACAAGTATAGCTAGGAGGAATAACACAGCAATTGGGACTGTGGATGAACGAGCTGATACAGAAATTCCCTTCAGTGTCATCTGTGATTTATGAAGGACAAATGTTTATTCATGTTGAAAGCAGAGTTGAATAACACACAATGAGTGTGCTTCTAGCAAACCCAGAAAGATCTAAGTTTTAAGCAATGTTCTTTTAAAAGAGGATTGATTTAAGTCAAACATTGCAAAAAGATTCTTTTTCCAAGACTTCTCCAGGTAAGATTTACCAAATTTCAACTGTCAATTTTGACTAAGGAAATTACTAATATCATGGCTCACAAAATGAATGAGAGCCTTGCTTCTCCTGACTGTGCTATGGATTCTGCACTGTTCAACAGCACGGTGTGCTCACACCAGGGCTTCTCTCTTAATCACTGATTTGTTTTCCCTCACTCAACCATTTGTTTTCATAAAACATACAGGAAATGAAGATTATCAGATTGCCTTTTTCAGTCATGTTCAAAAGTTACAGGCACTTACTTCTCTCTAGGAAATCATGCCAAAACTCAATTACAATACAATGATGTTAACAACATAGCTAGGATTTTAAAAAAGTATGAACAGAACTTGATAAGCAGGTGTGCTGAAACAAGTCAGGAGAAAATTCAGGAGGTGTCAGACCTCAGTCTCCTGTGTTCAGCCCAAAGCAGCAATCAGATACAGACAGCAAAAATAATTTGCAAAAGATCAAAATGATATTTGGAAAGAACTTTGAAGACAAAGCTTCTCCTGAAGGGAATCTCTTTAACTGAAAGCATTTAATGAGCCTTGTCACATGAGGGTTCTGTGTTGTGAAGGGTCCATACTAATCAGATGGATGCCGACATGGCTGCTATTTCAACTCAGTGAAGCATATTCAAAATTCCATACATCAGTGGTTGCACTCCAACTAATTTATTAATAAGTGATAGCACTTTATTGAAACCCTGTCTTTGGATACAAGAGTTTTACTGTTGGAGCTGATGTATCAAGACTGTAAAGCTTCTATTACTGCTGCTGAAAAACCACTGACCTAAAAATGCTTTCCTCTGTAGTTCCAAGCCCATTAGCGTCTGTTTGAAGATTCAGGTGGAAAAAATTCCCAAATGAAAATTTACTTCTTGTCAAATCCACTAATTGTGAGAGAACACACAGGTCATTAAAATCTCCCACTTGATGCTGCTGGAGTTGGAAGTTTTTGTAAAGGAGCTATTTAGAAGAAGAATTCTCTTGTTTAAGAAGTCTGATGATGCCAAGTGGCATCTGATTCAGAGAGAAGCAAAATAAACTTGCTTTTTAATCAATGAATTCATTCTGTACTACAGCAGCAGTTAAAGTTGAAACACTTTGTGGAACAGTTCTTATGATTGTGGAATTGGACTCAAACAGGTTAACTGAACACTAGACACCATAACAGAGTACACTACTGAAACTAGTGAAAAATGCACCTCTGGCAACAGATGACATCTGGTAACCAACAGGATGCAACCTTCTATGAACTTTAAATATACCTTCTTCCTGTGTGGGTACTGTGCATGAAGGGCAGAAAGCTGTTACTTGAGCTGCAATGCTACATGCAAATCTTAACAGTTTTGGTAATTCTTAACAGGACATCAGTATTTCATCAGATAACAGGCGGCACTTCCAATTTGGTAACTCCTATTCCAAAATCACCAGAATTTACTAACACAGGAGGGAAATAATTTTATCATACTTTTTTATTAAAATCTGACATCTATGTACTTCTTTCAAGTTCTCTATTTTGTGTGTCATGCAGACCATAAAAAACAAGGGAATACGTAAGGCTGTCAAGTATTAAGTTCCATCGTCTGAATCTATCCAGAAATTTGTATCTGAGTGGGAAGTTAGAGGTTCTCTCGCTGTATTAAGCTGACTGTTTTAAGAAGGTAATTCCCTGAACCGGAACAAGAAAATTTGCTTTCTTTGAGCCCTTGCCCAAACTCGAACACTTACACCATCCTGCAGTCATTAACACTTATTTGAGCTTTGGAACATTTCACATACGTTTACCATGGATTCTAAAGCACAAAACCAGCACTGTTTAACAAGCAAGTGATCTACACAAAGGTAAAGTTGCAGCCTGTTTTTCACAGATCCATTTCAAGGTAATCACAATCTTCATATCTATTCTCTAGGCGTTGAAGTCAACTGAAAAAATAAAAATAAGTGGGCAAGAACTCCCCAAGAATGACATTTTCAACTTTTTTCCTGCTGTAGCATTAATGATTTTTTCTGTGCCACTGTTGTTTGTGAATTTCAGAACAGATTTTGGTTCCAGGTTTTGAACAGATGTGGTACTCGAAAAAACATTTCACAGATTACCCCTGACCCCTACCCGCTTTTTAAAAAAAAAACAGAGGGAACTAAATTGTTTATAGCAAGAAACAGGAGGCAGCAGTGGAGATCACAAAAATAGAAGAGGCTGCTCTCAATTAAGGATCTCCCCAGAGACCCTTTGTTCCTACCAGGTGTTTAGAATGGATTCTCTTTGCTATTGTTATTAGCTTTTCTCTAAGAGAAAGGCAGAATTTATTTATTTATTTTCTTCAGCCATACTAAACAGCACATTAATGCTGAAATACAGATACATAGAAAGAGAAAGTCTTCAAGGGACTCTGGACAAGGGCCCAGTATTATAGTGAGGAAATTTCATAAAGCACCAAAACCAACTGTTTTGAATACAAGTTTTAGATATTTGACATAGGTTTTTAAAGAACCATGTTCAGAACAAGAAAACTAAGGTAAGAGATCTGCAAGTGCCAGCATCATACGCAACCAGATTGTCACCCTCCTCTCTTCAAAACCAATCATGTACTATATAGACTTCAGTATAATAGCTTTTACCATAAGAGCACAGACCAATGTTAAGCTTCGAGGGGAAAAAAAACAGAGAGGGGAGCAAAAAAGAAAAAAAAGGAGTCAAGGCACTTCTTTTGAAATTTACTTCGTTATAAAAAGCCTTCATGTGGACAACGTATTTCAGTAATCCCATTAAAGAAGTGCAATATAAAAGTTCAGAAAAATCATAAGTTTATGGTCAAGGAAAATTAAAGCTAAAACTGTTCTATAATTTAACATATCCAGAAAAAAACTGAGAATTTTAATATTTCGGTATCTTAAATACCCCTAATTTCAAAGACCTCCCTTGATCCACAGGTAAAAGCAGTGCTGCAAGCAAGAAATCTTATTGGACAATAGGCTTGTATGTTAGAAATGTTGTCATGTATATGTAATGATGTCAACATTAACTTATGTTTTACATTTGAGATACATATAGAACCTTCTCCTCCCCTCAGTTCACAGTCAGCCTGGATTTTTGCTGCTTCTTAAGGACAATATAAATTCATACTAACACTTACTCCACCAGCGAATATGCAATGCAAATAATCTATCTCATCAATAATCCTCATTTATGTAATCAGAGAATCCTTTGAAAGCCTATTTTGAACAAAAATTATTCTTGGTATTTTGGTTTCCAGTCAATACTTCTACTCTAGCTCCCTGTACTTACTTTGAGGAAAAAGTTTTCTTATCTGGGTATGGTGCGGTTGTAGCGCAACCAACTTCAGGAAAACATGCTACTGCTCTGCAAAGCAACATGCTCTCCAACATGAATTACACTCCCAAGATAAAGACTGAGACCTCCCAGAAATAAATTCTTAAGCATCTCACCTGCTTTGTCATTTGCCACACACAGTCGATGAACTGAAGGAAAATGGGAGATCTGTCTGCATCAGCATGATCATCATCTCCATGTCCTACTCGCTAAAAGTCAAAACAAACTTCATTTCAGTCTGGTTCATTTACTGTACCTTCTCAACATTTTAAAGCTGAGTAACTCTTAAGTATGTTCCAACTGTGACTAAGACAAGCAAATGTTCCGCAATGCTAACCTGTATTTTTCAACCGCTAAAATCATATCCCAATATTCACTTATGGACATATCTTTGCTGTTGAGCAGAGCCGGAAAGACATTTGGTCAAAAAGGTGTGCCAGTTGTTTCCCCACCTTTCACTGCACAGCCATTTATTTCTACCAGTGTATCAAACTGGTAGGTATTTACTAAGACTGCACTGAAACAACCAATATTCCATATCCACTTGTCATAACTACATGTCAATTCTCCTAAACCATCTTAGAATCAGAGCCCACAAAATGTGATAATAATTTATGTTCTAATTCCCCACTAGCCCATGTGTTAAAAAAACATTCAACCTTAAATCAGAGTAATGGTTCCAGTAATTCTATCTTCTAGACAACTTGTTTTCATTCTTTCTCCATTCATAACATTGTTTAAGATGAAGCAATGCATTACAATTGCTCTTCCTCTTTTTTTAACCATTATGTTCAAGCCTCAATTCTCATTTACTTTATATTGCACCTCACACACAAATTTCCTGTTAAAAATGAGCAGGTCACAATTCTCTGACACACTCACACCATTACAAGAAGCTAGAAATAATAACTAAAATGTATCAGAGGATTGCGAGAAAATATGCTGTTGAAAATAAAAGCCTTAAAGGTGGCAAACTGCGCACTAAATCTTTCAGCTTACCATTGCAAATCGATGTCCAAAACTTATCCATTCTTTCTCTATAAGAACTTCAAACCCCTTGATAGTTCTGTAATAACTGTCCAGCATAAGCATAGCTAGAGCAGTGAGCTGTGCAGTTCGATCCCAGCCATCACTGCAATGTACCACGACAGATGTTTTACCAGATTCAATTTTATCTGCAATTCTTACTGCTCCGGCAAGAAGCATCTTAAATAAACAAAAACAAGCATATTAAATACTAACCAAAACTCTAAAAAAAAAAGTTATAATTTTATACTCTTAAGATTAAAATATTTAAAAATTTCAAATTAATTACATAATCACGTGGATTACATTGCTTTAAATTGGAGTTTTCCAAAAGGTGGTATGCATATTCCTAGAGATACAAAAACTGTGTGCATTCTTCTCCTTACCAGGTCTCCATTATTAGCAGCATATAGCAACAGAACCTGGGAATCTCTTCTCTAAATTAAACCTGAAATTCTGTATCATGATGACAAGATGCAAATGCTGTAACCTATTCCAAAGGCTGAAGGTTCAATGTGTTCAAAGTTCATTTTCACAGTAATCAATCACTCTTAGTTCTTCAGCTTACAGTTCTTATCTACTAAGTTTTAGAGAAAGGGACAAACTATCCAGCTAATCTAATAAAACACAACCCAAACACACCCAGAAACCCCTGGCTGGGAGCCTGTGCTGATCTGTTGGTCCATGAAGTATACACTGTACACAACCCATGAAAGACCATTAACAGCATGGTTTCAGAAGCATCCTGGAGAGCAAAGAACAAGACTGAGATCACCTGTGTGAACTTGTTATTCTTCTCCCCCTAAAAAACCCCATCTGTTCTCTTATGCCACCCTGTAGTTTTTTCAAAACTTGAATAATCTCTTTCCTCTCTCATGATGTATCACGGCAATGAAAAATATGTGAAAAAACCACAACCACTAGAACAGGACCACAGAAAAAAATTCTATTCTGCGTTCCTATACCAGAAATGGAATCTTGCAAACTACTTGCATTCTTCCCTTTCCAGGCATATAAAATATCTGGGAAGAAGGAAAGCCAGCATCCACTGGAGACAGCTGTGCACAAGACCAGTCTTCAATGCTATTTCAAGAACCATGCTTTAGAGACAATTTTCATGGATTGTATCTTTCATTGACTGTATCTTTTTTGGTAGAACTGAAGGATGCCAGGATGGAAATATCAGGAAGTAATACAAAAGCTTCTGTGGGAGAACAGAGCTCGTGGTCTGAAATAGTTAACGTGCAATTTCTTCAGTTACAAACCTCTACTGCACTAAAAAAGTGCAAATACTGTAACAGTCTGGTCTTCAATAAAAACAGAAAACTAATTCTATGTCACATACAGGTATGCAACAGCTTGCTCTAAATTGTCCTAAAGAGAACACAGGTGCCTCTGAAGGAGTACAGCTGAAAATAAAAGGGTAGAATAGATAGAGGCAATAAGCAGAGAATGGGAGACAGAAGACAGAGTTACTACTAATCAGTAAGTACCTTTGGAGTAGGTGAAGGATTTTATTCTACTTTGGACAAAGCTCTTTGGAAAACAGCTTCCTCCACAAACTATTATTATTTCTTATAGATGTTTCAAAACTTAAGAACCATCATAATATTTCAGTAAGGGCTTCTAATGAATAAAAGGCTTTAGGTTCGTTTAGAAGAAGAGAATTTGTTTAAAAATAATTAATACCACAAGTCCTACCCTGAAAGACAGAAAATACCCTGGAGGATATGAGGAAACATCCTGGGTGTGCAAAAAGCAAATGACTCTACTCCTGTCATGACTACTGTCTTAACACACACAGAACACTACTGGTGTCTCCTCAGACACTCCTGGACCATCTTCAAGGTGCTGTGGGTACCCAGGGCTAGGAAGGTGAATATCCAGTAATGCATCACTTTAAACTGGGACACAATCACACTGGTCTGAGCCCAGAAAACAGAAGATGCGTTAGGAGGAACGCTGTGGATTTGTTAATTTCTATTATAAGCCAAATCAAATAGGCAAGGAAGTCAAGAAATTCTTGGATAAAACCACAGAGAGATACTATCAACACTGCTAACGCAGTAATGGCAGCTTTTAAGAAATCAGGCTGCAGTTTGTGCTGTCAATACTGTAATGTGGAGTATCACATAAGGGACATATTAATGAAGAACACTACATATATGTCAACTCTTTAAAATAACTTAAATGAAATTTCAAATTACTATGCTATTGTCATCTTCGCATCAGTGGTATCAAGGCCATCTGGCATCATCTAAGCCCAGGAAACCCACTGAAGTCAAAGTCAATGAAAGGTGACCACGGGCCCAAACAACTCCTCTTTTAAAAATAGACTACTGTATTTAAGGCCAAGCCAATAAGAAAGGGTTTCCAAATACTCAGATTCCCAAAGCTGTTTGAAATAGTCCAACTCCAAGAGAACAAGGAAATTATACTCTTCCCAAAAGATCACTGAATTTGTTTAATTCTTAATTTAAGTTTTTGCTCCCTCTACTGGTTCTCCTGCAGCAGTTAGCAAGCACTGGTTAACAGAAGAGGAAAACTAACGAAGAATCCCAAACATGTTTTGCATGAGTGACATTTGAGCCAGTTGCTAATAAAACAAATTCTCCTCCATCCATATTCATCATAAAGAGTGGAGTGAATATGGTAATGAAATAATCCATTCTAAGAACATTTCAGGGTTAGTGAAACAGACTGTAAAACTGAGTAGTGATTTATTTTAATATTATGTTAAATAATAAGAGCAGAGACTATAACCCAGAAAAGCACTAACTATAAACAGCCCATGAAAACGTAGGTGCCCGACACATCAACACTAACATTGCATTGAAGGAGGGAAGGATGAGAAAGACTGCAAAATCTACAGTCAAGTCCTTTGGCAGTTGTTCAAATATAATCTGAAGTTCCCAGGGCATTCTTCCAAAAATCAGGGATAACCCTGGACTGCTCACAAACATTCCCTCTCAAAAAAATAAAACATTGCCCAACACTGAGTACGATACAGTGGTATCAGGAATTAACTCATTACCTACCAATACATAAAACTAGAAATACAAAGTTGTTACAGAATGCTTAAAATGCCACGTTCTAAGTAGCCATTTAAAAATTATGCTTTTTTACGAGATTATCCTGATAAAGGCAACACTCTTAAATCTAGAACTTATTTTAGTAATATTTTCAGAAACGTACATTAAAAACATGGTTTAAATAAACCAATTTTTCACATCAAAAGTATTTTACCCTTATATATTCCAGCCAATGTGTGGAGTCCACATTTGATAACCACCGCGTCTCATCAATAGTAGGATAAACTATTTCTTTAAGTTTACGCAGGGATTCTCTCATTACGTGTATATTATGAATTTCCAGAAAGACCAGCTCTGCATTTGGGTAGGCACTTTCACTTTCATATCCTCCACCTTTTGCCTGTCATTCAAAAACAAAAACAGACAAAGAAAAGAACATGTACAGGATTTCAATATAAGGCTGAGACAGTTATTTTGGTCAGGTTTCAGGATTTTCTGACAGAAAGGATTATTTTAACACTAATAAAAACATATTTTTGGCTTTCATTTTTCTAAGAAGCAACTTGCCTTCCTTCCCATGCCCTCTTCAGAGACCTTAAGTTCTCCTCATCCTCATCTCTTACCCAATCTTCAGTCTTGTAATAAAGATGGAACTATTAATGCTAGTTATGATACCAACCTACCTTGTTTGTGTCTGCAACACTATTCTGTCTTGCATCAAAGATGATGAGTTTATGTGACTGAGCATTGGCATCCATTATTGTCTGCAAATATTTTTCATCTTCTTTGCAACGCTTATCATTTGGGCCTACTGATGGCTGACTGCATCGGGTTATTGTTGCTTGGCTCTCAGGATGAATCCAAGATAGCACCTGAAATAAAAGAACATTATTTTAGTTTACTATAGTCCTATAAAAGCAGCAGGCCAGAGTGCAATCAGACAATCACACTGCCTACATGGCATTATTTCCTGGCAAATCAACAAACACAAATTTAAGGACAGCACACTAGCACTGCTCATCCTGAATCTGAGCTTGAAACACAAAGTGATTCTAAATATCCTAGCTTTTATTTCTAATAAAAACTAAGCCTGTTTCTGCTTCTTACTTATCAGTAAAATAAGAACAGTGGCGGAAGAAAAGCTGCTTCCACCTGTAAGTCTATGGATTTGTACACTAACTTGCTAAGCAGATCTATTGCATGAAAACAGTCACCATCTTACTTACCCAAAGGGGTTCTTATGCTACCTGAAAAACTTGTCTATTCTCAAGAGAACTGCTATAGCCATAACAGATTCCACACGAAATCAGAACATAAGCTAATACGTGAATTATCAGGTACCGTTGTGGCTTAGGAGTGTTAACTCCAAACAAAAATTTATTACCCGGCACAATAACCAAGCAATTAGACTCACATTTGAGTTGCTCTCTTCAATTATAAATGTATCAACCCCAGTTCTTCCTTCTTTGTCCCCTCTGTCCCTTTTCAGGAACAAAGTCAGCCCATTGTTATTTAAAAAGAAAAAAGCCTAAAAGAACTCTGATAATTTCTTATAGGCTGCAAGAAGATATAAGTGCTCTACAAATTTGCAAAAGTTTCACTTACTGGAACTCTGCCTTTTGCTCTGAACGCTGCCACTTTTGAGAGGTCATCATCCTTCACACTGGTTGGCACAACAAGAATAGCAGGATACGTATCACAAAGCTCATAGGTGCTGTTAATTTTGGATATTTTCCAGCTCTCATTGGGCAAGCCCTACATGAAAGCAAAACATTTGTTGTATTTTTCAGGTGAGACATTTACCTATCTTGAGTTTGGGGCGATGAAAACTCTTGTACGCTACATACTTTCTTAAAATCAGTGTGCTCGCATTTTTATTTTAGATAAACTATGAATTTCAAGTCTTCATATTGAACCATAAACCAAAACACTGAAAGTCTTTCCTATTCATTATTTTTAAAATTGATATGCAAAATAACCATTTCAATAGGCTGCACACTCAGGTCAAAAGTGATCATACAGTGAAATAAAAATACTTTTGCAACTAGGAAACTGTAGATTTACAATGGTAAACTATGGTTACTCTTCCATTTAATGCTGCCCGTTCAAGACCAAAATTTTATAAAGCCTTTATTTTAAACAAACACTGGGAAAACAATTTGCTCAAGTACTTAGCACCTGCTATCTCCATCAGCCTTAGCAGGCGCTAAGTTAGGCAACTTACATTTTACTATCTAAACATGAGAACTAGACAGTTTCTGTATTTAGCTAGAGCTGAAAATTTTAAGTTTTATTTAATGTTTTTTCTGGTTTAAATGGCTCTAGGGGAGGTGGAGAAAAAAATAATACACCAAGTAGTCATATAACTTACCTGCCTTTTATATTCTGCCATTGGATCATACACTTTCCAGCCGTTAACAGGAAACTTTTCTTTATAGCTGAATGCAAAAAGAGGCTAAAGACAACAAAGCAAAGGCATAAATTACTGTCTCATGCACTGTATGCACAACAAGTTCCAAAAGAGTCAATTTCCTAATATTTCAAATATAAAATTTCTAAACCCTTGAACAGCAAACACAAAACCTTCAGTCAAGACTGGACAACACTTTGAAAGAAAATTAAATTCTGCTTCCTCCTTAAAGGAGAAAAAAAAATGAAGATGGCAAACAGTCAGAGAGGGTTGAAGTTACTTGCCTGTGATCATACAGCACATCAATGGCAAAGCCAGGATGAGGAAACTGGTCTCCTACCTCCCAGCCAGATCCTTATCCACACAAGCAAATGAAAGCATTCTGCAGCTAGCTAATAAGAGTAATTATGCCCATTTGTTTTAGAGAGGACTTCTAGACTGAAATATACACTGCAGAAAATGAGTCAGATATGTATATATTTTTAATCAGCAACATTAGGTAAACCTCAAACTCAAGTGTTATGCACAAATTAATTAATCTCACCTGCAGCAGGATAGAGCATAAAGTTCTACGAATGCAAAAAGGAAACAGAGTCAGAGTAGCTTGCCTGCTCTGCAACAGATTTCATGAATCAACATTTTCATGGTTGTCATACAGCCCTTGTATCTCCCCACCTATGCATTACAGAAAGAGCAGAGTCAGTGACAACCTTCTCTATATCTTAAGACTTACCAAACCATTAGAAACAGGAAATGCGCGTGTTACAAGGTTTTCAAAAATCTCCAGTCTGTTCTGGTCTTCCTGTTTATAGGCCAGCCGCAGATTTCTCATATCCTGTCAAAAATAAGTTACACTATTTTACGCTATGATAATTTTAATAAAAAAAAATGTTATAAGAAATTTGATCGAAGGAGGGCATATTTGTAGAACTAACACACTGGCACCATCTAAACCACACCACAATAAAGTTCTGTAAGTGTTCATATCAGACAACTAGGATTGTCATCAGAGCAGCCAGACACCATAAAATAGACATTTTTCCTTTGAATTCACTCCTGAGGCAAAAGGCAGAAGTGTTTAAGATTGCAAACATCATAAGAGGAATTGAAATACATTATTTTAATGAAGCAGGGTTCAAATATAGGGAACCGATCAGACAAAAAACCAGTACATGTGCCTGCAGATTCCTCTTACAGAAAAATGAAATGAAAATAGTTTAAGATGCGTAAATTTCTACCATGCCATACCTTGCAAACTATCTCTATACCACACGAGTTGTCTCCATGGCTCTGTACTCCAATTTTTTCAACTCTACTTATTACTCCAAGGGGAACATCAACAACAAAAGGTGGATCCTGAAATTTTTATATAAAACAAATCAATTTTGTTGCATTAGGAGGAATACAAACTCATTTTATTCATGTATGTTTCATTAGAGTCAACTATAATTCCTGTTTAATAGACTGCTGTGGAACATCATACTGCACTTACACCAAATTTCTTACTTTCTGAAATCTACTTCAGCAACATTCCTACCTGGAACAATGTGTAGATAAATAGCAAAGTCTTACCCTTTCAACGCTTTTGATATACATTCGGAAGTCCGTCACTGTTAGTGTGCCACTGACTGCTCCCATAAATGGACAGATGTACATAACATCTTTAGCTGGAAAACAGACCAATTAAAGCTTTCTTTTACGATTAAAGACATTTGTTCCATTAATGTATTTCCATTTAAAAATAGCATGATTTTTGTGATTCCATAAGATTTTGATGCTTGACCTCTACAGGAAAGCCTACTCTTCAGATGCTGTCTTTATCTCAACAACGAAAACAACCAAATTCCTCAGTGTCACTGGTGCTCAGCAACTCTTGAGCAACCGGGGCTCGGCTCAGGTAGGCTGGGCTGCAGGAAGGGCAGGCAGGTGGCTTTGGTCCCTGCTTTAAGCTGTAAAGGACCCATACTCACCTCAGAGAGCATCCAAATGGGTAATTACTGATGTGAATGCAACTGACCTCCAAGTAATTCTGTTATATATCCATATATTTGTTTTCACTTCTATTTGAAAGAGCTGGTAGTCTTTACTAGCCAAGTACTGTACTGCTAATGCACAGCTTGCTGTCACAGGCAAAGTGAAAGTAAAGCTCATTAATAACTGGAAAATAAGTTTTCCATAACTTCAGCTTCTTTGCTGCCACAGTTTTGAAGTTGCTGAATCTATGAAGTATCCCTGGCACCCTCAAGAGGAAATACAATACATACACCTATGTGGAACGAACTAAACCTTGAAAAATGACTTAAATATGATTTATCTATACAGAACACATCATCCTCTGCAACTTACTTCACATTCCCACATTTGGGGATAAAAGACAAAGAAATTCAGAAATGCACATTAAAATCAGCTAATCTAAAGTAGCACTGAATTAAAAAAAAAGTCAAATGGAAACAATATTCTGTTTTTTTTAATAAATAAACTAAAGATTGAATAGTATTCAGTGTGGTACTCAGTAGTAGGCTTACCCATAACTTTGATTGATTCTCCAGGAAAAAGTGGAGCCTCTTCTATCTGTGCTATTCTGTTTCCATCCCGCAGTGCCTGGCAGAAATCCAAAGCTATGAGTAAATCTCACTTCGCATCTGTACTACATCTATACATTTTGATGCAAAGTGCTTTTACTACCAGATGACTGGAACACAAGAAGTGTATCTTTTTTTACAAGGCACAACTGTATTAAACACTATCATAATAAAAAAACTCAGTATTATAAATATTGCACAGAAATACATGTTAGTAGCATATTAGTAATAAAGCATTTATGCAACAATTAGTTTCACATGCAAGCTACATACAGCATACAAAAATTTGAACAACATGATCAGCCCAAATTTGTACTTAATAATCTGTTAGTCTTTTGCTAAATGCAGGTATTATTATGGGTATTTTATCTACTTGAGAATATTTTAAAGCTCAGATGATTTTTTTATATTCTTAATGTTGTCTATTTAACATTTGAGCATTTTCATCTCTGATAATTATATGGCAGAAGCTTTATTTATTTAACATTTTAACTTTTTATTTTTAATAGCAAGAAACCAGAAGCACCCCACAACGCTCTATTTCAATCAATATCCTACTGAGAGTGCCACAGGTTATGGAAGAGGTCCATTATAGGAATTTTGGATCCAGAAGGTCAGATTAAGAATGAAGTAATAATGAAATATAGAAGAACAATTAGCAATTTTAAAGTAAGGGCTAGTTCCATAAATTTTAATTTGGGTAAATGGCTTCATTCCTGAATGATACAAGATTGATCCTTTGGGTCCTTCATTGGCGGCTAAGATTTATATCGTACTAAAGATTTTAATTAAGAATAAAAGGATCTGCAAGAGTTTCAGGGATGATGTGACAAAATGATCTCCCCCAGGACAATATGATGTGATATTAAGGTTTCAATTTTTCAAATCCTAAACTGAGAATAAATATAATGAGCTACATTAGGGTAAACAAATAACTCTTCCCTCGTATCACAGCTCTGATCCACACACAAATAATCGGTAGGATCCAACTGCCTCTAAATAAACTATCCCAAGTCCTCATTAATAAATCATTTCTAAAGATATTTAAATTGATCTCTGGCTTTAGATTTTCTTGGAAACTAACAGAATTTTATATTCAGCACCCAATCACGAAAGATGATACGTAGAGAATCAGCCAGTACTTACACACTTAGAAGGACAGAAGTGCTTTGTCAGACAGGGGCTTATGTGCAGCATTGCGTTTCAGCCTGTACGACGTTATGTGAGAACCCTACCCTAGCACATAACCAGTTACACACTAAATGCCTTCTATGGATCCTCTTGTATGGGAAATAATATTTGTATGTACTGTACAAGTGCTAATACATAGTACCTTGCTACACAGTTAATGAATGAAAGATGAGTAAAACTTGCCACCTGATCAGGTTCTGCTTCAGAATGATAGCCATTGTGTCCATCCTGAATCTCCTGCATTGCATGAGGCAGCAGTAGGGCAAGAGAGAAGCAACAGGAAAAAACATGCAGACAACAGGTGAAAGGACAGAATCTTTTTGGTTTCCCTTTTTTTTTTCTTTCCTTAAAAAGACAGCATACACTTTAAATTCAGCTTAGCTATTCAGTTCTTCCACTCCTGGCATAAACTACTTTCCACAGAAAGGAATCAGCACTATCCTTTTCATGCTACTTGGCACAACATGAAATGAAAATTTTACTCCCTTTTTCACAAAGAGTCAGTGCTGGTAGATAAGAACATAAAAGTATGTACTGTCTTTTTAAGACAAACAACTTTATGGTGAAGAAAATTAATTCAAAGTATGCCACATGCTTATCAATAGAAGAAACTGAGTACAGCTTGCAATGGTAGCATTAGGGGAAAATTCATGCAATCTTTCCAGGAAAAAAATAGGTCAACATCAAATAGAAGTATCTAGACAATTTTAAAAATGCATTACTGGGTAAAACATGTTTTAATTGAACTTTCAGCTTTATGGTTCCACATATTTTTCCAGCAACTTCTATGTTGTTGCTGGAAACCTAGTCAGGAACTTCACAGAACTGAAGATTACTCCTCGTAGCAAAATATGCAAACAATTCACATTTTCATTAATTTTTGCATCACATTGGCAGTAAATCTTAAGTATTAATTCTCTCTAATAAACACAAGGTCTCAATGCACTCCAGAGAGAAGCACAAATGTCATAGGGTCATACAAAGTAATTCTTTTAATACATTCAGCCAAAATTGTTCTTCTGTCTTCTTTACTAACAGTTACATTCATGACAGTCCACTATTCCCAGTTCTCATGTAAAGAACATCTCACTTCATAGACTGTAAAACCAGTCTCAGTCTAAATTTACAAATGTTTGCTAAAGTCAATTTTTCTTTTAACAATATTTCTACAGAACCCTTAAAAAATGAAAAACTTAGAAAGCCTTCAGATATCTTCAGATAATTTGAACTCTACAAGAGTTTAAAAAGATATAATTAATTAATCAATTTCAAATTCTAAAGGGTTCGTAACATTCATGTATTCATGGAATTCTATTGAATAGAAATTACTTAAATTTCAGACTATAAAAGTGTTGCTTCTGAATTAAAGCAAAGTAGATATTATGATCTCTGGAAAAAAAGCAGAAGGACAACCAGCAAATACACCCAAATATTTTAAATAAAGACAGAGAAACACAGCAGATCATTTGAAGATCTTTACAAAGAACTATGAAAAACTGAAAGAAAACGATACATTTTTGTTACTCAACCCAGACCAATTATTTCAAGAGCTATCAAAAAAAAGAAAAAAGAGCAACTTGTGGATTTGTCTCATTGGACTAAACACATCATTTTCAAATACGTAAACAACAGATGAGAAAAAGAAATCATTCAGCCCTCATGTCTTGGTTTGAGACCAAACAAGAGGTCTTTGTTTGAATAAAAGTGTTGGACACATTTCACGAACAATGTCAGAACACTATCCAGATAATTTCTCACTCCATAAATGTTACTAAGAGAGAGGGACAAGGAAACAAGGCATGCCCTTTTTATATCTCCAATAAGCAACAGGCATGACCTAGTCTCAGAATTATCATTAAAAATATGCAGGTCATTGCACCAGTGTCCAACTTCAAACCTAACTTTCAATCCTACTACAGGGTGCGAACAATTAAGGTAAAACATGTAGAAAGGCAAGCACGAATTGGTTTCTTATTTAAATAGGATAGACAAAGACGTAACACTTTTACCAGTAATATTCTTTAGCATAGATAACACGTTAGAGCTGCTAATACAGCACTCTGTAGTCCGAAGCATGTAAGCCTCAGCTGCAAGCATTCATTTTGTCAAAATTAATGTAATAAAACTGAAGTTAGTATTGCACATTCGTAACATAATTTAAAAATACTGCTCTCTTACACATTGACTTTTATTGCTCACGAAAACATTGTAATGTATATAAAGCATTTCTATGGCAAAGCAGCTGTTGCACTGCATAGCAATACAGTCTGACTGATTCATATAAACCATTAATGAAGTAAAGAAGAAAGCTTGACACACCAAGATCTCACACAGCACAAAAGACAAACAGGTAGGAGGCCGTTTTACTGCTAGCCAACAATAATCTTACCCGTATAACAGGCCTCCTGTATACCTGTTAGTTAAAATATAAAATGTTATCCAACAAACAGACAGATTTGATTTGTTAAAGATATTATACCCTACTTCATCAAATTTTTAGAAGAACTCTACTTCCAAGCATTTTAATTACAGCTGGATTTTGAAAGAACAAAACAAAACTATGCAGATTTAAGAGCTCTCACTTGCAGAATTGTTTTGGCCTAAAACCAATCTTGCCACTTCGTTTTAGTGATGTAACAAATGCCAAGCTCTTTTGAAACATTAATTCCTAATCACCCTTTTATCCAGTTACAATGGGAAAAGAGAAGAAAGGGCCTGGTAATCCTTCTAGGTAGAAGACAATAAGCCTCCAATAACAGCCATGAAGAATAACCACCACATCTTTTTCATTCAAAAGGAAAAATAGTGATAGAGACAACTCTCTTCAACTTATTTCTGCAGGTGTCTATATTCAGCTACTACTATCTAAACAATTTTGGGGTATATGAGCCCCTCATTCAGGAACACAGTCCAGGCAGTGTGTGTCAGAGAAGACATACACAGTGGAGTCTGAATTTGGAGTGAGCTCATTTGCTGTAGGGTTTAGCAAGCAAGAGCTCGCTCGACGCTCTCTAGTTTTGATGATTTGATTTCATTTGCAGCCCTTTGGCTTTGGTTTGATTTCCCTAAATTACATCCTGGTAAGGTAAGTTACACAGACTAACATGAGTAACACCATTACATATAAGAATTGATATATTTACCTGTTTTTGCAAACATATTAATTGAAACATTCAAAAAGGATGAAAGAAAGAATAAAGCAGGGACTTCCTGGTAAATCCAGCAGAAAGGATCAAAACTGCCTGAGCAGTTCCCAGAGCAAACACACAGAGCTGGCCCTACCTGAAGTTTCTGAGTTATTGTAAGACTGTCTCTAAATGCAGCAATTCGAGGCAACAAAAGGTAATCGATCAGTGTGCATCAAAAGGGAAAGATGTCTCCAAGGAAAACCAAGTTACACGTGGGCATTATCTTTTTACACGTGAATTCCACAGTAATAAAGAATAAACCTGGCCTGTTAGTGGTACTGACTAAGCAACTAACTGTACCACCAAACTTAGCTGGGTGCAAGGGAAACTCTCTCCTAAAGCATAGACACTGCTTCACGAGGTACTGGTCTTGAATGTTCAGGAATGTTTCCAGAAAAAAAATTCCATGATGACATACACAAATAAGGGTTTTCAAATCACAGCAATGCAATGATGCCAAATACAATTTATAGACAAAAATTCTTAACGCCACTAGGCTTAAATTTTTGTCTTTCATTTGTAAGAAACAGAGAATGAAGTAGAATTTTAATCATGCCTTGAAAGACTTCCTTCTGTTGAATAATATCCAAGGTGAGTTTAGTATAGAGAAGGAGGTAATTTAGAATTAAAAACTGCTCTTTATTTCAGGGGAATGCGTCCTAACTCAGAGATAAACTGAACACCAAGCTTACACACTTGGATTTTACTAAAATAAAGTCCTTGATCCACAGGGCAAATACAACATCGACAGCTGTAATGCAAGGCTTCCCACAATGTTTTATCAAAGATGTTAGCCTTGACCTGAAGAAAGCATTTGCAATTCAGCTGCCATAGTACTTTTTTTTATGAGTATAAACTGCTGACTGTGCCAATACAGTATGAAACTCTTGTGAGGTGAATTTTTAAGTACACTACGGTCAAAAACATTTTGTGGATTCATCTTCAGGCTTGGGCTGAATCTGACCTGCTGTCACAGAACCTAAAACACACTGTTTCTGGACAACAAACTTTTAAATCACAGAGCATATTAGAAAATAATTTAAAATCTAACTAAAACAAGAAAAAGATCAAATCGTAATCTGGCCATTTTGCACGAAGACCATGAAACTATTTCAAACCTAGGAATCAAAAAGGATTTAGATAGCAGCAGCCTGGGTTTCTTAAAGGGAGTAAGAGAAAGAAAACTGCATGTGGTCCACCCTTGATAGTTCAGTTGGCCCGCTGCATGTAGGAAATGGCAAATTACCATGAAAGAACAGGGGCAAAAAAGCAAAAAAAGAACCTATCAGGTAAACCACATTGTGCAATGATTACCTTAGTGCCAAAAATGTTGCTGGGAGGGAATGAAAAAGCTGATTTTGTTTGTTTAAGGTTAAATTCTCTGTCTCTGGTGAAACTCCACGATAGTAATTTATGTTCTTTGCACAGACATGCATTTATTTTTTTGTGAAATCTGGAGAGATCAATTCTGTACTCTGAATGACACACACTAGAAACAATTCCAACCTGTAACTATTAATCGACTTAGCAATTTTTTTTATAGCAAGCAAAAGAAAAGACAGCTCCCTTTTGACATTTTATTCAAAACACTGACTTTCAAGTTTCATTTCACCTCTCTCAATTTTTATTCTGTAGACTTCAGTGCCAATATTTTAAATATGGAAGAAAACACAGAGCACATTCAAGAGACTCCTACGCATAATGAGATGTTTCTAATTCTGAAACAGTCACTTCAGTACTTACCACCTGATAATCAAGGCAGCAAGAACTTTCCTGATCATTCACCCTTTAATCTTAAACAAATCAATCAATGCGAGTCACTTACCCTGTAGTCTCTGGACACACTTTCAGAGGGGACAGACCCTGAAATCTGACTAGAAATGGTTGCAGCAATCAGCTGTTTACACCATTCCACATGGGATCCAGTTGGGCTACAAAAAAAGAGAATATTTCCAATTATTTATCAGGAATTCAAAATGTATATTGAAAATACTGTAACAACTGCATGCATGCAGAAAACAAAACCATCAACGATCATTAACATCATAAAACTTAGCTTGTCTAGCGGACAGAATGCAACTATTTTGTTGATCAAATTAGGGAAAACAATTTTAATAGATCATATCAGAGATGCATAACTATCAGTAGGTTAAAAGTGATGCTAGGGTCCTACGAACATACAAAAACATTGATCTTCCTTATCCTGTGTAATTTTTTTCATCATTCACACATTTTTTTCATTAAGCTATCCGTGGAATGAATTTGTCCAAGTAACAAGAAATTTTTACACTTTCCTGATTATTCAGTAAATCTCTAAATGAAATCATTCTCTTCTAATATTAAAAAATTTAAACTACTCCAGCACTGTATTCTGCATTAATCTTAAATGTAGAAAATGCATATTTTCTAAGGGGTAATCTCTAGTTAGCCATATTTTTTTCCTATTACTACAAGAATCTCTGAATAATCTTCAGGACTGACCCTCCCACACCACAACAAGGAATTCTGCATTGTAGAGTGTTTATAAGAACCCCAAAGACAAAGCATGTGAACAGCAGAACCGCATTAAATCCCAATGATGTGGTTTGAGAACAGTCCCCTGAACTAATGCTGCTTACAAAGAACGCAGTATTGAGAGCGAGAAGCAATTACACAGTTTGTTGCCAGCCACTTTGAAGTGAGCTAGGTCTGCTTCAAAACATGCCAGTATCTGATGAAAACTGGGAATGCCAGAGGGAACTGATCCCCAGGTGCCACAGCAGCCTCAGCTGATGCTTTAGATAACTACCATCTCTTCAAACGGTTTAGTTGGGCTCTTCTAAAGATTTAACGCTTATTCAGAAGTCAAATACAGAAAGAAAAATCTAAGTAATTTTTAGAATTCATTTGGAAACCAGCTTTGGATTCTGTGAGTGTCACTCAGTGAGTAACTACTAACACCCAACAGGTGCGCCACAACTTGGACATTAAGATGGTGGGATAATCATAGAACGATAGAATGGTTTAGGTTGGAAGGGACCTTAAAGATCATCCAGTTCTAAACCCCCTGCCATGGGCAGGGACACCCATTAGACCAGGCTGCTCAAGGCCCGTAAGATGAGCAATTACTACTTAACTTTTCTTACACGAACTCTGCTAGGATAAGTAGATGTAAAGTGAAGACGCATGCAACAACTTCATGCCTGAAACGAAAGCTCTTTCAGAGCTTTTCTGATGAATGTCAGTAGCTTTCTCCCCACCTCCAAAACTCCACACACTACTAGATCACAAAATGTTGTTGTGCAACTAAAACGCATCTATGACAGTCCTGCTTGAACAACAGATAATTCTCATGTTAGCGCTGAACTCGAGTCCAGATTTACTTCAAGAATCATTTCACTTAAGTTTTGAAAAGAGTGCATGAGCTAAACCCTACAGCAACCCTTTTCTGATCTAATTTATTTCTCCTTCTCTCACATCTCTTAATTTCTACTGCACCTCTTCAGGATTTGCCTGTTTGTTTCCAAATGAGCATTTACTTGTTAATTAAGAAAATTATTTTTCTACGGCTTATCTTCACCGCTACATCAACAAAGTTGCAGGAAAAGGACTGTGGATGCAGGTCCACCTCCCAGGATCGGTGTCTCAGAACGTATTGGTGTCCCAGAGGATGCTGATTGTACAGACATGACTTACCACTGTGGGCCAAGCAGGACATGTATCAGTACACCTCTTTTCTTTCTAACTCAGAGACAAATCGAACACCAAGCTTGCACACTTGGATTTTACTAAAATGAAATCCTCGATCTACAGGGCAAATAACATCGACAGCTGTAATGCCAAGGTTTCCCACGATGAGGCCACACACTTTGGCGTAGCCTGGCACAGCTGTACTGGCAAATAAATGAATGAAATGATAAATGGACACAGTGACTTCTCCAGGTGAATTTTCTGCTAGTCTCTAAAGAAGGAGTAGAGATTTTTAAATCCAGCTCTGAGGTTTCCTCCAGCTGGAAACTTCCAAAGGCAGAAACTCCTCTGCCAGCGCTGCTGCAGCAGCCGCCACGGTAACGCCTGGCGTCAAGGCCCGCTGAGAGCCCACTCAGGGGCGTCCAGAGAGACAGACAGACATACGGACACAGCTAACCCTCTGCAGGTAAAGCACCGGCTTGCACGGAAAAGAAATGGCAATACAGACTTAAAATCTCGGTCTGGCTTGAGTTTGCAAAGACGGGAAGCTGCGCACAGCCCGGCCGCAAGCCCCGCAGCCCCAGGGGCGGTGACGAGAGCCGCGGCCCCACGCGCGGGGAGCTCTGACAGCGCCGGCGCCCCCGGATTGCAGTGGCCCGGGCCCCGCTCGCGGCCGGGGGGTGCGGGGAGGCCGCACTGAGGCCGCGAGAGGCGGGGGACAGGCCGAGGCCGCCCGCCTCCCGCCCCGCGGGATGAGCGGCCGCGGAGCCCCCGCCGGCGGCGCCCCTGCCTCCCCGCGCCCTCCCGCTCACCTGTCCAGCGTCTCCGTGCTGGGCTGCCTCGACCCCGCGCCGCCCCCCGCCCGCACGGCCCGCCGGGTGCCCGCGCCGCCGCCCTCCAGCGCCGGCCCCGCCGCCGCCGCGCGCTCCATGCTTCCGGCCGCGACCCCGGCCCCGGCGAGCCCGGCCCGGCCGAGCCCGGCGCTGCGCGGAGCTGTCAGCGCCGGCCGCGCTTACCCACAGGCCCCCGCGCGGAGGGGGAGGGCGCGGCCGCCGCCCCGCGCAGGGAGGGAGCGGGGGCAACTCCGCGCGCCGTTCCCACGCCCGACGATCCCTGAAAGCGGCTGCGGGAGGCATAGGTTTGAAACGGGCGTCTTTATTTCATACCGTCACACACAGGCGGTGCTCGCCACGCCGGTGCCCGCGCAGCGCCCGCGGGGCGGCTGGAGCAGCAGGAGCGGATTCCCGGGCGGCTGCAAACTTATCTTCTCCAGCGTGACACAAAACGCTCCCTTTGGAACCCAAGGCAGAGCTTGAAAACCTCTCAGGAGGAGGCAGCACGCCCGTCATCCCCACTCGTGACTGTGCCGGGGGAGATAAGGCAAAGAAAGAAGGCATTCAACCAATTAAGTTTTCTGTGTCAGTAACTGAAGCTCAGCACAAAGCCAGGTTATAGCATCGTGGAATCGCAGAGGGCCCCAAGGTGGAAGGGACCCACGGGGATCATTGAGTCCAGCTGCTGTCCCTGCATAGGACAACCCCAACGTTCTCACTGTGTGGCTGAAGGTGTTGGCCAAATGCTTCTGGAGTATTGTCAGGCTTTCTGCTGTGACTGCTTCCTTGGGGAGCTGTTCCAGTGCTCCATCACCCTCTTCTCACGTCCATGGAGTAATAACACAGAAAGGGAAAAAGTACAATATCGTTCCAAGCTGATTTCTCATAGGGATGTTCTCAACTGGTTGTGGTCAGTCCAGCCGTGCTTTTTCACCCCTCCTGGAAAAAGTACTCAATGCCTCAAAGTCTCTGGTTCACTGCCTCAAAAGCTCTGGCGGGTTTGTTCTTGGCTGTGACAGCTACAAGAGGGCATCACCTGCAGCTGTTGCACCCACAGGTGCCATATGGAGACAGGGTACCTGCACACAGCACCCTGCAGAACAGCAGCCCAGGCCATACAGTTAACTGGAGAAGAGGAAGTTTTCTGTTAACACTGATCAGGTGGTATGCCTGCATGATGCACAACTTCAAATTAGTATTTTCCAGGAAGCACTGGATTAAAAACACCCCAATATTTGCTTGATATTGCCATGGAAAAATAGAATTAAAACAAGTATCTTATCCATTGACTTGAAAAAAATCCCAGAGAGCTATGTTAGACTGAAATTTGACTGAACCGGCAATATGAACACTGGTACACAAGTAATTAAGCAAGTGCAAAAAGATCCTCTCCATTATATTACACTTTTTCAAACGCAATAGGTTATCATGTAGTGTTTACACAGTAAGAAATATTAGATTTTCTGAACTTCTCCACAATACTCCAAGATGTTATCAATATGTTCAACTCAAATACAGAAACTTGAAATATTCCAATAGGGTTTTTTTATAAACTACAAGTAAGTAGAAGGCAAATATACCAGAGTATGCATAGCTTTCATAATGTAAAGTATATCGTGAACAACTGAGTATCCTTTGTGATATAATGAGTCATTTACCTTAATAAGTCAAGGTTTTCAGACAATGTTATTTTGGAAACACATACTGAGGAGTATTGATGGGAGAATGAAACTTAGAGGACAAAAATAAATCATAAAACTGCGCATTTAGAACACATATACCATATACTCTGAACTTCCCTGAAACAAAAAAGTGCAATTCAGTGTATATACCAAATTATATCAAGAGGCGATGTACTTTTAGTCCTTTGAAAAAATTCTGTTCTAAAAATATTCAGATGTCCTCTAAACTTTGATTTATTTTATGGAACTATAGCTTTAAATTTAGTTTTCATATGCAAAATATTTACATTTTATAAACTTGCAGAATTTCTAATAGACTATTATATATACACTTACACAAAACTTAATTTATATATCATCCTATTATATCTTGCAGATCAAAACCACATGTACAATAATTTACAATGATAAAAGCCTCAAGCATCAAAATATCTCCTTTAAAATAACAATATTAGATAGAGTCCTCTACAGATTCTGAATTGCGATATTTCCTGGATTGCCTGAATATCATTAAACTTGAGAATATGCAAAATTTTAATTAAATATCAAGTAGCAAGGTTTATGCTGTCATAAGAAATGCTTGCAACTATTTAAAAAACACCTGAAAGGAACAAATTAAAGGTATATGAGAATCCCTGAAACTAGGATTCGCTGGAAGGTTCGCCATAACTACATGCGCTATATGTGAACTTTGTATATACTGAAGCCCCTTAAATACTTAGGAATAAATTCATTGAACAAAAGTGAAATTAAACAGTTAAGCTATAAATGTACACGTGTTCAATAGTATTTATAACTGAAAATTTTTGCCTACTTTGGTATAAAAGCTCCTTGAAACAGGCACATTTAATTTTATAAGACAAACACAAGTTTTAATACTATGGCTATTGCTGGATATTTAACCAGTGTCTCTGTGGGGCTGTTTTCAATTGTAAACCTTCTTTAGAGCCATTTCATTCTGTATTAATCCAAAGAATGGATATTGCCAACAGTGATAATTTGCAATACATTTTACTGCTGAACAGTTAGCCAAAATAGGAGTTCTCAGAATCCAGTACAACTGCAATTTGTTAAAAAAAATCAATTTAACATAAAAAAGTAGATTTTTCTTTTATTTTGATATCTAGTGAGCTATTTGAACTTTTTAATTGGAAGCATATCAGTGAAATCCCTTCCATGTTTTTGTTTATTTCAAGAAAGGAAAATTTGAAATTCTCAGGTAACCAGAAAATTTCAACACTTCTTTCTGAAATCTTGCAATAGCATTTATTTTTATCTCAAACTCCACAAATGTATTCCTAACAGGAATACACACATGCCTAATTTTACACAATGTGAATATACCTATTGCCATTAATGTGTTGAGCCTGAGCATGAATTTCCTTACAGGAACATGACCTACAATGTAATAAATTAAAGCCTTCTTATGAAAACAATAAATCAATCTAATTTCATTTGTACCAGACTTTCCAAAATAACCCAAAGCCCTCCATAACTAGAAGTTGATTAATAACGTTCCCAGTCCGGAGGTTCGGAAAGGCACATAACTGAAGAGTTGGTTTTGTTTGTTTTTGAAGTCCTCCTTAAATGAAGACAGTCTAAAATAATTTGTGTTAGGACAGTCTAATGTAAGGCATTAAAATATTCCTCTTTATGCTATAGAACTATGTTAAGCACCACTTGCTATTACAGTATAGAACCAAGCCAACACTTTCTTCAAAAATGTGTTTGTAGATGGGACACCATTTGTGAGGGAGATGCTGATGATGCTGATGAATTGGATATCTTAGAATTATTTGTGATCTGTAGTTCTTCAAGTCTCCTTATATAATCATCACGTAACGCAAGGAGCTCCATGTAACGCTGCTCCACTGGATTTGGCTGCTAGAAAGAGATCTGTGTTAGTCTTATCACTTCAGTCCAACTACTTCTACACAGTGAGGCTGCTGTAGTATTTGAGTTTTCTTGGCAATACTCAGTATTTGCAGTTTCCAACATACATAACAAGTTGTAGCTAAACAGAAATATATATTTCTGTAATGCAAGACTTCTCTGCCTTCCAGTTGTTTTTATCCAAAGAAAATCCTTACACGTAGTTCTTCCTACCTCAATAAAATCAGCCAGTACTTCCTGGAGCATATGAATTTTGTTTTCTTATTGTCTAATATTGTGTGGAAGATAGGTGTGAATAATTGTCCAAAGCTTTTCTCTTCTTGACTTATTAAAAGGTTTTAGTCTCCAGAGGTTTGATGTCTCACCTTCCCTAAAAACTGTGTTTAGCCGCACTATTTTAACTACGCTGATCAAATTAAGATGAAATCCCTTACTGATCAAATTTACTTCAGTTTTTAATAGTAAATTTGCAACTTTGTGTAAATAAACAATGAAATAAATGCAAAACTTTACTACTAATTCCCCACACGAACTTGAATGTGTTTAAAATCAACTGCCCTAACTTTCAGGAGATTACTCACAGAAAAAGCATCTCAACTGTTTCCATTTTAAGTTTGGCTTCCTTTGTAGACAGAGTAACGAAACAAATGGAAGAGTGGAATTACAAATGTCCAAGGTAGCTACAGCTACAGTTACCTTCGGCTGTATATACCTGTCAAGAAGTTGCTGATGTTACACAGTTAGCCTGCCTGTAATTAAAAGCTATTAGCACTACGGTGTCAGAAGACAATGTATTAAGTGCCTCCCCAGTTCAAAACATGTGGAATCAGCGCTCTTAACATGCACCACTCACTATGTGCCCCAGATGAGCACGATGACGAATATGGAATCAACTGTGGAAGTTCAACCGATGACTAATGTAGTTACTAAGACGATTAGAGATGTAGTGTTAATGATGTTGCTAGTGACAGACCAGACTCCTCATTAGACTGAAGTCTGATGCAGACCATGCTTCTAAGCAATGGCACCAAGAAAGGTCATTGAAAAACTAGTGCAGGCCCTATATTCACTATTCAGCTGCTGAAGTCAAGACAAAGAGTCGATTTCGTGTGCAAAAAAAAATGTTGCATTTTATATATAAAAACGGAGAAAAACGAGGGAGCAGCAGCACAAAAAATTATCACACATTTGTGTTTCTAATAAGAAACTCCTGCCAAAACCCTTCCTGAATAACGGCAGAGCGCGTTTTAAAGTAAGATTTACAGCTAAGTTGCATACCCTATAATCCTTCACTTTCTAAACCAAATATTTGGATTCACCTTTTGCAAAATGGCCTCGTCTTTCACATCAAGCAACAAAAGCTTTAAAACTAGAACTTAAAATTAAAACTGGCAACGAACTTGTAAGAAAATATAGCAAACTGCCTAGCCTTCTTGCAGCCTCTAAGATATTGTAAATACAGGAGATCAGCTGCAGAAAAGGAAGTGCATTGCTTGAAAACTCCTGATTCGTTCCAGGGGCTGAATTAGAAGACTGCATCTGTCAAAGAAATTGCTCCTTTACATCTCCTACTCAAAACTCCACAACTTGTTAAGAAGGACAAATAAGTTTCCGTACGCTATCTTTACACATCACATTGAGACTTCTAGCAAGACTGGAACACTGAGTGTCCAAATAGTAAACATTAAAAGCATAAAACTGAAGTATATGTAATTTGATAAAAGCTTTTATGGGTTTCAAATCTGATCCACTTGTATAATTTTCAATAACAGCTTTTATCCAATGGTTACGCAGTGTAAACAATGTTGGGTTAAAGTTATATATTTAAAAAATCATACCATAAGCCATAAATACAGATAGAAGTTTTGAAAGAGAAAACAGTGAATAGGTTGTCTTAATTTGTAAAAGACTTCAAACACTCTCAGAAAAAACAGAAAGACTAAGCAAAGGCAGCTAAGCTGTTTGTGATGCTAATGCTCTGCTCTAACTCTTCAGGGATCAGTAAGCCCTATTTCTAAGCATTGTCATCCAACCCTTAGAAGCATCAAATACCCTTAGAAAAATTCTCCCCTATCTCTGTCCCCAAGAAAAAGGGGTAGAAAAAGCTTGAGGACAACTCGATGCTAAGCAGTGAAATAAGCTCAGTGTTCTGAGAAGAGCAGAGTTAAAAAAACCCTAATAACATTCACCTTTTTACTCCTTCTTTACAGATATAACATTAAAAACCTGAACAGACTACAAGCACAAGTCAGTTACAACACAAAATCCTATTTCTGAAGTCTAAAAAGCATTTTGTACATTACAGAGAATTTCCTTACTTGTTGCCGAATTCTTGGGTTCCACCTGATGTAGTAACTGACCCAGAGCTCCAAATGACGCATGCTGGCTACCGGATAGAGTGCTCGATTTAGCTCTTTAGTATAAAAAGGATTGGTGTATTTAGATTTTTCACTGTTTATCAAAGACCATAATGACAGTGTTTTCTCAGTCACTTTCTAAAACAAAATTGAAATAAGTATAGTAAATATTTGCTCAAAATCAGGAAATCCAACACAGAAGCCATGGTTACATTCTAAAATTAATACACTTTGGATTTACTTAGAAGCACAATAAGTTATTGTATTAGAAATACTCCAAAATCAGTGCTTGACAGGTGTTTTAGTGAATTCATAGTCTCTAAGCTGCCGATCCAAAGGGAGTTACCATGCAGCTATTCTATAATGAGAATAAAGCCAATGCAAAGCCATCATACAAGGAATATAACCAAATACAACGAAAACTTTTTGTAACCATCTAGAGTCAAGACAACAACAGAATTAATCAATCAGTGGTTTGACTAACCTCTTTTTCTCTAAGAAACTCACTGTTGTACAGGAAAGTACCAAACCGGCAGCTGTACAAGTGATCCAGGATTGTAATCAAGAACTGCTCATTGAATTCAAAGGCTGTAGGAAACTTAACAACAGAAAACACAAATTCATTCTTTGCATCACAAAAGGAGGCAGAAATGCACATGCCCTGGTTAAGAGGCTGAAGGTGGTATTTAGAAACCAGAATACATCTACAAATAATTTTAAGATAATACTTTCATATACTTTATAGCAGAGAAAGTGTTCAGATGACACAACCTGTTCAACTTTCTCAAACCAGTCACTGAAAAGAACTCTCCTCTAAATGATCTAACTGCCTTTAATTTCTAAAAAGCAGCATAAAGTACAGAATGGTTACAGTTACATTTTTACTAGCAAGACACAATAAGATATCCATACTGCACCCTCTATAGTACAGCACCATATAGGAAAATAAGGGCTTACCTCCTAATTCTTGTCCCTAAACAGACTAAGTTTGCTGCTTTGTTTCATCACTTACTGGAAATACAATGTTTAAATCACAGCACTCAATAGCTTCCAAGTTTCCTCTTCAAGCTTTGACAAAACATTTGTATCCATTGTTCAAGGGACTATTTCACAAAAATGGTGAAATGGAACAAGAGACCCTATTATGATGGATGCAATTTCTGTAAAAGCATTCTGCTGGGTTACAGCTCCCAATATGTTTCTGAGAAGCTGATGCCCAAGACAGCCCAGCCCTGCATGCACAGCCAGTGCCATGATAAGCAACCTAACTACAGCCTGTATACTACTTTTACAAAACAGGGTAGAGAGATGGTATGGTTTAAAAGTAAATACACTCTTTTTGACAACAGGGTCAGAGCAGAGGAGTATGCTGTCCTCTGCAAATACTTCTAAAATAAATATCTAGGGTTTTAATTTAGTACTCTCCTAACAATGTTATTTTCTGAAGAATGATATACTTTACCTGTTTAGACATCTGCCACACACAGTCGATGAACTGGAGAAAGATGGGCGATCTGTCTGCATCAGCATGATTTTTATCACCATGGCCTATTCTCTGAAATGAAGCAATACAGCAAGCTGTTAACCAAAACAGTCTGTTTTATGGGCAACAGACAATGGTTCTTAATTTGCCCTACAATATTAATTCTTCTGTAATACTGCAATAGAGCAACCTGTACTTATGATTACAAAATTAGTTATCGCACCAAAGAGGAGAGATTCAGATACACAGAAACACAGCAAAAATGTTTCCAAGATGTCTGAGAAAAACTCCAGAATGATAATTTATTTGTCTGTTTATATAAACCTGCTACGTGTTGGACAAGCAGAACTATTAAAGCATCCACTACTTTACAAATAATCAAGATCTATTTTGAACTGTATTTACATAATAAGTTTGCCAAAAGCCAAGTTAAAACCACTCGTCTTTTGTAAATTAAGCCAAACTATCGATAAGATCAAACTATCCATACAGGTTGTCCTCTTCCCCCTCCACACTTGAACCTGAAGATTCTCCTTGAGGTAGACAGTGAACATGAGAGCTCAAAGAAACTTTCATGTTCTTGACAAAAAATTAACGTACTTTTTTTTAATTTGGGGGAGCAACTTATTCTGAGGAGTCCAAAGTAACAATCAAAGGAATTCTCCCCACAGACAAAAAGTAGGTTTGTTAAAAGCTGTTTGCTTCCTTTTCACATTTGATAGCCGAGAACAGCCAAGAGATTTGGGGAAAGGAGATTCTATTAACTTTGTAATTCTCCTTGAAGCTACTTGCCTGGAGAAGACAAAAGCAGAGCATGTGTGTTGAACTAAGATGTGTTCTATCTGCCTGTACGACAGCAGGGTTAATGTCTAAAGGATGCAAAAAATGATAAACCCAGTACACTACTCTGTACAAAGAATTGCAAGACAGTTTAAAATAGAACTGAGTGGCAGGAAATAGAGGGAGATGAGGGACTGCAGCTGAACTCAGTCAACAGTAGCAAACAGATCAGTAAGGAGTAAAGGTCCTTCCACTTTCACCATGATTAGCAGTTTTAGGATGTCTGAGTATCTTTCATCTATAGTCATGTCTGTGTCTCATATTTCTTATATTAGAAACATTATTAGAAAAACATTCCACATGGTGCACTATCCAGATGATAAAATAGCTTGCTAAGTTCACTATACATAGAAAAGTTGGGGTAAAGAATTCCTTTTCAACAAGGAAACTTATGTGCTTTATTAGATAGAAAATATAGAAAGGAACTATTAAATAGTCTACTGTTTAGTTATCTGTTATTAAAACACCCAAATTTCAATCCTGGTAACATGAAAACATGAAGTTTGCTCTAATTCAGACAATGTAAGAAACATCCTACTCTTCTCCAACTCCCCACTTAATTGAAGGCATAACAATAGTAATTTCAGAGATGAGATTCAGGAAATGCTAACTGCACTGAAGTGCCAAGTCCACACTGTTAAAATTCACAGTCCTATCAATAATTACCAAACTAAAACAGAACGATTAAAATATTTGCTGCTTGCATTATCATTTTTTATTCTACAGAACATGCCAGAAAAGGACTCTCTTCACTATAAGCTCAACAACCGATCAAATAAAAATATATGGTACTCTCTGAAAACAGCAGATGGCTCAATGCCTTCAGCTATTTTTTAAGATTATTCCTTGAGTAAACAAGTTGGGAAAATAAAATAATTTAAGTAATTTAAGCAAGAGTAAGTTATTTAAATCGCCCTTATTGCTGCTACGTTGTCAGAGATGAACCAGAGGACTGAGCTGGTCATCCTAAAAGATGTGAAAGTGCTATCTCACTAACAGGAGAAATATATTACCTATTGGGAGAGAACCAACTCCTTTGATAACTCAAATTAAAATTAATGTTCTAATAAAAAGAATCAGATTATTCAAATGTACTGATAATGGTGAAGGACACACAGAGATTTCTTTTTAAGCTTTACATTACATCCTAACATATGCACTGGGCTACAAGCCTTCCAGTGACACAATCTGCATCACGACTGCAGCATTTTTTAAAAACGCAAAATTAAACAGAACAAGACTAAAAAGGCAAGCCAGTGTTCTCCTGTGGTTGTACCAAGACAGAATACTTCAAAGGTTTATATAACACATCACTACTAGAAGATTACAGGTAAGTACACAAAAAAAATGGACCAAAGCAGATGTCATTCATAGCAATCAAAATCCAAACATCCCAAGCCTCAAAGCACCTTTAGGGTGTTAGATTGAAGACTGGCACAAGCTACAGCCACACTCCAGTTGTGAAGTGATTGATGCTGAGTAGCTATATCTGAATTTCCAAATGAATGAGACACTCTTGCAAATGTAAAATGGGCATGAAATATACACATAGGTATATTTTTTCATTTCTTGATTTTTCCAGATTGCCTATTTTCCCAGTTTTAGCAATAATAAGTAATAGCTTTAGAATATTGCACTAGGAACAAATTGTCTGTGGAAATAAATTCTACTGAAGGTGTGGAAGTTTCTTACTTTGAATTACAAAGTTCAGCATCAACAAATAACACTGTTATAAAGCTCCCAACTTGATGTTTTATATTTAGATATCCAAGCACACTTTCCTTGGCGACCTATCCTTCTCCTCCAGGTTCTCATATGGATTTCCTGGTTAAATGCTTAGCTGCCCAATTTAAGAGAAGTTCCACTAAGAGTGTGAAGAGTTTCCTAATCAGACACCCTTGACTTTGCATTATGCACGGTTAAGATATTAAGGACTTGCTATAGACAATTTCTCCTTAACTTTCTGATCATCTAGAAGAGGAATGAACAGAACTAGAGCCGGTATTCCCAGTGATGGCCTTAAAAGATATTTTGATAAGTTTACAAACTCTTGAAAAGAAGTGTTCAAAACATCACTTAAAAGATGTTGGCCAGACTCATTTATCTGCCTCTCATGACATTTAAAACAGTCCAAAGAGAGGGTGATGGAGAAGCCTCATGTCCCAACCTTATTTGATCTTCTGAAAAGTTTAGGACATAATGTTTCTGCCTTCTCATTTTATTTGCTCAATAACCACAGTAATCCTAGCAATTCTGTGGTTTTAGAAGAGTCTAAAGGACAAAATATGAATTCTCAGAGAAAGAATAGCAAAAAAACTATTAACCAAATAGATTAAAAACCAAAACAAACCTCTGCTCAGATTTATCTGAAAATGTTTTAAATCAGAATTCCAAAATAATGAAAAGAATATCAAACATTAACACAATGAGTAGTTTAACATCGAAAACTTTTTAGACTGTTAATAGTGCATGGTCCTTGCAATGATCTTCTAATTCTTACCGATGCAAATTTGTGTCCAAAGCTTATCCACTCTTTTTGCACCAGAACTTCAAAGCCTTCAATTGTTCTGTAGTAGCTGTCTAGCATCAGCATGGCCAGTGACGTTAGCTGTGCTGTCCGGTCCCAACCATCACTGCAGTGAACCAACACAGAGCTCCTTCCCGAGGAGACCTTGTCTGCCACTTGAATGGCTCCTGTCAAGACAAGCTAGCAAAGAGGAACAGACACCAAACAACAGGGCAAATTAGTGTTATCACTCTAACAAAAATAAGTTGTTTTCTTTGTATCTATACAGTATCAAAATTGATTCTGTTTCCATTGCAGACTTAAAAAGCACGGTGTAGTTAATTGGAAAAGAATTTTATAGGAGATACAAGTAAATTTCTTGTACAAAAATAGAGAAACAGATTGGTTGCCTAAACCCTCACTAATTAATCTCAAAGCAAATTCTTTAAAAAAATACGGGGCAGAAAACAGTAACCTTGATAAATCAAAGAATATAATCTTTTTTTAAGGAAATAAAGAATTTACCATAGGAAATACTCTCTAAAAACTCAGTATTCATTTGGCTCCTTTATTTGAATTAAATAACTGAAATATCTCAGTTGTTGGAGAAAGGAACTTATATCCTTCTAATACGATTATTTCCCAAATATTAACTTAAAATGAAAATTTTAGGTAGGATTTATTACACAATAATCTAAATGCTTTTGTACAGCTGTATTTGTGGCAAAAGATTCAAAGGTTGACTAGTAAGAACCCTGGTGAATTACCAACTTAAGTATTTTTTGTACTACAAGATGAAAATTACAAAATTTACAAATAGATGTACAAGATTTATTGACAAAATCATAATTCACAAAAATAAATCACATACATACTGACAACTACAGTAATTACTAATCCTTCACACTGGCAGTTATCTCTAGTCCTGTATTACTGGAAACCAAAATAAATCAGTTCTCTCTCATGTAAAGACAAGTTAACAGTGCCTCCCTCAAACAGCAAAAATTACCTTTATATGTTCTAACCAATGGGTTGATTCCAGACTCGACAGCCAGTGCGATTCTTCCACATTGGGATAAACAATGTCCTTCAACTTCTTCAAGGATTCCCGCATGACATGAATATTATGAATGTCCAAGAAGAAGAGTTCTGCATTAGGATACGCATCTTCGCTTTCATATCCTCCCCCAGTTGCCTACAAACAAGAGATCTAAAATTAACCTTATATATATCTCTATATATACGCTTTTGTAGCAACATTTCAATAGGGCAAGAAGGAACTGAATTTTATTTACACTTTTTACTTTTTATTATTATTTTTATTTAATTTATTTAATAGCTCATTTCTTTGTTTCTGTACCAATTAGAAAGAAATTCAGTCAGAAGGATTTGTCTGTTTCTATACCTCACTAATTCAAGAGAGCAAATCTCAGGTTTACCAGAGAATCTTTTCTGTGTTTAAACTGCCTACTTATTTACTACTAAAATTGAACTGATATTTAAACAGATAAAAATGATATGTTTGGCCAAGTAAAATTAAACTTAAGATTTCAGTTAAGGGTAAGATACATTTAAGAATTGAGTTCAAGAATCTTATATTCTTCCTCCAAGTAGTAAATCAGTAGTAACATTTGAGAAGTTACTTTTTATTGCTGAAGACTAAGCATGTATTTAGATTGTTAAGGAATTACAGAGCCACGTAAGTAGAAAGTCTATTTTGTTGCTGCTCTCTCAAAACACTGAATCACCACCGCAGCAGAGGATGTGCCTGGTCATAAAAGGAAGTGGAAAACCCACACATATTTTAGGACCCAGTACCACTGATGAGGTTTCCAGAGATAGCTGCAAAATCGCAGCATTTCCTGCAGACATCAAAAACATGCCATGTCATGAATTGTGATAAATTTTGCCCTTATAAGCCATTACAGCCACCAACTACACATCAGGCAACAACCTAAGGTACAGCACAGCCTTCCCTCATTAGTACCACCTACATTTCTGTACAGTAGCACACTATCTCTATTCTACGCTCTATCTCCTTCCTCAGATGCAGGGGTATTCTCAGAGCTGCCAAGCTCTGTGCTGAAAGTAGCAGTGATTGTATTTTTCTCTTTCCTTTGAGTATTATGAAGTCCTGGTGATGAATGATTGAATGATTGTAATTTTAGCACTGGGGCTGCTGCAGCTCCTACTGACTGAGTGGTCTTGACCTATGTACAAAGAACACAGGAATGCATGAGTAGCGTAGCCTGAAATTTGCTTATACTGATCTTCACAGCTGTTCAAGAAAACTTTTTCAGTGTTTATCAACACTGGCTTGCACTCTGTGTGTCATTGCTCCTCAGACTTAGAAATGAACTTTCCTGCTTTTACTGCTATGACTGGGTATTTTGATATATCAGGAGTTAATTAAAAAACATGGGTGAAATACACAGACTATTTAGAAAATCTGAAAACTGTGCTTCATACTTCAAGAAATATGTGTGTATTAAGTTTGACCATAATACATCTTTGAAATAAATGGGATAAAAATTTAAGTTAGTCCAAGAACTGGGGAAAAAATTAAGTTAATACAGGAATTGAGATTCCTTCCACAAGGGAAACAGCAGGATTACGTGGTTTTTTTCACCCATAAAAATTCAGTGTGCAGAAGATAACGCAAGCTGTAGAGTAAAATGCAAGCAATTGAGACAGACCTTCAAAACACAAACCATCAGATCACAAAATAAAGCAAGCCAAACAGCCCCTGAGACAGAGTCTCTGGAAGAATCTAAAAAAAAAAAACAAACCAACAAACAAACTTGTTTCTTGCTTAATAAATTATATTCTCTATTATTAAGAGGGCTGTAAAGGTACAGATTTGCATGTTGAAATTAGAACAAAACATTAACATTATTGTCCCTCTTGAATTCTGAAGCAACTTAACATTTGTTACATATAAACCTCCTAGAGGCAAACAAGTTTAACCATTTCCTATTCCTTTCAGCGCAAACATTGAAGAGGACTCATTCCACTAAGTTAGTGTTCTCTTTGTGCCAAAAAAATATTCAGGAGCTAGAATTCTTTGCCAGACAAGCACACTCATTGTTTCACTAAGATCTCAAACCCTCTTGAGCTCGTTATCTCTCATGCTCTTTGCTGTGCAGACACACAGCTTCACTTGTAAGTACTGAAGGGCACCTCCACTTCATCTGTGCTTGAAGTTCGGTGGGTAGGAGACTATCCTAGACACAGAAGGAGTAAAGTCCGTATATTCTTATATGAAGAAAACATTAACCTGGTGTCCTTCACCTCCTCTCCCCAACTAGACTTTTAATATAAACCTGGACTATAGCAATGTCTGCTGTGCTCTGTGCCAAGCACAACACTGACACCATCACTACCATTATCTGAGCATGCCTGAACAATCCAGTCCTCACTAGAGTTGAGGTGGGGTTGAGGGGAAAAAAAAATCAAGGCACCTTCTTGAAAGGTTCAGGTATTTTTTGAGGTCCCTTGCAACCTGGGCTCCCATTTAGGCTCTGATCATAGATTAACAAAGAGATAGTCACTCTGTCAGATGGAAACACTACTTCTGTTACCCCACGTGCCAACAACAGGTACCTAGGGAAGAACTGCTATCTAAGCATCCAGGATCATACCCATACTGCTGTTGAGAGTGCAAATTAACTTATTCTCACTTCCTTTTTTTTTCGTGCTGGATAGGTCTGAACTGGTTTGAGTAATTGTTAGGAAGAACCGAACAAAGGACTCCTATCAGTGAGCTCGGCTCTATGCACACAGCCTTTCCAGGATCGAATTTTCCCAGCGGATATGAAGCAGAGCTGTGGCTTACACAGAGGGACCATGTCATTCCAACAAGGGGGCATGCTCTACAGCTCAGCCTGCATCTACCTCACAGTGCAGAGTGTAGTCATACCTTCTTTCAGTTCCACGCTAAGATCTGTGCATGACTGATAACAGACAGGGTAAAGCATGTCTGAAAATTATCATACGGTCCTGAAACTCTACTTATGACCTACCTTAGGCACTCATGGCCTTCAGCCCCAGTATTTGATTATAAACATATATTTTATTATATAAATTTACCTACATTAGGATTACTACTGTTCTCCAAAAACCTTCTCACAGAACACTTCAAACTAAGCCTTCTCTCCACCCCCTTCACCAATAAGACTATTAAGCATCTGTTTACCTTGTTTGCGACTGCATTGACATTGGGCCTGGCGTCATAGATGGTCAGTTTTGAGATCTGCCCGTTCGCTTCCCTGATGATATCAAGATATCTTTCATCATCCTTATTCCGCTTGCCACTCATGCCAACAAGGGGCTGACTGCAGCGCATAATGACAGCTTGAGTCTCCGGGTGAATCCACGACAAAACCTGGTCACATGTCAAAAACACATTAGAAGAAAAACATTTTATTAAAACAAATTAATATCTTAAATTTTGAAAGTACATTCTTTAGAATAGATAATATTAAAATTAACACTTTTTACTTTGTTTCTTCAAAAGATAATCCCAAGACATCTCAACTCCTTCCACTTAAGTCTCATAAAATTTAATAATAATCTTTAAGAGTCATATTCTTGCATATTTAACTCTTCTTGATATTAAACTTGCTTATATAATCCAGTGTATTTTAATATTTGCCTAGAAGTCTTAACTTGTACAAGTAATTCTGAAAAGCAAACTGGAAGCAAACCCAGCAATGCCTGCTGAAACCTAGAAACAATTCAGAATGAACACATTGTACAAACAGTGACTAAGATGTTCCAACTCTGGAAGACCAACTTTTCCCTTTTCTTTGGGTAAGAAAGGAAAGCTGAATCTTTCTGCAGTATCCTGAATGTTTCCCCTTGTCTTTCAATTACATTTTGTTCCTCAGCCCTCTTTACAAAGAGTCAGCACTGGAGCAGAATACATGCTGCCTTTGTTTTCTTCTGAGCCAGAGGGGACTTGCCACAAACAAGAGATAGTGAGCTGCCCAGGCAACAGACTGCAGCGCAAGAGATTAAAGATAAGCACCCCAAGAAGAAGGCAAAAACTCCAACTTCATCGTTGAATATTCTCACCCAGTCTGAAAGTTGTGGGTTACAGAGTGAAAGAACAGAGTTCAAAACCAAACAGCCTTCAGAAAGTATTTACTCCTGAAATACAGCCCTTAGTTATATATCTAAGAATGAGACCTGTCAGTGTGTAGGTGAATATGAATTTCCTGAATAAAATTACTATTACCAAGGAAATGATTGTCACTATACAGGCATACAAAACCCCTGTCATGAATTTTAGGATGACAGAGAAGATAGATACAGTTTGGTTGTAAGAACTATATGCACACACTATATATTTAACATATATATTTTATACACATTAATATATTATACCTATAAGTGTGTGTGTGTGTATACATAGTAAATACGTAATTATAGGCCTAACTTGTCAGTAAATACCACCTAATGAATATTTATCATATTGAGTTTGGCATCTGTTTAATATTAACTGAGCTTTCTGAGCTTTCAAAGCAGCTTTCTGATACTGGCTAAGAATCTAGTACCTCTTCAGAGTTTGCCAAATTGAAATATTAGTTAAACCAGACTGTATTGTGATAGCAATTAATACTTTTACAGTGTTGTAAAGAGCTCAGACATAAAAGTTCTCTTACTTTGAAGAATTTTAGTTACAGAAGTATATTCAGTAAGTGAAATGGGTTTATCTTAAATTCCGTAGCCCAATTTAAAGGGCTAAAAAGCCCAAGGATTCACTATGAGACTATGCATAAGGTCTTATATTAGGACTGACCATTGGAACTCTGCTTAAATGCCATGCAGTTTGCTTACAGAAGGATAACATTTGCTATCACTTTTAAGTGCATCCAACTGTAGTCAACAAACTTGTACAGATTGCAGTTTAAGGCTCATACTTCATTAAGAAAAGGGAATCTGCAATGCTTGGCAGTTGTCATTAGAAAAGTCAAGTTAAAACCAACAAAGTTGAAATGGGTGATTGTTGTGGGGGAAAAACGGAAATGTGGCTTGGCCAAGACAAGAGTCTGAAGCAGTAAAAACCACCAGCCAATCAAAGCTATTTTGCTGTAACCACTTCCAAAAAAGTACCCTCTGCGTTGTGTTCAGCAAGAAGTTGTTTGGATGCATACTTAAAACTTGCTACACTGTAAGGTAACTTTTGTCACATAATACTCACTGGGATTCTATTTCGGGACCTGAAGGCAGCAACTTTCTTGAGATCATCATCTGTTGCATTATATGGCACTACTAAGAGCGATGGGTATGTGTCACACAGTCCATAATGTTCATTAATAAAAGTAACTCGCCACCGGTCATTAGGCAGACCCTAAAATGTAACACAAAGTTTTGCAATGTATTTTTAGCTGCATAAATAATAATTCTTCTCTTGAATTTTACATGACATTATGGCCACATGGTGGCAACAACCTACCAATTTAACCTAACTACAGCATTGTTTCAAAACAATAGAAGAAAAAAAACCTGTTACAAGACCACACAAAACAGCTCATTGCTGATGGAGTCACAGCCTTAAGCAACTGCATAGCTTTCTCATGTAGTCTTACATACAGAATTCTATTCTTCTAAGTTTCAAAACAATGAGTAAAACTAGTACATATATTTCTTTAACTGTGGGGTCAAGGAAAGAAAATTACCCTCCCTTCTGCCTCAAAGCTCTGCCTTTCCATTTTGCCTGCTGAACAGAGATTACAATCCCCTGGAGCCTCATGTCAACCTTTCTTCCCTGTAGCCTGATACTACCTTCAGGTTAAAAAAAAGATTCAGGGTAGCTTTCTTACTGAGAAGCAACACCTTTTAGTTGCAGTCTGCTCAACATGGCATTTCACAAACAGCAGCCAGGAAACTGAGAAAGACTGATAAGCTCTCCACACATGCATGCGCACAGTGGGGTTTATGCGAGTGTCTGTTTTACCTTTTTTGGGTCTTTGGCCTCTAAATCTTGAACCAAAAAACTATGGAGAGGAGAAAAATGTCCAAGGGTGCCCTTATTGTTTGCTCTTTAATTTTTTTTAAATGTCATATTTAAAACAAAAATAAATTGTCTAAAGGCATTTTAAAATTTAATACATCAATCTTCTTTCACTAACATTTTTTCCAAAATCACCTAAAGAGCAAGGTAGAATACTGATAGATATAAATAACTTCTGTAAATTAACACTGTTTCTAAAATAAGCTGCTGTTTTTGTTTTTTTTCCTCTTCACTTCAGGAAGAAGTAGAGCAAATCAAAGACCAAATCAAATCTATATTTAGGACACTGTAGTTACATATTTGGCACATTGTCCCTGCCCCCGCTCACTTAACAGTGGCACGCTGTGAGAAGCATCAATAACTTCCCTGAAAGAGCAAAGCCTATCTTCTATGACATTCCATTTCTTGTAAAGGTTCCAGTGCTTTATTCCCTTTCATTACTTTTTTTCAAGTTGTATTTCCATTTTCTCCCACTCTCAGCTCCCCCCACAAAGAAGTCAGCAAGGGAAACGCGCGAACAGTAATTCCTCTAGGTAAGCTGTCAAATACGAAAGCACCAGGCAACTGGAACTTTAACAACTCACTTGTCTCCTGTATTCAGACATTGGATTGTACACCATCCATCCATTTTCAGAAAACTTTTCTTCATTTGCAAATGCAAAAAAAAGCTGCAGGATGTAAAAGAAGCCGATTACAAAATGACTGAAAGTGGCAAATACAAGGCCTTGCCATCGGCTCTACCCTAACGCCCGCCACAAAACAGGACTTTTACCTGCTGACTCCCTTCCCTCCATTTGAACCTGGTATTTATAAGACTGTAAAGCAAAGAGCAAGAACTAATAAACAATGTAAATCTATTAAATAATGAAAATGTGACAACAGTTAAATGAGAAGTGAGGTAATAACAAAAGTTACTAAGCTGAAACTGCTGGATTTTCTACTGTTGGAAGGTTTATGTGTTTTAGAACAGTTTTATAGCGGTTCACTTTGTGTATTTCATGACCACACCAAATAAACTACTGCCTTCCCACCACAATTTCTCCGATAGGCACAGCTGCAATTAGTACATAAAATATTAGGTGTTATATTGAAAGTGCTTAATTGCTATTGCCATTAGGAAGCAGTCTTCTTTCTGCACTCCCTCCTCAACTGGACCCTACTAACAGAAATCTGGTTTACTTTAAACTCCATGAACATTATGAACAAGATATGTTGCTAGCAGGTTACAGTATCTATTTTTCTCTTGCTTTGTTGCTCACTTTCAAGACTAATTTATACAACACAGCTTCCTCATCTAGGTTTCTGACAATTTCCTCATACCTGTCCGCTTGTCTTTCCTTCTCCTTTCAAACAATTCCAAGTGGGCTGTATTACCTAACTAAACCCCTTTTTCCTTGGTTTGTTTTTACAGTTTATGATGAAAGGAAAAGTAATGTTCCTTTTAAGAATCTCCTTCATTGAAAGAATTGATTTTGGTGGCTTACAAATTCTTTGGATGCCAACTGGAGCATGAAACTAAGTTGTTTCAAAAGATAAAAGAAAACACAGAAGAGAATGTGTTGTTCAGCTAACTGAGCAACAGCAGCCAGAGCAGAAAGCACTCGAGCATATCTTAACTCATTTGTAACAAAAAAAGCTGAGAGTCTTCTAGCTATTCAAAGACATTAAAAGAAAAAATTGAATGTAAACTGAACATCCAAATCCATATCATTTTCACAGGCATAGAGCTGAACTAAGCAGAAATACAGAAAACCTGGTAACAAAGAAAAAAATCCTGCTTCTAAGGTGCCATGGCTACGTCCAGAGAGAGAAGACAAGGTAAGGCAACACACACCATCAGCCCAGACGGAGGTTTCTTCAGATCTTATGAAGTCAGACCCTGAAGGCTGAAGGCAATTCTGTTCAACCTAATATGTTACAGTGGTCTAAACAGTCAACAGCTCTAATCAAAACACAAAATAGTATTCCTCCAAAAGGAGGAGGTTTTTCTCATATATTTCAAATCAACAAGTATTTTAAAAGGATGTTACTGCTCACACAAGATACTTTATCTCACTAGCTTTACAAACTGGAATTTTAAATTAAAACAGTATTTTAAAGCAAGTACATTCATTGTCAAGTTTGCAGAAGTAAATACTGCATCCCCAAGCAGTGTCTTCTCAATGTCTTCATCATTTTTAAAGGGGTGGGCCTTCAGTATAATTAAACATTTTGGATTTTTCTGACTAAGTATACCTCTATCAAATGGAATGGAAGGAGAGATGAAGAAACTAAAAGGAAAGAGGTGGACATCAACTTTATCAGAAAAAACCCCACATTCCATAGATGTAGATTGCAAGTATCAGAAGTTAAGCAGAAAAACTGGAAAAAGTTGGTTGGTTGTTGCAAACTAGGAATACAGCAAAACAGGAATATCCCTATCTGGAGCAGTAGATGCAACTGATTTGGTGAACTATTAATAGATAGCTACAGCCAAGAAACATCCCCTCCTCCCCAAAGGAATTTGCTGTATCCCAAAGAGCAACTATGCTAAGAATTTACCAAGGAACTAGAGACAAAGGAGAATCTTATAACAATAGGAAACAAACCCTGGAATCCTAACAGATCACTTAAAAGAGGTCTCAAAGGCAGGAATATGTTATTTAAGTTGCTATTTACTACAGATTTCCTGGTGAGATCTTAAAAATTACCAAGCTTAAGGCCTGATAAGCAAAACACAAGTTTATTAGAGTGCACTGTGACAGCTGTTGCACAGAAGATCTTACTGACAAAAATAAAGACAGTGCTGCTCCAAACTAGAAGTAAACAAATGGCAGCTGTGCTGCTCATGTCACCCACAAAATAATCCAAAAGAAATGAGATGGAGAAGTGTATTTTGTTTTCACCTTTTCACCAGGGTTAAATTTACTATATGCATGAGAAAGGGATGTACAGAATCCTTTCTGAAAGAACAATGTCCTACTGTGTACAGCATGTTTCATTTAAAACACTTGGCTATAGTAGCTTTACCACATCTGCTACAAAAGCTTTCAGCCTCACAACTATTAAAGCTGACAATTAAGATTCATCAGTTCTTTTGACATTCCAGGTAGAGCAAATTCTTCCTATGCTGCTCAAGAAAAATATCATTCGTAGCAGGGATCAACTAGCAAAAATCTAAAGTCTAACAAATAATGGAACACTACAATGTATGAGAAACTGTATGGAAAAAAGTACAGTAAATCACCACTCAGAAAACTTACGGGGTGCAAGGTTTGTGACTTATAAATACTTGCACTTGGTAAAGACAACTAATGCATTGTAAGTCTTACTTAAGATTTTTGCAAAAGCAAATTAAAGCCTCTTGGCACAGAACGGAAGCAGGGATCCCACTGCAGATCCATAGTCTGAAAGCATAAAACTACTACTTTGTTCTTAAAAAAGGGTTTCAAATCTTCTGTCATTTTTGGTAAGCTATTTTTTATGCTTCACTGTGCAAATAATTCTGTTTATTTCCTTGCAGGTGCTAACCTGCAATTTCAATACACAGTCTCTTTTTCAGTCCTCCTACAGACTAAGTGCTTGCCTTCAACATTCAGTTTAATGTTACCATTTTGCACACAAAAATAATATACGATACACTGGTTACTCACAACACAATGTAGTTCTGTGAGATAAAGGAGACTGCAGCTGCAATCTCACACCACAGTTTGGCAAGCAGCCTATTCACAAATACATCTATATTTACTCTATTTATGGAATCAGAAAACATAAATACATGTTCTACTTGCACATAAGCAAATAACTCCTGTACAATTTGTTAAGTATTTGACCAGTCATTATGCATTACAAAAGAAGTAACCAGCAAAACTAGAACAAGAAGGTGTTACACACATAAAAGCAAGTAAACTTATTATTCCTATTTTTCTATATTTCTATTTCCAACTTACTGGTTTATGCTCTTCATATATTATAAATCACTACGCTTTCATTCAGTGAAAAGGTTGGCAGTTTCTCAGTGTATTTAAAAGTAAAGATATCATTATCCTTGCCTCTAATATGCCATTACTACAACTCAGCCAGTTACATCTTACCTGTTCATCTGAAATTAAGATCAGACATTGTAGTATTTACATAATTAACTTCTGATCATTTGCAAATACAGTAGCCACCATTGCACCAAGACGTGTCATTCAGAATGAAGCCTCAGGTCAACATGCTTTTTGCAAAATCAAGTGCTCCATCAGAGCATCCTCACTGCCATCTAAAATCATCTTTGTAGATCCTGTAGCAACACTGGCATGATCTGACTGAGATATTTTAACTTAGCTGCATCGGGCGTGGGAGAGGTCAGACAGCACGACCACCAGTCTCTCACCAAAACTGACATCCCTGCAGAGCTATCGTGGTTAGAAATAAATATATATCGTGCAGGTGTTATGGGGGCAAATAATCTTATAAAAATGATGTGCAATTTCAAGACAAGATCAGGAAGGGAAACAGCTGCTATGCAGAAACTAAACTATAAAGACTAAATATATCTCATGTTTTGTGGGGTACTACATTTAATTTTGGGGAGTTTGGTTTTGTGGTTTTTGTTTGGTGGTTTGTTTTTTAAAACTTCTTAAAAAACACTTTCAGCAATGATTTTTTTTTCAAGAAGCACAAGTTTGCAAATGCACAGAGGATTACGGATAGCAGCTGTTTGCTCCATATCAACTAAGCTGTCATTCAGATGAGCAATCAGATTTTACATTATTGATTCAAGGAGATCTGAACCCAACATATGCTCAAAATGTAGACAAGAATTAGCTTCTGGACGTAATCACATAGGAGAATGTGGAGACACAGAGGAACAGCTGCAAATAGACCTATGATTTATTAGAGGCTCTCAAACACTGCTGTTGGGATGGTGATGGAGAAAAATCTTGAAACCAATACGTACGCTCCACTTAGAAATAATGTTTTGGGCTACTTTTAATATGCATTTGTCAGAGAACAGTCTACTATGAAGGAAACTGAAGTAAGGCACCTCTAAATGTTCCTGTTGAGGATCACCTCTAAGGATGTGGTGTCACTACAGATAAAAATCAGTCAGATTATCTGACACAAAATATAAAAATACAGAAAAATCAGGCGAGTAAAGGTGCCTGGATCAGATGATGCCAAGAAGCTCTTTTTTGACCTAAACTTCTCTAATTTGATATTTCTACATACTGCTTTCTCTTTCGTTTCCATCATCCTTTCAAAATCCCATCTGAAGCCCACGTATCCTGTTAGGCTTTCAATCATTCTCTATTTTAAGATTCATAAAATTCCTGCAGTAGTTTTAGAGATATATTCATTTCAACAACAGTTTTCTTTGTGAGCACAACTCCTCACACCTACCCAAATGTAGTAATCTGGGTTTCATTTCTTAAAACCCATTCGTCAACACAAAATACTCTAAGCAAAAGCACTTATTTTTTCTTAGGCTTTCATCCCACAGACTGTTTTCACACAGAATGCAAAATTTCTGAAATAAAGGTTTAAAGATTTAAATGTTTAGAGAGTGTAGCTCACTGATTAAAACTTATCTTCAGAGGAGGAAAAAAGATTCTTGCTGCAGTCTCATACGCTCGTATACTGAAGAAATTATCTGAACAAAGTTCTTAAAAGTTCATAGCAGAACCCTCCAACATTTTGCGAAGGGAGCTCTTCTACAATTATTCTAAACAAAAGCATTCTAACAAAATGTAAATTGAATTTTACAAAAGACAAAACAAAGCCTTTACTACACAGATGTCAAAATGATCCACCAAGCACAGTACAAAGATTTCAAAGAAATGGAAGATCATAGTTAGTTAACATCATTGTTACTCAATTCCTTCTATATTTTTTAACCTGAAATAAATCTGTGTAAATTCATTACTGTATTAGCTGTGTATTATATTTTTCACCAGTTTCATTAATAAAACAAGTGTTGTCTTACCATGTCTTATTTTCCTGAAGTAAAAATCTAGTTGATTCATATTTATCATTGCCTTGGAGATAGTTTAACATTTTCAAGAAATCAATGCATGTACTATTGTATTTCTTAATTAGGGAGGGTAACTTGCAGTCTCTAAGAAGTGAAATCTGTATGGATCAGAGGTGCTCAGTAGCTGACCTGAAGTATAGCATGCATAACTTTACAAGTACAGATGTGTTATAAATGTACAAAATAAAAGCATTAATTCTCTTTAGTTTATGCTGACACCAGATTCTGTAGTTCTACTTTTTAAGCAGCCATGATGTCCATTAAGATGTCAAAGAGTTAAAGTTAATTGGCAAGAATTCTGCATTAAGACAACTCAACAGCATAAATAATTTAACTCACCAAGTTGTGTGACTGAGGAAAAGCATATTTTGTAAGGACTTCAAATATATCTCTTCTACTGTGCCCTTCTTGTTTTAACGCAAACCGTAAATTTCTCATATCCTAAAACAAAGGCATTATCTTTTAAGAGAACCAAACCAGCAAGATACTTTTATCTGATGTACAAATGCTTTATTAAGCACTAAACATGATTTACAATCTGCTCGCAACACACCTCAACTGTTGTGAATGTTCAGTTTTATTTCTTATTCTATAAAATAGAAGAGAAAATAAGAATTCTACAAATAAAGCAGAATCACATTCTGTCTGTTGTAAATGTTGCTTCCACATAAGACATCAGAAATAACTGTAACTGATTCACTGAAATGTTTCATGGGCTACTGTATATTTGCAGGATGGGAGTTACTCTGTTTTCAAAATTAATATTTGCCAGTAATCTGTTTAGACTACATTGTCCCTGGTTATTTTCTCATCACTAATACCAAAAAGAAGCAATCTGTGCATTAACTACTGAGAATTAAATGTCTATACATACTCCATTAATGACTCTAATAAAGGATCATGAATCACTCACTAGGAACTCCCCTATGACCATCTCTTTTCATGGCAAAATATTTTTTTTGTGAGACTAAGGAAACAGAGATGGCTGTTACATAAGCTTTCCACTGTCTTTACGGCTTACTAAATCCCCGTTTGAGGTATTCTTCAAAGATTTTAGGATTACAAAAAATACTTTTAGAATAAGTAAAGTAATTTAGCAATAGAGGAACAATGACCTAAAACAAGACTACTGTGCAAAACCTCTTGTCAATTAGTGATTCAGAAAGGAAGACCAATTCCTCTCTTCACGTGCAGGGAGGACAGTTAAATAACCCTTTATATAAAAGCTACTTCTCTGTCCAGTCTCAAAAAGTTTTTTAAATTCAGCTGTTGAGGAACATGTGGTTTTTCATTCCTATATAAAGGTAAGCAGTGAGAAAAGGAACCAGTAAATTTCATTTCCTATTGAATTATTGGAAAGTCTTACTTTACAGGTTATATCTAATCCGTAAGAGTTCTCTCCTCTGCTTGAAGCTCCTCCCATTTTTTCAATCCTTGAAATTACGCCCAATGGAACATTCAATACCACAACTGGATCCTGCAAGGGAAGTTTGAGGAAGGAAAGAATTAATATGAAAAGAAGACTCAAGCAAAATGTTCTCACACATTCTAGAACAGAAAGCAGACATGAAATATATGCAGGAAGAAAAAGCGTTTCTGTGTTTCAGTCTCCCATCCCAACATGTTATGAAGTCTGTAGAGTCACTCTACATCATCAGATCTAACAAGTGACAAAAACCCTTTATGCCTGATAGAATATGCAGGGAAAAAAGATGGCAACATCCTAAAAGATGCCTTCTGCTACATATTTCTGATTGCCTCTGCTGACTAAGACTGCTTCATCGGTATGATATACAGAAAAAAACAGACTAAAATGAAAATGAGATTACTAGCGGAGTTAGCTGCAACCAGAAAGACCTCAGTTCAACAGTCCTAAAACCTTATTTAAAAAAAAGAAACATATTATGAAAGAGATAAGTGCATTTCATTCTCTTTCACGTTGCTGTTTAGCAAACACACTACCATTCCCCCCACCCCACGTGAGGTTCTATTGATTAAAGTATTTTTCTTTTCGAACACCAAGGACAATCAAAATTTTGGTTTGATGACAGCCATTTTAAGAATTATTGCATATCATTGTTGCTGCCCTTGATCCATCACAGGATAAAAGGAACAACTATCAAAGAAGCTCCAACAACAAAAGGTATCAGTTCAGTGTAAGTGGTTAAACTGTAATTTAACTAAGCAAAAAATCACACTTCTACAACACATTTAACTTTAAAGAACTTCCAATTTTTATACAGATTTCTCAGTGGCACAAAGGCAATTACTGTTTAGTTGTTACACAATTAAGATATTGTTATGACAAACATCACAGGCTATTTCAAGTAAAAAGCCTCCCATGCAAGTCCACAAGCACACGTGTGTCAAAACTAAAACGAATGAACTGGCCACAAAACAAATCAAAGGCAGTGGGGTTGAAGGGAAGGGGGTTTAAAGCCAACTCATCCCACAGAAGTAATTGTGGCATATTACTCACATTTTCCACACTTCTTAGGTACAGCCTGTAGTTCGTGATATACACTCTTCCTTTAACGGGGCCATTAAATGGGCACATATAAATAACATCCTTGTCTGTAAGAAATGCAGCATTTCTTAAAGATTGCAAAAAGAAAAGAATCAGAGCTAAGAACAGCATCAGCTAAATAGCACTAAAATAAAGACAGCTGCACTCAGAAGAGACCCTGAGAGATGAATGAATTGAAAGACCAAAAAATTTGAGTATTATCCACTTGAACTATTAAGAAAAGTTTAAAATATGAAACTTGCCCAAATTAAAGCAGTAGATCTCAGTAGCCTTCCCTAGTTACATTTCTGTTCTTTTTCTCAGCACTATGTGGGAGAGGGCAGGACATAGAACAGCAAGTAGATTTAAATCCTCTTTGTAATTACTGAGCCAGTCTATTCAATATCCCAGAACAAATACATTCTCCCGTTAATACCATTCCATCTTTCAGTGGTCTGTAACCAATTCTGCATTAAAGTACGTAGGTTAAGTTGTAAAGTGTTTAGGGAACTCACCATCGTGAAGAGAAACATTACATTTCAATTTGAGGTAATCAAATACAGCAGGGACACGAGCACTGTTTCAGCAAGGACAGTAACAATAATAACAGAAGTACTAACGTATATTACTCAAAAAAGAAAGATTTAACCAAAGCAATGCCATTGAAGACTGAAGTGAAGCACTACAACCAACATATTTCTCCCTATCCACTCTCTTCTTTAGCCCAATCTATTTATCTGCCATCCACACCAAGCACCCTCCTTCCAGTGTGCTGCCCTAAAGCTCAGACAACTTCGTAAGGATCATATCAAGCACTCCTCCTAGTCCCACACCCTCTCCCTCATATATTCCGTAGACCTTTCCTCATTAAAAACATAAACACTTCCTCTGAATCACCACTTTGGTTTCACTTCAGCCAATCTTGTTTACAAATCCACCCAACAATCCTTGGGCAGGGAGGAGAAGCTTCACAACTAAAAGAGAGACAACTTTCAGTTGCATTCTGATACCTCAACACAAACTTCTGTTAGTGAAAGGCTCCGTTCCAGGAAGAGCCTCCACCAAGTAAGAAACCACTGTACACAATGCATTAATCTTCCTCATGCTACATTACTGTATTTAAAGGCTAACAAGTGCATAGTAGTGATGTGCATGCCATATTGTGTCAAGGAAGCATAAGATTCTACTTAGGGTAGCGATAGTTTGGGCTAAGGTTCTCAACTCCTGCACAAGATATCAATACATAGTGGGTGGCACATAGAAGACTCTCTACTTTGGAAAGGTTGAAGGGGCTCTCGTCCCTAGACATGAGCTACTTCATCTGTAGATAAAATTATGACACATCTTGACTTGCAATTTCTTTGTATTGCAGGATCTATCATGTGTGGAAACAAAGATCTTAAAGTTGTAAAAAGTTATTTGTGGTAAGTTATAAAAAGTCCCTATCACAATTATGTAAAAAAAATAATGACATTTTAGCATGATTTAGTTCTGTCCCCAGCCCAAATTATGAAACAATCCAGCAAGATACATGCATACATCAGGCTCCTAAACATACTGTGCAATATACAGCTTCGTACCTGTAACTCTAGTCTCTCCTGGCAAACGGGGTATTTCTTCATTTTGTTCCCAGTTAGTGCCATCTTTTAGAGTCTAAAGAGAGAGAAGCACAATAGGACACTGTATTTTATTCACAGTTCCTTCAAGTTCCAGATTAAAAAAATCTTACAGATAATTTCTGCATGGGAAAGAACACGTTTTTCCACAGTAGCAACTTACAGACTGAACCAAAACAGGAACACACACCACTATACTAAACTACAACTATTACACATTTAAAGGTTGAACAGATCTGAAACATAAGCATGTTTTAGTCTTTCTCCTAAAAGAACATTTAACCATATTTACATTAAATTTGACTAAATTTCTACAGCATAAGTTCTCCAAAAATGTTGTATATTTAATTTTCCAAGTATGCTGGGTTTGGAAGAACAAATGAACTGAAATCACATAAGCAACATACTCACAATTATCACGGACAATCTACTCATTATGACTTTCCCATGTTCAGTAGTTTTTAAGAATGATTAAGAGAAAATAATTTTTAGTTTTGAAGTAATGTTAAAAAAGCTAAATAAAACCCTAGTTTGTTTTCTTGCACACAGGTTACATTTTCTTCAGCCACACAGCATCAAAAAGCAGAGGGGAATGCCATTTAGATTGCTTTGATGTATTTCCCATTACAGATGAACATTTTAAAACTGAGCCAGCCAAACATAATGAGGTATAATATATCAACCACAGTACAGAATCTAAGACATTAAAGTGCCAAAATTTTTCAAGAATGCTGCAGAAGATTTCAATGCAGAAAGCAAGGACAAGAGCCAGTGTACTAGGATTGATTTTAAGGGGGTTCTTATAACTTGTGATACAGACAATATTTCACCCATCTACTCTGAAAGATATTTAAATCAACTCAGTTAACTGCATTAGAATTTTAGCAGTAAATATATACATTCAATAAAAAAAGGTAATTCAAATATTTTTCTACCCAAACATGGAAGAAAATGATCTCTGGCACCTCTGACGTGAAAAACATGAAAAGGAGCGAGACTCACCCTTTTACCTGAGGAACTTTCCAAGGAGTTTGAATTATACTGAGGTGTCGATGATGAGGCCATACCGGGTATCTGAGGAGAAAGCACAAATCGGAGACTTAAACTTCCTCCTGGACTACTTACATGAGAGACTAATTTAGGCTTTGGAGGTCCAGAGGTAGACATCAAGAGCTTCCAAGAATGTTTTGCAAGTTATTAAATATAAGAATTACACAATGCCCTGGAATTGAAGGTCACTATTTAAAAGCATCCAAACCTAACAAGAAACTCCTTACTAGCTCTGGGATTGGTTCTTATTGCAGGGAATATTCTGACTCAAGCTGTATTTTGGAATTCAGCTGTTTGAACACTATTATTAGTTCAGTCAACAGACATTAGAGTGCTTGTTTTAAGTGACAGGATACACATAGTATGAAATGCAATCTAATTGGAGCATTTGGGTTAGGACTTCTTATTTAGGAAAACAGGAACAAATTGTAAAATCACTGCAGAGTTCTTGAAATCAAAAGTATGTCAATATACTCAAATGTTTCACGTTTTAAAGGAAAGAAGGAAAAAGCAGGAGTTCCACAGTATTTCTACATTTAAAAACAATTCCATTTCCTAAACTGAAACTTCAGTTAGCACGCCAGAAGGGGGAGTGTCCAGCCTTCTGGTCTGAATAGTCTTGTTCTGTTTAAAGGAAAAGGATCTTATTTTTTAAAATGATACTGATTAAAGCCTGTATGGCATGATACAGAATTCATAATTTTAATAGTTTCCTGACATTGCGCAAGGATCTCTGGAACAAACCCTGGGAAAACACTCACACTCGAAGGTACTCCAGTCACTTCATACCCACTTGTACTTCCCTTTCACTAGGCAAACGCCCTCATCAAGCTGATCTGACATCCTACAGCAACGGAAGAGGTTTTGTTTGTTTGGGGTTGTGTGATTACAGATCAGCTTGACTCTATTCCATACATGAAACACTGTAGCCTTATATAAGTGCTTTCTCCCCTCTCAACACAGACCTCTGTGCACCATGACAAATCAGCCCATGCTCCTGCGTGACAGTGGGCTCACAGTGACACTGCAATAGTCCTACATGGCGACAGTAAGAGATTAAACTGCAAGACACAAAATGCTTTTAAGTTACTATAACACAAGAATGTATTTGTGCAGGAAGAAAGTGGAAAACCACCACCTGAAGTTTTACAGGTTTGTTACCTCCTTACAGTGCCCAAGTCTTCCATATCTCATAGAACCATTCAACGGTTTGGGTTGGAAGGGATCATTAAAGACCATCCCAGTCCAACTGCCCTGCAATGAGAAGGGACATCTTCAATCAGATCAGGTTGCTCGGAGCTCCATCCAACCTGACCTTGAATGTTTCCAGGGATGGGGCTTCTATCACCTCTTTGGGCAACCTGTGCCAGTGTTTTGCCATCCTCACTGTAAAAAAATCTCTTCCTTATATCTGGTCTGAACACACCCTCTTTTAAAGCAATCATCCCTTGCCCTATTGCAACAGGCCCTGCTAAAACATTTGGCCCAATCATTCTTATAATCCTCCTGTAAATAATGAAAGATTACAGCAAGTTCTCCCTGGAGCCTTCCCTTTCTCAGGCTGAACAACCCTGACTCTCTCAGCCTGTCCTCACAGGAGAGGTGCTCCATCCATCTCATCATCTTTGTGGTCCTCCTCTGGACCCAGTCCAACAAGTCCATGTCTTTCCTGTGCTCACAACTCCAGAGCTCGATGCAGTACTGCAGGTGGGATCTCACTAGAGCAGAGCAGAGGGGCAGAAACACCTCCCTCAACTTGCTGGCCATGCTGCTGGTGTTGCAACCTAGGATATAGTTGGCTTTCTGGCCTGCGAGTGTACATTGCGGCCTCATGCCCAGCTTTATATCCACCAGCACTTTCAAGTCCTTCTCAATAGGGCTGCTCTCAATCCCTTCATCTCCCAGCCTGTGTTGATACTGGGGGTTGCCCCAACCCAAATGTAAGACCTTGCAACTGGCCTTGTTGAACACCATGGGGTTCATATGGGCCCATCTCTCCAGCTGGTCCAGTTCTCTCTGGATGGCATCCCATCCCTCAGGTGTGTCAAATGCATCACACAGCTGTGTGTCATCTGCAAACTTGCTGAGGGTGCACTTGATCCCACTGTCTGTGTCATGGATAAAAATATTAAACAGTAGTGGTCCCAGAACAGAGCCCTGAGCGACATCACTTGTCACTGATCCCATCCGGACATTGAGCCACTGACCACAGCCCTTTGGATGCAACAATTCTCAAACTAATTTCTGATTCACCTATCAAATCCATATCTCTCCAATGCAGAGAGTAGGATGCTGGGGAGCGCTGTGTCAAAGGCCTTACAGAAGTCCAGAGAGATGACATCTGTAGCACTTCCCTTCTACACTGATGTAGTCAGTCAGTGACAGAAGGCCACCAGGTTGCTCAGGCAGGACTTCCTCTCAGTGAAGCCATGCTGGCTGTCTCGAATCACCTCCATGTGCCTCAGAACAGATCTAGGAGGATATGTTCCATGATCTTCTCAGGCACAGAGGTGAGGCTGACAGGGTGGCAGTTCCCAGGGTCCTCCTTTCTACCCTTTTTAAAAATGTGTGCAGTGTTTCATAAAGAAAACCTAAGACTGTGTTTAAAATTGTAATATTAAGTGGTACAGCTTATCAGTAGAAAAATTACACCCCTCCAGGAAAAAAGAACACTCATTAAGTTGAAAAATGCAGAAAAATGCAGAAAAATGCTTTTGAACACTACAAAGCATGGCTGACCCTGTCACACAGAGGTATTACTTCCTTTCTGAGTCTCCAGCAGTCTCAGCTTTCTCTGAACATTGAACTAATTTTAGTGCAATGCCAACAATTTAAATGAAAAGCTATTAGTAACATTATATCATTGTTCTTTCAAACTACTCTCCACAGGAAAACTATTGCAACACCAGAAACTAATGTTCTGACTTAGAAGATCAAAAGAAGATATTTTCACAGTTTTTCCTTCCTTGCAATATCTTACATACTGTAAAACATAAGGTAGATTTAACTTCTTATATATTGCTATGCGAACATCCAGTATTTGTTCAGATGATTTTCCTTAATTTATAGAAGCTTAAGTTTTCTAATAACCAGATATTTATGAAGATTAAGGGTGTATTTACTGAAAAGCTTGTTTTAAAATGTTTTCCCTATGAAGCATCTTTTGTTCATATTTTAAAAGAGAAACACCAGGTGAGAAAAAGAGACAAAGGCACAACAGTCCCAGTTCTTCTATGTCAGCATGGAAAGTGGTTTCAACTAAGGCTGCACCAACCATTACAGACAAGCAAGCATAAACAAGCCCCAGAAAAGTGATTTTTAAAAATATGTGGCAACCCTCAATAGAGCTGCACAACTAAATGGAAATTTTGACTGCAGCAGGTACACAGGCACACCCACACTAGCTGCAGATCCTGCAACCACAGCTACTCCACTAGAAAAGCCACCAAAAGACAACTTCAGCAGAGGTCACCTGAGCCCACCCAGGGTCCCAGACACTCACCTCGATGCCAACCCACTGCCTAAGCTCCCAAGAACCAAAGCTCATTTGGATGTTCCTCGTGCCTTTCAGTAGTACCTCCAACCTCAGCGTACTTCTGCTGCTCACACAGAGAACTGAAATGTTTTAAAAGCCTTCTGCTTCTTCCTTTGCTTTCTGTATTATTTCCTCCCTTACCGACTTCAATTTCTATAGAATATATCATTATAGAATTACAACCAACTACTCTGTTTCATTTCCAGCATTTTAATGATGCAATTTAGATTCATTCAGAGCTAATTAAATTGAATAAATATGTATTGAAGGCAAGGTGTTATCTGATTTTTTTTTATTCCATCAAATATTTTCACTAAATTAATGCAAGTTATTTCATCAGTATGTGAGTGGAAGAATTTTTTAATGCTACCTTAATTTTGCTTTGAAAGCCAATCACACTTTGAAGAGCCAGGTACCAATAAGCACATTTATAACCACCCACATTTCCCTGATTTCTGCAAGTAAACTCTGGTCAAGTAATTAAACTTTATGTTATAGAACACCATGAGACAACAATTAGCACTGCATCCACAACCCCAGTACAAGACAGGCATTGATAAACTACTGCTAGTTCAGCAGAGGGTCACCAGGAGGACCAAGACCTGGAGTGCCTGCCCTATAACCAGAGGCAATCGTTCAGCCTGAAGAAGAGACAACTTCAGTGGAACCTCACACCTCAGTACCTTTGAGGTGGTTACTGAGAAGACAGAGCCAGGGTCCTCAAAGTAGTGAGTGATGAGAGGACAAGACCCAACAGAAACCAAACCAAACTAGATTCCAGCTTGATTTAAGGAAAAAAAAATGCCTACTTTTGTACCGTAAGGCAGTCAGGCAGTGAAAATGGGGCCCAAGGAGGTTGCAGTTGCCATCCTCAGAGGTTTTTAAGATCCATTGAATAAAGCCTTGAGCAAGTGGTCTGACCCTGCTTTAAGCAAGGGGTTGAATGAAAAGACCACCTGAAGTCCCTTCCAACCTGAATTACTCTATCCTGCTATGATCTTCAGGCAACAAAATTGAGCTCTCATTTAAAACTATCCGTCTAATGAAGACACACCCATGAAGAAGTGGACTCCTCTATATCAAAGGAGGAAACAAGTGTTCAAAAACATTTAAAATGAACACGAAATAGTTCCTTTTATAATGTTATTTCTTTTTCAGTCAAATTGTAGAAGCAGCTTCTGGCAACCTCCCAAAGTAATATTGCCACGAACAATTTAAAAACATGCTCCATCAGTCTTAAAATAGCTACAACTTTCTCATTATCGCAGAGCAGCAGTAGTCCTTCCACACAGAGAAAAATCTTGCGAGTAGTTTTCCACTGCAAACACATTTTATTCCCCACTATCACCCACATGTACTCTACACTTGCACAAACATTGAAAACCATACAAACTTCATACCTGTCTGCGGCTGAACAGAAGTACAATTACTCTGCAAATTTAAAATAAATAAGACAACTTTGTTTATGATATTCTGCAGTTACAAACAGTTGAACATTCTTCCCTGAATCGGGAATAGCAAGGAGACAAAGTGATTTTACTGGATTTAACTTGAACTAATAAACAAAGCTTTGTTAAAAGTTACCAGAACTTAATATAGAAACACTACCAAGAAATGCAGGCTCCAATGATCTTACAATAACAATTAAACTATTTGGGATCTGTACTTTCATTAAAGATGATATTTATACTTGTGCTTCCTAGGATTCATGGGAATGGGACACAACAACATTTTAAAGGGTAGGCACTGATTGCCAGATTTTAAGAAGTCAGTTCAAGGATCCTACCTGCTCTTCAAGAATAAATGCTGACAGACACAAGCACAGGTCCACAGTTAGAAAAACTAACTGGACTTTAAAACATGTAAATAAGCTTTTGAGAGTTAAGAAACCTGAAATGACAAGCTACTCTTTCCTTAAGGTTCCACACTGCCAACAAGCTAGAGGATGTGTGTGGTGCAGCTTGGAAATACCACCAAGATTCTTACAAGCTATGTTTAGATTGACAACAGCATAGTGAAATCAGTTCTCTTTGTTTATGATCCAGGAACAAATTAAAGCTCATTTGACATTTTGCTGGTCCTTTTAAGGCTTCATCTTCGCATCAGAATCACACCAAAAAATTTCTAACTATTGTATAACTGTGTCATGCCTGTGTCAACCTAAAACCTTTACACATATAAAGAATTAGTTTGTGCCCAACACAACATAATCTGCATCTGCCAAAAGATTACTACCACAAATATCTGAGATCAAGTAGACTGCATCAAGAAATCTGTGTGCATCACTTCTCAGATATTTAATATTTTTGACCTTCCATCACTGGGTTAAAACTTTGGAAAAAAACACTTTCAAATTTGCACTGATATCCATCATTGGAGCAATAACAACTTTGACAACACTTACTGTAAAATGAAGGGGTTTTACTTTGTTTTGTCTACAATATTCAGTAGGTTAATCTAAACAGATTGAGGAAATTAAACTGCTAAATTACCATGCACAGAAGACATTTACAGGATATACTGATTAAGAGGTAAACATGATGAAAGAACATTAGTGACACATAATTACAGCTGAAACAGGTTTTTATTTTTTGGCGTATATTTGTATATATAAATATAAGGACAATTGGATGAGCATAAGAATTACATGCTTTACCACAATCAGATTTATCAATACAGTAAAAATGAACCACAAAAAAGTCTGACTGAGTACTTTCTAGCAGCACTCCAATTTCTATCACACAGCAATAACCATGACACAGGATAACACCAAAGTTACCACAATCCTGTTCCAGATAATGATTTGTGCAAGAATGAAAAAGTCCAAGGTCTCTCCTAAAAATAGTTAGAAGATTTACTAAGCCCCTTCATTTGCTGTCACTGTAATAGAGAAAACAATGAGAGCACTCTAAAAAGAGTTAATTACAACTGGACAACGATGGCATTTGAGGGTGATTGGTGCACTGGGTTAATCATTTAAGATCTGTAAGGCACCTGTCAGTCTAGATAAAAGTTATGCTATTTTCATAGTTAGACTTGATACCAAATAAGGAATTATTTCAAAGAGAAGAAAAACAGTATTATAATAGTGGACAATGTTTCCCTGTGTTTGCAAGTGTAAGTTAGTGCATATAAGCAGCTGTTTGCACACTCATCTAAGCTGATGACACAAAAACCAAAAAAAAAAGCAGGCTTATAAAGACAAGGTGTCCTGGTGTTACACAAAGATTGTAGAGTTTTATTTAGTACAGTGACAACCTACAGAGCCAGTACGAATACACTACCTTGGGTTTCTCCTAATAAAGTTAAAATAAATTTAAAAGTATAAAATACAAAGTCCTAAAAGCAAAACCACAACTGTCAGCACCCACAACTTCACAGAAGAGATAACACATAATGCAGAGGTCTTCAGAAATAACATATAGAACAGAATAGAACTCTAGGAATTTCTAAGTATCAACATTAAGCTAAGACAACCATGAAGGGAGAAGAAAAAAAAATATTTTGCTCTAAGTATTAAGCAGAAAGGAACACCAATCCTTTAAAACGAATACAGAAAAGCAACACTCCCAAAAGTTCAAGCCAACAACAGCATCTAAGCTATCATATCAGAGAGCAATTATGATTTCTTATCATCAGAGTTCAAGAACAAACCATACCTATGATGTCTACCTACAAACCACCTTTGGATATCAAGTCATAAGCACTTATTGCAGAGTTGATCTTTGGAGTCAACGTGAATTGTCAGACCAGGGAATCTCCTATTCTTCTTTACCGTGACAGGGTGTAAAATTCTTCCAGGTGTAAACTCTTAGTAATGGAGTCTGCAGCCCTTACCCTTCTTCAAGTGGATCCTCATGATTATACTGATCTAAGACTGGATTATGTCACTAGTGGGTCTCCTCCCCTAATGCCTAAACCATATTCTCTATTTGCACACACTTACTAAATCTACATTTTCCAGAGAAACCATATGAGCTTTCAGGTCTCTTGAAAACCTTCTCAATTTAAGCCATAACTAGACACAAAAAGCACACCAGAGCACAAGACTCAACGAGATTCTGTGCATGTAGACTGCACAATAGTATTTGCCCTTCTGCGCTGACATTTCTAAGCCAGTTAATCAATTTAATCAGTAATGCATTATAAAAGACTTCTGTATCCTACAAAAAAAGTACCACTTACAAAAAAATTGCAATCCGGAGCTACCTGGTTACTAAACACCAATTCTCCAACGGCCTTCCTGTCTAAGAAAAACACACTCCAGAATCCCTCATGTTGTCAATTCTCTGCTAGACTGTGAACAGTAAGCTGAACACCACCACAAACTGCCAAATTTATTTGTGAGGAACCAGAAATGCTCCCTCTCTCTGAAATGCATTCCCTTGTTCCCTGATGTGCCCTGTAATTGAAAGGGTAAGTCATTGTTCCCAGAGGGCTCAACAGGAAGAAGTACAAACAAAACAGAAGTTCACAACAGTCAAGTGACCGCTAATTGAGCAAACAAATTAGAAGTGTGCCACTTGCCTGCCCGCTCCTATTTTATAGGTGCACTATACCAGGTAGTTTCTTTAAAAAGACGTCACATTAAAAACCAAAAATAATACCCTGACAATGAAGTTTTACAAATCACAGTGAGGATCAACAGCTTGGCAGAAAGTTTGGCAAATATTTTCTCAGCACCCCCAGATCCTATGCACTTCTGTGAATATGCTTCTTTAAAAATAAATCTTGTAGCAATAGCTGGAGGGAGTGAAAAAAAAAATCTTCAGTTCTGTCTTGACTGATATTTTTCCTGTCTCTGTTTGAAGGTTTTCTTTTACTGTCTTAGTTTCTCATGCAATTTGACTCCCACCCTGTTTTCAAAGTAAATCACAACATCCAACAAGACTCAACGTAAAAGTTTGCAACATTACTTTTTCTCATTACCAACCCAATTTCTTCCTCCTTTCCAATTATATTGAAAACATACCTTTCGTTGATATCGCTGGCTTTTATCCTGGCTCGCTTTCTTGTAAAAGAATTACAAACTCTCTGAGAGAGATGATACAGCAGGATGCCTGCCATTATGGACATTAAGTAACTTTTCTGCTGATGGACTCTGATCTGTTAGTTAGATATTGGTCATGCTTTATATGACAGTAACAAAGAACAGCAGCACCCACTTCGGTGGTAATAAATGTAACTATTTGCTAAGACCCGTTTTCTAGCCATTTTCAGAGTTCTGTACCTTGTAACATGCTAACAATTATTTCCAGCCACTTGCACTCGCTTATTGCTTCTCCTGTATTTGTTTTATACCTAACATCTTTCTTGCCATAATCATCTTTTTTCCGACTTTTTCTTAATATTTACTCTGGTAACTGAATTCTAAAGTGGAAGGTCAATCATGTGGGAGGATTAAAGACAGCAGTAGCTTTCTCTCCTTGCATGTATCCCTGCACAGCACACAGCTGTTAAATTTGGCTAGATTAGGTGGCATGACAGAAGTGAGTGGGTTTTTTAGGAACCATTTGTCACATTACCTCTAGAATCAGCTCTACATCTGTAGGAAATCTATGCCTGAAGGCTGATCTGTGGCTTTCTAAACCCACCCAGCCTATTTTCTCTACTCTGCATCCCCTGCAGGGAATACATACCTCCCACATTGTCAAAAGCTGATGTGGTTGACAGGAAAGCCTATGGGATAGCAAATACAGCTTCAAAGTTTTCTATTAAGAAAGCCTTCAGTTGCTCTCTGCTCATTCTTTTTGAAAGATATCCCCTTAGGCCACTGCAGTTCTATTGCTAAAGATTTAACTGATGATTCCACAAGAGAAATGAAAATTGTATCCGTTATATAATGATACACTGTATAAAAAATGACACTGTAATGGTTAAAATGACATCCCCTACTCAGCCCTTCCTCTAAATTTCCTTTTAGAATAAAAACAACCGATGCGTCAGATCCATCCTCTTTCATCTGCTTCATCTTCTTCCACTACATGAATTGCTTCTCTGAATAGACATAATACCATGGAGAAAGTACCATTCTGAGTTTGCCTCCGACTAAAAAGAATTAGACTGAGGACTATGATGAAGTCGCCCAAAACCGTTCTTTGCTTTGATCCCTAAAAGAGGGAGACTGGGACTTTCCTGCCAAAGTCTTTCATGGGGCAGCACCATACTTCTGGGTGTGCTCTTCAAGTAACAGGCGGGTTCTTTGCCAGGCACAGAAAGTCTGATATTTCTGTATACCACATCTGCCCACGTATGTTAAGCATTAATGGGTCCAGTCATATCACACCGAGTCTTTGGCACACAGCCTTTCTGTCCACTGTATGCAACAACCCAGCAAAGAGGTTGTGCACCAACTACTTTGATTTTGTTGTAAAGAACACATCCCATCTTATACAAAAGCGTAACCCAGTCTACTTGAAAACACTTACTTTTATTTTCTCTTGCTCAGAAGCCTCCAGGTTTAATAAGTCATTTCAGTTGTAGAAAATATATAGACGCCCACTTCAGCATGAGATGAGAGGATAACAGGGTGTTCATTCCTTCAGCTTTCAAACAACATCAGACTTGTGTGCTGTAGCAGGCCCCGACAAGAATGGAACAGGTAGAACAGTACATTATTAGGACTGCCAGAATATTTCAATTGACGGTACTTTTTAAAAAACACTTTAGAAAGGAAGCAAAACCCCAAAACAGTTGCTACTAAAAACATTCTGGAAAAGGAAACAAACAACTATTTCTTTTTATGTTTTATGTTATGCCAGGAGGTTTGGCATTAAGTAGTTGAAATTGAGAAGAACTTTATTTCCTAAAACTTTCAGACACATTTTTGAAATGTTTCTAAGATGTAAATCTTATGTAGGCGTTCAACAAGACTTATGTTCTTCATACATATTTGAGGCTCTTTCTGCACACAGTTAAATATTTTCTCTCTCATCCCTTCCCAAAGAATGCTGCCTTTTATTTGTTTTTTTCCCAAATACATTTAGGAACAACTTTCACATGAGAGCTGTCATGTAACTCTGTGAAGTCACAAGGAATAGACCACAAAACAGAATTACTTTTACTTGATTCAAGTTCTTAGAAAGATTAGTGTATTGCCTCCTCTAAAAGAAATCAGGTAACAGTAAAGATTTACAGTTACTTCTCATTAAATTGTCTTGCATTCTAAATTAATTATTGCTAGTTAATATCATAACTCTACATATCAGGAATACATTAATAGTAGAGTTTGCTCAGCCTGCATGTCTCTTCAATAAGCGTGCCTTTTGGAAGCTTCTTTCTGATTAAACACAGAATGATAAATGAAAGAATGAAAGAATGAAAGAATGATAAACAGGGCAAAAGGGGAAAATTCTACATTTTATTGAAAACATCTCTTGTGACATTTGCCACACAGTGAAGCTACATACAGCCCCAAAAGCTGTGTGTGTTAAGGCTCACTGCTCTTAACAGCTTTGTTAATAACTGTGCAGCCTAACTTTTCTTAACAACCTAAGCCACAAATTAACATTGAAAAGAAAATTATAGCAGGAAAGAGGTTCTGGGTTTGCAGAGTGCTCGCATCCTTTACCATGAGATATCTGCCCTTCAAATCTCATTAATGATAAACAAATATATGACTAATGGCCAACAATGAGCACAGTACTGCCCCAAACCAGATATTATGCGTTAGAGCCAAGGTACTTCACAAACATATACATTTTTGATTAGTACCTACCATGACAAGTCAATCTACAGGGCAGCTGCAAAACACTTAACATCTACACAATTTTAAAACGGAATTTGCCTATGTTACTTTCTACGGAACAAAGAAAAACAAGTTTTATGTAAAAATAAAAACCCTAACACCCTTCTTATGCTCTTATTACATTAACATCTGCAATAAAACCACAAAACCAATCCAACCAACCAAAGAACGCCATTCACACACAGTAGAAATCCTGCTTTTTGACTGCACAGCACAAAGAACAGCAAGCAGAAATAGTCTGTCATATTCAAGAGTTACTTCTTGCTTTAAATCAACTAAAGACTCTGAAATGGAAGCTTTCAGCTTTTCATCCGCAAACACTGAACAAGACACATGCCTCAAAACAAACCTTAAGCCAGTCACGAATGAATACTACAGTGCCTTAAAAGTCTGCAAGCGAACCCAGAGCGCTCGGGATGCGTTCACAGCGCAGAGAGAAGATCTTTTTACAGGAAATGGGGAAAAACTGGAGTCCAAAGGTGTCCCTTCCCTGCCGTGACGCTGGGCTACGCACCCCAGCAACGCCGCCTCCACCTGACCCCCCCCGGGGGGCGGGTCGGGAGCAGAGGGAGCCCCACAGGGCCCCGCGGGGGCTGCGCTCGGGGAGGCGAAGGGGCGAGCGCCGGGGCCCGCAAGACGCGCCGAGTCCCGAGGGAGTGAGGCCTGGCCGGAGGGCAGCAACGGGCCCTCGCCGGGGCTCAGCGTGGGGAAGAGAGTGAGAGGAAGGGACCCCCAGCGCGGGGAGGGGCGGGGGTGGCACGGGCAGGAGCCCCGGTGCCCGGCCCGGCCCCGCGAATACTCACCGTGCCGCGGCAACCACCGCGGCCCCGAGAGCCGCGCCGCGCCCGATCACGTGACCGGCCCGCGGGGCCCCAAGGGTTGCCGGGAGCTGTAGTCCTCAGGGCCGCGGCTCTGCTGGGAGTTGTAGTCCACGGGGCTGTCGGGAGTTGTGGTCCTGGGGCTGCGGTGTCTGATGGGAGCTGTAGCCGCGGGGGCTGCCGGGAGTTGTAGTCCTGGGGTGGCGCTGGCAGGAACCCCCCGGGGTGGGGCGGCGGGGGGTACCAGGGCGGCAGCGGCGCCGTAACGAGCAGAGCGTTCCAAAATAAAGCGGCAGGAAAAATGAGAAGGAGGAGGGGAAACTGGAGAGATGGATTTGATGGGCAGACTGTTCGGTGGATAAGGAATTAGCGGGGTGGTGGCATTCAGAGAGTAGTGGTCAACGGCTCGATGTCCAGATGGAGACCCCTGCAATGAGCACAGGCTGAGGGAGCTGGGGTTGTTCAGCCTGGAGAAGAGAAGGCTCCGGGGAGACCACATAGCAGCCTTCCAGTACCTGAAAGGGCTACAGGAAAGCTGGGGAGGGACTTTTTACAAGGGCATGGAGTGACAGGATGAGGGGGAATGTCTTTAAATTGGAGGGGAAAGATTTACATGAGACATTAGTATGGAATTCTTCACGATGAGGGTGGTGAGGCCCTGGCACAGGTTGCCCAGGGAAGTTGTGGATGCCCCATCCCTGGAGGTGTTCAAGGCCAGGTTGGATGGGGTCTTGGGCAGCCTGGCCTGGTGGGAGGTGTCCCTACCCATGGCAGGGGAGTTGGAGCAGGATAATCTTTAAGGGCCCTTCCAATCTATGATTCTATGAAAACACAGAACCTGTGCCCAGTATAAAGCAGATCGATTGATGGCCATTAACAACCAGAGGCATCCCAGCAGCCCAAGCCTGCAGGATGCTCCCTGACTGCAAATAAAAACTGATAAGAAGTGAAAGAATTTGCAATGTAGAGGCCAGGAAAAGGGAATTTGTGATATTACAGAGATACAAAACAGCTGTGATCAGCTCCTGTGGGGGTGTGGCTGGCCCTAGCTTGTTCCTCTAGCAGTGGAGCGATAATGCCTCTCCCTGCTCTCTCGACTGGACACCATAGAAAACTGATGAAAGAGAAAAAATAAAGAATATAATATAAAACAAAAGTAGCCTTGGGCTCCTTTATGTTCCCACATGATGAGGGGCTTCATATTTGGTTTAAGTGAGATCTCACAGTTCCACCAGTGTCCGCCTCACACCAGCATGGTGCCAATACTGGCTTCTTTGGGAGGAAGAAGATCACCTGCCAGTTTGTAAGCACTGTGCCAACAGCCATCCCTGTTCTTTTCCATACCTTCCTGTCTCCAGTTTAATTTTACCAGTCATATGTTGCCTGTGAACAAAGCGTTTCACCATCTGAAGAGCTGACTCTGAGATAAAGGTGCTTTGAGGTGAACCATGCACTTGTACCAGACCACGTGTACTTTCAGAAGAAGCTACAAGTTAATAATTTTACAATTAACTGTATTCATTACTTTTGGGTACCTCCTATACAGTCAACAATTTACAATTGAAATTCCAAAAACTTTAGAAAATCAAAATCAAAAAAGCACAAGGGAATTGGGCTGGTGCTTCATGATGGAAAAATTGTTTCTGGAGTAATTTTTTTTTTTTACAATAAGCATGAACCTGTGTGATTTTAATAAGCAGCACAAGCAAGCAGTGGGCAAAAGGAGATTAAATATTAGTTACTTCCCTCATGCGGGCAATCTTGTCTATTGTCTTCTGGTATGACATGCTTTTGCTTCTGCCATCATCCTTTCAGTAAAGTCTAGCTAGAAAATTCACTGATGCAATTTTGAAGTCTTGCTTTGATTGATTCCAGTGTGGTTCTTTCCAACTGTAAATAATAAATCAACACATTGGTTTATATATATATATATTGGTTTATATGCACATTTATTTCTATAGGTATACATTTGTTAGTCTACATATATGTGTGTATACATACAGAGGATCCTTCTTATGTAATCATTCATTCAAGGTTACTTTCATATCACATTTTAAAGCTTTTCTCTGGCATCATGAAAACTAGAAAGATCTGGGGCTTTGCCTTACTTATTTCTGATACTTCATTGCTCAGATCACTAGGGTCAGTGCTCTTGACAAATGCTGTCATGAGTTTCTTTCCATCAGTTTTGTTCCAGATCTTTTCCAACCTGGCTCATGCCCCTTTACAAAGTCTCTGACCTCTTTCTTATATGACCTTTAATATTTGCAACTATTATTCCACCCTAATCTGTCAAGTGGAATAATACTGTCTGTGCTTGTTCAGTGACACTGTCCTCTCCATTTTTTTTCCTCATACATTTCTAACTCACCTACTGGCATATTTTTGAGGGGCTTTTTCTTACATGCCTTCCAGCTTCTGGTAGGTAGTAGCCAGGCCCTTCTCCTTGTCTTCTCTAGTCACTCTGTGTTTTATCTCTAGGTAAAATGTATTACAACCACAGTTCAAACAAGAAATTCCACTCAGATTTTTCACTGCTGTTCTCTTCACTGCAGCCTGGCATATTTGCATAATTAAACTCTTGACTTGTCTCTGTTATCTTCTTACAACCCTTCAGTAGGACTTCACTGTCACTGCATGCAGTCACAAGCACCCCCTGAGTCCCACAGCTGCATGGTCAGAAGCCCGAAGATGATGTGAACTGGAAGAAATGTCCTTTGAGTCACCTGACTGATGATTCACCTGATGGCTATTTGGATCTGCAAGAGCATATGTTATTAAAGTTCTGTGTATGAGTGGGGTTTTGGGATGTTTGGGCTGTCTCTGTATTTCTGAGACTGGTCTTCGTTCTTTTGTATTGCAGCATATGGCGCCTGGGTTGTAATCAGCCCAGACACCACACAAATACTCCAGCCTCCAATCCCTGGACCATCTGTATAAAAACTGGTTAATTGACAACCCTAATGTCATTTTAAGCTCAGTATAGTTAAAATAGTGTCAAGTCTTCTCCCACACGCACTCTCTACTTTATCTATTATGCTATTATCTGCCTGTATGTAATCATATTTGACTCAGACTTTTCCCTAGTCCTTTAAGTTCAGCCTATATCTAAATCTGTTCATACTAAAACTCCCATCTTCTCAAATCTCAATTACTGCCACATCCTTTCCTTTGCCCTTGGAAAATATAACCTTCTCTTGCTCATACTTATTGAAAATGCTGCTACAAAGACCATTTTTCTTAGTCTGTCATTTTCACCATGTTATTCCTCTTTTTTCATCCCTGTGCTGGTTCAGCCCACTCTATCATGTTGATGCTTACCTACATGTCTTTACTTTGAAAGGCCTTGGTAGCCTGCCTTCACCTTACTTGCCATTTCCATTCGTTGCTGCGATCTAACTGCAGCTCACAATGCCAGTTTTCACAGCCCATTTGTAATATCTTTTAACAGCTTCTTTTGTGCATTCTTTTTGTTGCCTTTTATTTCCAAGGATTCCATAAACAGCCTGAACGTTACTGATAATTTTTCTTAAAAACTCTCCTTAAAACTTTTCTTTCCTGTAGTGCCTATAATGAAGTGCCACATTTCTTCATGCTGCCTCATCTGCCTAAATTCCTCAGTTCTCTCATTTCATATTTTATAAAGCTCTTGGGGCAGGATCATCCTTTGTGTTGATCCTAGTCTATAACATGGTGTTGTAGCACCATGGTAATGCAAATAATAAATACACATGTGAAACTGACATGCCAAGGTGAACCTAGGTATTCTGAGATTGCTGACAACAAAGTACAATTTGGGAGCATAACCATATCTGATAATAATATTAACTTGCTTTCCTACTATTCTGTACAGTAAGGGGAGACAAAACTAAGTGGAGCTGGGGAGTCTGCATCTTTAAGTCAAGAGCACAGGTCAATTTAAAGATGATTTATATCCACCTGCACTGGAATGATTTTTGGTTGGTTATACTTGCTGTTGTGACAGATAAAATGGAAAAGACAATGTACTATTAAACATATCATACATACACAGGTACGTCATAGGCATATATGACTAACATAGGCATGCTCACATCTGTACATTATTTTTTCCTTTTATAAGTTAGATGTTACAAAAAACATGGTACATCTTTTGCTTTTCTAGCACTGTAACTTAAACCCTTTGTTTCCTGCTTTTGTCCTTTGTTTGCTAACTTGATGTTTATTTTTGTCTGTGCTAAATAAAGCCTGCCAGATTTAATTCTTTTAAGCTGTACTTTAAGACCTCTTTAACCTATTTCTATCTAGCTTTTCCCTCAATTAGCCTAATTGTTTCCTTATCGAGTAACATGTTACCAAATAAAACACCTATAGCACCTTAAAATAAATATCTATCCTTTGCTGCTTGACTCACAATAGCAATAAGGTGAGTTACATAAGAGCCTTGCTGTATTTCTGGATCCTGCGACTCCTAAGGGCTGGAAATAGCAGTTGTATTTTGGGAACCATTTTCAGAAACACTGACTGAAGGTACATACTGATTATTGCAAAATCGGGCAAATGCTGGCTTTCAGATACCTTGGTTTTGCATGCACAGTACTGCTGTCACCAAAATCTGGCACATGGCAACTGGAGCATACATATATATATATATACATGCAGTCTGACAGAGAAATACAAGACTAGCCCTGTAGCTCAGGAACCAAGAGTGGAAGAGGAGAGACAAAGAAAAGGTTGTAGTTCTAACCTGTCACAGCAAGACAAGGCTCAACTCAACCACTTCACTCAGTACGAGTGGACGCGTGTTCCGATATAGATGTTTCCTTACCCTTGGTTGGAAAATGTCAGTGTGCATGAGTGAACAGTTAACACCTAGTTTCTTGTGAAACTGAAGAAATCTGCAAAGTAAACTTTATAATTATTAACTGAGGCTTACAGCGAAGAAATCACAAAGATAAAGTTGGTGCTCAAAGGAACCCATTTATTGTCAGTAGAAGATGCAAAAACAATGGAGATTCTCAATAGCCTTTCAGAAAATGACCTGTGCAATTGCTTTGAACGTTGGCAACATTGTATGCAGCAAAAGATTTTGAAGGTGATAGTAGTTTATTTTCTTAATTTAATAAATAAAAAGAGTCACAGGCACAGTCTCATTTTTATTGTGTCAGACCTCATGTGTGTATGTATATGTACACACACAAACATCTGTGACTAGTAGACCTCCTATTAGATGCTGATTCTTTGTCTTCAAAGACAGAGAAAATTAATATCATGTACTTACTGATTCTATATTTAGGTAAAACCCCTCCCCCATTATTTTCTCCATGCAAATATTAGAAGCAGTTAATAATTTTAATTTGAGAAATAGCTGCGTTTCACAGGAAGGCAAAGTAATACTCACATGTATCATACCTAATTTGCATAGTAAGTAAAAGGTTTTAAGAGAACTGGAATGAATTTGGATGAAAAGAACCAAACAAATGAAAGTTATCAATATCCACTAAATTACCAGAACTGTTAGTACAGTTAGAACAAAGCCTCAAATTAAGAGAAATAGAAGAAAATCCTCTTAAATTAAATAAATAGTACACAAAGGAATAAGCTTCTAGTACACTTAAATGGGAACTGCAGCAGTTACCTGTTAAATGTGTGAATATAGCTCATAAAACGAAAGGATCTTTTAGCCTAATACCTGTTAAGTGCTTTGCTTTTGCTCTGTGCTCTGAAGTTCTCTGAAGGGCTGAGGTTTCATTTAAATCCCAAAAGAATTCTAGTAACACAGGGCAGCTGAGACTATAGAAGTGAAATGGTTGAAGTGCTTGTAAAATCATAGGATACTGGCATCAAACAGTTTTATCAGCATAAAAAACTGTGTAAAATGGACCTTTCAGCACCCTCCTTCTATTGTCAAGGTCCACACATCTCCAACTTAAACTACAGTAGTGTCTGAATCACTCCAAATTCAGCATGTAAAGTGTTATTGTAAGCATTGCTTTAAATATGCCAATAAGCACAACAGAGGTGGGCTGACAGAACAGAGTTAATACATACTCTATTCAGAAATACCTTTTGTTTGATAGTACAAGAGTTACAGCAACTGATAGGGCAGGAAAGGAAACATTTTCACTAGTATTTACTACTCACAGTGTGTCGTGGTTTAGCCCTGGCCTGGCTAATTTTTGGCAGCTAAAAACATGTAGTTGGGCACCCAAATTCCACCCCCACACCCAGGGGAAGGGAAGAGGAAAATGAGATGAAAAAGACTTGTGGATTGGAAACTAAAACTACAGCTTTAATGAAAGATGATAATAATAATAATAATAATTATTAAACTATTTAGAAACCAATGAAATATTTAGAAATATCCAAGATCACCCCCTCACTCCACTCCTTGATGACTGTACATCACCACAAATGCTGTAGAGCAGACACGAGGGAATGGGTCCACATCTAGGAGGGAGCTGAGCTCAGGACTGCATGGATCCAGAATTAGGAGCAATCAGACAAACGAGGTCCTCACTGGATGTCAGACATCACAGAAGAGAATGAGATCTTCATGATCTCTCAATTTTATACCGAGTATGATGTATATGGAGTGGAATATTCTGTTGGTCAGTTTGGGGTCACCTGTCCTCTCCACCCCTCCCTGCAGGTGCAGCCCTTTTTGCTAGCTCGAGGATGGCCTTGGTTACTAGAGGAATAAGTGTAAACATTGGCCTTTCTGTATACCAATGGTCCATGTTATCACTGCTAGAGAGAAACTGTCTGAAAAACACGCAGTTAGTTTTTCAGAAAATGCAGTTACTTTAGACTAAGGCCGAGCCAGAGTCAGGAAACTGACCCAAATTAAATGAAACCGTAACACAGTGAAATACTTGTGCATTTGGAAAACACAGCACAGCTCCTCTCAGCTGTCACCCCCCGATGAAGAGGAGCTGACTTTAAAATTCAGAGAAGCTCCAGGAAGCAAACTGCGGGTGCCGTATGGTAAAGAGTCCCGAGATCACAGGACCAGTGAAGAGAGCCTGCAGGAAGATCAGCCCTGTGAAAGCCCTTTTTCTTTCCTCTTTAGAAGTGTGCATCTATTTAGATCAGAACATATTTTTGCTTGATTTCCATGATAGTATTTGCTGTCATGTTGTCAACAGAAGTGACTGCTTCTGCAGAATAGGCAATCAATGAGTTGGCAAGCTGTTCCAACCACCACAGCTTTACTCATTTCTCTCTAAAGCCTGGTTGATCCGTTAATTTAGAAGAAATCCTGCACTCTCAGGTGCTAGTGATGAATCTCAGGTTGGATTCAAGCCTGTGGCAGTGGAGGCTGCCAGTGCATAGTTAGAAGAATTGAGAATATAGTTTCTTTTGTGTTCTCCAAAGCTCACATTTTATTGATTTTTCATTTAATTCAAATTTCCTCCGACTATGTTTTGTAGGGAAAATGGATCTAATCTTGTTATTCTAAGGTGTTATTCTTTATAATACTAAACCACCACCATTTGCCTACATACATTATGGTGGGGAGAAGAGAAACTGGCCTTCAGATGCAATTTTCTTTCCCATTGTTAGAGAAAATTGCCATTTATTGGCAAGATTAAACACAACTGGCATTCATGGTGTTAACAGGAATCTCCATTGCAGTGAGCAATGAAGGTGTTTCTCTTTAACTCCTGTAGAACCAAGGATTACTCCTGTGGGGTTGGAAGAGCCATGCTGCTGTGTGTCAGCTAGCCTGCCTCATCTTTGCACTCTGGTGAGCAGGAGAAAGTAATTTTATTATGAAACAGAATTTCTTTAGTTGATCTAATGAGTGAAACAAAACCCCTCTCAGCTCTGCAAAATCACTGAGACAAGTATGGTCTTCAGAAGTCCTGAATATCACATCAGATGCTGATACAGGTTTCTTAAACAATTAGCAAAGCTCCAAGCAGCCACCTGAAAGAAATAATGGCTTTTATTGGAGCTAATGCAGTTGTTTCTTCCATGAAGCTTCTTGTGAATAATTCTTGCTGGAAAAATTGTACATGATTTCTTTTCATTTATATTTTAATGCAATTTATTATACAACAGCGACCTCCATTCAGGGTTCAGAAGATCAGAACACTTACAGTAATCTTCACAGCACTTTGTATCTCCAGCTACAGCTTACATTCACAGCATGAAAAGAATAAGAAGTTAATGTACCAAATCAGAATGTCTCTGTGTGGCAGTGTTAATCTCAATGTTGAGTTATTATTTATTAGTAGTATTATGGTAGCGTCTAGAGACTGGGGCCTCATTGTGTTGGGCACTGCATAAAATACACAAAGAATATATTTGCTCTCTAGAATAGCTTACAGTTTAAGTTTGAGGATGATTTGAGGATGTGGACAAGAGGTACTACAACTATCATTACTGCCACAGCCAGAGGCAAAACTCTTTCCGTGTTTATTGTGGATCCTGACACCAGGAATAAAATTACCTACTGACAGACAATTAAAATGAAAACATTATTCTGGGATCAGACCTCAAGGTACAAGAAGATGAAAAGAGCCTCCCTGTCTGATTTCATGCCAGGCCAAGCATGGTTGCAGATGGTATCTTGCTACACTCTTGGGTACATTAACCATCCGTAAGAAGCTCAAGATTTGTCAGGCATTACAGTTTCTAAACCCATCGATCATGGAGAAGTCTGCAAGATGAAACAGTGGGTAAAATGGTGAAGTAGTTACATATTCCTGTGAGTTAGAGAGTGCTGGAAAAGCATGTGCCTGTGATGGTAGATCTACACATGGCTTAGCATGTTAACCTTTGGCATAACAACTGGAAATGTGGACATGTTTTCTGGCTTACACACTGATAGCCATTCCAGGGTGCCACCACCTTTTCTTTCCTACCTCTAGGAAATAATATTTGGCTCTTTCCTGTTGGATGTTTTATTTGTATCACAACCCATTTCTCTGAGTGTCTGCAAGAAACTATAAATGCACAATTGCCCACACAAATTGTGAGACACCAACAAAACATTAATTTTCCAGGTAGGTTCAGAGCGTGGCCTGGAACTCATTGGTGTAAAACTCATTTCCCTTTTCAACTAGGGACTGGGCTCTCAGTCACTCAAGCAGCAAAACTCAGCCTGTTGCAGCCAAGCATTTACAAGTATTTAGTCTAATTTTTTCTTTGGGAACTGCTGCTTTTGGCCTGCAAAGGCCAGCTGGAAGCTAATCTGCTTTGCATGGCCTGGGCTATGTGGGGAGCAGGTGCTGCAGGAGGCTGCTGCGGTACCAGGAGGCTCTTTGATCTGGTTGACACAGTAAAGCAATGACATGGGACTAATAATAATACTTGGCACTTCTACATTCCTAGCTGCTCAAAGCACTTCATCAGTATTAACCAATTACCCTCAAACTATCTCTGTGGAAGAGGGATCATCTCAGTTTTCTGGGTAGGTAAACTGAGGTGCAGAGCTTGGCTGGGATCTATCAGCCTCTGTTTTTCAGTGATGAGCACATCACTGGGCTAGAACACCTCCCCAAAGGAAGGAGGGGACCCTGCAGAGCAGGAAAGGAATATCCCATAGCAAATCAGCTGTGCAAACCTACCCAACCTCACTCCCAACACTCTACTGACAGAGAGACACTGTTGCATTTCTGCATGTTCTGGCCTAAGTGCAGGCTCAAAGGGAGGTGACTGGGAAAGGTCATTCCTGCGCAGAGTGGTCACTTGAGGCTGTATGAATTCCTAGCCATGAAATCTGTCTCCAGAACATTTGTGCACCCTCACTCTCTCTCCTTCCATCCTTCCTTTCAGGTTCACCCCAGGTGATGTTACATTCACAGCAATCTTGTTTTGGCAATGTGGCCACAGCCAGCCTGGCATTAATCTGGTAATGCTCCACCCTGCTACCTGGAGCAGCAACAATCCCCCAGCCCACACGAGAGGAGCTATGCTGTACTGAGGCTATACCAGGCTGCTCCTCATCTGACTGTGTGTCTGCCATCTCCACTGTGAATGGGCACCTCCTGCTTCCTCTGGCGATGGATCAGAACTCCTGTCTGTCACTTTTCTCCTGCTTGATCCCCACAGGTTCTCTTTCCCCCGCAACTACCCTGTCTGAGCATTTGCTGCTTTAGTATTAGTAGTATACTACTAGATTATTGCAACCACAGGTCATGAGCCAAAAACCTTAGCAGAGTAAAGATCTGGAGGTTTGAAGCAGAAGCAGGACTCCACCTGCTCTTCAAGATACACAAGTGGTACTTTTTGGAGTTTGTTAGCTTGGATATGGGCCAAGAACAGTGAGCCACACACTTGTTCACCATGAGCCCAGCCCCTCTGGCAGGGTGAGGTGTGCTGCATCCCAGAGCTGGGCACAAGGGGCTGAGTAAAGCTAAGAGCTTGCAAAGAAGGTAGATGAAGTCGATGGCTCATCCTCCACTGCCTACCTGCTGGGCTGCATGCTCTTTCCCAGCTGGAATGAGCCAACTGGGTCTTGAGGTTGGAAAATTAAGACACCAAGGGGTCTGACTCATGGTCCCATTTTGCCCACGACAGGCCATGCAGAAACAACTGGCTTATCCTCCCACATCTGTAAAACAAAGTCCAAACTTGTGCACAGTAACTGATGGTGCTACAACCCACTAGCCGTGAGATGTGGCTGCCAGTCCTACTTAACTACACTTGAAATATCCTACTGGTGTTTGCCTGCCTCATTAGGCACTTAAATATCTTTGGGATTTGACTCCTGAGCCTTTTGTGCGTCACAGTCCCTTGCTGCTAATGGACATCATCAAATATCCTGAAAGGGCATAAGAAAAAATATATATTTATTAAAGATTGTGAGCCTCAAACAGAGGGTTAATGGGAACCACTTAGGCAAATAGTATAGCCAGCTAATAGGTGAAAGAGAATAATAATTTATGGGCTGAGAAGAGGAAGGGAACACAGGTCCTGCTCTGGCAGCTAATTCTGTTTCCCCGGTTGCCCTACAAAGCCAACACGACTGACAAGGAGCAGTCTGTAAACTTGAAACAAAGCATGTTTCTGCAGCTGTGCTGGATGGAGTCAAGCACAGCTCTACATTAGCAAAGAAAAAAAAAGAGATTTCACAACTTTATAGCTTTGGGCTGGTTTCCCCTCAGGGAGTGAAAATAGGGCAGTCTGACCACCTCCTGCCTCTGCCCCAGGTGTTGTCTGTCCCAGCCATTCATCAAATACAGCACAGCTCCAGGACATGAAACCCAGCAGGGTCAGCACTCAGGTCCTTTTGCTCCTTGGATGGGATTAAGACAACATCAGAGCAATTAAAATGTCTCTTTTGGATACAAATCCGATTTTGAGCTTAAAATGGCATTTCTCTTTTCTTCTCTAACCAAATCTCAGGCATTAAATTGCAGCATCATAAACCTTGATAAGGACAAAACCAACGTGTTGCACAAAACCCAGAAGCTTCTCACAGGTTTCTGGCTCTGACACGTGTGAGACCAGCAGCAGGGTTCAGCTGCACAGCAAAGGGCCCTTTGGGATGTGGGGACAAATCATTGCTGTAGCCGTGGGTTGTTTTAATTGCCGCGTGGCCATGATGCAACCCGGACCAATGTCATGCCAGCCTTGAGAAAAGGAAAACAAACCCAACCGTTTCCACATTCTGAGCTCAGGAAAGCGAAGAAATGCGGCTCCTTGTCCCCACCCTGTGCATGGTCATGATGCTTGGCTACACAGAGGGCACACAGCCCAACACAGCCAGCCCAATGCACACAGCCCAACACCAGTGCACACAGCCCAACGCAGACAGTGAGAGCCCTTGTTAGGCTAATGGCTGCCTCAGGCAGAGTGAGGATGAAAGCCAAGTCCTAGACCTGCAGTGTAATGGGAAATGGATTAAGTTGTGTATAAAACGGTGTATTTTTTTCGGTGCAGTGCTACAAAACCATCGAGTGAGCGGGAGGGAGCATAGAAAATGTCTGTGATTAACTACAGGTCCACTGGTTTCAGCCTGTCTGCTTTAATAAGGCGCCTTTCCATGGTTTTATACAGGATTGTACACAGGAGGCCTCTTGACCAGCCAGAGCTTAAGTCCTCAGTAACTCTTGCAGCTTCCAACCAGCACTTGTGTTTTAGCTTGCCCAGGAGAGACCCTTATTGGTATTTAAAACACCTCACTCTCTTCCAGCGTCTGTAATTTAAAAAAAAAAAATAAATTGCTAGATATACAGCAGGGAATAGGAGGTGAAACAGGCATTAATTTGGCATTAAGCACCAAAACCTGAGCTCAGCCTGAATAGACGTCTGGGCAGATGCGCCAGGGCCAAGTGTTCCCCAGGAGCATGTGCCACCTGCCCTTCAGTGCAAACACGCGGCAGGAGCAGAGGCAGAGCTGGCACAGCAGCCAGCCACTTGCCCTCACACCTTCCCTCGTCCTTGCCTGCCCTGCAGCCAGGAGCCAGCACAGAGCGGGTTCTCTCCTGGGACTACCCTGCACATCTGTGGTGTCTCTCCTGCAGCATGGGACCATCAGGGCAGGACCACGAGGCAAGTGCCAGCCTCTTGGCCAGGTGTTTGCTGCTGCTGCCAGACTGGTGTAAATCAGGGGTTACCCTGCTGCAGGCAGTGGAATAGCTCCTGGTTTACAACATCCTACACAAGAGGAGAACTTGACCTTACACTTCAACATCAGTGCAGCTTCCTTTGTTGAAAGCTTCTTGAGCAAGACGTAATCAATCCTGGAGAGCCACTGAGCAGCAGAGCTCAGGTTCTGCGTAAGTCAGGGCTAGGTTTCCCCGGGGAAACTGCAGATCCAGGCTCCCACGATGTCTATTCCTAGATGCTCCCTGCATGCTTTCTTATAGGAATGAGTGTGTTTCTGTGGTTTGCTCTTGTCAAAAATGGGCTGCTTTATATTAATACAATCCACAAAGACAATTTTTCTGTAATAAGTCCAACTTACCTACGCTACTCACCTTTCAGACAGACGGACTTTTAGTGAGCTCAGGTCTTTGGAAATTCTGGCCTTTATAGGTGTTTGATGTTATTTTAGAATCCAGGAGGAAAATCTTACTGCCTGGCCTCTGTTTTCATGGCCATAATTACGAGGGCAGTCTGGTGACGTAACTTGTTTGGGAAATAAATGATAGCTTTCAACAGCGAGTGCTGTCAGACACTTCATTCTTTGTAACTATTTAAAAAATCCAAATTAATTTTGCATTTCACAGCACCAGATGCTGTTCTTGTTTATGCTTGTCTAAGCCCCATGCTACACCACTGCCTTCAGAAGACCAATTCCATGTTTACACTGCTTGCAAGGTGGCAGAATTAGTCTCGTGGCATAGGTCTACGTATGCCTTGTGGTGTGATCTGCTCATCCACTGGATCCAATGGGAGAACCATGCAGACCTGTTTAGTCTTACTCCCTCACTAGTTGTAACTATTCACTTCAGTAATATGGACCATGAAAACAAAGGCAAGAACAGACCGGGCACTTTCACACTTTAAACTGAGAGAAGAAAAGGGGAAGGCAAAGCACAAGCAGAGGTACTTTTTGCAGAACAGAAGAGAAATTTTATTGTGATAGAGTCAGTACTTGTTACAGCCTGACACAAACCAGAACTGCAATGCTAGTGCTCGGTTGCTGCCATGTTGCCCCATGGTCATTATGCCTTTATCCTGCACGTCCCTGCGCTTTGTACTCCAGCCAGAGCTGCCAGCTGACCTAAGGGAGTGGCAGCAGCCCAGCTCTTGGGCTGCAACCCAAGTACAGCACAGGCCATTCTGGTTATGTACCAACCCCCCAAAAGATTTGTTTAAGAATCAGCAGTTACAAGTACAACCAGAGAGAGCAAGATAAGAATAATACTTACTTATGTTCTTCTAAGCTTGATACAGTCCTGACTCTTCCCAGCACCTCTGTGGCAAGGAAGGATCAGCATTCTCTCTTGAGATGTGAGGAACTGGGATATGGAGGGCTGAAATGCTCTACCAGTTCAAAATGTAGACAAAATACCAGAGTGAAAAAAGTGGGTACACAACACAGGTACAAGATAAAGAGCTTTCCATAAATTCTGTGGGTAACAGTTGTCTCTTGAAGATGCTCTTCTCTATCATCCCCCCCCCAAACTGAAAAGCTGAAACGTGCATTGACACAAATAAAATGAAGACTGAAAAGAGGGCATTTTATCATGCTTATTAATAACCTAAAGAGGAGTGTGTGGGCAGGAGCCTTCTCTGCCATCTGTGAGTGCTGTGCTGCTAGCCCAGTGGGGGCAGGCACTGGTGGCTGCCAGAGCTGTGGTCAGACCCGCTGCTCCGCAGAGCAGCACCGGCCCGGCCACAGCCAGCGCTGCTCCCTGGCAGGGCACAACAGAAAACCTGCTGAAACACTGCCAGTTCTCGTAGCCAAACAAACTCACCTTTGTCCTCGCCACAGACATACTCAGAGGCATTTATTTCTCCCCCTCTCTGCTGTCTGGAGGCGAGTTGGCATTTCTGTCTCATTCAGACACTTGCTGAGTTTTACAGCCTGTTTTGGACAATTGTTTGGTGGGGCTGATTTCCTTTGCTGGAAAAACTGGCTTCTTTCCTCCTCACCCTGGTTTCACACAAGCACATTCCATTCTTGAGATCAAGCTGGTTATGTGTCATTCCCCTTGGAGAATCCTGCACCATGAGGACCTGCCTTTGCCATCAACAAGGCCACACTGGCAAGGCCTAGGGTGGCTTTGCTTGAGAGAGGTCTCCTGAGCACCTGAGCACCAGCAGCAGAGCTTCCACTTGACTGTTTTAAAACCTGACTGTCCCCTCTCACTTTTGACTTCAGGAGCTGTTTTCTGCCAGCTGGCTCCGGAAAACAGGCTTCTAGAAGGACCCACTCCAGGATAGGGACAACCTTGCCAAACCTCTCTCTCCTGTATGGGCCAATTTGAGGGACACCCCTCTACTAGGAGATTTCCTAAGCCTGGCCATGCCCAGAGCATGCTCAGGACAAAGGGAAGCACCTACCAGTCTTCTCTGCCAGCCCTAGGGAGCTGGGGCGGCACCTGGCTCTGTTTAAACAAGGCAATTTTAGCTACAGATTCTATTTGTGCATTTATTTAAGATTGCTGAAGTTTTCCTGTGTCTTCCTACCCCACCTCCTAGCCTTGCCTCTCCCAGGGCAGGCACCAGCTCTCCCGCCAGACAGTTTCTGTGTCAAAAGAGTGAAATGCTGTACCGTTGCAGAATGAGCAAGGTGGGACTGTGCTGTGGCACCCCAGCCCTCCTCACGCTGGGCACTGCTGTATTTTCTGATGGGCCAACAGATACAGGCATTTAGAAACAAGAACTGTCACTTAAATAAGCACGGTGCTATATTAAAAAAAACCAAAGCAACAGAGGTTAATTTCACGTTCACTTATAATTACACTAGAAAAAGAGAGCGGCCCTAAGAAATCCCACTTTAAAATAAAATTAAAGCCTGCTTCAATTCTTTGTTTAGCCAGTTTCTTCTACTAACAGCATACATGCATTGGTACATGCTATTAAATTGACGTTGTAGCATCCTGGACAAATCAAATTAATTCAAATATCTGCAGGTCTGAAACATTGTAGCTGAGAAATGAGCACATAAAGGTTACGCAATTTTCCCCTGGCAGTTTATTATGGTATGAAGAAAAAAACATTCTGTGCTTGAAGCTGACGTTATATTACAAATGTATTGCGAAGTATGACGTGACTATTAAAATATGATTACACAAAGTATGAACATTTTAAGAAGTTTACAGTACAGTGAATCTTTTATAAACAGACTCTTAAATATACATAGGACAATAGTAGCTGACAGAAAAACATCAAAAATCAACTATTAATGTTTATAGACTTTTCCCCTGAAAAAAAGTCTCACATTAAAACAGAAATTATGAAAAGCCTTAAAACCAGGAACAAATCACCTGTACACTACAAATATACATGGCCGAGGTGCGCAAACCAGAGCTGCTGTTTGGCTGAAGGGTGCAGTGTCTGCCCCGCACCTCCAGTCCGGTGTAACCCGCTCCGAGCAGCCCAGCGCGTCGCTGCCGGCGATGCCCGCGCACAAACGCTGCTCAGCAGCTGTCACGGCACCCGCACACACTCCCTGCAGGACAACGGATGGCGCGTTGTCAGTGTTGATCGACCTACTGGAGTGTATCAAGTTGAGAATGTGCCTGGGATCTTGCAAATGGATGTCTGCAGGCAGATCCCTGAAGGAGCCCGGGTGGGACCTACAAACCAGAATCGAGTTGCAAGACTGAGCTATGAGGGAATCAGCAGCTCCGTTTTTTTTAATGCAACTTTTCAATCTTTCCTCTTGATATGAGAGAACAGATGCCACATTTGATTTCTGCTTAGTCTGGTTGCAATGACACCCCTAGTTCATGTGTTAAGTTATGTCAAAAACATAAGTATTTTATGCTGTAATACACAGTATTACTGAAACTAACAATATTATTTGCAAATTTATAACAAGGTATAATGAAATCCCTATAATAAAACCAAAGTTATGCTATAGATTTATTTACAAACAGTCCAGCAAAGAAGTATAAATACTTCTACATTTAAGGTTTAGGAAAACATAATTTACAAAATATTCAAATATATACAGTCATCTGAAAAACTGCCAATATTAAACTTTGATGCAGGCAAAGAATTGGCTGAGTCTATTCATTCTGTACTGAAAGAGGTGGTGGCTTTCACGGGTTGTCTGTTATGTTCAAAAGCCATACGTATGTTATTTACAACAAGACTGCTTCTCTCCGAGCTAAACATGTCCGGAGCTTTGAGCGTGCTGTCCCAAAATGTCATCTATCATTGTCAGATTGTTCAACCACTCTTCATCATTGCTGCTGCTGCTGTTCTTCATGAGAGAGTCGAGGAAGTCGGTGTCGCTGCAGTTTGTGGGCATGATGGAATTGCTGTGCTGGGACACAAAGTCGTACTGCGGCAGCTCGGCTGCGGCGCTCATCCTGTTGAAGGCATCAGGCTGCTGGCCTGTGGAAGGGTAGCTTGGCGGGCCAAGGCCTGAGGCAGGATTGAGCTGGTTAAAACCGGACACTCCTTGTGGCATTGATTTCATAACATTCATAGCTGGCAACGGTCCTCTGGTTAAATTGTGTCTCAAGTTTTGATTACTCATTGAGCTCAAGCTCTGGCCAGACTGCCCCATGCTCAGTTTTTGCATCTGTCTGACCTGGACACTCGGAGCAATCTGATTAGGGGGCACTACAGCCTGCTGGGAGAACTGCTGACCCGGTGCACTTGGTCTCACGTTCTGTTTGGAGAAGAGGGTGTTACTGGAGAATTGCTGCATACTGGTATCCATTTGGCTTTGATTTGGCATTCTTGGTACAGCGGTCGGTGTCCACATCTGGGCAGATGAGTTGGGGTAGACGTTAGGGATTCTTGGCACACTCTGCTGCCTCAAGTGTTGCTGAGTTGCAGAGTGATTTGCTAAGGAACCAGAACTGAAGCCTGCCATCGGCATTCCCGGCCGCACAGCAGAGTGGCTGTGTACTGTTTGGCACCCCGAGTTCATGCCCAGTGAGTTCTGGCTTGGCCGCAGTGGGATGTTAAAGTCAGAATTAGGCGGAAAAATCCCCTGCTGCTTGCCAGGGTTGTGTGGAATCATCACCATCGTCCCGCTGCTCTGGCTGGCGGTGGCTGGGGCCATGCCAGAGCCCAAGGTGCTCTGCAGCATGGCTGGGTTAGACGGCAGCATGCGGTGGTTGGGTGGAGGAGCTGGCATCACCTGGCTGCAGTCAGAGGGAATGGGCTGCTGCACGGCTGCATACAAACAGACACGTTAGCCCGTGAGTGCATGTTCACCCTGGAAACATGGCAGAGCCTTAAAAGGCTGCTGCTCCATCTTTCTCTTTCATTACATGGGCTTCTCCTCCGTGTAATAACAGAGGTATTACTGGAGTGACAAGGAAATGGGTGAATCTCATGATATGTGATAAAACATGAAATGCTTTTATTTCAGGATAGAGAATCATTAAGCATTCTGTATTTAATCAGATCCCAGGCCCTGGCTCCTCAAGGCTTTACACAGCACATCACTTCCCTCCTTACCTTGAAACTGATTTATCTGCTGAGCTGCAAACAAGCTCCTCTGCTCAGATGTTACTCCCAGCATATTTTGTCTTTGCTTTTCCTGGAAAACAAGGGTTGTAATAATCAAGTTGCAGTCTCTTGACAAGCAAGAATAGCAGCAGACACTTGAAGTGTACCCACTGTCATCATTAAGAACCTCTCCCATAACCATACACACAGAGCTCTGTTGAGACTCAGCCCAGACAGCTCATTCCAGACCAGATCTTAATTGCTCCCATGCCCCTTCTTGCAAAGGAGTCTTGACAACAGCCCAGCATTAGGCAGCACAGCCTTCAGCAGTCACTGTGCAGGCAGCCCAAGGGGAGCTGGATGAACTTGGAGACCCTCGTGATCACCAGCTTATGAGTAACGTACAGCACAGCCAGAGGCTGCAGGAATCCCAGCATCTCCCCAGTGACTCTTGTGCTGACTATTTGTGTTTGCTGAAGTTCCAGATTCAGAGTCAAAAGGTACCCAGAAGTCTACTAGTGAACAGAATCTGTGGCAGCATTGCAGGGACACATTAACAAACAGGAGATGACTGCTGGTGCCATTACCCTGTCTGAAGGACGGCTCTGCTCGTGTGTACCACTCCCTTTTGAGCTGGTTGCCACTTCTAACCAGAACATCACACTGAGCCACAGGAGGCAAGGGATTGATTGTTTGCAGGTATTCCCTGAACAAGACACTGCTGGCTTTCTCCAAGTGACCCGGTTTGTGTCTCCCACCATTTAACCCCAGAACCTGCTACCACGCTCGTATCCCTGCTGTGGACAGCAGCTGCGACCTGGGTGAACTCTCCATGGACTGTGGAAGCTGAGGCCTGGATGAACTCCTGCTGTGTCAGAGCAGCATAGATAAGCTTGAAGCCAACTGATGACAAGGAGGCAGTGTTGGTTTTGAAAGAGAGTTTGGTCAAGGAGCAGGACAGTACTTGTTTGAGGTTTTACTAAGGTACTTCTCATGTCCAATCCAAGAGATGACCCTCCTTGACCCAAATGGAACAGCATGCTCAGAAAGTCAGAGCCACATGTTCAATGCTGCCTCACCCAACCTGTCTGTGGGATTCCCCCATCCCTGCTCCTTCATACAGCATGTTACAAAACTTACAGGGATTTCTGTTGCTAGAGAGACCATGAAAGTCCACGACAAACTGGAGTCTAATATCTGCTCTGGTAAGTCCCCAGGGAACAAGAGAGAAAGACAAGCACAGAGAACATCTCTCCTGGGGCTGACTCATTCTCCAAGCCTCCCTTCTTGGCATCTTCCCTCCCACTGTGGCTGACCAAGGATGACGGCAATGATTTGGAGGTGACTGAATTCTTCCCTTGCATCCGAGTGGGCAGATCTGCACTCGAACTTGCTGAGCACCACTTGGCCCTGGTGTCTTTTGGGCATGACATCCTGGACTCAACCACAGCCCTAATCTGAGTCAACCCAGCAATTCCAGGGTCACTCCTTAGTGCTTGCTGACTGTTGATTTCCCCATTCTGGTTAGTCCTGTCCTTCCCAGCGAAGTGGACAGCACAAGAGCCCACAGAGGCACTCAGCATCGTACCTGCATCAGCTGTCGTTTCATTATTTGCTGCTTCAGTAAATGGTTCCTCATCGTGTACCCATTCACTGTAGCTGGTGCCGGCACAGAGCCTCCGCTTGGGATAGAGCCCGGCTCCTGAAGTCTGGCAACAATTCCAGCATTTTGATCCTGCCAAGGAAGATGAAAAAAGAAAATTAATCTCATCAGGGAGATAACAACAGAAGCTCTTATCCTCTCTGCTGATGCCCTCTATCTGGGGTTTGGCTATCCCAAGGCCAAAACACCTTGTGGATTCACGTGGACCCACATGTCATGGTGAGGATAGCGAGGGGCAGGGGACTGCTCTGATTTCTGAGGGTCAGCACAAGAAGAAGGGAGAGAAGCAAAAGGTTAATCCAAAATTCTTTGTGACTTGCCCAAGGCTATGGGACTGATTCACTACCGTTGCTGGAGTCACATGGCTGCCTGGCTGGCAGAAGGGATGTGAGTAAAGCGTCACATTTCCCACCAGTTTCCCAACTGTTACACTGAAAGACATAAGGAAAGGAAAGTTTCATCAGGGTAGGATTTGGCAATTGGATATAAAGGAGAAGCCTACAGTAAAAGAAAACAGCAAACTAAAGGGAGGAGAGGGGAAAAGGTGGCATCAGACCAGAGACCTGGAAAGATGGGGAAGATGTGGGCCTGGCATTGAAGTGGTTCTTGTGGGTTCCATGACTGGACAAATGAGGAGAGCTAATTGTGAAAGGAGATGAGAACATGCAAAAATGCAGGGTAAGGTCATGGCTTGGCACAAATCAGTAATGCAGTGGGCCTGATTCCTGCCTGATGCAAACTGGCCTTACTGTAAGTCCTCAGTGAAAGATCTGAGTTGACTTTCACCAGCAGAGGACTTGCCTCTAAAGAAAGAGCACTGTGGGCAGGAAAAAAAAACCAACCACAAGAACATGATGAAGAAGCAACCCAAAAGGGAAAAAAAGAATTAAAAAAATACTGAAGTCTAAACATCTTAGAAGCTGGCAGGTAGTCAGGGAAATAAGAGTAAAACAAGGGAAGAAGTCAAGGTGTCACTGAGGGCAAGATTCTGTAAGTGCTGTACCCAGGAATAGCGGTAGCAGTGTATTCCCCTTTCTCCCTTTCACATCCAGCTTCTCCATTATTTATGATGTTTTGTTATTATTGGCAGAGAGAAGTAGGTATATTATATTCAGCATCCTTAGCTGGGCCATGCTTCCTTTGTTTTCAGAATGGAAGCCCACATCCTTTGTTTGAGAATCAATGTTATCAGGAGATAAGCAAGAAGAAAATGGTTGTTGGCTTTTGACATCTGACAATTAGAAGCATGCTCAGAGGGAGAAAACAGGATACAAGCCATGTTTCAGAGTGGCCAGAAGAAAGCCTTGGAAGGCATTTGTCACCAAGCAAGCTTCTTGGGCCTGGGGCGCCTTTCCATAGCAGCTTCACCATGAGGAATCACCCAACTCCTTCCAAGATAGTCTTTGTGAGAGTGATTACCAGGAAGGTCACTGAAATTACTCATTTTTATGGCGCCTCCTTTTGTTGTAGCACTTTGGTCTATTATGCAAAAGCACAATTGATGAAATGTAAATGCCTGCTAGATAATTTACTAAAAGACACAAACCTGCAGCTCATCACTGCTCTCATTATCATTCCTATTCATGGGCAGTCTCATAAGACTAGACTTTATTACTGGTGCTTTGCTTACAATTCTGCTGGACATCTCTCCTCCTCCCCCTTCCCTCCTACCTATTTTACTCCCTCTCTCCCACAGAAAAAGAGGGACAGAGGAAAAAAGTAAATATGATTTATTACAGATGTAAATATGAAAGTTCATGTAAAGCTAGCACTCTGCTTTCATGTCAGACGGGATTCTGCAGCCATAGTTAAGCTTTGAATAATGCAGATTGCCTCTAGGGGAATATTTGAAAGTGCAGGGATTCAGTTTGTGTACTCTGCACATGAAAGACACTGAAATGTTCATACCACCAAAATCCCTGCCATCTATCCAATTTCCTCCAAACTTGTCTTGTTGCGTGTAGAGGGTCTGTGCTTACTGAAGCAAACGAGTTTAGTGCAAGGACAATCATTGTGATGTCTCGCTCAGGGCTATTGCATTAACAAGTCATAACATTAAAGTCTCTTTTCTTAATCATGTCCACCTCATTCTAATTTCTCCTAAGCATCATCAAGAAAATAATGTTGATTTTTCCATATTATTAATGGTAAAAAAGTGTAAATCGCATTACTAATTGCAGCCCTTGTGCTGTAGCAGTACAACATCTTAATTGTATGGGACTTTGTGCAGGCACCCTATAGCAATAATGACAATCAGCAAAGTTCATTTGCAAATACACAGAATGGGTTGGTGAGTTTTTCAGAGCAAAGTTGTATAACACTTAATTAGCCAGTAAAGGCACTATCTATAGATATAAATTTTGCTTTTGGGAAAATGAGGACAAAATAGCATAGATGGGAAGACAAGAAATGAATTTGAAATCCTGCGTTCTACAGTTCACATTTAGGTTAAGCCAAAACAGGAATAAGAAAAAAAAAGAAAAAGGAAGAAGTTCTCTCTTTTCACCACTAGTGGGAACTACTGTATTCCCTTACAATAAAAAATACACCATCTAAACGTCATGACTAAGAATAGCTCTGGTGTAGTCTAAAGGACACTGCTATCTGTACCAAAGGTTAATGAACTTTAAACATTTTTCCTTTTCATCACTCCCCAAGAAAAATCACTTTCCTTCCCATAGTAAGACCAAGCCAAATGAGCCATAATCTCAGTTTGTCTACAGTTTGGACTATCCCATTTTAAAATCAAGGAAGAGAGCAAAAAGAGGAGGATTCTAGTGTCAAAGTCAGGACCAATGGAAGTGGGTGTTCACAGCCAAAGTGCCAGGCAATTGAGCCAGCTGTAGGCTACACTGGGGCAGACAGATGGCTACAGGGGATTCTTATTCTTCAACTTAAAAAAAAAAAAAAAGCATTAGCACGCAGGTGTCAGATTTTTTGCCTCTTCTTCCTCCAAAAATTTCAATTACAAAATTAAAGGGGCTCAATCCCTACCCAAGCAGCACGCTATGCAGAGCTGGAACTGGAGAGCATGTGTTTGAGAGCATGTGTTTCTGTTGCTAGGCAAACTGTCACACAGCAGGTCCGGAGCTCCCGCAGCACTCCCTGGGCTTTCCAATGTGGCAATTTCTGTTCAAAAGGCGTTGGGACTGGTTTCATGGTTTTGACTTAGAGTCTGATGCACTACGTTTGAGAGCAGGTTCCAGGCTTACAGGAATGTATACTGTTTGTGTCAGTATTCACGCACTGACTATAAATGTAAAAACTGCTGCACAGCCCAGTGAAACCAGTGCCCCCCAGCTGCCCAGCCTGGGCACAAAGGCAGGCTGTTCAGGCTGGGCAAATGCATCTGCACATTGCTGTGCCCAGTTGTAGTGAGTGTAGGCCTGGTCCAACAAAACATCCACACACATGCTTAATGCAAAATGTGTAAATAGTCCCACTGAGACCTACCACATACATATCCTTCTAAAAATCCACTGATGAGCTCAACCTGCCCAGCACTATCATCTGATTATGTACAAGATGTACAACTGCAGTAAATAAGCATGGAGATGAATTGTTCTGTGTGAACACAGTTGATAAACTCCAGTCCTCAGCACTTAGTTATATATCCAGTAATCACTTTGTGGCTTCACTTAAGCAAGAATGAAGAAATTTATGGCCCCTAATTCCTCTGAATCCTCATTAACAAACAGTCCAAAAAGAATTTAAAAGCAAGACTTTCTGAGGATCTGAGCTAGAGCTTTAATCGTTCTTTGCCAGATATGTAAAACCCCCTGTAATCTTTAATAAAGAGCATTCATTGTTTTTTAGGACTATGTGAAAACACTAAACTCATTTATCATTATTAAACTTTCCCATCTGCTCTTACGGTGTAACTCCAAAGGATGTAACAAAAAAACGTGCATGTTAAGTTGTATTGACTTAAGCCCAGAGCTATTGGAGATGTACAATTTATTTCAGTGAGGGCATGGAGGGGACTGCAGGCTGCCAGACAGAGTCATTTGTCCAACACTGAAAAGACAGTTATCTGCACCAAAATGGCTCTTGGAAAGGCACATTTGCTTTACAAGAAATAAGCTGCCAGGTGAGACCATTCAGCATTATGTTACAGACCCAGACAATAAAACTAAGCCATGAATTTCAATAGTTAACAGATGGACTAATTAGAGACTGAATTCTTTGTGATTCTAACAGATAACCAGGTCACAGCAAGGTTACGGAGAGAGGGCCAGGCAGCATTGCAAATTTTGGTAGTGTGCACTTCCTAACTGAAAGCATTAGCAGCAGTGGAAGAATGGAAATGTGTCTAATTAAAAATGCATAAAGTACCTGCATTTAAAAAGTTTCTTCCATTTCAAAAGGCACCGCTGATTTGAGAAATATTCCCTCCGCTTTGAATAGGGCATCAAGCTGAACCCAGTAATTATAGAGCTTAAAACAGAAGGGTTGTTGAGATGAGCCACAGCACCCCAGCATAAAAGGAAAAGACCAAAGGAAATGAGTGGCTCAGGGTAGATGTTTGCTGTAAATATGAGAAAGGGACAAACTGCTTTTTCCACCTTGTTTTTTTTGGTAACCAAAGATAACTTAGCTTGAAGAATCTACTGAGACATAACACCATAAAAAACAATGAGAGGAAAAACATGGCAACAGGACATGACACGAGCCAGTGCTCCTGATCCCCTCCAAGGCCCTGGCTGCTCAGCCAAGGACCCTAGGAGGAACCATAATCACAGCAGGGACAGCTGTTCTTTAGGGGTGGGGTGAAGTTTCATCAATTGACTTTTGTTCTGTATTTTAAGAACATCTGTTATGTATGGGGAGTTCTGTACTCTGTTGAGGAAATGCAAATACTAGTTTCAAACTAATGCCTCTGCACTTCCCTGTGCCCCCGCCTGCCTGCTGGTGAATCATCTCCTGTCTAGTAGGTGCACTGCATCTCCTCAGTGGGGCTTTCATGCCTGGGCAGCACTTTGCTCTGAAGTTCAGGGCTAAGACTCACAGGCACAAACACTCCACAAATACTACAGACTAAGCAATTAAAACACTAATACTATTGAAGTTGGCTCACCCACAGAATTGCACGGTTGTAAGAGTTTTGTGTTTAGACCTACAGAAGAGCCACAGGTAGACTCCTAGGGTCCAAAAACCTTGTATAGCCCCATAGAAAACCTTGATACCACCTTGACACAGGAGGATCATTGCCTCCACAGCTGTTAATCCAAGTAGATACTAAGATGGTGAATCTGTTCGGCCAATGAACACAAACAAATCAAAGAAAACAAAATCCAGGGTTGTGGTTTGGCAGAATGATCATGTCAGCCCACTCAGAAGTGTGATGTCTATGAGATGCCACGATCATTTGCTTCATGCAGAAGTCAGGGGTTATGTGTGCTTCTTGCCTCTGCTTCTCACCTTTAACAAAACTCTCTATTTCTGACTTTTCTCTCTCCTCTGTTCTCACAATTCAGAGATGCTCTTCAAGATAAAACAGCCTTTCCATTTAGAAACGCTCCAAAGCTTTTTGTTTGTTTGCTTGTTTGTTTTAACACAATGTATGAACATTGATAAAACAAACTGTGCAGTTCAGTGGATCTTTTTTTAACCCATCTTTCACCCATTTACCTGATACACAAGTAAGGGGCTGTCATTCAGGGAAAGGTTTTGTTTGAAGGCTGTAAGTGATCCATGGGTATATAGCTTTGTATAAAAAAGAGTTATTTTAAGTTTTTCTTTCTTTTCATATGGCATGAGCATGCTCAACTTCCTTCAGAGGTAGCCCTCCTCCATTGCTAGGAGCAATGACAAGATCACCACACGTGGCTAGCAATTGTACCAGGATCTCCTCCCTTCAAGCAAAGCAGATGAAACATTAATTTCCCTATAGCTGCTCCTATACTGCATTCTGTTCAAAACAAAACAAAATCCCATGAAAGTATCCAAAGTGCTTTTAAAAATGCACCCAGAATTTTAATAAGACGGAAACTGAGTCCACTCCCCTCTTTAAAAAAAAATTAATCAAATTAGTTAACGCTTTTGTGCAAAGACTCTACCCATATTTTCAGAGCTGGTTTCATCCATCAAAACATGCCGCTGAAGAGCAGCAGCAATCAGAGCAACAGAAAGATAGAAAACCCAGAGAGAATTAGTGCAATAGTGATTTTTTTCTTAGATGAAAATGCATCCTTTAGCAGGCAAGTTGAAATCAAGCTGTGATGCTGTTACCAGCATCATGTTGTTAGAAAGAACATGGGAGGGGACTCTGGGAGCAGCCAAGAGCCTAAGGCACAACACGGATGGGAGAGTTGGTGTATCACCATTCTATGATTCTATGATAACAGACACACACAACTTCCCAGGGATTTTGGTGCTTGTAAGGAGGTACGATCGAGACTCCAGCAACAGCTTCCCTGCAAATAGGCCCTTTGTCCCAGACGAACTCCCAGGCCGTGGGAGAAGGCAGCCCAGAGAATAGCTTTGCTCCACCATCCTGAGTGAAAGGCAAACCTTTCAGCAGGACTAGAGACCCACAGAGCTCTGCCAGACCCCTGATGACAAAGAGACCTTGGTACCCTCAGCGTTAATGCTCTTCTCTTCCACCTGAGGGTAATGATCTTGGGCTGGGCTCATCCCTGCCAGTCTTTGTCCCACCGTACTTCCACATAAAGTGTATACACCCAGAGATGCAAACATTGGTGTTTTGTACCTGTCTATATAACATATAGTCACGATCCAAAATTGAATTCTCTTCAAAGAACAAAATATTTATATTTGCCTTGTACAGTTATCACGATTCTCCAACCCTTGACACCACGTTCTTGTTCCCATGGAGGGCAGCTTGCCTATAAATTCAATGAGATACTCTAAAGTTGTATTTATCTCACCCAATTTCAGTTGGTAGTCCTTCTGCCTGTCTCTACAAGGTTGCACTAGCTGTGATGACAAACTACAACATCTCGTATCTATAAAGTGGTTTGACTCAAGTAATCCTTGTGTTATGTCAAGGCGTGCTCTCGGAAGTGTCGATGAGATTCAAAAGGAGTCGGGTTAGCTCAGCACCCAGCAGAAGCTGCTACAGAGCTACGCAATGACTGCCTGGTGAATTTATGTATTAGAGGCAGCAGAAAAGACCTGATCAAAAAAACAAAAGGTGAAGATTTCACTCTAACCAAGTGAAAGTCAGGAAATCTTGAGCTAATGGGAGAAATCAGTTCTCCCCCTGCCCATTTCCGAAAGCTCTGTGAAGTGCAATGAGGTAGTCTGGATTGCAGAGATTTGTAATTCCCTCAGTTTCTCCAAGTTAATGTTTCCATTAATTTCTTTTTCCTTTTCAAGCAAAGGTTCAGTCTGCAGAGGCAGAAGCCCCAGTCTTGTTAAATTTCAATAGTAGTTGGCTGCCCAGCTGCCTCTAAGAAGCCCTTTGCATGAAAACCCCCCACATGCAAAGCCCAACAGTTTATACTCCTGATTTCTCATGTAAGTGCGTAAACAAAGCATGCTCTGGCGCAAAGTATCACATCACTTTTTCAGTATTAAACCTCTCACAAACTTACTCCTTCCTGACAGATAAAACTATTCAAACACCTAAAATGGTTGTATGAAATTATCTACCTAATCAGGTGACAAAAATCACCACCACAACTTAAAACCCAAAATCCAGTGTAAATAATATGCTAACATAATGGATAGAAAGTAGGCTGTGACTAGGTAGTCCTCACGATCAAATTTTTAAAAGCATGATATTGACATGTTAAAAAAGAAAAAATTATTAAGGTGACCTTGAGCATGGGGAACAAGGAGCGATTCCATTATTTTTTTTAAATGGAAATTATTATTAAAACACCCGAAGCTGAACTGCTGTAGCCAAGTCAACTCAATCTGCCCTTAAAAATTTCTTTTCTCCCTTCCATTCAGATTGTATTTACAAACTGTAGATGTCTCATTTTTTTCTTGTGTCATTTCATTATTACAGAGTTGAGATCACTAGCCATCTGCAGCTTCATTTCATCAAGCTCTGATTTGTCCTTGGAGCAAGGTCATCCGGGACAAGAACATAAAATGCTGCTTTCCTCAACTGACAGTTCTTTATGCCTTCCTGTAAATATTCCCCACTAATTTTAAATAATTTTACCAATTTATACTCCCCCTCACACACTGAAAAGGCTGATATACACGCATATTAATAAGGATCTTGTCATTTAACCACTGCATGACATATTAGAAGCAATTAATGGTGTTTATTTGCTGATAAAATAGGCATTTTGAACCCTAGCTCAAGAATCCTTGGTAGCTTCACGTGACTTGCAGGATATTATCTATGGGTCAGAAGTTGGGACCCCCCCCATTCAGCATTAGAGTATGCTTGGAGTGACTCAGTTTTCCATCAGGCAGAAAAAAAAATGCAGTCAATGCACAAAAACTACCAGCTGCTATATGCCCTATGGTGGGTGAGTGATAATAAAACATCACTAGGTGTATATGGGTTGATTCATTGAAATCTATAGAGTGGTAAGGAAAGGTTTTCAGGCACATCACACAATGTTCCAAGCTAAAAACAAAGAAAACAGAACATGAAATTTATGCCTGCATCAGACTTGACTTGCCATAAATTCTGAAGCATCTTCTCTGACGCAGAGACGGCTGCTCTGGATTACGGCAAAACCAAACAAACCATCAAAAAAAAAAAGGAAGGTAAATTAATTTGAGAATCTTCATTAGCACACCCAAAAAGCAACAGGGAATGACCAAGTGATTGAGAATAATCAGCACTAGCTTTGGGGGTCGCTCTCCTCCTTGGTCTCTGGCTGCAGATGCTGGCAACAGCAGACTGAAGGTCGCAGCTCTAATCTCCAACTCAAGGTGTGTATCTTTGGGCACCTGGAAAATTCACTAATGGGCTGATGTAGTGGATTCTGAGACATGCTCTGCTGTACACAGCCATCTGGCTCACAAGTAACTGCGTGAGAGTTTTTACCTGGGTGCCGTCAATAGTCTCAATACTCCTAGACATGAAGATGTGCACATCATAGAGGTCTGTTTGCCAACACACCTGCGTATATGCTGTGCAGATACACACACGAGCCTCCAAAGAGTCTACTTGCACAAGCAAGTGTCCCTTTGGACACACAGTGGAGGGTTAGCTCATGAGACTGTAAGCAAGCACTTCGTCAGGAGACGCAGAAAATGGGACCTTTAAAGGTGAACTCCCAAGCTACCTCTAAAGGACATGATCTTGAACAGTAAGTTTATTTCGTGACTGAGTCACCGAATAAAAATTGGCCATATGGATTTGAGGTCACATGACCAGGTTCAGTTTCCAATTCCATCACACATAATTTCTTCACGTGATTATGGGCAAAGTGTTTCATTTCTCCATCTGTCTCAGTTCCCCCCTAGAAGTTAGTCCCTGAAAAGGAGGATGGGGGTCAGTTCCCAGGGCAGCGAGGGGATAACATCTTCAGCCTCCTGAAACCACACCTCTCCCATTCACCCAAGGACCTGCAGCAAAACTGTGCTCTATGCTGCTCACTGGTGAGAGGTGGAAGGGCTTTTTCTGCTTCACTCCGCATACAAGATTTTGTTGCGTCCTCCTCTCTGCATCTCTCCTTTGGGTCCGGCCACAGCTGGTTGCATCTCAGAACAGCACTAAAATACACCAAGCTCTAATGGTCCCCTAGGGCTCCAACCTGGCTGCACAGACCAGCGGAGCGCAACATGTCCTGAACACACGCCCCATAATCCCGTGACTTGCCCCTTAGATGCCAGCAAAAGAAGCTACGGTCATCACCACAGCTGGAGAATCCTTCAGTGCCCAGCTGGGAGCTGTGTAAAGAGGGCTGTGTGCTAGGGGAAGTCAGCCCTATGTTTTAACTGGTACGAAAAGAAGAGGCTGGCTGGAGTAGTTACGGGTGAGAATCCTAGGGTCTTCCTGCAAGTCTTGCTTGATAGTTTATTCTGAGAGATTCTACTGCAGTGAGAACAGTTCTGCTTCACTCCACATCCTCTCTTGCATCCCTAGCCACTGCCCCCTTCCATCCCCAGTGTATATCCTTCTCTGTCATTTACATGGCAGGAGATATTTTTCATTCTGAAATTATCCATGATGAAAAAACTATCCAAGTGCCTCCAAATACCATCTTCTCAAGTCAGCCAATATTTCCCTGAAATTCTGTGGAATTTTGGTGCCTCTGTCACTTAAGATAATAGGAGTCTAGGAAACGCGTGCCTTTGAACATCTGGCCAGCCACACTTCTGCTGTAAGGAAAAAGAGGCGTATAAAAGAAGCAAAGGAGGCTGGAGCTAGTCCACGTTCCCTGTGAGGCAGAGATGTTGCAGGCACTTCACAAGGGTTTCTTTGGTGGAGACACTGCATGTCAACAGTTAACTTCCCTTTTTTCTCATCCAAATGATTAAGGTTAGAAGCTTGCTTGGTGACATCACCGGAGTTTAAACATGCTGGATATGGTCCAAGGAGCCAAAGTTATTGCTGACCCCATGGTTACTGATCTGCTCTGCAAGTAGCTGATGTCTGCTCTCACTTTATGAATTATTTAATGGGTTAAAGATTGGTCAGATCTTCTATATGCAATGTACAGCTATACAGTGGGCAGGAGGACATAAACATGCATTAACAAGGTTAAAGTCATATACTGTAACTACACTGTCTGTTTTCAGCTTGCAGCTTTATTGACTTAATCATGCCGGCACTGCAGCCAACAAATCATTAAATCCATTCCATTCTTTTGCTGGTTACCAACCACAAAAACAGAGGCAGGCAAACACGGAGCAAATCTCGGAGGGGGTGGGGAGCGGCAGCGGGGTGCGGGGCAGAGGAGAACAGTGGGATCACTATGGAGCGCTGCGCTGGCCTGTCACTGCCAGCACAAAGACGCCAAATCTGTCTTTACAGACTAAGTGGTTTCATGGTTTAAAGTGACACACTCATTTGATCCTGTTTTGCAATGATTATAGAAAAGAAGGGGGGGGGAAGGGAATAAAAAGCAAACTGAGCTGCTTCATACCGTAACAGCGTGTGTGTGTGTGTGTGTCTGTGTGTGTGTGTGTGTGTGTGCATCCTCCCAGAGCCACACATCTCGTCTGTGAACCCAGCCCAGGGCCAGGCAGAGATCTGGGCACCCACTGCACCCCTGGGTCTTGGGCACCACACCGTGCTCCTTGCTAAACTGCAGTGAAATGCAGGCATAACTGGCATAACTGAGAGTTCAACGCAAAAGCAAAAAGCCATGGAGCATTAAATCAGTCCTCCTCTTGCCCTCCAGGAACAACTCTGACCACAGCGAACAATGGGAGAAGTCCCCGTTTTCAGACTGAAGTAACAACTTCACTTTCAGACAAACACTTTAATATTTGACCTGGCCCTTACTGTAACTTTTCCTATTCATGGTCAGCCCCCCCTGCCTTGCCTCTGCAAAGTGCCCTGATTGTCAGCAGAGTGGAGAATGCAGGTGCCCACTGCAGTCAGTTTCTAGGTAGTTAGATCAAGACAACCAGGTTTGAAAATGGAGCTGTCAGCTAATCAGTTTTCAATCTGTAAGATCTCTATTTGTCACTGCTGTCATCTCCATTTTTTTCTTGATTAAAATCATCTTCTCTATCACCTTAAAATCCAAGTGGCTTGCTCTGCGCTAGGGGAGCATCACGTCAGGACACAGCCCCTCTTGTGTTACAAGCAGGCTACAGAGGAAAATTTCATCATGAACTCCTGGAAATCTGCAAACATCAGAGCGTTTTCTTCTTTTAGAGATGTTACACACAGCCTATTTGCAAACTTTCCTCTGCTGAGAGAGCATGCAATAAGCTTCCCCTTTCTGGGGAAGACTCTACTACACCACTGGCCCATTTCTATCTATTATGAAAAAAAAAGGAGAGGTCAAGAAGCTCCCTTTTCTTCACCTTATGTGTACAGGCTTCTTAGAGCTCCCTCTAACAATAATTCAGATTTTGGCATCTTCCCACTGCTGGGGATTGGCAGATACATTTGCACCTTGTCCTGAGATACACCACTGCAGACCTTTGTGAACACTGTCATTATTTGGTTTTGTAGTTGTTTTCTTTAGATCAAAACAAGCTTTCTTACAGTTTGAGTTCCAACCTTGCCTCCTTTTGTTTACTAGTCTCCAGATCTCTATCACCCAGAGACATCTCCTGGCTCTAAATATTGCAAATAAACATATCATTACTCGGTGCAGGAGTCAGCCAGAATTCCTCTTGGAAACAGCTGCCAGAGAAGAGCCTGTCCCCCAGCCACTCACCCGCGGTACTGAGGTGGTGGAACACCATCAAAGGTACTTTTTTTCCAGCCACCGCACTGGAAAAACAGACAGAAGCAAACTTTCTGATGCACAAGTCAGCTATTTAAGGTATCTATACGACTTTCAACTTCACAGACTTTTATATATTGGATCACCACAGCTACTGCTGCTTAAGATGGAGAATAAAGGTACCTCCAGAAAACAAGGGCCAAGTTTAAACATGTTGTCCAGGCTTCCCTCACCACAGACCATCCATCCATCACACCTCGGAGGTGCATGTTAGTGTGAGGTGAAATTACCGTCTAAAGACCTTTTCCTCCACTGAGCACAGGAGAAGCCTAAATGATGGGAGCAAGATGAATCCCAATCAGTCACAGAGGAAGGCTGACAATGGATAGAGCTAAACCTGCATCTCACAAGTCTCTAACCAACACTTAACAAGACAACCATTGTGCCTTTTGTCTGATGTTCAGCAGCCCTGGCTCTACAGCTTGTGCTCAGCAAAGCAAGCTTGGCTTTACCCTGCTAATGCTACCTCCCACCACTTAATCCCAGCTGCTCAGCACTCCCTGCCGATGTGCACCCATTCTTCCATTTTTGTGTGCTCATAGGCCCAAGTCAGCAAAGTCAGGGCTTGTGTAATGGACACATCAGCCTGGAGAGCATCTTGTTGTTGACCTCTGCTTATCAAAAGAACATGGAAATGCAGAGGAGGCTCCACTGCCGTGGTCATTAGCTGACAAGCTGCTTCTAAGGGAAGTGACAGTTGTGGTGAAGTTTTAGGACAAACACACCCAGCCAGCAGTAACACAACAGTTGGGCTATTTATAATCCCAGATTCTAGAATCTTAAAATGGCACTACTTTTATTTTTAAATTTTTAGGCACACTGTATATTTAAGCGATAACATTCACAGGTTCCACATCAAAGACATCATAGTTGGTCTCGGAAAAGAGAGGTGGTGCTCCATGCCTGCCCACTGAAAGCAGAAGTGAACTCCCCTCTCCCCATGGGTCCTATCTCCTTGGCCAATGCAGTTAGAGACCCCAGGCCTATTTCCATGTGTTTTTACACATAGACTGGCTTTTCCAAATGCACAAAACAAGGGACATGCAGCATCTGCTGGCAAACATTCAAATGCAGCAGAATGGCAGAGGTGTTTCACAGACTGCAGTGCATGGCCACACACGTGCTGCTCATCAACAGACACTGCAAAGTCTCTGAAGGAGTTAATGGATCCTGCAATAAAGGAATCCTGATTGTTTGTGTTTTTCTTAAAAAAAAGAGGTCAATATACAGAAGTAGTCAAACAAACCATGGCTGCACATCCGAAAGGAGAGCTCTCTATGGCCTCGGCTCAGGCGTAGCTATTTATTCTCTGCTCCCTGGTGCCACAATGTACCTTCGTTGGCATTTCTTAATGACTGCAACATCCATGTGCTCTTTGTAAAATGATTATAAAATATTCAGGGCAGGAGAAAAAATTCCTTGCACAGTCAAGACTCCGGCAGACTGCATAGATGTCAAATGGTAAATCGTTAGGTGTTCTGTTTTAATTGCAGAGTTATTTATACCCTGGAACTTGTTATTAACATATATAAAAACCCAGAACCTATTGTTGCTGATAATTAAAAGGACTATTATGGGACTGGAAAAGCATGGATGGCCCCAGCCAGACCACCTCTCTTTTGGCAGCTGCAACTGGCATAGGGAGGAACATTAAATAGAGGCCCCCGTCTTAGGATGCTTCAGCCAAGAGCTTCAGAGGTGTTGGTCCCACCACGTGAACTCCAGTTTCTATCCAGAGCCTCACCCCCAGCATCCCCTCCTTCTGCCCCCGGCCACAGATCTGGCATACAGCAGGGGTGCTTTTGGGAGAGGGTATTGCAGGGGTGCAGTCCTACCCTGCCCTATCAGCAAATCCCTTGTGACCAAGGGGCACATGGATAGGATACATCCTGGATTTGGCCTGAAGTTACATAACCATCCTTGTTAAAATTCAGGATTAACAGGTTATATTTTCATTTGTGAGATTGTTATCTGCCTCAAGAAAGGTTTCCAATTTCACTAGCACTAATCAGGACGCCATAATGGATTTCCGGTCTCAGCAATGAGGCTTGAGAGCCTTTGTACCTTGTGGAGCCGGTTTTAATTCAAATCTAACTATTGTAAGCTACATGTTGAACAGATTAGGACAAAAAAAAGTCACTTACATGCTACTGTACCGTCTTTCTAAATCCTTTTCTTACAGATGCAAATCCCTCTCACCACCAAAGCATAGGGTAGCTGTGCTGCCTTTCCAGGAATGACACCCTTCATCTCCTCAGTGGCCCTGAGCAAAGAACCCCATCACAGTTTTGTGCTTTAAAGAAATGTGCCAAATACCTGCACTGGTGACCACCTTCAGTTCTGGTTTACGCTGGTATCATAAAATATAAGCAGCAAATTTGTTCTGTATAAAGAGCCTAGTGTGCCATGACAGCCCGTGCTCCCGAACAATGCGGGGCTGGATGCCCTACGCTCTACTGTCGGCTCACCAAGCATTTCACATTTTAATATTATCACCCAGACACAACACCCTGACAGAGGAGGTGCAGTCAGCCTAGGAGGCCACTCAAGTACAAAACTACTGATGCCACAATTATAACTGGGAGGCCAAACAGGCTCTCGAGAGGGACTATCTTAGTGGACAGAGAGGGGAGAGGCTCACTGATGACTGGCTTTATCAGATGAGTAAATTAGACTGGGTTACAGCCTTTCTTATTCTCCCCCTGCCTCCGCCCCCAAGGACTGTGTGAGTCAGTGGAACTGGAGGCAAAATATACACTAAATTCTACAAGTGCAGGAATTAAAGAGACATCTACAAAGCTTGCCTCTGGCACTTGATACCAGCTGCAAAATTGGGTTAGCTTGACATTGCTGCTGGAGGTGAACAGACCCAGGAAGGCTGGCTGAGCAGCAAAGTAAAGCCCCTCTCTGCAAAGCAGGTGAGCTGAAAACTGGATACAGTCTCACTGCTAAGGCAAGGAAACACATTTTTAAACTTTTAAGTCCGGGAGTGGAGTGAGAGCAATTAAGAAAACAAACTCTGTTTCCTGCACAAACATGAGGTTCAGACAGTTTGGGATTATGAGATACGCGCAAATCTGCAAGTCCGGTCTGAGCCAGTTTTTGAGGGCTGGAGACCCCTGCAAGTTCTCTGAGGTTCAAAGAAGCTTTTCCGTTAATAGTGAGGTCAAGAACATTCCAGTTCTGAGGCTCTTTTGCTGGTGAGAGCACCACGAAATCAACGCCAGCCGACATTCATACTGTCAGACACCAGTCTGGGAGATCTCTGTAAATGGGATCACAGCTCCAGGGAGGAAATCTCACATGTCTCGTAAATCCTGCTGCAGGGAGTGCCACATCGCAGGGGTCTCATTCCAAGGCTCTCCTGGTTTGTCTGCTCAGACAAGATGCCAGGACCTGCCAGCAAAGACACCCAGCTGCCTCTCCTGAAAGAATGCCACCTGAGTCGTCTGCTTGTTGCTGTCCTGTCCCTGTCCCAGCCTGCCCCTTGCCACAAGCCACGTTCAGAAATCACTGTACAAATTAACCCAGAAAAAGCGATAAATTACTAGGTTACACCAGAGTCTTTTCTTCCTTAATACTTTCCTTTCTTTCCCCATTTGCTGCTGGACTTGAGAGAAGGGTATAAAGGCTGATAAAACTGAGTCCAGAAACCTTTGATCCTTCTCCCCAAGTTGGCAAGGTTTCCTCAGGGCTAGAGCTGTGGCTGCCACCAGGGTCAGCTGGGAGGAGGGAGAGGAGGGCAGGGGAGGGAGAAGGGGAAAAAATGAACAGCTGCAAAGCAATTAAGCTTGCCTCCCTGCCTTACTGTCCAAAGCAGGAGGCAATCTAATTCAGCCTGGTGCCTCTCTTCCTTCAGCCGTCTGGTGCCTGCCTAGGATTCAGGAAAGGGGCTGTCTGACTGCCCACTTTGTCTCCTCAGCCAAAGGGGCCCTTCCCAGCCACAGTTTCCAAAGGAAAGAGATCTTGGCTGGCGGTGTCTCTTCTTTTCTGAGAAAAACATGCGCTGAATGTAGTGGCAGCAGCTTTATAACCCTCTCCTGCCCTTCCTCAGCAAACAACCAAAGTGGAGCTGGAGCAAGAAAATGACCCCGCTGGCTCCTACGCTCAGCACTTGTCTCCCAGCACAATGAATCAATTAGCCTCCGATCATTATTGTGGTAACTGTATCTTTCACAAGCTAGATTTTATATAGAGATAGAATAGGATGTTTTCTACTCATTTCCTTCCTGTCATTCCAATCACGAACTACTGTTAAAAATACAATGCATTTGAAGTCTGTAATATTTGCAAGAATGTGTTCCAATTTCCCAGCTGAATGGCTGGCCTTTTGTTTTCTGCACAGTATAGGTATGGAGGAACAGCGATAAAGGGGAGCCTATAGTGCAACTGGTTTAGAAATTCACACAGGGCATATACAGAAGGTCATCTAATGTTCATTCGCCTAATATCAGGGATTACTTTAATTCCTTATTCTGGCCAACTGTTTCAGTTTATAATCTATGATGCAGGACTCCTTCCAACATGTCTAAGTTGGTACTTGTACTGATAGTTCTTCATAAACGGGTAAAGATGTTTTATTTGGAAAATACTAGTGCAGCAGGAAAAGTCTTTTGGTACCCAGTCAGAAAATAGGCTCTGTTAGGAGAAGAGAGTATAATTCAAGTTTACTTTCAGTTAAGTTTGAAAGTAATCTAGACAGCAGGTAGGTATTCTCCCTCTAACTTAATGAAAAGAGAAATGGGCAAAATGTGTATTTTAAATGCAGCTACACAGCATTTTTTCTTTGAACATTGTTATCATAAGCAGAAAATTCAGAAAGCACAGAAAGAGTATTATTTGCTTCATTGTAAAGTATGAAATTTGAGGAAACCTCTGTTAGCTAAAGCACAGTAGTTTTATATATTGTGGAAACCTAGCATGGAGCAGCATGCCCACGTCAGGAGCCCCCTTATAGTCTTATTCTACATAGGATCCCTGATGAAAGTCACAGTCCTTTTTAAAATTAAAATATATAGACATATAAATATATGAAACCTACGTAGGGAAAAACTCATACTCTGGATTTGGCACAAAATTGATTTGTCCGTTTCCCCCCTCTCTGCCAATATTTTTTCTTAATAAAAAATTTCTTATTAAATGGTCAGGTTTTGTTATTTTTCTTTTTTTTTAAAACAACATAAATAAATGTTGTAGATTTAAACAAAATTCTAAAGTATGAGAAAACACCAATATTTCTAGCAAATTTTTTTCAGTTGCAGGTTTACTCATATTTCAAGACCATCACACAGTCTATGGTGATATTATCAGTATTTCTCTGTCCTTGCTGACCTTAAGCACTCTTAAACCATTAAATACATAATATTTTCTGATAACACAATCCCATTCACATTTCAGTAACAATAATTCACTTTAATGATATAAGAACTTACACATCAAATTAGTCTGTCTCTGAGAGATATTAGCACTGTTTGGAGAACTGCAGAATCACAGATAATGACACCAAGAGTCCAACTCTATTCCCGGAGAACTTGTAACTCCTGGTTACATCAATAGGAATTTGAGATGTGTAAGGATTGCAAAATCAGATGTTAATGTGCAGCAGACAACACAGGTATGGGCAGTTTGCATTTTTGCCTTAAGCAAACAAGAACCAACAAGACTATTAATGAGAGAAAACAGCACCAGCTTCTAACTGCACGTATAAACAGGCATTAAACACAACTGTATTCTTTAAGTGAGTCCCTACATTGTAAAGAAATCTTTACAAGAAACTCCATGTTGTTTACAAATTTGCCGTTTACATTTGCTTTTACTTCTTTCCTTCCACTCGTAACACGCACAACAAACTCAGCACAGAGGGCTGCAAGAGACGGAAACCTGATGCTTAAAAAAAACCCAGAATCATTGATATTGACTCTGGCACCTTCAGTTAACAGGTTTTCCACTTTTTCTGCAGTCAAAGAGCTAAAGCAATCTAAACCCAGACTTTCTTATCAAACTAAGACAGGATTACAAAGCTTTCTGCTGCCACAGGGAGACAGAGCTCCCCAGGTCACGGAGGCTTCTCTCTGGTGCAGGCTGGTTGCGGGCGTGGGGATGCCGGGCACAGCACCATTTCCAAGCAAAAGATGGAAAATACAGCAGGAATAGCTTAATTCCAGCTCTAAATGAGCTCAGCGGGGAATCTAAACAGTCAAGTCATTTGCCAGAATCTGCACTTTTCAACCTCGTTCTGCTCCTTTGATCAGACTGCATTTTGAGCTACGGCGATTAATGGACTAATAGAGGAAGTCCCAGGGTATCTCTTGGGAGAAGAGGGAAAGGAGAAAAAAGTATCTCATCCTTGTTATGCCTCTATCTGCTAAACACCACATTTCCACGTAGAAAACTAAAATGCCATTGCGGAAAGTGTACTGACTGAGCTGGAAAGAAAGGAGGAGAAAAAGGGGGTTGTACGAAACAAAAAAATAATGCTCCTACGATCATTCATTCATTGCTTAAACATGCCCTTCAGAGCAATGGTAAAAAAAAATCAGACTATCCAAATACAAGTGCCATGTAAACTACCCTTCAACCCAGAACAGAAACAGTTTACACTTAATAATGCCAGAGAGTAAAGGAAATATTAAACACATTTATTATGCAAAGAGAAGCTTCCAAAAGCCCCGAGCATTTAAGTACTGAGAGAAACAGATTTGTTTATGACAGGGACACATACTACTAGTATCCCAGGATAGTATATCCTCATCTTTCTGGAAAGGGAAGAAACACATTAGCAGCCTGCAATCAACAAATAAAAAGGGGGAGGGGGGAGAATCGTTGTTAAGAATTTTTTTTCTGGTTTCATCTGCTTTTGTTATTACTGTGCCCAAAAGGAGAGGGCAGCTTTTCTTCCTGCAAGGGGCAAATTTTGCTTCTGCAGTTCATGACTGTAAAAAAACAAACCCTAAAGGACTGTAAATAATCTGATTAAAACATAAACTTATTCAAAGTTCAGCATGTTTACAAAATGCTGGTACTAACCCCCAAAAAATAAAACCAGAAAAGCAAAAAAAATAATTCAAATGTACACTTGAGCTGACCTAGGAACAAATGCATCAAAGCTTCCAACTCTATTTTTTTGTTGTAGCACTAATGTGCCATTGCCAATGATTGCCTCCACCTTTGGTCTTTCTTGAGCATTCAAAGACACACATACATGATTCACCCTGCTCTCAGAAATAATCCTGTAGTCGTCCTGGGACGACCTCCCTCTGTGTAAATTTAGGTGTGTGTGTTTGAATCTTTACAAGATCAAGCTGTTAAGGTAATGTCTTAGACCAGGATATCATGCTATCCTGTCTACATTACAGGGCTTACCTTGCTTGTGTGGGTCTCTTAACAATTCTACAATGAGGAAAAATAGCTCCACATACCTTGTCCATAACCTGCATTCACATATGCATCTGTCTGACACTGATCATGTTTCTGTTACTACAATGAGAAATATTAAATCTTTTTGCCACACAGAGAATGTTATTAATGCTGAAGTAATGTATTTGCTATCTTCTTCTTTTAACATTCCCATAAGCAAAGGGTTAAATTGTAATATAGGATTACTTTTTGTTAACAGGAGAGCTTTTAAGAATTACATATTGATAATGTTTGCCTTTATATATGCTATAAAAATTCACAATAAAAGAACTGTACATATAATAGAGCAATTAGCCTTCAGAGCCCTAAGAAGAGCTGCTACACCCTGATTGTGGATTTCTATCAATTATTAGTACTGGCTGCTTGAAACAGTCCAAAGTGCTCAAGACAGAAATATTGCACAGCCAACACGGCAGACAGATACGCTTCCTAAATGGACAGAGTTTTTGAAGACAGCTCATAATAGTGTTTGGCTTTCAAACCTTAATGTTAACAGCTTTGATGGGACTGCTTCTAATTTGTATTTAAGACCCATTACCTCTTTCTCTAAGCAATCTTCGTGAAACATCATTTGTTCTAGGGGGATATTTGCTATCCAGCGCAGCTCTGTAATGGCCGTTAATTCACACCATTTTGCTCGCTCCTGTATTAATCAGCAAACTGTGAATCATCCCAGTGTTTCCAGACTCACAGATGTACAAGAGAACTACTGAGGCCAGTTCAGTTTCTCTCCCCATTCAGGCGCAGAGACAATATCAGTTCCTGTTTACAGCCACGGCTTTGTTTTCCCCCACCCACACGCTGAAATTTCTCCAAAATGCCCAGAGAAAAAGAAAAAGAGACTGAGTTCATTTTACCAGGAAAGTTATTTCTAGGTATTGCATCTGAAACAAAACATGTTTGTACTTTTATTTTGTGTACAGCTTTTACTGCAGTGAGGCAGAAATGACAGAGGAGCAGAGCAGAAGGACAAAGTAGGCAGCTCCAGTCACCCCACCCTGCTGAACCGCCGGCCGGCGCCAGGCGCATGGCTTAACAGCATCTGAGCCACTCATTTATTTATTTGCTTTTTATTCTAATTGTTAAATTAGACTTTGGTTCTGTAAGTATTTCTGCCTTGTGGAATACAGATGTAATGTTAGACTACTACGAGGAAATACGAGGTAGAAGCCACCCCAAAAATCAAGGGTACAAATCTCTCAGAGTATCACTGCAAGAAGTATTAAAAGTAATTATTAATTTAGGCATAAAATTTGAGGTAGTGAGAAGGGCATGGTTTTAGGGAAGTGAGCACATTTTCTGAAAGCCAGGCTGCTTTTAGCTCAAAATAACTCCCCAAACTGCCATTCACTAAAGAAAATACAGACAATGAACTAACCTATCTTCCACAAATGTGGGACAAATGAAATTAAGATGTTCTGATATTAATGGGAATTCACAGCACAGATGAAACAAGCTGGGTGTACAATAGGGTCATGGAAACCATCTCCTCATTGCTATTCATCAGCACGCTGTGCCATGAACATACCTTTTCAATATAAGAATTATGGGTGCATGGACTTGTGAGGATGCAAGTAGTGTGTTATTTTTAAGAATGACACACAGAAGGAAGTTATGGCATTCATTATGAAGCCAAACAGCAAGAAGTTCCTGGAGTCTTTCCCTGGATTCCCAGAATGTTTAGAACTTCATTGCATCTAAGGGCACAGCTGAGAAAAAAATAGTGTGTTCAAAACCTTTTGCTCAGCTGCTTATAAAGATTTCTGCATCTGAATGTTGGGGTTTTTTTGTGGTAATAAAGAAAGCAAAATGGGTTACTTGAACAAAAACAAAGCAAGAAAATCTGCAGTTGGGGCCTGATTCAGTTGATGTTTAGCCCAGGAAAACCTGTCAATACTGCTACCAATACCTGGAAAACCTGAGAGAAACTGTCCACCTAGGCTGGCAGGATTCGAGTGGTTTTGGTGCAAGTGGGTGTGACGATACAGTTTCACATCAAAACGAATCAGACGCTTTTTAGCACGATACCACCGCTTTCCTTGCACCTTTGAGAGAAGAGCTTCTCTCCCACACACCCCCCACTGCAGAGCAGAAGGAAACAACTGTCTGTTGCTTAAAGCTCAAAACCACAAAAGCAAAGGGTTTTTTTAGAGTTATTGCAGAACCTCAGTGCCATGGCACGCTTTCCTCTGCTTACCTCGCACTGTCTGGCCCTGTCAGGAAGAGAGGGGGGATACAGAACTGACAACACAGCCTGAGTCCTGGGCACCAGGAAACTCATTCAAAGCAGCCTGTCAGGTTGAAATTCAGTGCCTTGTCCTAAATTTCTCTGGGATAAGTCACATTTCCATCTACATGTTCACAGTACATAAATACTACTTCCTCTTGCCTTTCTTCACTGAAAACCTCGACAATACCACATTAGCCCCCGCACACATCATTTTGTTGTCCTGCAGGTAATGAAAAGACTTTCTTGAACACCTCCCAGCAGCCCCCACTGGGGTTTATAGGACCAACCAAGTCTCTTTTTTCTTTCCAAGTGGATTTTAATTTGTTCTGCATGAGATTCCCATAGAGTTGTCTGTGTCATAAGTGCTGGCAGAACATTCTTCTATTTTATTAAATAGGTAAAACTAAGGGAAAGACCTGGCCGGACAGAGGAAAGTGCTGCTTTGATGTAGTGCCCACATTAATTTCAGACCCAAAAGGAGGACGATGGTGAGGGTAGGGGAGAATGCTCCCCACGTGGTGTTCAGCAGGCTTTGGTCTATTTACAAGTTTCTCCTCTGCAGATTGCTTTCCCTAATTATGTGTTATGTGGTGTCCAAAAGTCCTTTCAGCACAACAGAGCTAAACTGGAAGGAATGATGAGTGCATTAGGCAGAGCTGCTAGAAATATCAATGCCTGTAAATATCTTAAAATACAGGCCAAAGAACCAGGAAGGTTAAGACATAGCTACAAGGGCTCCACTACAAACACGCTTTGAAATACCTGTAATCTAACAGAAGAAGACAACACATGCAATTTAAAAAACACTGCAAAAGAGCAATGGGCTAAGAAGACCAGATGGGAACTAAATTTTTTATCTTGATTACTGCACTTCTGAAAATATTATATTATTCTTGGCATGTTGATGCCAAACACCCTATTTCTTTCTATAAGTTTACTTTCCAAAATTTATCTTACATTATTTATTTGCAGGGGAGAGAGGTGGAGGAAGAAGATGGCAGTCAGATAGTTTGAGTCAAGCTCCTTTCAGTCTCTCTTTTAAGAAGGAAAAGGAGAATATACAAGTTTGAAAAAAAAATATCAACTCAGTTGCAAGGGCATGGTTATGTATAAATTCAGAAATGACCATTCAAGCAGATGTTTTTACATCTGTGGAGAGGTCAAACTGCAGGCTCAGCCTTATTGCTCTCTGTAAGCCAGATTCATGACCAGCTTCCTTTATTCGCCTATTCAAAGGCACTTAATTAGCTGAAGGGCTTGTTGCTTTGCCTTCAAAAGCTCTCCACTCCCTCAAAGGCTTTCCTTCGGTATTGTGCTGCCATTGCCCTTTGAAATCAAATCTGTTTTTTTCTTCTTCACAGTATTAGTAAAAGGAAAAGAAAGTAATATTTTAAAAATGTTTTCAGAAAAAGAAAGTGAAAAAGAAAAAGAAAAAGGAGATAAAAAGAGGAAAAAAAGAAAAAGGGAGAAGAGGACGATGAGGGGAAATACCCATGGAACTTAATTTAAAATGGCTTTAAAGATAAGTTTGACACTTAAAAAAGGGGGAAGGTGGGGGGAACTGCAGATGAAACCTAGCCAGTACTTTTAGTCTTATTAATAATACATGATATTGCAGTTTTTTAAGTGTTAGGAAGATGCCATGTGACATCTTGGAAATCCCAAATAGAACCTGATTCTTCCTTGTACTTACAAGAGGACTGTGTGTACTCAGATCATGTGGGCTGCATTCTCTGCTTTTCCAAACTTAATCAATCAGAGCTTATAAACATAAAGTGCTGCTGAATCAGAACAGTCTCATCTAACAGTCACGGTGCGCTGACTTTTCACGGGCAGAAATAACATCATATAAAATAGGACACCCAGAAAATCAGTCCATGGTATTAACATTTCTGTTTATACTAATAAAAGCTGTATTTTGTGTTACATTATATTTCTTTGATCTTTGACATCTATGTTCTGGGTCAGTTTGCTCTTTATAACAGTGCATTTCTTCTTCAGTTTTGTTTCTATATTTAGAGGACTCAGAAACAAGATTTTTTATTTATTTTTTTTTTTATGCCGGGTATAGTTAATCTAGTTCAGCTGTTTTGGTGCTTCTCTGCAACCTATAATTTACTCTGCCAACTTAGGTACTGTATTGCTGCTTTTACCACAGTTAAAGAAACACTGTCAAGTCCTTTACAAAGGTTTTTTTTTAGTCTTCAGCATGTTCTTCGCTATCGCATATGCAGTCCACATGTAGTAAAATATTGCCATTTTTATGGCAAATAATAGTATTTTTATCTTTATTTCTTATCCTATCGTATTTTCTCTTCCATCATTCTTGGAAATGGAGCTGAAACCAATATACCCTACACTGACAATCCAGCGCACAACCATCTGGATGTCAGCAGGAATGTGGAGAGCTCTAAGAATATCACCTTTGGTTTCTACAGGACAGTGAAGCTCAGAAATGTACAGTGTCTCCCACCCAAACAATGGCTATTTAGTAGCTACATCCCCCCCAAAAAACCTATCTTTTAAGTTGTGCTTTGGTTTTCAACATTTTACACACATAGCAATGGGCAATACTGCCCTCCTCCCCAAGACTCTCAAATTTTAACTCAGACAAATTTGGCCTTGGCAAAGTAATGGCCACCCAAAGGGTTTCTTTTATTCCAGCCTGACCTAAACTGCAAAGATCACCAGCTTATTTTTCTGCCTTCAAGGGAACCCTCCTTTCCATTTGCCAAGACCTGTGCCTGTTCCCATATTGGCGGGAGTAAAAGAAGAGCTCTTCTGGAAGCAGTGATGTTGTATCAGCATTGCTGAAGGCAGAATTTGGCCCAATGTATCTGACATGCCAGAATAGAAGATCTGCAAGTACAAACTGTATTTAGACATGAAGATAAGGGAGATGCCCAACTGCTCAACCTGCCTGGGCAAATGCAGCATTTTATGCGCCCAGAAACAGCCAATAAAGTAAAGTGGTTGTGCTTAAGCCCACAGAACACTGTGTGATAGTTTGGGAGACTCTCTGGCATTTACTACAGTCTTTATATGGTGGATTTATGAGCTCAGACCTTTGAGTATAATTTCACTTGTCTAGTATCAGTCCTACATGAGTAAAATGAAAACCTGCACATATCCACAAGAGCAATGTTTGCACCACCAGGCTTTGCCGTATCACACAATGCAAACTGTCAGCGCCTCAATCAATATCCATCAATGCTCCACAATAAAGACATCGTGCTTCAGATGGGAAAAGATTAGCCCTTATCAGATTTACCAGCTGTACAGGCAATGCAGGATCTAGAATGCAGACTGATTACACTGAAGCGATATATCATAAAGTACAAAAATGGTAGAGCTGTGAAGCACCAGTAGTAACTCAGCTTTTGGAATGTGGAGTCTTTGCTTTAATACGCAACAAAAGCAAAAAGCTCACTCTGGGTCCATGTCCCAGTGGCTGCTCTCTCCCTCATGTTGCTCTGCCTGTTACAAGGATCAAATTTCATGGTTTATTGTTCTCCCTCCAACTGGCCACCATCCACATTCTTCCCCTGCACAAAGCTGCACCTCTTGCTCAAAAGAAGAGAGTACTCTGCCTTCTTTTTATAAAATTTAGTCACATTTACAAACACACACACACAGAGTAAAGGGATGACTTTTAAACACTAAACAACATCCCAGGGAATGCTGCTATTTTTCTTTGAGCAAATTTCTGTGAATAAGGCTAAAAAAGACAATTTACCTCCAGAAGGCTGCTACAGTTTTTGAGGGTGCAGAAGTTGTCTCTCTTGTATTCTGAATGTTTAACATTTTGCCTTTTAATGAAACAACTACTCTATGCTTGAAAAGTCCTATTCATCACCTGTTTCAGGAGAGAACTGGCACTGAGATTCTGCAAAGCTCAAATTCAGCTCTGAGTAGACAGCTGGAAATCAAAACCACTGTCATTGGAGCTGCTTCGATATAATGGAGTAAAATTGGTACACAGCAGGTCAGATCCAAAATTTCAGTATCAATGTCTCAATATAAGTTAAAAATCTATTGCAGACAAATAACAGATCCACATGATAGATTCAAAGAAACATAGCAAGTAGCCCAGAATTTTAATGTTTCCTACCTAGTATAATTTTCTTTTAATTCAGCACTCAAGATCCTTTTTTATCATGAGATTTGCAGTAAAGTTATCAAAACCTATCAAAATGTTCCACTCCTGAACATCCACCATCTTTCTTCGGCAGCTCAACAGACTGTAAAACTGAAGCACTGTCATCTGGTGTATAATTATTGTAATAAGTCTTACTTGTAAAATGAGGGAGGCACCATAAGCTTACCTAACTAGTCTGAAAATGTAAAATGCTCATCACCTGTAATCATTGTCTTAACTGTCCTTGATCTTTACTGATAGCTGCCAAATTATAATAACTCTTTCTTTGACAGTGAGAACCAGCTAAAAATGCAGCACAGGCAGAGCACTAGGAAAGCTGGTGGAAGGGGGGCTGTTTTTATTAAAGAGGCTCAGTTTAAAGAAGCTCGCTGCAGGAATTTTTCTCCTTTCTTTCTTCTTTTTTTTTGCAAATCAACAATGTAGGGGGTTCAGAGGTGCAAGACAAAAATGCAAAGCAGGGAAAACTAGGGCACAGGAAACCTCAGGAATCCAACAGGGACGCGCAATTCCACACACACAGCAGGGAGCCAGAAAAAAAATTATGCTCAAAAGTTATGGACATATGGTCAAAAACAATCATGTTACTGCAGTTTAACAACTTAGCAGCCACCATTCGAGATGCAGTAAAACACCACAAATGTATTGTTCACCCACACTGCCTCCAGAGTAAAACATCTGATGGGCAGTAATTCCTGAAGCTGCAGCACCTTACTCACTTTCAACCACACGTCCATCCGTGTTCCTAGATCCCAAGCCAGCAAGACCCTCTACTTTGTGTTTAAGTCAGGTCCCACTGAACAGAAACAGGGTCCTTATGTGCTTAAAGCCCTTTGTTGAATTAGGGGCTATAAATTTATAACCCTTTCAAGTGAACTACATATGCCATACCACTACATGTTATATATTTGGATAAGCAAATTGAACCAGTCACCAGTCCTTCGCAGCTGTCTGTTTTAAGCTGCTGTATCCAAGCAAGGGAGTGCCAATTGTGCACAACTTGGAAAAGAGTGAGCTGATCTGAAAGTGGCACAGTAGAAATGCACCTCATTGGTTTACTCGGAGAAGCTGACATTTAGGAACCATCCCCTTATTTCTCATTGGTATCATAGGACAAGGTTACACCAACTCACCTACATGGAAGAAATCCACCTCTATAAGAACCAGTCTCTTAAGCAGGGAAAAAAAAAGCAAAGAAACCCAGGCTCGGGAGTGTATTCCCCTGCTAAGCACCATGCTCTAGAGCAGATCCTACCAGAGTTTCACTGCTGGTTCAGCCTAATGAGATATTTGGCTTTGGTGATGAAATTCAATGTTTCCTACTATTCTTCCTAACAAAAATATAGCTATTCATTCCTCACACTCAGGCTGCTCTCAGACTGGGTCCCCAGGCCCTTCCAACGTCTCTTACATGAGGTACTAGTGGATAGTGCTCTGCACCGCTCCTTGAGTCTCAGGCAGAAGGTTGCTGGAGAGAAATTCAGGCTGTGTCTCAGTCCTGCCAACTGCATTTTTGCATTTACCAGCTTGGTTGGTATCAAAGATTAACAAAGGGTGGGGAATGGACCTCATCCAAAGCAGGGCATTGCTTCTGGAAAATGCTGGTAACAGGTATTTCAAGTCTGCCTCTTTGCTATTCGGGAGCTGTACTGTTTGACCAGCTGTCCAGGAACAAGTCATATTTTAACTTCACCTCTCACCCCACCTGATATTTTCTAGCCTCAGAAGCATAACACAGAGATCAATTTGTTGAAATGCACTAAGAAAAAAAATATATTGCCACTAAAATGATGATAAGAAACACATTATAGATACAGTTTTACGGCTTATAATATATGTTGAATAAGAATACCACCTATACATGTAAAAATAATTAATTTTAGTGGTATGAAATGTGTTTTGCCTACTACCATAAAGTTCTCCACTAGGCTAGAAGAGACAATGCATGATGGAATTACAGCAATTTCAGTTGAAGTAATAAATAGTTACTTCTGATAACACCAGGATGTTGTTGTCCTTGAATACACTGTGCACACCCCAGTTTAGCAACATCACATTTGAAACACAAAGGAAAGTAAAAAGAAAACGAATGACTCAATATTTTCACATAAGCCCTGTAAGACAGAAGAGATGTTCTCACCTGTCTGCTTTGGGATGGCAGTGTGGCAGGCTGCATGTGTCTCTGCATCCGATGTGGCTGTATCAGCTGTCGAAACTGCTGCTGAAGAAACTGGCTATTGTTAGCCTGCTGGGACTGCTGCGTGGCTGGAGACTGCTGCTGCTGCTGGAGATAGTGAATGAGAGACTGCTGCCCTTGTCCTGCTGTCAGAGGTGACATCTTTTGAGTAGCTGACTCTGAGGCAAAGTGAGACAGCGGTTTGGTGTTACTGAAAGAAAACTGGTCTTGGCTAACAGGACTCTCATTCACCAGAGCTGGCTGTAAGCTACTGGATGGCTGTTGCATAATTATGTTCATATTTTTGGACTGGTTTGTAGTCATTGATTTAAAAAGTGAGCTCTGCATACTTGTGGGGTTGCTGGTGGGAGTGATGTTAGAGATTAAGGTACCTTGAGGACTGAAGGGCTGCTGATGCAGAGCTGGGCTTGATAGCTTTTCTGGCCTGTACGGTGGAGAAGGTCCAGTATTTGTGGAGGTCATGCTGGCAACTAAGTTGTTCTGTGGACTTTTAATGTTGTTGGCTGGTAAGCTGGCTGCCGTCAGGGTGGGCAGCATGGAGCTCTGTGGGCTGAAGGGCTGCTGGTTTAGAGCTGGACTGGAAAGTTTCTCAGACCCGTAAGGAGGCGAAGGGCCATTGGATGGGGTGGTGTTGGAAGTCATGCTTGAAAGCAGAGTGTTTTGAGGACTCTGAATGTTGTTTCCTGGTAAATTATTGGCAGGCATGCCAGACACCATAACATTTTGAGGACTGAAAGGTTGGTGGTGTGGGGATGACCCTGCTCTGTAAGGCGGAGAGAGACCAGGAGGAGACATAGTTGGCCAGCTGGGAGCCTGTACTTGTTGCTTAGTCGTAGACACCTGCTTGCTAGCTGCCAGCTGCTTCAGCTGCTGAGCATGCCAGTTGGAGCCAGGTATGTTGGGTAAGGGAACTGGAAGCATAGGTGGTGGCTGGTTCTTGCTCTGAGCTGCTGTAGAGATGGGCGATGCAGCAGGTTTGTTGGAGGAAGGAACTTGGAAGTTAGCTCCAGCAGATGATGGTCTCATCTGAGGAGATCCTCCACTGGTTGGATTGCAACCTGGAGAAAAGTCTTTATTAGCAACATGGTTCTCCAAGTGGGAAGTCTGTGGGGAGGACTTTGGAGTGGTACTTAGGCTTGGTTGAGAATGACTCAGCCCAAGTGGCTCTTCAGCCTTGCTGCACAAAATCTTCTCCAGATCCAGGTCATTGGGAGAAGGATCAGGCATTTTTGTCAGCTCTTCTAATAGATCTTGCAGCTCTTGGTCCACAGACTGTAAGCTGTTTCCTTTCTCATCATAGTGGACAATGTTATTGTTTTGCCCTCCTATTGACCCCTTCTGATTTATTTCCGTGTTGGGTGGCACTGAAAATGGGGAACCGATGCCACCACCATTCATGTGATTGTTTTCAAGGAGCACTGAATGACCTGCGACTCCCAGGGAAGACGCGCTGTGACTGGCAGAGAACGGAGAACTTTGCATTTCTGGACACGCCACATTGGGATTGGCACCTTGGCCCATGGCAAGGTTTACGTCATCGAGACAAAGTCTTTTACTGTCATTTGGGAAAATGACATCAGGCACACCACTGGAGGCAGGAGAGCTGTCATCTTCCAGTTTTCTTTTAATGGATCCCTGTAACTTGGAAAATAAAAAAGGAAGAAGAAAGGATCTGTTATTGACCTTATTCTAACATGCTGTGAAGCTACATACTGTAACACTGGGTTGGATATTAAGAAAATTAAATCATACAATTAAAAAACCAATCATGTGAGGCAAATTCAATCAGGATTTAAGTGGATGCAACTTCACTGAAATCAAAAGAGTTACAGTGAGACAAAGGCTCAATCTGACCTGTTGGCCTTAAAACAGATGTTAAAGCTGTAAAATATTGTCTGTCATGTGAACCGTAGTAGAAGTTTTTTAAATAGTTTCTGATACCATTTCAATTAAGACATTATATTCCCTGAATAACAAACATGCCAACATTTTTATGGTCACATTTTTGGGTCTAAACAATGGTAGATCTGAATGAAACCCTGGACTGAATTTAGTGATCTTCCACCAATGACTTAAATAAAATTCAGACCTGAGACAACTAAATTATTTTACGTTCTTCATGGACAGAACATCTGAAATAACTGGCATACTTTCCAAGCAAACCAAAACCAAAACAAATCCTCAACTATCTATCTAAACAGACTTTCAAGCTTCCTAATCACAGATGTTTTAGATTTCAGAAATCAGTAAATAACAGCTAAACCTCTTAATTTTTTTGTTTATTCTTCTAAGTCTAAGGCATAATGGGCTTTGTTCTTTTGAAGGATTACAACTCATTCATAAAAATGGAATTGTTTTCAAAATACAGTTATATAAATAATTTGATCTACAAGAAATGCAAAGTTGTAAATCCACAAATCTTAGGGGAAAAAAACCTGCCATATATATATAAAGAAAAACTGAAAATGCTTCTAGTACTAATTCAGTGCGATATGGCAATCTCTTCCAAATATAATAATCTGTAGCTTTCAATTTTAACAAGCATGACCTGTATGTCATAGGATTAATCAGACATTAACATTGCTGCTTCAAGTTAAGGGAAATAAGCATTATGTCCTTGTTTATCAATTGAGGGAGGCAGCATTTAGAAAAGTATCTCATCAGCAATGGGAAAACCACTCAAAGTCACCGTTCCTCTAAGCAGGCTCACAGTAAAGCCTCTCCCAGCCTTGGCCTGTAATTGCAAGTACTGCCAGTCATCTAGTACCATGAAAAAATTCACATCTAATAACAGAAAATACCAGAAAAGCCTCACCACCTAACCCCAGTGTATCTGGATCCATTCCAGGTCTCTATGGGTATGAATATCTTTTAAATTTTACTTTAATTATTAAGCACATCACAGTTTTGCCTAAGAGTCACTATGCAATGGCCAGCAACTTCGGTGCTATCAGACAGCAGTGTCACTGGACAATCCCTGTAGGGTGTGCAGAGGCTGCAGATCACAAGGTGGGTGCACCTCGTGCAGTTACTTCTACAATCTGCACATGAAGGTCACTGTGCAAATGCCCACTCCAAAATTCAGCCTGTCTTCAGGCAACTGACCACCAATGTGCATTATTCTGACCTGTGAACACGGGACAGCTGCCCGGTGGCTCACTCAGCTGGACTCACACAGGTGCTCCCTTATCACTTATTTCTAAATTGGTAGGCAGAGAGAAGAGTGCATATTTGTTCTTAGAGTTGCTTATGCTATACGTGCAGTTCAGGATTACTATCAGACATTGCCATGCTAGTATCCAGCTTACAAAGACATTTGGAGGAGAATGAAAAGGTACAGGTTAATTGTACACGATCATCATGGCAATGGAAAAGCAGGTCTGCATACTACAGAGAGCTGCTTATCAGGTTTTAGGAGGAGTTCACCTACACTCTGTCAAAAGACATAGCAGTTTTGCACAGCACTGTGGCAAAGAGACCTTTTTATAATACATGGAGACTTTCCCCTTACCCTCTAAGAATTATCCCTCACTGGAGCAATCAGTGCTTCATTCCTTTGACCTTCAGTTGCATTGCTTTAACATGGTTTGCACTCAAAAACCACTGGCACGTGAGAACCGATGATGAACGGAGAGAGTTGCTTTCAGTGCACCATTCACTGGTTACCTGACAGCCCTCGTTGGTCAGCAGAGCCACGTGTGGTTTGAATTCCTGCTCTGCAAGAGACCACCTTTACCTCACACCCAGAGAGAGCTGAAGCATTGGCAATTTGATTATCCCTCTGGGCTGATGAGAACAGAATTTGCTTAGCTTTAGGAAATGGAACAAGGCCTAAATCTTCTCCCAGTTGCTGGTCTAATGATGGATGAAATTGTTTTCCTTAATTTTCTGTACTAAAACTAAGCCAAAGTTGCATGTTTCAACAGATGTTGCCCTGTGTAGGCTGAAACATGTTGGTAGAGAATAACTACATATATTTAAACTCAGACATGTATAGAGAATCTTTACGGGGGCTTCACACATCCAAAATAAACACAGTGTGTTCCCAAGTTTCACCCTGGGAACCTTCAGGCAGGAAGTGGTGGGGGATCTCCCATACTTGGCCAGTTGACATGCTGGCATGTATGTCCTTGCCAGTGCTTCTTTTGCCATAGGACATTCCTATGCTCTGAGTTACTGGGGAAAAAATTTGGCTTTCTAAATCTTTTGAAAAACAGTTTTTAACTGTTGCACTGGGGAGTAAATGTGATGGGAAAACAAAACTCCATTTCCCTGAGACTGCTACTAGATATAAACAGATAAAATAAGGCCATAGCTTTCCGATGTCATGGACATTCCGAAACTGGGACAGGATTTTTAAATAGGATGCTGTTGCTTAGCCATTTTGAGAAGTCTGGATGTAAGAGAGGCACTGAAATTAGCTGGGTGTTATATTCTCTTGAAAAGCAAGACTCCTATTTCCCAGGTGAATTATTTGCACAAGGACCACAAAATCCAGATGACCATTTTCCCCCAGTGCAGGCAGATGTAACTCCACACAAGTTAGTAGCATTGCTTTTGCTCAAGAAAGATAACTATGGGCCCTAATCCGAGAGAGAAAAATACAATCCTTAAAGCAACTGAACAAATTACAGAATTATTTTGGTTAGAAGGACCACCTGGGTATCATCAGCCCTCAGATGACAATATTTCACCAGGCACTTACATATGAAGTATCAACTACACACAGAAATTCCTTCTTGGGCTGGACGGGCTAGCTGACAGGTTTGCTTCAGTATTCCTCACTGAAACCCACAACTTTCAGGACCAGGAGCTCCTGATCGAACTCATTCAAGAAGCAGCTTGTTGCAGGTACTTCATCCAGTACCCTCAGACATCCCAAGACCATGTTTTTAACATCCGTCTATCCTCTTCTAGACTCCTCCCTTAATAAAAAACATTTTTACTGCCCATTTCCTTCATCTGGCCTGGACTCCCCAAGAAAGAGATGATTTTTTCCAACTCCTTCTCTCCTTCTTTAAGAGGCCTTACGCTCTTTCTCAAAATCAACAGAAACTAAACAGAACACCAATATGTTATTCCCCTTTCTCTGTTGATTAGCATATTGGGCAGCTCTGTTTCAAACTGAATATCTGACAAATGAATTGAAATATTTTAAAATATTAACACAAACACACTTAAGCTGACTGCAGGTTGTCTATGGCTAAATACAGGAAAGCTTCATGCATATGTGCAAGCAAGGACAAGGCAGACAATCAACAAATGAGCTCTTGTGACCTTGTCAAAATTCATTAAAATGCATTAGCATGCACAGGCTAACTTCTGTTTGGGAATACCTGGGAAAACAAAGGCAGACCCTCTGACTCAGGGAACATCTGATTATGAGTTCTCCATTATCTCAGGTTTGCTTTTATAAGTGAGAGTGCGAAGATCCCAGCAATATTATTCTCTCAAAACCAACAGGCTGTCTTTCTGGGAAAGATTCAAGTTACAAATGAGTAGCACTGCTAGCTTGCAATGGCAGTATAACAAGAATATATAAACTGTTTACCCTGCTCCATCCAAGGAAGTTATACGGCTGTGGTTACAAACATCTCATTTGTCACGCGCTACCTCTTCGCACAGAACCAATTCCCTACGTGTGGGCAGAGTGCTCCACTCCACAGGCTTCTCTTGTGCAAGGAAGAAAAGATGGACTCAGCAAGTGAAACTAATCCTTGGCTGCACCCTCTCCTAGATTGAGCTCTCTGAAGCTGCCTGCTCCGATGACTTTTGGTGTCAGGCACTTTCCAAACTCAGGAGGTGGTGCTGGCCTTGAGTAAACTTACTATTGCTCAACGAAGGGAGGAAGGAAAGCTGGAAGTGACAAAAACTGAAGCAGAGAGATCAAATCGTTAGTAAATATACACTGTGGTGGTTCCATTGGATTTTAATAACCAACTCAACGGGCACCTTTTGGACTGGCTCCCTGCCTCACTGTCACTCAGCTTTCCTGCTTTCTTTAATACATCAGCTGTCCTCAGTTGCCACTCCAGCTCTCCACGTCAGCCAGGCTGCCCCATGGCCCTGCTGCCAGCCCCTGTTAATTCTCCACCCGTCACTTGCTCCTTTGCCTGCACGGTATCTGGGGGGAAAGAGCCACCCCGGCCCGCGCAGGAGAGCCTTGATTCTCCAGCTTTGCAATGATCCACCATCCGCCAAAGGAAGCCACATCTAAGCAGAAATTCCTATTTAGGTCAACATAATGCAGAAATGAGAGAGAGGAAAAACGTTAGATGAGGTATTTCTGTGCCTCTTCCTGGCTTCTGCAGTTTGTCAGAGATTCAAGCCTTGATTTACAGCAACCGCAGGGTGCTGATTATTGATCTGCAACCACCCCACCCCACACACTGCCATTGAGAGATCCAACCTACAGCAGTGATTCCCACACCTATGCAGCTTCTTCAAGTGAGAACCCGAGCCTGATGGGACACTGACATTTTGAACTTTGCAACGTGTTCTCCCTTGGCAACTGGTCCATCTCCCTCCATGTCCAGCACACACCATCATTGCTGGTGACTCTCTTGATTTAATTGCATGAAACCTATGGATCGATGACTGAGATATTCAGAATAGGAGTCAGATAACCTTCTTTCACTGGAAATCTCAAGATCCTTGTAACTCATAGGAAATCCCAGGTGTTGGCTTTTCTATTTGACTGAAGAAAAGAGAGGAGTGATCGTAAAAGGAGATGGGGCACATGGGGTAAATGTCACTCTCAGCACAAATACTGGGATTTGCTAATGTTGTGGCAGCTTTCCACAAAGCTTTTCAGAGCAAGACACAGATGCCTCAGAAACCTGGGGAATCCAGGTCACCAACAGGCTGCTAAGATATGGCATATCTGAATTATTTTGATAGACATGAGCACATTTAATTTTTGGTGGAAGGGCTGAGCAATGCAGCAGCCTAAGTAGAAGTCTTTTTTCCAGTATTTTTTGAAGGTATATAGGAAATTGCTTTTTACCTTTGCAAAGTATAAAACATGAGTCTAAGCTTTGCTCAGCTAAGCTGACCAGAGAATCTATCACTCTCTCTGTCTTTCAAACACAAGACACTGCCAAAACTGGAATTATGTGCTTGCCAGAGGCAAACTGTTTGCAGCATTCAGCGATCAAGACTTCAGTCTCTGTGGCTTCAACAAGCTTCAGCGAGAGCTATCTGCCCATCAGCCCAAAATGTTTCTATCTGTTCTGACAAAAACAGTCATGTAATGAGAAAATGAAACTGGCAATTTTCCATATAAAACAAGAAAAAGTCACAAATTTTTCTTCTGTGCCTTAACTACACAATTTGGAAAGGTTTGTGCTCACTATTGCTCATTTATCCACACTCTAGATAGATTTTAATGACCTACTAATCTTTGAGGACAGGTCATAAAAAGGGGTTAGGAATGTTTGAAAGCTGGAAAGCGGATCTGATACAATACTATCCTTTAAACAGCAGCAGTAACTTGCAGCCCTTCTTAAACTATCAGACGTGCTGCTTTTGGTAGCAGGCTGGCTTGCACATGAGCAACAAACCCCAAATGCTCGTGGGCAAAGATCCCATTTATCTACAGCAGAACCTGGCACTACATTAAGTGCATTTAGCACATCTGCAAGTTTCCATTTGTGCATGCTGGCTGCAGTTTCCTAATAGAAACTCACATGATATATCTGAATCCAAGAAAAAATGCCTCCTGCTGACCAGTGAGTAGCCAAAACACTTCATGACTACAAGGAACATAAACTATGCTTTATCAATGTCACATCTCAGGCTACAAGGAGAAGTCAAGGAGGCTCAAGCAATTAAAACTACCATTCACTTTCTCTGTACTAAGATTAAACATAAGCTAAAATCACATTCTTACTACTCCTTTAGGCTGTTTGACCCTTCTACTTTCAAGTGATTTCAGCATGGATGGATGTAAGGTTGTCATTTCACATTGTCACGAACGAGATCACATTGCAATTCAAAGCTACCAGAGATGTTTCACTGTGCTTAAAAATAGCAATAGCCCAACTCCTCAGCTAAGAAGTACCAGAGTAAAGTCTGCTTTTTGGGTCTGTTGGGTATTTGTAGTCTGGAAAGGTGGCAGATCTGTTCATAATGAGGTGTGGTAGTGGAGAAAAGATTATGACTAGGGAAAATGCATGGGGTGGATTTCCTTCTATTCATCATGGTCATGGAAACAGGCAACTGGAAGGGAGGATGTAGGAAGAGGAACTGGAGATGTAAGCAGTCATTTTAACCACGAAAGGACATTGTTTATTAGCTAGCTTGCATGCAGTATGTGGATTATTGTTACCTGAAACTACAGCTTCTCCCAATTTATAATTTACAGTGGCAATACGAAATCTGCCATCTTTAAATCAAGCATATTAACATAGATTAGAAGTTGCTACTTAGGCCACACACATGTAAAATTCCTCCTACACACCACTGCTACATTTGTAGATCTTTTTCTCCCATCAGTTGACTTGATAAGGGCATGTTGTGATCCTTTGCCCCATTATTGTCACCACTCATTTTGATCTCCAGTTACTCCCTCAGTAAATCAGGAACCTGAAGCTGCATTAAAGGAGCAAGAAAAAACGTGTGTGCTTTCCCTTAAAAGGTGGCAAGACTCCCTGTTGTGAGTGCAAAATATAGGAACTATCAGGGAAGTTGCTCCCACGGATCACCTTGATCTGGGCTGACAAACACACCTCTCGTGTATGTTGCCAGAGTCCCTGACAAGAAGATTTCCTGGTGTTGCTTCAGAGCTACAATCAATGCCCCTTTACATTGCTGCAGTACAACAGGTCTCTTGTTTGGCTGTTGAATATATGTGAACTTCTAAATGGTGACTGCCGACCTGGCACTTTCTTTTGTCTACGTGTCCTTTTTCCCCAAGTCACCGTGCAGTATAGGAAGTAATCCTGGCTGCAGATACTCAGAACTGCATTGTTTTGCTGGTAAGCACAAAAAACCAAACCATCATGACTATACAAAACCGGAAATATGTGATCTTACAATAAGCTTAAACCACAGAAGCTAACAGGAAACTCAACCTGGACCACCAAGAATTATTTTCCCCCTAAATCTTAACCAAAAAAATAAAGGTAAGGAAATACAACAATCATGATTTTCTCATACCATTTAAGTGAATGAAGTTATAATGACAGAAATATATCTGATGTACATTCTGCTTTAAACTGGAACACCTTACATACTACACAGCAGCAAGTTTGTGAACAAGGCTTTTCTGATTATCCTTGTGTAAAATTACAGGCAACAATACTCATGTTCGTATGAAGATATCAGTGTAGGATTCATTCCAAGGAGAAAAAAAAGATAGCCAAGAATATACCTATTTTGCAATCCCACACAGGACAGCCACATACAAGAGACCGTGTAACAGTCACTGTAAAGAGAGGAAAAAAACCCTTCAAACCAGTAGCTTTGCTAACTTGTCAGGTCAGACAGAACCACCAATCTCATTTAGAAGTCACCAACAGAGATCTGCCCTATCAAAACAAATGTTCAAAGCCTTCCCATCTTGTCTTTCCTTAGTAATTCATCTGCTTTTGGTATTAATGGCACTGCTAAAATGGAAAATTTTCCGGGAGAAAAATTGCTGTTGACAAATGGATCTGGAGGAACACGACTACTGCTTGCTCCTGTGTTGTACTGCTAGCAGGAGATCTCTGTACAGATGCCTCTTAATTAGTCATCTGAAGACTTACAGCAATCACGTCACGCATACTGTTTGGCTGTAACTTCCACATTCCATTTAATGACAAGTGTTATTAACTAGACAGCTGAAGACAGAACAAGTTCTCTGCCTCTTGGTTTTCAAGCTGTAGTACAAGAGCATTTCTTTCGTATCTGGCTGTAAATCAAGATCAGACTCAGACTCAACGCCTTTCCATCAGTATTACCTCATCTTACCTCAGTTTTAATACCAGTAGTATTGTTTTATATCTTTTTTTATAGTCCATTAATTTCAAAGTCCTATGGAACACTTTGCAGTAATTTTGTAGACTACATTAATTTCTCACGGCAATAACTGGGCTGGAGAATTGCAGATCCTCTCCACTGAGCAAAAAGAGATGTTTTTCTACTTGGGCCTACTGGGACTTGAAAGATAGTTTTCTCTATTATTTTTCACAGCACAGTTATGCAACGACCACAAGTTAACGTGAGCTAAGAATAAGAAACAGACTGTACGTGTTCCTAAATTATGAGGCAGGTTTACCATTTATTAGCTAACCAGATAAACTCATTCTGACACTCTTTTGCTACTACATACTGCATTTTTCTAAAAAATCCCAAGACACAACTCCTGCAGTTTTATCAAACTATAGGTTCCATTTTGTCAAAAGGTATGGTTGGGGAATTAACAGTGTGGAGACAAAGCCTTCAAGTAGGCCAAACCTGAGGCCAAAAGCTCTCAAATTCTCAGAATAACAAGAAACTATGGGATTTGAGTCTGGAAAAAAAAGGCATTTTTTGTTCAAAAGCTGAAGTACTCACACTTACTCCCCCAAAGAATAATAGCTCCAACCTCACCTGCCCGGCTGGATCTCAATGCTGACTGCTGAGTGCCTTTTCTGTATTGGAAAGCAGTGCTTTACTGCCTCCAGAGCTCTTCTCTAGGCTTGGCGGGGGACAAAACTTCTAAAAGAACATTCTGAAGTTTCTCCTAAGTGGTATCAGAAACTGGAACACAGTTCTACAAAAGATGAACAAGCCAGCAAGGAAAGGAAATGTCTTGATCAGCTCCTCTCCTAAACATTCATCCAGGGCCTTTGTTAGCCTCCTGAGTGAACCTCTGCCTTTCAATAGATGAAACAATAAACAGGATATTGATTAATGTAGAACCATGAAAACAAGTAAAAAGTTCATGAATCTAGCAAGTCTCCCACTGAGCCAGAAATGTTTTGTAAAGCAGAAGAGTCTGGTAGTGAATATTTAATTTGTTTCTTACTACTTCATTTTATCCTACCACTTTCATTTTTCCCCATACAGCAACTCTACTATTCCCAGCATGCGTTAACTGGAATAGTAACATGGTTCACTGGCAGCATGTTATTTGTAGGCTTCCTCCTTGGACCAGCGAGATGTCCAGAACAGCATGCAGCTCTGGCTCCTACAACACGGGCTCTTTGAACAGTATATGTTACTTACCCAGGGACCTTTAAAAGCATTCTGCAAAAACAGTGATACTAAAACCCCCAAAACACAGACCATTGCCCCACCCTGAAGCCCTCATCCTGTATAAAGTCATTGAAATCCTAGCCTCCATGAACTAAATATTTTGGGACACTTGACTTCAGCAGGGATGGGATTCCACTCTCTGCTCTTTCATTATTATTAACTAAAGGAGAGAACTAAAAATGCACAAGATTTGGATAAATTTTCTCCAGCAGAAAACAGAATGCTTAAGTTACTCGTTTTTTAACTAGAGTATCTCTCAACTTGCTATAGATACCAGTTCCCCTCTGTCCTAGAAGCAACCTTAATCACACATTCATCACTGCAAATTGACAACATAAATGCTGACTTGTGCAAACAATGTTAAAGAAAATGGTGTTCTTTCTGCAGAAGTGAATTACACAGCCTTTCAAGCATTCTACACTTCTCAGTTTTATGTAAACTCTAATTTTCAAGCCTTTGTTCTGCCTTTAAAGGTCACACAGTTGAAAGCCATGAAGCATAGCATGTGTTCCCACTGATATTAAAATACTGTTTACTAAATCATGCATATAAATGCAAAGAAGAAACTGTTTGTGACCTACTGTGTTAATAAGAGATGATTTATCAGACAACACGGTTCCAAGTATCAACATGTGGAATGTAAAAATCTGATCTTAATCATGCAATGTGATTTTTCTGTTGTTTTTTTGAAGTAAAGTCCCCACATTGCCATGCAATCACACTAACTTCTGATGACACCGTCTTTGACTGATTAAACTCTTAATCTTGCCAACGCTTAACTTCAGGAATACAAGCAGTCTTTTTAGATTCGAGCATATGATTGCACATTTGCAAGATCAGGATTTCATTTGCATATTCAAATTGAAAAACTGCATCGTCCTTTTGTCTAAGGCCAACTATAGCGCTTCAAATGCTAAACAACCACCGTAGAGTTGGACAATATTTTTAGCATCCCTATGGTGCACTTCTATCTTTAGCTGCTGTGTTCACAAACAATCCCACAGGACACTGCATAGCTAACATAGCTCGGCTCTTCACCACGTTCAATTTTTCTCGCAAAACATGGTGAAAGCACACTATATAACAGGCCAGTACAGGATCTGCCATAGTTTCCTTAGATGCAGCGCCCTGAGCAGAGCAGAACTATACCAGAGTCCTAAAACATTAAAAAATTAGAGCATTCTGCAATGTAGGTTGCTGTGACTTCCTCCGGGGAAAACATAGCTCTATGTTCTGAGTTTGCAGTGTGCAGATAAATCAAGGAGGACAGTGAAGGATTTTTGTGTGTTGTTTCCTAGCAGGATGTGCCCATGGGTTCATGGTAAATTTCTGGTCAAAGCTTAACCCTGCAAGAGAAGTTAATAATTGAACTTGCCAAATCATCACAATTTCTAAATCCAACTGCATCTTGTTTTTACAAAGAGGCATCTTAAACCAGTGAGCCATTTTATTAGACTCATGCTCGTGTAACAGAAACATGTGTTAGCTCTTGAGTGCCAAGTATCATCCTGGAGGGTTACCAATCCCTGTTACAGATTTTGTAGGCAGACTGCAGTTATCTGTCATAACAGAGGAGGTAGTTTTGAATACACAGAATGAAACGTGCTGCTCGGTTTGGGAATACTTTACGTGGTCTTCATCTTTTTGTAACAGTCTAGGAAGAAAATCTACTACAGAGGGAAAAAGAAAGACCTTGAAACCTACTGCTGACTGTAGTGGGCCTGTCTCACCCTCCTGGATGGCTGGGGCATTGACCCAAGCTTGCTCCTTCATTCTCTAGAGGAACTTTTGAAAACGTCTCTAGCATCACCAGTTCCAACACACAACCATAGCAGCTGGGTCAAGTCTGAGTACAAAGGGAATGTTTTTGAATCATGAGTATGAGGCATTTCAAAACTACAAGTTTACCACAAATAAAGAAAAAACTTATCATGGGAATGTCAGTATTAATCAGATGATTGACCTTTGAAGCTTCTGAATGCTTTCCATACCCAGCTGGAGCTGCCTATGGACACAATAGCCACCGATATCTTGATTTACAGAGGAAGTACTGATGGAATCCCATATACCCTATTAATGGTGTAGGGAAGGGAATTATGTAAAGGAACTATTTTTTTAAGTGCCTTAGCTGAGGTTTGCATATGAGTCTAGACCCTTGGCTCCAATTTAATTTCAAGGGGACAAGATAACCTGAAAACCCTTAGAAAACCTTAGACCTTGTGAGTGCTTCACAAATGGGCTCCTCATTTCCCCATTTACACTTATGTCCTCTCCTGTTACTAAATGTTATCAAACACTCTGTTATTAAAATTCTTTAAATGATAATGGCACTTTCAGAACAGTGTTCTTTAGTTTCCTCTACCTTACCACGGATAAGGCTGTATGTCTGGGAAGTGTGAGAGCTGGGGAAACAGCACCAGGGCTAGGAGGGTGTTCCTTGGCTCTGTGGCAGCATCAGAGCAAGGCTGAGAAGCATAGAAGGCAGCACCATGTACTGTGCACTAGGTCTACAAAGATCATCTGTGGTTTTGCTTCCTTTTTTTTTGTCAGAGTTATTTTTTTCCTTTTAAACACAGCATGTGTTCAATCAAGACTATGACAGTTATTTCTTTGAAGTGTTCACATTATGTAACTTTAGCATCAGGTTAAGGAGAAAAATTTTTAGAAAAGCAAGTACTTTGGTTTTTTCTGAGTTCTTTCTTACAGGACTTAAATTTTTAAATGAGTAGAGGTTTCCTCTCTACCTGGGATGTGAGGTTGACATCCGAGAGTATGGTCCTCATCCTGCTAAGGGCTCCTCAACTGAAAACTATGGGTTGCAAGACTTGGCATTTACTAAGAAACAATGACATTACAGGAAAACTCACTGTATACTTGCAAACATGAACAGTAAATTACTCTTCCATTTTCTAATACAGACACGATGTCTGGAGTTGAGCAAACACATTCGTGAAAGGTCAGAACACTTAAACTGTGCGTACCTAGTTCAAGATTAAAAAAACTGTTGTTGACTTTTAGTTATGACATTTCAGTTTACCCACAAGAGTTACACTACTTCCCCTAAAAGTTTTCAAGCTCAAGACATGCTTTTCTCCCAGTGTTGGACAGTGAGGTAGAACTCTTTCTGTATTAACTTATCACAGTCATCCCCAAATCTAGTGGTTTGTCAAGATCACAGTTGTTCCTCCCCAAAGGGATTCAGCCACCACCACCTGCATGCCTTGTCCACCTTCGAAGAGAAGGGGCTGGAGGAATGAACCTGACTTGCCCAGATAGCAGCTGATAGCAAGTCGCCACCCAAGCAAGCCACATATGACCATACACACCAAATCTTTCAAACCTGAAAGAACTATGAAATCTCCTAAAATACAGAGCCGCATGGTGGGTAGCTCTTCATTTTTTTCTGAAAGAATGGGAGGAACTTCCTCTTCCAGTTACAGTTACACTGTCCAGTGAGGATATAACTGCTGTAACGATCAGGAAACAACTGTCATGCTGGATGGCACTATGGAGCATTACTGGGGAGCTGCAAGGACCTTACAAACTGAAGATAAAAGTCTGCATTTGCTGGAAGTGCTCTGATCTGTCACTAAACACAGTGTTGTGTCCACTTTCAGGATGCTGAAGTAATTGAACTAGTTTAAGCCTAGTCCAAAGAGGTGAGGTTGGCTTCATTTCAACAATGCTGCTTGAGGTCACTTCATCACTTTAGAATGTATTCCTCCCCTGGGGCTCAAACATCCCAAAGCCAAGCGTGCACTGAGCGAGCTATGGCACTAGTTAGTGCAGGTGAGCACTGTGTTAACACAACCCACCACACTGGGACCTCAGCAGGATATTGTGTGCACCGTGCCCAGGTAGTGTCAGCAATCTCAAACTGAGTTACACCAAGAGAAACCTCCCTTAGCTTACTCACTGCTGGCAAACAGGTATGTTTTAGGCATGGTAAGATGCCTGTCCTCTATATTATGAAATGACAACCCCCCAGGTGGCAATTGCTGAACTCCAGCTGAGAAGCACTGACTGCAAATGCAATGGAGACTGAAGCAGATCAACCACTAAAAAGTGGTTGAGGGTAACCATTTTATTTCGTATTAGCAGAGAGGCTGTCAGGTACTGCTTTGCAGAAGGGAATACATCTTCTTCAAATGGACTAACTCGAGAGCTTCCAAGTGCTTATCACCACACAACCTGTCACCTACACAAAGCTCCTGCCAGTTTAGTTTTGGTCCTTGACAGTACTTCTAGCACGTATCATGAGGATCAATATGCATTTCGTAAGTCTCCCATTCCCAAGGTCCTAATGGAGAGGCAACGTCTCCTCTAAACCACATTTCCAGTAGAATCCCTCCTAGTGCCCACCATTGCCACTGGTACCATGCCATGGCACTGTGCGTACCCAGCCCAGTACTCCTCATCCCACGGCTGCGGTTGCTTTGGAGGAAGAGAGCTCTAGTTCTTCAAAGGTCCTGTTTCCTACTGAAGTTGCCTGCAAGGACTGCAAAGAAATTGTACCTGGTTTCCTGTGTTTCAGTCATTAAATTTGCCAGATGTGATATAGGAAATGGGCAGGAAACGTCAACTTTGCGTATGACAGCAATTCTTCCCCTTCTCTCCATGCCACATCTGAACAGCACACCAAGACCTTGCACTTTTTACTGCAGCCTTTCTTACACAAACATTTGAGTCAGATCTAGAGCCAAAAACAAATAAAAAGCCAAACACATGGCTTTTTTTTAAAGAAAAAGGCTGACGCTCTATTTCATACCTCAAATCTAAAATAAACTGTGCATTTTTAACTGCATGAATTTTGTAAGATCAGCACAAATTAAAATCCTCAACCTATTTTTTCACTCCTTCTGTTACCAGTGTAAAGACTGTAAAAGAACTGATATTCCTGGAGCTCTGTGCAGACGTCAGAGGTGGTGATGCACAAAATAGGTGTGCGATGATTAAGCACATGAGTTTAGGAGGTTTCAGCTGTTACATTTCTCTCTCTCCCTTTTGTAATCATCTTAATTTTGCTTCCACGTAACAAAAAGGCAGAAAACCAGTCCTTTACTTTGCTTCTTTGCACAATCATTTGGACAATGGATGTAAAATAGTACTCTTCTAATCTGGCAGCATTTTATATTTACTTTATCTATGTGTAAATGATAGCATAAGGAGTAAGGAAGTGGAATCAAATACAACATGCATTTCTCTAATAAAACTACTCCTCTTCTCCAGTTAAACACCTTTAATTGAATCACAATTTTTCTCTTGTTTCCCCATCAATTATACACGAAGAGGAAAAGATAAATGTCAAGTGTATCTTTAAAGGAAGAATGCACCACAGTTTATCAGTTCTCCAATTGAAAAAAAAAGTCTTCCTGGATTAGTCCTTTCTTTTTACAGTAGTTGTCTTACCGTTTTGTAGTTTCTATTTACCGCCAAGAAAACACGCCTTACTTTTTCACTGGAGAATCTATGGGTCCTAATTGATCATCCAGTACCTTCCAGACGATGCCATTTGTACTGTTGATAATTTTTGAAAAATCAAGTCTGTATTATATTTGGTCACAACTAATTAAGAATTAACTTACAATATTGAACCTGATTTGAAATGCTTTGTGTTACTACACAATAAGACACCAAAAATAAGGCCTGGGAGAAAAAGGGTTACATTGCAGTAGGTTTTTGATTTAAGGAAGTTTCTTCTCCAGCAACACACTGTTCCCTTACATGGCGCTTCCTGATTTTTGTGAGACAAATCTGTTCTGTAACAAGACAGACACTAAGTCAGAAGTGTAAATATGAGTAACTCCCTGAAAATAAACTTTGCTCATTTACAATGTAGTGTTTAAATGTGGGACGCGAAACCAAACTACAGAGAAGGTACTTATCGGGTTGCCTGCAAGTGAGCTGCACTGACAGCAAGCTCAGGGCCTGATTCCTCAACCCAGCAAAGAAAATATGATACCCTGCAAAAACTGCAGTGCGAGCTGATCAGGTGCTGTGTCCACCACGTTTGTTCACCAAGCTGTTGCGCAAGATGACATTCTGCTCGTCAGTAAGTGCCTTGCGCTTCCAGGGCGGCACGGGTGCAGGATGGGGCTCTGCCCAGAGCGCGCCTCTGGCAGCTCTTGCACAACAATATGAAAACCACCAGCTCATTGGGACTGCCCATTTAATTATGCCAGAATGGAGCTGCAATGGGATTCCTAGACAGCTCTCACATCACCGCAGTCTGGATCTTTCATTGCCACACATCAGTTTTGGGTATCTGAAAGAGGCTGAACTTACCTAAAATGTGTAAAAGCTCATGGATTGAATGGGAGGGAAGGAGAATTAACCTCAAGTACGTTTCCTTTACTTGTTAATGATTTATGCTTAACTCCAAGGGTAATCCAAGAACAAGAAGAATTTTTTTTTACGCCTTAAAAATGTGTTTATGTTTATCTCCATATGAGGAAGAGGCAACAGCCTTCACCAGCATGTAATACATTCCTGGCATCTGAAACAAACAGCTGTCAAACAACTAAATACTTTTAATAGAAACCTGGTCCACTTACAAGCTGAACCATCAAATAGTCACGTGAGAACAGCAAACTCCAGGAAGAGCTGTTGTCTTTCCATGCTGAACAAAAAGCTATTTACAGTAAGAAAAATGCAACCTCTAATGCTTCCTTGCTTCCCTCTCCAACACATATGCACACAACTTTCCCTTGGTTCTTGATATTTGTGAAATTTAACACAGGAAAACTTGCCTTTTTCTGTGTGCATTTGCTCCTGGTTGTTCCTTTGTGCAAATGTTCTCCCAGGGCCCATTTTTCCACATTGCAGTGCCAAATGCAGATCTTGTTGGGTCCAGGCTTTCCACTGCTTCATGCATCAAACACATTTCTGCTTGGGTATCATTGTGTTTGTCAGTAATATTTTTTAAAATAAAAGCAAACTTGGACTTTTCCTCTCTGAAATCTGTCTTTGCAATATTCTATATGTAGAATAATCTCTATTCTGCTTTATAAACAGACCTGGGCTGCTGAAACAACTGGGAACTTTTCAGATTATTTCAGTGGGTGTTTCTCTGTGTATCTGCTCTCAGTTAGCCCTTTTGAGAGTGAAATGATCCCCACTTCTTTTATAATGATACCAGCGCTTTTTCTCACCTTCCGCATACCTGCGCAAATAAAGAGATTTTATTGTTTTTGCACTCCCTGTATTTGACTTGTTTTAAACTCTATGTGCATTACAAATAACTGCACTACATGGAAGAGAAAGTACGTGTCTAACACAAACATTTATAATTCCAAAGCCTTAGACAACAATCGAGATAAACCTGGCATCAACTGCAGTGCAAGCTGTGCTGTGCGATTCAAGTGGGGCCCTGAAGGTGCAATTTGCATTTAATGTTTTTGCCTGTAGCTCAACCTTTAGGTGAAACAAAAAAACCCTCATTAGACAGGTGGAATAAACTGAAGGTGAAGTCTGTGGCACTCCAACTTACTGTGGGAGGAACCATACTTACATGACAGGCAAGGTGATGCTATATCCTGTGATGATTTAATTTCTGTAATTTTTATCTGAAAAAGGATCAGTCCCTCACATTTTAAGTATGTTCACGAAGGAATTCCTAACAACAATAAATCTAAGTGCAACATTTTTCTCAAATCTTTACCCTTCCATATACAGGACAGCTGCTTTCCATCCAAAGGGTTGCTCTGATTTATAACCGAGGTATTTAAAGTCAGGCAATCTAATTATCGACGTGATAGTCCACAACGTCTGTAGTCAGCAAAACTTAAAAAATGCAAAATATTGACAAGATCAGACAAATACATAATGAGGGAGTTATTAAAATGCAAATTGCCTGCCTTCTGGTACTCCTGTGGTGTACGGCACAGGACCCCAGAGCCCGCATCTAGCCCCAGCCTCCCTCTAATGCCGTGCTGGTTATCACGGGGCAGAGAAACAGAGCCGGGGAAAATGAATGGGCAGAGCGGCCAAATAGGCCCCCACATCATCATGGGGCCCCAAGAGAGACAATGACTGCATGGGAATGGGAGGCATTGCAATGTGTAAGGAACAAGTGACCCTGCACACAGTGGACCCCAGCTCTTCATGGGATTTTGAAAGGCCCTGGCCGCAGAGGGAAGCCCAACAACAGCAGTTCAGAGCCACTGCCAGAGATGGAAATTTTTTGCAAGTTGGTCAAACTTAACATCGAAATTAATGAAAGGCAGTGTATAAAGATTTAGCAAAAAAAAAAAGTTCAAAGAGAGGATGTGATGGAAATCCTCTCCACCCACCCTGCTCCAAGATGCTTAGACACAGCTTTAAGAAGAGAAAGCATGGTGCCCTGATCCAGTTTGAGAATTCCTAGCTGGAAGGTGAAAGTGGGTATCACTACAAGCCATGTAATTCCTGCCTTTCTCATCTCTGATTCCAATTTTTTCTTCTCCTTTAAATAGCCTTATAATCCTGTGGACTGTCTATTATATGCTTATTATTTCACCTTGCAGACGCATTCTTGTAAGTCTGAGGGTTGCATATGTGTCTGGATGTCTATAATAGAACAACTAAAATAATATCATTCCCAGCTGTGGGCTGGATGATCTAAGCCCCCACTAGGAGAAAACTTTGATGGATATTATAATTTTATGCAATGCATTTCAATCATGTTAATATTGCTGCAACAATCTCTAAAAACTATTCCAATATAGACAGTGACACCCAATTAACACACAAATACTAAGGAGGAGGTTAAACACTAATTTTACATTGGCATTTAGCCTAAGAACTTAATTATGGCAGCTTCTATTTTAAACTGTAGTTGTCCCACCTTGTGATGTGCTGCCGTCCGTTCTTAGTCAACATTACGTGAACCACAGACGGAGTCACAACCACTGGTGCTAGATACCTGCCCAAAACCAGAAGAAAAGATGATCTCTGCCCCCAGGAGTTTCCAGTGACTCTGAAGCTAAGCTTTATCGACACTTGGAAGGGAGGCAGATGTAGTTACTCGATGCTCCTGACAACGCATCAAGAGGAAAAGGACACTGCAGCGATGCAATCTCCACTGAGTATTGGCCCTTTTCAGTATCTGGTCAGGAGCATCTGTGGGCAGTGTGGAGTCAGGCAGTCAAAAGGTTGCTGAGCCTCCCTGGCCATTAGTGAGCAGCACTGACACAAAGCGAGTTCTTTATCTCATTTTTCAGATAAATAAAATCCGAACTAGATGGAACTTAACACACACAGATAAGAGCAAAGGTACAGAAACAAATTTAAAAAATACTACAACATACTTGCAGCTACAGCCAGGACTGTAGTAAAGCTGTATTGAATTTGCAGAGAAATTAGATGCCTCGTTAACTGTGGATAGATGCACAACTGCCCAAATTTAAACTTCCTCCTTTCCCCAGCTCACAACAGTCATTACAAATCATGCAGCTGAATGAGAGCTGAAAAAGCACTTGGAGCTTGGCAATTTTGCTGCGGTGAGTCCAATAATAGAAGAGGCAAGAGGGGTGGCAGCAGTGATAATCTTTATATCAAAAACACATTTTCTGCAAAGCAACCTACTATTGTTCACATGTAAAATACATCATGCTGCTAGTAGGGAACGAACTGTCCTGCATTTTATAGATAGTCATTTTATTACAGATTCCCCCGATTGTGACTCAGAAAACAAATATTTCATGCATCCTTTCTTTTCAATAAATGCACAAGACACACAACATGGCTGGATTATGTTATGCTGCTCTAGACAGTGGTTTAAAATGCAGTGTTGGAGGGATATTTCTACTGTGCAGTATAACACATAAATTATTAACAAAAGCTAAGGAATGAAAGCAGAGCAAAGCCTCATCTGTCCAACTAAAGTCGACTCCTGAAAATACTGAGCATCATCCCCCTGTTCCCAAGTCAAATGCGCTGGAGGCTTCATGGTCCCCAGAAGCTTCATGGTCCCATCTTTCTCCCTGAAGCAATTAAAAAAATCTCAAGGCTTCTTGGCAAGCCATTTTTTTTCCCCTCCTCTCAGTCCCTCTGAAGTGACAATAGTTAGGTGGGGTTTAGTTTTTTAAGCACTATGTCTTTTTTTCTAAAGCTAGATATGTTTGGATAGATGTGAGCAGCCTTAGACCACATGCAGAAAAATCTAGTCCGTTGCTTATCAGTCAATTTGGCTTCACACCAAGAGTAACATACTGCTATAAAGAGCCAACACAGTGTGAAAAAGGAGCAGTTCTACTAGAATACACTCCGTTAATTCTAGTTGAACTGACATTCTCCTAGGACAAGGGCTCAAAACATGTTTAGACTGTTGTACCAAGCGTGGCAGGGAACGGAGCAGCAGGCTGGGTTCTCTCTGATGTCATTATATGAGAGGCAGACAAAAAAGAAATCTTGAAAATCGAACGTGGGAAAAACTCTCACAGCATCATCTTTCAACAAAATAATAACTCAGGTTTTAAACAAAAATCCCCACCACCGTAGCAGGAAAAAAAACACTGAAAAGTCAAAAATTCCAGACTCGCTACACTTACTGTAATTGTCCTTTATAAGAAGAGCCCTCTAGTTATGTGAAATGACATTACCTCACAGCCCCAGGCTCCCCGCGCTAGGCACAGGAAGGAAGCAGACACACATCTCTTTAAGAGCCGTTTCCTCTCTGCTCTATTAATTTCGGAGATTAAGCAAGCCACTCCTTTGTGGCATAATAGAGCAAGATAGAGCCATTGTGTTTTCGGAGAGTTCTGCTCACTGTTTTTCTGCCTTTGAGCAGGGAGATGCCTTAGCACTTTATTCTCAGATGAAAAGCCAGAAAACTTCTAGCAGCCCTCAAGCCCCCCTCCTATTTAAAGTACAATTTCAAGCACACACCCAGCAGCTCCACTCCTCCCCACCACCGTCGATGAGGATTTCAGTGTCTCACTGACACAGTTCAGGATGGGAGAAAAACTCAGTCCCATCAGATGAGGAATTCTCTTTTTAAGGTCCCTGAATCAACAGGACTTATTGAATGAGGATTTTCTAGCCTGGACACAGACATCCCACCTTTCTGTCTCCTCCCTGCAATGTTGAAGCTGTGACACCAAAATTTCCATCATTTTTTTTTCTTTTTTTTTTAAAAAAAATATACATAATTTTTAGTCTTTTTTGCCTTAACAGCACAAAATCCCCTCAGCTCGTATCAGATGCTTGATGACCTTTAATAAAACAGAGGCCATTGCCTCTCTGTTACAAAGACTACCAACACATGTGATGTTGGAGCCTGGGATTACACAGGCCACTGAAGTGACCACCAGCCGTCCAGAGCCTCAGCTATTCCTGAAGTTTTTCTGAAGGAAGAAGGAAGAAGCAGGAGAAGATTCAGCCAAGGCCAACGCAAGCTGGGATCCCCACCCTGAGCCTGGGCTTTCAAATTTCCTTCTAAAGCTAATGCAAGTGATTTATCCTCAACTTTACAGTTTTCTTTCCAGACTGTTGAGCAAATGATGGTGGAAACACAGGACCTTTTGGGAGTCAGCTGCCATAGGAAATACCACTTTGCGGGGGCGCACAAAACTGCAGAATCCTTGAGACTAGTTCACATTTTTTATAGTGTGTAAACACAGCCGTTACTAAATAGAAATGCCATCAGCAGCAAATGGATTTCTTTAGGGGGGAGGAGGAAAAAGATAACACACGCTCAGAGCTTTTGAGCAGCAGAAGCAGCAGAAGAAAGAGTGATCTCCTGGCTGTAGCAGGAGCGCATGAACCAGAACACTGTTTCTACTGTACCTTCCCTTGCAACACAGAGTCAGGAACACAAAACCCATCCAGATAAAACAATTTGCCTATTCAGCAGCTTTCTTTTCATGAGCTGCTTCATCTTTGCAGGCTGCCCCCCTCCTCCATCCCCCGCCTTCCTAGTCGCCAACTGAAAACTTCAGAAAGAAAAGGAGAAAGGAGTTGTTCAGACAAAGGCCTGATTCTCTGCAAGAGGAGGGCACGCACATCAGAAAACATGGTCATGGTGTTTTGGGCACCGTGCTGGCAAGTTACTCTGCCAGGAGTTGTAGGAGACTGCTCCCCAGGCTTCACTTCAGGTTTCAGGACCATGCAATAAAGAAAAAGAAGGGAGCTATAGCTCCTGCACCTCCAGCGCCAGTCTCCTGGATGTGTTTCTGGCCAACACTGCCAGTTGGGTATTTGCAATCTCCACATCTTCTCCAAGCAACTACGTGGGGCAGGCTCCTTACAAAGTTTTTCTTGCCTGCTGCCAATGGAAATCTTAACCCCTTCCAGAGATTTTTCTTCTTGGGCAGCCTCTTGCAAAAGCATTTTTTTAATGATTTATTTTATTTTTACTATTAAATGGAGATACTCTTCTCATATATGAATGTAAATCACCAGTTCATATTGCAAAGGTGACTCAACAGCATTTAGATGCCAACATGTAATTACGTCTGTATGTAGCAGGATATGATTCAGCAGATACAGGCAAGCAGCAGTGTATCCCTTGCATCCCCTAGACTCCTTTTTCCTTAATATATGAAATGAAAATTCAGTTTAGTCATTTCTATTTTGGTCTTTCTTAAATTACAGCCAATATTGATCTAACTTAATACACACCTCTTACCTCTCTCCTCCAGTATTCAGAAGACCTATGACAGGGGCACCAAACTCATGGCTCCCACCGTTCTCCTGCTCCTGCAGCCTAACGCGTGTCACTCGCTGCACATGTGACTGGCAGGAGCATTGGGACAAGGAGCTCAGCACTGCTGCCAGGAAGAAACAAGGTGTTGGCCTGGATTAAACAAGGTGGAGGGCTGAATTCAGCCCGTGGGCTGAGTTTGACACCCCCGACCTTTGAGGAATCAGTACTGCCACACATCAATAACACTACATAAATCCTGCACTCAGCATCACATCAGTCTTAGACTCTGAAAAGCTTTTTTCCTCCATATTATCAAAATTTCACCCAAAGCACAGCCCCCACCACAGCTGTCTTACACCAACAGCTGGAACCAGATTCTCTGCTGCTCTGTCCTGTAACGACTCCACTGGAGCAGGGTGCATCAGCCTACTGAATACCATCGTCTTCCGCCCACATACATGGGCTGCTGTGGCAGAGCAGAGATCAAGTGATTGCAAAACACCAGTGAAACGTTTATTTTTTACTGCGTTCCCTGTGAGGCACAGAAGGTAACTAAGTGCACTTGAAAATATCAGTCTATGAAGCTGAGGAAGCTGAAGACCCGGTTGGGTCTGATGCAGAGGGTGCACAAGGATGCCAGTGGGGACATGTCTGGTGCCTGGATGTGCTCCTTAGGATCTAGAGCAGTTTTGAGTGTGTTCATGGAACTGCGTGGAAGCAGAAGCGTTTATCTTTACATAGTGCTTTGAATCAAAGCTGCTATGGGAGGGGTGGAAACTGCCTGAGCAGTCTTGGGAGGTCTAATGGGCAGGATTTATTAGTTTTAATATTAAAATATTAAAAATTATACCCTGATTGTAAACTCAGGGCTTTGAGTCACTAGAGAAAGAGACATGGAATTTTTTAAAATGTACTTTTGGAGTTTAGAAGTTCAGAATAAGTGGCAATATTAAAAACATCAGTCAAAGCAACCCTGTCTCTAACATACAAACCTTCTCTCACATCTTCTATAAAGGCAAATCTTATTCTCATATTGCCTTTATGCCAAACCCAACAAAGGGAACAACCATGTTCTTTGCCACCCACTTCACCAAGGGATTGCCACAAGTGTCTCTCCACAAGGTTATCCTTGTGTTTGGGTGTAGTTCCCTGTACTGAAAAGTCTCTGCACCACTTCCAGTGATTAAGTGGAATTTGGTGATGGAAAGGTCTGGACCAGGACTTTTCATTAGAAAAAATAATCATGCCTATTGAAATGCGTTTTGGCTCCCAACTCTGGAAAACAGCTACCCATCTACTTACACCTTACCTGCACAAGAAATCTGCATGGGATTAGTTAAAATTGTGAATTTATGTTGTTTGTACAAGAACACTTTTTCTAAAGTATAAAAACAGCCTATTAGCTTTCATTTAAATTTATTCCTAATAGAGGTAATTAAAATGAAGAGGAGTGGTTTTACTCAACCTGTCTAAACCAGAGCATACACAAGCTGATAATCAGTGTGACTACCTTGTTCAGGCAAGACCTGAGTCCTCCTGATTTAAATTTTGTCCTGAACACAGTTTATTTTTCAGACATGTTAAATCTCAGCTCTGAAGGTTAACACTTTCAAATAGGGTAAAAAAGCAGAACACAACAGAAATAAGCTGCATAACCAACACTCAGCAATCTATAGGTGCTTGGAGAAAAAAAAGGGAAAAAAACTATTTAAATCAGATCATAATCGCTTCAAATTTTGGTAGCTGAGAAAAAAATGCCAGCCTTTCTTTCCATAAAGAAATATCCTTTCAATGCTTTGCAAGAAACAAAAGCAGGTACAAGAATTTATAGTGATAAGTTAAAAATTGTTCAACTCTAAAAACAGATTGTAAAGTGAAGGAGAAAGCTCCTAAGGAAAGCTGAGAATAAGGTTTCTTAATCTTACACTGAAGGGTTGTAAATGTGCAAGCTCAATACCTCACAACCCTTTTCGAGTAAATAAAGGCTTAAAACGTTCTTTCTTTAGCGTGACTGAATTCCTTTCCAATGTGACCTCAACATGCCATTCCTCTATCTTTATCTGCCGACACAGCAGAGCTGTTGACCTTTCACCAACGACCTGCACAATCAATAAACAGCCGACAAACTATCTCAACAGAAATGCTCCACGGACAAGTTTCTCCCTTACTCTCTACACCATCAAGCTCTGCCGTTCCTGAACTCTTCCTCAGGCCCTTGGTTGTGCGTCAATGCGACTTAACAAATAACATGGAGCTCGGAAATACACTTTCTTGGGCATTGCCTATCCAAACATATTAAACCTTTAAGTGGTTCTGCTGTTGTTTGCTGTCCCACGAACGGCTTTCATGTTACACATAGGATCTCCAAGATCTCTACCTCATGCTAAGTACTTGACGTTGATTTCCAAGAACAGAAACCTAACTCACATAACTTAAATATGCACAAACTGTTGGAGTATAAGGAATAACTTTAGAAAATATCTTATTAAAGACTTGCCCGGCAAAGTTTTATCTTAAAGAACATAATTAAACAAAAAAATTAACACAGTCAATTACAGATGCCTGGAACAAGAAATTAAGGCAGGTCAGAAAATACTAGTGTTATTATGGAAGTCTTTCATAAGACTTCCAATGCTATAAATTCTGTTGCACTGTTACACTCCATGACAAAAGATCTAATGCAATATTTCTATCAATATGATTTAAGAAAGCAGTGCATGCATTCTGACTCAATAAGACACATATTTTAAAGGTGTTAAGAAGTGGGAAATGAGTAAAGCGATGCAATGTGTTTTACTGGGGTACAGAAAAGAGAGTAATCATTCCCTGCAGTGCTTGCAGCAAACATACCGAAGCATTACTTGAGATCTGAGAAGCCAAGAGTGAAAACTATTAGAGACCAGCCATAAGCAGAAATGAAACTAATTAGTCCATAGAGTCTTTATCAAACTGAATGAACACAGAGGTAATGTAGAGGTGCAAGTACTGAAAAGGAATTTAAGATCATTAAAACTGAAAGAATAACAGTTTAAAGAGTTTATTCCCATGACATCTAAAATGCATAACAGAGATGTAGTTTCTCTCTAGACACATATACTGCATTTTCTTAGTGTATATATATCTAGAGAGAGAGAATGTAAGGAACACTTGAAATGTCTCTTAAAGTGTTAATAAGAGTTTGCTGATGCAAGACAGCTGAAATTTCAAAATCCAATAAGCCTGCTAAAAATTGTTTGAAGTACTACTTTCTCATTTGCTCCACATACTCCAGAAGACTTATTTATTGTTTGTCTTCTCACCATTTAAAAAAAAATGGTAGCACGATTACAGCTGTATTTTGAATTGTTCTGTTAAATTCATAAGTGGGGCATAACATGACATTCTTTAATGCAGTTCTCTGTGCATTTTTAGGACCCACTAATGACAAAGATTAGCTCTTTAAAGAGCAGTGGCAGCAAAATTTTAGTGAAAGTGATCAAGTGATTAACCTGCTCGTTACAAAAGTGAGAGTGTTTGCATTATTACCTGCACAGCAGAGAGCTAAAATGCATGTAGTACCTCTAATTTATTTATTTGTTCTTAATATAAGCAAGTAAGCATGGTTCAGACCACAGTATTTAACAGATTGTGTTGTGGATCGATATAACATTCCACTGAACTTACAACTTCAAGCAGACAAGACCTATCAAAGCCTTTGGTTAAAAAAACGCTTGGTCTTTCTGAGTCCAGACGTTACAGCCTGATCCTCCAAGCAGGGTTTCATGGGCAGGAGCCCCTGCATTTCACTGGCACTTGGGCCACTTTCACCCATGGTCAGGGTGCCTACAAGAGCCACCAAGAGTCTCTGCAAGCACAAGAGAGTCACCTCACCCAGCCAGTTATTTCTGAGGCATCTACTAATGACTTGGTGAAGCAAAAGAACACACACTTCAGATTTCTATGTGTTACAGACATCTCTTAGTGTCACAGTGGGAGTCAAACCTCCTGTTTGGGATTGCTTGACATGGATTTCCAGCCAGGGGTCTCTGCAGCCCAGGACCAGCAAACACAGCTTCTAGAACAGCTGGACATCTCTCTTGTAAGTGCAGGACACAGGTGTTGAGGCAGGATGCTGGGTCAGGAAAAGAAGTGGTGTGACTCCACCAGACGAGGCAGAGATGCCACCAGTAGCCCTTGGCTACCAACCATGGTCCTCACCTGACTCACACTGTGACCGAAGCTGCATCGCTCCCACCATGCTGCTGATCACAGTGTTCTGATGGGCAGGACAAGCTGTGGCTAATACAGCTGGAATAAAAGCCTACCTTCCCTTTTTATTTCCTCACAAAACTTGCAAAAAGCCCTTGAAACCCCAGCACTCTCTAGGTCAAGGCTATGCAGGACTGTTTAAGCCCTGCTTGGCGTTAGGGTTTGGTTGTTTCTGGGTTCCCCTACCCCCTTTTCTTTTTTCTTTTAATCTAGATAGAATTAATTGAAGGTGCTGTTTAAGAAGAAAATAAGAATGCAAAACTGGAGAAGTGCTGTAAGTAAATATATTAATAAACAGACTCCTAATTTCTTATCTTTGATGGTATTCAGTACTATTTTAAAAATTCTCAAAAGAATCACAAACATACAGAAGGTCATACATAAAATCCCTGATGAAGCAATTTAATGCTAAATTAAAGCTGAAACTAGGTAAGCCCAACTCTTGGGATCTTGGGTATTTTCAAAGACTAGAATAGAATCAACCGTACCCAAGAACACCGTGTTTTTCACATTTTTAAATATTTATTTCCTAAATTAAATAGAGGAGGTTTAGCTGGTTCTTACAGCTTAGCAGGAAACAATTTAATTTCCAAGCCAATTGTATATTGACAGTTGGCAACAATGGTTTTACTTTATAAAAAGAGAATGGGAAAATAGTTGTGTATTTCTGAAATGCTTCCAGAAAATTTCCTTTGAGAACACGTTCAGTGAAAACTACACAAACAGGCATTAAACATGAATGTAATTTAATAAACATCCACCAGCTATATGGTGTGATAAATAGGTAATAAGAACGTAATACAGGCATTTAGCTTTCAGCTTCCAAAGGAGCTGGAAGCTAAAACAATAATACTTTCATTAGACTCTCCTACCTGGCATCAAGAGCCAATTTCCACCTATTAATATGGATTTCTATTACCTGCCTTGTGAATACTGTTAACCCATTTATCAAGCAAGAAGCCATACTTTTGTCATTTATTACAAGCAGAAGGGGAGCAGAAGGATTGCTAAACCCTGCAACATCAGAGCATCAGATTAAATAATTTGACCTAGAAGATAAAAATATTCCACTTATATTTAAAATGAACCCCCCCCCCAGTCCTGCTCCTATTACAGCTAATAAGACCTCTTGCAGGATCAAATCTTTCCTTACTGCCTCAGAAGAAAAAAAAATCACTGTCTGCAGACTAATTGTAAACTCAGTGCATGTGTAATTAAACATGCCTCATTGGTTCTCTTGATATGTCAATAGTGGGTAGGAGGAGGTTGATTTAAGTTAAACGACTCAAGTCTTACTGAACATTTGCCCCTTTCTGTGTCCTCTAAGCAAAGCATCATTTAACAGAACAACCTCAGCCAAATATGAGGAGCTTGGAATTAAGTGTTTATTATTCACATTACAGTGGTGCCCGAAACACGCCAGGCACTTATTCTAAGCGCCGACAGAGGCGCCGGGACAGATCCCTTTCTCTGCTCCTAATTTACACCAAGAGCAGACGAGCACTCTGAGCAGAGTTGCTCTCCTGCTTCCCTCCCCCAGCAGCCCAGGAGATGAATGGAGGGGCTATGGTGCTATCGCAGAAATGACAGGCACGCATCTATTAATCACGTTTGTTGCTAAACACACCAAATTCCCACTTTCCCACAGCGCCGAAGTCTCCTTGTCCTCACACTCGGTCCTCAGCTGCAGCGAACTGCACTTATCAGCTAATGGGTCCAAATGAGCATTTGGCTTTAGCCCCCTCCCCATCACCTGACTGCTTCACCACTCACCTTCCTACTAGGGTACCAAGACCACGAAATTTTTCTTTCTGTTCACACAGGGTCAGATTATAAAACATGTCTGCTTCCACACCAATGATAAAAGCTCCACAATATTCACCTCACCCACTTTCTCTGGAGTGATGACCCAGGAGAAGTACTCGTATCCCTCCCACTCTACACACCACAGCTACAGATGCCAAAAATACTTAAGACCTCAATCCACAAGGGAAAGCCTGGATTCAGTAAAGCAGGAGAACACGAGCAAAGCTTCTGAAGTCATAATACTTAAAATTTTCTGGTCTCCATTCAGTGGAGTCACTAAAGATACATGAACTCTTCAACTGGAATGTCTCAGCTTTCCTCGCCTCATTCCCTCAGCAAACCTAGTTCACTCAACTTCAACAGCTTAGTGGTCGTTTACCACACTCACCTGGTTCTTCTTGTTTTGATTCAATTTTATTCAACCATTGAAGTTTCCCAATGTGTTTCTTTTGGGAAGACTTCCACAGGGCAGGGTTTCCTGCCCCACATGCTTCAATGGAGTCAAGCAACCTCCAAAACTCCGACCAAGGAAAGAACATTTCTCTTTTCCTTCTCTGAAATCTCACAGTGATCAGTAAGTTAGCAAGCTACTCAGAAGTTATCGAGCAATCAGGCTGCTCGTTATGTTCTTGCATGTAGTTATTATCACAATTTTCAATGCAGTAGTATGGGTTGGCCAATCTTACATCTGTTTTCAAAAGGACTGGAAGAAGCACTATGGCTTTGTGAAACAGATTTTGAAATCCTCTCATGCTCTCGGGTAGTCATTTTATCCTGTATTTTACCTTTTTATACACTGCAAGTTCATCCATACCCATTTCTTTCTCAGTGGTCCTTTAATCCTTTTCTGTTCATGCTGCAGCTCAGCACAAGGATGGGAGTATTTCTATAAGCCATGTACTCCAGAGGCTCTATCAATCTGCATGCATGGTGCAAGGAGGAAACATATTTCTGCTGAAGAAGAATCAGAAGCTGGGGTCAGACTTTTTATATTTCAACCAGATTTTGATAAGACATATTAGGAATTCATAGGGCTTTTATCATTTTCAACAGCAAGGGGATTAGACCCTAGGCTGACAAGAGCAAGAACAACAATTGTTAAAAGAAATATGCACCACACTGAAATACAGCAAAGCACCTGAAAGACTTAACATACTGTCTGATAAAACACTATAGGCACTTTAAAATTCAACCCAGTGATGACTTGCTGAGTCAGTGCTTCATTTGTCTAGCAGAGCCAAAATTACAATGACTTCTGTTCTAACGCTCAAAAATGCAACAGAAGTGCAAAGGGAAGCCATGATTTAAACCACGGCCTCACACAACAGTAGGGATGCAAACTATGGATAATATATTGATGCTTAGGCAATAGGACAGAAAGAAACAGTAAGAATGTTATTCAGCTTCAAAAATTTTACCCAGCAAGCTTGGAATATTGATGAAAATACTCAAGTCAATTAAAAAAAAAGTTGTTTTATTTTTACAAATTCAAGGAAAGGTAAAGATATCGACTCAGTAGTAATAACAGTTTCCTCTGTGTCTGAAGAAAGACCCTCAAATGAAAAAGCATCTCAAATTCATCCTTCTTGCCCCTAAAATATTCAGACCACAGCAAATGTGTTAGAAACTAAATGACTTTTTGTACTGAACTTCTAAACCCCTTGACTTTTAATAAGGTCGTGCATAATTTGATTTTAATTACAGATTTTTTTATCCCTTAAATTTGACTAAAAATGATGTGATTTACAAAGCAAACAAGCCAGTTAAACAAAGCTAATTAAATTCACTAGAGACAGCCTTGCTTTTCCCCTCAGTGAGTGTTTATTTCAGCTCCCAGTGCTCTGATAGCTCCTGACAGCTTGCTGGGGCACAAGAAAGAAGTAGGTCAGGGTAAGCTGGAATCAGCAACAGAGGATCCCATTAGACAGGCTTGTAGGGTAATACGGAGATCGAGGAAGTGTGTGATGTAGTGACAGTGTTAGAGACACATAACAAACAGCCCGAGGACAGCCTCCAGCAGAACCGGTACATTTATCTTCTCTGTGTTATAATGACCCCTCATACAGCTTATCCAGTTCGTGATTTCTCGTACAAGAGGTGCTGTATAAACCTAATGACAAAAATGTGCTCGTGGTTTGGAAGACGATGCGGAGCCAGCGGCTGCACTAACAGAGGCTCTGCTCCCACTGAGCTCCTGCCCCTCGGCTTACGGAGCCTGCCAGCTTCCCAGGGCAGGCAGCTATTCACACAGGCAGAATGTGTCCCTCTTACTCCAGCTGGGAATGCAGTGAGGAATCTCACTGCGCACAGAGATCAAAGGAGAATAAGACTGGTTTCTCCTAGCCAGCTTCTAAAACATTATACTGATGATTATTGTTGAGGTGCCTACACTGGATCTGAAAATACCAAGCTACCTGTAAGCAAGAAAAGGCACTGTGGCAGCTAGGGAGTACAGCAAAACCACGTCACAGGGTATAAAAGACACTTGTTTCTTGCACTGGTGTCTGGGGGCTCCCGATAAACCACCACCCAGGTTCCTACGTGCCATTTGAGCTGGCCCCAGTTGTCTCCTCATACCACAGCACTAGTGGCAGACAAGAAAGGCTGCGGAACCTGTGGTTTCTGTTGGCTTTCACAGCTGGGATTGCTGCGCAGTGACGAAATATCAGCGGAACCAGGGAGGAGAACAAAACCAAAAAGACCAAAGTGATCAGTGTAAAACATAAAATGCTTTATGTTTCTACCACTTAGATTCTTTTTTAATTAAACGTGTATTGTACCGGATATATGTCTATACTTGGACACTGAAGAAAAGGACAAGAGTATGCTTTTTTGAAAGTGTCTTGGCAATAACAGCAGCAAACATAGTGTCATAAACTCTGACGTGTAATATTAAATCAGAGGCAAGTGGAAAAACAAAGATCTAACCCTCCTGGCTCTCATGAACATTGTTCCCACCATTCAAAGTTCTAAGTTTCTTTCACTGTCTCTGGCGGCACTGTACATACCCCAAACATTTCAATTATGGGAGTTAATTTCTGAGGCTTACACACACAGCCAGAGAGATTCTCCTCAATTCCAGACTGTGCAGCTCACATTAAAAATAGAGTGTGAGCGTGCGCTATCTCAGAAAATTGGTACGTTTGACAGGAACAATTTAAACTGCCATGGGCATAAGCAAACACAAATGGAGAATGTTGTTTTATTTTGTTCAGCGCTCAATGCTTTCACTTTGCTTAGAGATGTCTCCAGCATCCACTTTACCTGAAGTCCTCAAGTGACTGTTTAAGCAATGATAGAGGCCGTACTAATAAACCAGCCTGCCCTATTTCAGGAGTTTAAGTTTTGTCACTCTGACTAAATTTTCACATTTATTCATAAGAGTGTGTCATGTTCAGCATTTATCCTCTTCTTTGTTTCTAGTTACAATCTTTCCACAACACAATTCATCTCCTGCGCTAGCGGTGCTTCCTGCTCTTCAGGGGGTCACACTTATGGGCACTCGCACCCACCCATTTTATGACACAACACATCCCTTTCCTGCAATTTTTACTTAAGCAGACATTTCCACTGGGTCCACAGAGGTTTCATCCAAGTGACACCTATTTTCTCCAACTCTGAGCATCTAGGCAAAATCCTTAAATGCCCTAAAGAAAAACACAAGTATCCCAACAAAAATATGCATTGATAATACAAAGCATTAAAATAAAGGAAGACAACGACAATGATCAGAGCACCACTGCCTGCAAGGAAGGAAGGAAGGAAGCTTTTAACAGCACTAAAATATAAAATTGATTTGTACACATATTTGATAAAAATCAATACAATTAGCAAGTAACTGAATACTAGAAAGGGAAATTGATTGCTCGAGGGCCCAGAGGACTCAGGGCAATCAGTCCATTCTTCTAGCTCCTCCACTCTTAATAAAAATTTACTTTTTCATAATCCTGCCTGAACTCTTTGCCCATTAATAATGCGACTAAATAGCTCTTCTTTTAGCACTATTATTGCAGACCTGCTTGAATTACATTTAGAGGCAGTTTCGAGTGGCATGTCCTGGCCATTTTGCTATCTGCAGCACAAACCTGCAAGCAGTAGCACAAAAGTATACCAACTAATGAACGGGAGCACAGGAACACTTGAGAAGAGCTTATAAAATTAAGTACCAAAGTTTAAATAAACGGATTACCACAGAATTGATTTGCTACATCAATTTGGTCAGCTTTTGCTGATACATCATTCCTTCCTCAAAGGAGAAGAGCCACCGTTTCAAAACAACTAATTAAACATTTTGAACCATGGCCTTAACAAGGAGAGCAGGGCTGCATTGCTCTGCTCTCCTGTCTCCCTTCTCTCACCGAGTGATTCCTCACCACATTGTAAAAATCGTTACTCCACATGAAACAGTAGACTGAGTTTATAGTCAAATCTAGACTAAATGAAGTGGCTTTTACAGCCACTATCTCTGAGCAGATTCCAGTTTCAGGTAAGGACATCTTCTCTTCCTTCATTAATGGGCGACTGAAGGAGCTAAAACACCACTGCACTTCCCTGCACAGAGGGAGGGAGGCTCCCAGCTCAGCCAGCGCGGCCTCCCCAGGTGAGGATTTGCATTACAGTCAACCGGCTGCACAATCTGATAGAGAGTGCATGCAACCCGTACACATCTACAAAGGAGGTTTCTCTTTCAAAAGGTCAGATGCCTTCTCAGATAAGAACTTTTATCAGATAGGAAGCTCTTTAAACCAAAACCTATCTTTTGGCCCTCAACAACTTCTCTGCCAGTCTGGAGTTCAGGGTGACACGGCCTTTGCTGTTAACTAGGGCCCTGATTCAGCAATGTGCTTGAGCACGTATTTAATTCGAGCTCTATGAGTAGCCTCATCCAAGTCAAAGGTAAACAAATATTGTTTCCATATTAATGAGACCACTTGCATGCTTAAAATTCAACAATATAATTATAGCTCTTTCTAATGCACCTCCAAAGGAACATCTCAAGAACTTATTGAGTTGAATAAAATCATGGATGCACCTCTACATATTCACTCCAGCAGAAACTCTTCTACTCCAGAAATCTCAACACGTGCTTACGTTTCCAATGGTCCAGCCAGAGAAATGACTAAAGTGAGCCATTATATCAACGTAAGCAAAAGTCCATAGATGCTCAATCTGTGGCAATGCCTCTGTGAAACTGGATGACAGACTGCAGTGCCAAGAGAAGAGAACAGTGCATCACTCAGCAGGGCACCAGTCTAAGTGCCACAGGTGTAGCTGCAACATCCGCTAAGTTGCCTCACTAAATTCTTAGGAAGTTCTTACTCAAAAGTTTGTCCTGCTGCTTCTTCTTACTAAGAAGAGACATTATTCCGGACACAGAAATAGAAACCAGAAATTACCCAGTTTCAGTGCTATACTTCTTCGCAGCCATGAGCAAACTACTTTAATCTCTTTGCTTCAGTTTCCCTGCCTTTATCAATAAAGCAAAGACAGCAAAACTTAATTTCACCTAACTCATACATCTTTTGTGAAGGTGAAATGCTCATTCTGTGTAAAGTACATGGAAGATGAAAGGCATCAAGTAAATATTAATCATAGTCACCACACCTACCAACAGGATCTCCAGTACACTGATTTGGATCTGTGTTTGAAGAGTCTTTCTTTGTGCAATTCACAAACTATGCTTTCCTGGAGTAGCAGAGCTGAATTAAAGCTAATCAAGAATTCCCATGTTAATCATCTGTCTAGCCTTCAGAAGATCATAAGAAGGATGATGCTCCCATTTCAAAAGACAGCACAGTGACACAGAATGTATTACATCAAACTGGCTGAAGCCCATTTGCAGCATGGTCATGTAGGAAACTATAGGAGTTCATCCCCCGACATTCATCTTAGAGCATACACACTTGTAAATCAGCTCCTATTCAATAATGAAATGTCGAGTGACTCATTCTAAGTGTGAAAAAGCTCTCAGAGAACCAAAGAATCTTTTACTTTCCTGTCTGCCTTTATAAACACTGAATTACATCTCCTGACTTTGGAGAAGCTATAATGCATTAGAGTCAGCTGTAAAAAAGATTACATTCTTAAGTTGACAGATTCCAAGGCCACCTTAAGACCCCAAATTTCTGTTGAAGGAGATCTGGGACGATGGTTCATTAGCAGCTCAGCTGATCTTCCGAACCAGCTTCCCAGGCACAGCGAGGCGCACTGATCTCATGTAGATGTGCCCACAAGGCTGGCACAGGGAACGCTAGCAACGCTTCTCCAGGCACTTCTGCTGTTCCATGGGGGTCAAATGCCAGATTATTTGCTTACTGTCTTAAGCAACTTCTGCAGCTGAAACGTAGCTCATGCAACCACGGCTGTCCTGCTGGCAGTAACCAGGTGAAAGCGTTTTTCACTGCTTTTGCCTGAAACAGTGAATTTACACAACAAGGACAGCAGGACAGATATACCTTGACTTTTGTCCCAGAGTTAGCACCAGTTCAAAGGCAACCGGCACGTTCCGCAGCTGCACACGGAATAGTAGTTGCATGCTTTGGTCAGCTGTTCAGTAGCTGGGCTGCCCAAGCACTGTGCTCACCCAAATTAAAATCCGTCTAACAAAATAAACCAAACCAACACATGCCCAGGATCACAGGACAATTAAAGGTGCACAGCCCCAGCTCCGCATCTGTTCTCTGCAGCAGCTCTGCCTCTTCTGAAGAGGCGACACAGGGTTAGCTCCCTGGAGCATCTCTTCACTGCCGCTAAGAGATTCCAATTTCTCCAGCAGAGCTATCACAACAAAGGTTTGAAAGCAAGAGTACAAGGAAATAAAACCCCAAGAGTCACAAACTTAAAAAACGCAATGGAGATAAAGAAAAGCACTGTCTGCAAGTCAGTGTTGAAGGAGAAAGAACAAGTTTGAACACGGGAAACACTTACTGCTTGAGTGGAAGCAACAGAAAATGTTGGACCGGGCGGACCAGGTACAGGAGGGATCTCAGTCACCCTGTGATGGGCTTGGACCTGCTGTGCTTCCATCCTCCCCACAAATATCTGCCCTGCTTCCTCAGCTCTCCCTCGGTCTCCCTGGTTTTGCCCTCCCTTCAGTCCCAGCCCATCCCTGTTCTCTCTCCCCTACCATTGCCTCTTTGTACTTTGGACCTCTTCACCTCTATGCCCTGAGGTCTCTGGCTCTCCATCGGTGGCTCCAGCAGCACCTGCCCGTGGAGCCAGGCCAGCCAGCACTGCTCAGCTCATGCTTGCAGTGCTGGTCCAACTCCTCCCTGGGATCCAGCAGTACATATAAACAAACAAATTATGCCACAGACACAGAGCTATGCTCCAAAAGGAAATGACCAGTGGATGTTATTGCTTAACCTTTCTTAATAATGAACATGTATTTCTTGAAAATATATGCCACCTAATCCCCTCGGCATTGCAAACATGTACAACAGGAGGGTAATTTAAGTTAATCAAGCCTGAAGCTCCATGTAAAGTTTAACAGTTTGTTTCACTGCTCTTTGGGTAGCAGATGGCAAAGCATTCAATCGTATGTTTTCCACAATCCTTGCACAAAGGCCCATACTTATTTCTGTCCCTGGTGTGACCACCAACGAAGGGATGGCTGCTGCACTAGCTGAAGGCTACCAAGTGAGGGACCCTTTTAAATTCTGAAATAATTGACATGTAGTTATCAATATAGATACTCCAATAGTAAGGTTCATGGGCAGTCAGAACTGGTCATTTACCCACTAGTTTGCCATTACTGCCACTCTTAGATATGATAAAATTGAAGCAACAGGCCAACATAAGACTTCTGGTAATTAATCTGCACCTTATCTACACAAGTACCAACATCCAAAATCAGTTCCATGCAGGCGAGTACTAGGGATTTTCTTACACAACAGCACTTGACACTGTTGATGTGGCTCACATAATTTTTAAATGCATGCTGTCCTTACAAATGACTCCAAACTGCATGTGGTCATCAGAAACCAGTCTGAGTGGCTACTTTGGATTTCAAACTGGTGCAGTGGACAGTCACTCAAATGGCTAGATTTGGGGGGACTGGGGTAGAGGGAGAAAAGACCTAAGAAGGGGAAAAAAAGAATTTATAGATGAAGTGTAGAGTCAGAATGATCTTCAAGACAGGGCAATTAAGACTGCCCAAGTCAAGCTTTTTCCAGGTGTGTTAGAGTGACTGGGAAGCGAGTGAGCAATAAACAGTTCAGCCTACAACATTCAAGATTTTGATAGTTTATAACCAACAGAAGACACACACCTCTACTTCAAAACACAGAGTGCATTCCCTAGCATCCAATTACTGGTGGTGTGTACAGTGAACATACTTGCACTAATTGACTGGCCCAATAGTCATGGCTGCCCCCAAGCATTTCTGGAAGTAGCATTTCTGCAGCAGAACCATGCAGAAATGCTTCACATTTATTAACTTGTTTGGTTTTGATTGTTGGATTGGTTCCCCACTCCCAAGGCACTCAGATTTATTCTTTTAGCTTAACACCGCAAAGTAATCAAATCACTCTGTTACAGCCGACAGACTGTAGGAGCCCTGAAGGGGAGGGGAGAGAGGCATCAGAAGAAACATCTACATTTTCTCTTACATCCTTCAACACTTGCCCTAAACTTTAGATTTGACTCATCTATATCTCTGAAATTCAAGAATATTGAACTTTAACTGACATGGGAAGTTATCTGAAGATGCAGGACTTTCACTTGAAATTAAGGCTGATCTACCTTCTGGGATCTGGGACCAAGATTCACTTCTCATAAAGACTAAAAAGCCTGAATGCAGTCTCCTCCTGCTTCAAGTCAAACACAAGTGTTGCTGCAACCAAGAAAACATCCTTCCAGCACTATGTAAAGTTCAAACCAACCAATCCATAAATAAAAGGAGATGAAATGGAGGATTCACACATGCCTTTGTGCCCTACCATCACATGTGTAGAATAGGTAAGAATAGGAAGACAAAAGAGATGGCTCAGAGAGTCATGATTAATATGGAAATTGAGAAAAAGGGCATACCTTTGCTTGGATTTTGACTGTGTCTCTTCAGCTTTATGCAATGCAATATTAGAAAATGCTTAGCACACAATCCTTTATATGGAAGACAGAGATTTTTTTTTATTTAGACATATTCTGATGTTCTTGTCTAATGTTACCTAATACAAAATAAGAAAGAAATTAGTGCTTCCATGGTCCTGTGTATTTAAATATAATTTCAATGACCTACTGCTCAAAGTATGGAAAGGGCCCTCTGTTATTAAAATCTGAACAGATTTTATTTTAGACTGTACTCAAACTGACAGGATAAAGCTTGAAGAAAATCCCCCAACAGGCTTTTTCAATTGAGAAAAACAACAAAACAAAACAAAACTTCATGAACTGTGATGAAATAATCTTACAGTGTTTGGACTTAATACACCAACAATGTCAGGCATTTCAATGTAGAAGCATCAGAACTAGACGTTTATGCTTGGTAGTGAGTAAAACTTTGAAAAGGAAGAAACAAAAATTCCCTTTTAATGAGTCACCATATGTCAGTCAGAGATCAAAACCTTTTGCCTGTATTTTTTACTGCAGGATTGTATATACTTGTTTTTTTTCAGGTTGTGTGTTTTTATTTAAATCAACACAGCTAATTAAAAATATCAGTTAAAAGAACAGGAAAAGTGAAGTCCTTAAAAAGATTTGACTATCAGCATGATCTATTGAGTTACTGCAATACCGGATGAATTCCAGAAACTATTTCCGTATATAAATTTGAAATTGTGAAAATCTTAGTAAGATTTAAAGTAACTAGTCAAAACAAAGCAAAATTATACTCAGTACCTATTCTGAAACCACATGAAATTTGTGTTGCATAATTAAAATGTTCACATTCTAAATGTTACATTCTAATGTAAGGGGAAAAAGCTTCTCACGTGTGAGTGGAACTGTGTACGACAAATGTCTCCGTAAAATATTCATTTGTTTACCTTTGCCCAAAACTTAACTTGTGAAGAACTGTGACTGAGAATGAAACATTAAAAAACATGACCAAGAGGAGATGTCATTTTTGTATTTAAATATTTTCTTTCCTTCTATATTGAATTCTTATGTTTCAGTAAAAAGGAAGATATTATGTTGTGATGTCAGGGTTAAAAAAACCTCACAAACCTGCATTTGCAGCCAAAGCAAAGAAATAAAACTACCATTGACACTGAGGGGTTCTTAGAGTAAGATGCACGTGCCTTCATTTTGAATATAATTTCCAACTATGTGAAAAGTCCCTAAAGACCTCTGCTAGTAACAAGCACTTATTACAAAATGTTTAAACAGTTAACCTTCACGCTAAGCATCCCTGAAGGTAAAGCACCACTGTGCCTGTTTTACAATGGAGAAGTAAAAACCTGGGAAATATTTACTCTCAAAATTGCCTCCACCTCTGGAGGCCTGTGGGACTACAGATATTCAGACCCTCTGGAAAAAGTCTGAGAGTTTTGAAATTAGAGTAGGCATTATTCAGGCTTGGCTTCTACCTTAGGAAACCTCCAAGTTCTCATATGAAAGCTCATATCCACAAAAATTAGAGCAGGGACTTCACAATTCACTCCACACAACTATCCAACAGCCATCCCGTGTAACTACTGATCAGCAAAAGCATTTCCATACCTTACTGTTGACTCACTGAACCCTCCCATCAATTACATCAGTTGATCTTAATTTATGTTCAGTTTACTTGTAGATGGGAAGTTATTAGACTAAACAACTGCAGTAACTAGTTAGAGGTTGGGAATTGAGAGAACTGAAGGAAGAATTCAGAGAAATAACCTGATCTACTACTGTAAAGAGAATCAATCATCCATCTCCTTCCATTAGTCTTTTTGGCAATCCTGTGTCACTGTTGTCACAAGCCTGGATAACGATGCCACATTAATTCTCCTTTTGAAAAAGGAGCTACAAGATTTGACTCTGTAACACTGTCCTGTCTGACCTTGGGGAATCTTTGGGGAAAGCTTCCCATCAAATGCAGTTACAGTTTTTGCTGAAGGAGAATTACTGAGTTGGGCCCATACTTTATAACTTGCATGTATGACAGAAAAATATACAACCAATCTTCTGCTTCCACTAGAAATAAATCCTCAGTACATAACCAACGATTTTGCAGATCCAACCCTATATAAGAAGTTATATTTTCAAAGTCATCTCAACAAGCCTGCTCAGAGGTGATGGACACAGGGTAGAACAAAGAGACAGTTATTGGAAATTTCTTGTGTAACAACAACGGGTTTTTTAAGTATGTTTACCTAAACAGGAGACAGACTGCATTTCCCAATTCAAAGGAAAATTCTATACCTTCCCAATTCAAAGGAAAAAAAACCCGCAAACCCTTGTTGTAAATATTACAGAAGACAGAACTGGAAAAGAAGAAACCCATCCTATATTTCATAATAGAAGCAATTCCCTCCCTTCCTTCAAGACTACACGCTGCTCTCAATGCAACGTGAACTGCTGGAACACTGCTGTCAGTGTGAGCAGGCAGAGGACATATGGCCTTTTGTGCTGTTCCCAAGATGCCGCATGTGTAAAAAAAAAAAAAAAAGAAAAAAGAAAAAAATTCAAAAATCATTATCCAGGCTGGAAGAAACGCAAGACATCTTAAATGTTTGTTTATTGCAATTTGGAAGATCTTTTTAGAAATAAATAACAAACTACCCTTAGAGACGTAATCCTAAACCTAAATGGTGGATGGGAATGAAGCAGAAAACATGCATTATTTTGGGGAAACCATGCGTTATTTTGACAAAACTTTTGCTGCCATGCTCATTTGAGTGTTTCTCTGTAACTACATATCATTTCTATTACTTTGGCTATGACTAACGAGTTAACAACAGTATTTACACTAGTACTGTTGTATCATTAGAAACAACAAGATTATGTACTTTAATTCTAATGCCAGCACAATTATTTTAACACCAAGTGTGTCAGATCTGACTCTATACCCCCTAAATTAATTTCAGAGTAGTGGCTAAATAAAATGACATACTTCTTTGTGCTTTTGTTATAACATGCTCATGTGCAGCAAACTGTGAAGAAAATGTAGTAATTAGAGGTTAAATTAATCCCTGACAGACAGGCAGCTTAGTAAAGCTGGGCCCTCTTCAGAAAACACAGCATAAAGCTTGCCAGTCTTTCAGAATTAGGCACAAAGAACAGACGAGATTGGCAAGTCCCTCACCACTGCAATCCAACCAAGGGGTAACGCTGAAAAGTCGGAGTAAGTCTTCGAGCAGCCAAAACTACCAGGCAGATCTTGTGACAAATGTGATTTAGAGCTCCAAGCAATTGTTGCTGCAGCCGCTCTAACTGCCTGATCAGGATTAACCACTTGAAATTAAAGACAGCCTTTTGCACAGCAGAACAGGCTTCCAACCGCTGTATAATCAACCTCGAGACGTTCATAAAAGCAAACAATGACATTATATTTCACAACATAACTAGAAAGTTACCTTGCTGCTTCTGATTTTAATGCAGGTAATGGATTTCACTGCCCACAACAGAGAAAATGTGCCGTGTTATTCTGAAAACAATAAATAGGTATGTCTGGTGTAGGTGTAACTCCCAAACCTGCTCAAAGTTCTGAGGTACTTAATTCTAGAGAAAAAGAAACTTCCACAGAAATGCAAAAGAAAAACAATGCAAGAGAAAATAGGCAGCTAGATCATGTTAATGATATCCAGTCAGTATTTCTCTTTTGTCTGTGTCAACAGAAGTAAATGGTTTTTTTTCGATCTTTCTCTAGCTGTGGCGTGACAGAAGTAGCCTGTTTTTAACTCCATATAAACACAGCCGGTTATCAGAACAGGAGAAATGGAAGGGTGCTTGCTTTGTGCTGTGCAAAAAGCACCCTGGTTTCCCCATGCTGACAAATCCTGGCACAGGAATTGCAGACGCACCATTGCGTCCATCCCACTTGACTTACACCTTACCTCCAAAGGTGGAAGGTGCAAAAAACTGGCTTCCCCCTGGGCTAACACTGATGCCACTCAATAGATTGCCTGACATGGGGTGAAACAATAATGTAGTTAACACCCTTCCCTGCAGAGGTAATCTATACTACGTCTGCGGCAGGCTGAACCCCCAGCTGTCCCTGCCTGAACAGGGAAGCACAACAGGCAGCAGCGGCTGGATCACCAGGAAAATTCAAAAGAAAAAGAAAAAAAAGCAAAAAGCCAGTATTACAATTAAAGCAAAAAAGGGGGCTTGTGGAGATTGCAGATCAGTGTAGGAGTGCATTAACACCGCTGGTATTTCTGTACTACCCAGATCATCAATTATTAACAAATTAGGACATGCCTGATGGGGTACTTATGTAACACTTCTCTATCAATAAAACTGCCAAGTCCCTTGCAGGGAAAAGCAGAGTGGATTTCAACAAGTCATAATACGCCTCCTCCCTTTAGACAGGGTATAACAATGAATTCTGCTTTCTCCCTCCTCAGCATGGCCACCCATTCCCAAAGAGCAACTTTGGTCAGCTCAGCGGCCCCTGCTCGAAGCCCGGGGCGCACCCACCCCAGCCTCCCGTCAGCAGCAGCCCTTTAATCAGGTCAGTGCTTATCAATGGTTCATTGTAGCAACCAGGCAGCGCTTGGAGTAAAGTGCCATACGAAATCCTGCATCCCCCTGTATCTCCCGTGCCTGGGCCCCACTGGCACTTCACTGGCCCCATGGAAACAGCCACCAGCCACTCGCTTCCTGGGCACAGCCTACGTCCCCCAGCCAACCCAGCTGTCTGGGCTGCATGGTAGTGAGAGGAGGAACAAAACTCACAATTCTTTCCCTTGCTCCACCCTTTGGGCACAACTTTTTCTCCTCAGGACCAAAGGGCCAGCTAAAATTCAGCCTGCAGAGACAATATCCTTCACTCAGCTTTGTTTGCATTTCACCTTCTCCAACAGCTGAGAGTGAGCAAGGTGGGGGACACATAACAATCCCGCTTGCCTACTCAGGGGCCCAATCCTTGAACCCTTAATTCTAGGATCAGATCTGAGTCTCATCTCCTATAAAATGAACAAGGACTGCTAGGGTGGGCCCTGAGAGAGGAAACACTGGAGTACTCTCCTACCACCTGGCCTAACAAACACTTTTCAGTTCATCCAAGACGCACACCAAAGTAAACAGTTCTAAAAAGAGCTACTACAAGTTTGCAAATCAATGCCACACTTATTTTAAGTATTTTTGTCTTGAAGGAAAGTAATGACTTAGTAACACATTTTCTTCCATTTAAACAATGCAAACTGTTATCAATGAGGAGGTTTCTCAAGAAGAATAAACACTCTTCATAGCTCATTTGCATTTGCTAGTTATCCTTCTCTGACTGCAACTGGTAGCGCAACTGGTGACTTCGAAAACGATGGAGTCGTATCCCAAGAGCCATGAGCCCTGCTTACGCTGTCACCCTGAGATATACTTTCATTATGAACAGAGATAACTGACCAGTCCATCACAACTGCAATGAAAAATACCTGCCAGA